>OZ014509.1:27999993-29199993 GCA_963966075.1 Aphodius sticticus
TAACGACCTACATGCTGCCCGGTCACCCAATCCAATATAACAAAATATGGCTCGTAATATCTCGTGGTTTATAGTGTCAAAGGCCTTGGAGAAGTCCAGCAGGCACATAGCAGTCATTTTCCCTTCATCAGTAGCTCGCAGCACATCATCGACAATGTTAAGGAGAGCAGTTGTGTAACTATAATTTTATCGAAAGCCTGACTGGGTTTCTGGTGAGATTTTATTTTCATATACGTAGTCCCTCAGCTGTGCCTCCACGAACCTCTCAACAATCTTTGACATCACCGGAACGATACTTTGGATTATGCGGTGATAGCGCATCAACTTATGGCACGTTTTTCGAAAACGCGTTGTTGCATTGTCACTTTACACGAAGAAAATTGTAGTTGACGTAGGTATAGGAATAATTTTAGGAAATAACATCATAATCCCACTATTGCACAATTTAAAATTCCCACTACACATTTTGTGTCCAGCGGTACGTTCGAATAATGCCTATATCTATTCCTGCAAAAATATTTTAACAGAATCAACAATTGACTTATACCATCCCAATCCGACAATCCTCGAAACCATTCAGGAGTATCAGCAAGAGGAAATAAGTAACACGATTGGCTGAAAAATTATCGGTCAATAGCCATTCCCGATGGAACCCCAATCAAGAAAAATATGTTATTTTTAGTATATTTTGTTAGATTTATATTGTTATGTATTTTTGGGAAATAATAATAATGATAAGGAAATAAACGCATTCTATTCTATACACAATAATTCCACTAGTTTTCCCATTATGGAATGATATTCCATGGAGTGTAACTACCCACGTCAGGTTCCACGAACTGAAATAAAAATATAAATTAAGTATGAATGCTTGCCGTTGTCCTCGCAAAGTACCTTAGAAGTTATATGATCTTGACAGCCCATCCTCAACTTTGCTGACGTAGCTGGAGCATCCAATCGGAAAGGTATTTTCTCACATTCACATCCTTCTTCATTCCGTGCTTCCTTGATTGCCTCTCTAGCAGCAAACAACGCTGAACTGGCAAGGAAAAGCGGTGGTTCGCCTACACCCTAAGTTTAAGCAAATATATTAAACACATCATAACATAGAAAGTGTGTGACTTATAATAATAAATTTGTTGATAAGAATATATGAGGCAAAAGTTGCCAAATGTTCCCGTATAATGTTCAATTTACTTGAAATTTTAATGAATAATAGTGGAAAACCTTCAATTCTTTGAAAAATATGCCGCTAGTACTACGGGCTAGTTCGAATTTTCGACATTTTACTGTAGTAATTGGAGTAACGCGAATTTTTGCTAATGGAGCTGTCAGCTGACCCACAGTGAATGGAAAATTTCCGGCTACATTGCTGGTGCATTGAACCATTTGAACCTATTTGTGGTTGCGTAGGTTTTGACGTTAAGCATAGACGACGCTTTCTATTCGGGTTTCAGTTCGGTGGGGAAGAGTCGTGTATTACTCAGGGATATTACCCTCGGGTAATTCGTGAGTTGGCGTGCATGGGGTTCCCAAGCTCCCTGCTGAAGCACGCCGTTTCAGTAGAGGACCCTCTCTGTAACTTCCAAATCCCTCCACCCACTTCTTACGACGTCTTGGCGAAGATATAGACACGGCCCCCGGATGCGACCTGGAAATTTCTGTGAAGCTTTGTGTATGTCCTGGACTGATCCCCTGATGACGACCCTATGGACATGATGACCGGTGACCATATGGAGGAGTGGTGAGTGCCCGTCGCTGGTGAACGACGGGCTGATGTGCGCTGGCACTGCCGAAGCCGATCCAGATGGAACCCAGAAGCCAGCAGCTTTGGACCATGGTCAGGAAGTGCGGGGTGGGCTGAGGGTGTCGGAACCTTCGGTTGCTCCGGGAGTGCCCAACCTGTCCATGTACAGAGTGATCTAAAATGACTGAGGACAGGTTGAATTTCTCGCCAATTTGAATAATTGTGATGTTGGCAATGGTTGCAAATGACAGCTGTTATTTTGGTCCAGTGGCGTAGGTGTTCCTTCTTGTAAAGGGATTCATTCTCTGATTATAATTAGGTATATTAAATTGAAACAATTAAGGGTTTGGAAGCTTAGTTAGTCTTGGTAAAGACATTGTACATGAATAAAACGTTAGCAAGACAGCATATTTTAAAATCTAAAAATAAATTTTCAAATATAATATCAAAATACTATAACAAATAATAAAATATTCATCTCATCATCATCTCTCATATCTTAAATCAAATAAAATAAATATAGTATTTATAACGAATTAAAGCTGGAACAGATAAAATATTGTTGCAGAGGACCGTAACCCTTACTGACGAGTCCACCTGTATCCTGCACGCATACCATCTTAGTAAGAGTGCTTACACACGTAGACGCTGTATGCGAAATTCAGTATCCGGTATACAGAATTCGGATGGGATACGACGCAAATACTGTTGGATACTGTATGCGAAGCGGCCATATTTGATGACAGCTGTTTTGTGTCATTTGCGACTACAGTGTCGTGCGGGATAAACATGGTTGTAGAGGAGTGTATAATGTTTTGGCGGCTTGCAAGGAAAAATCGTAAAAGGAGAACCATGTGGTTATCGCACATTTCTCTAAATATGGTTACCCAGCACTGCTGTTTCTTGTATTTATTTGAGTAATTACTGTCGGTGGTGCTCCACAGACAGGTCATGAGTTCCACCAAGTTTATAAAATTCTTCATTATCGAAGATAAATCGGTCCATTGTAAAGCTCGCCACTGACGGTACAGTGCCGCAGTTTGACAGAATAGCACAACAAAATTGTACAATTTTGCAGTATAGGTGATAGCGGCACTCACGATCCAACACTTCAGTATGTTTTACTAGATAAGTTAGGTTGTATTTCTTTTTATCACCACAAATATTGCTACACTGGTTTTTCATAAAAAAAATATATGAAAAATTCAAAACTAGAAAAGTTAGATTAGGTTCCATTTCTTATTATTTTATAATAATAAATAAATAATAGATTAGGTTAACTTTGCTCCAATTTAATCGTTGATGGGAGCATTAAATAAAAAAATATAATGGGTGTGTACTATATACCCACTGCCTAAACCTACCCCATCGCCATACGCCTATGCTATGATTGAAATCTGCGCGGCAGTATGCGCGTCTGAACGGTTCCATATACTGCAATGTAAAATCGGTATCCCGTCACGGATTCCGCAGCCGGCTACTGAAAATATGAAATTCGAGAATTCAGTATCGCGACGCTGTATCCGTCGCGAGTCACCGTGTGAAAGGCTCCATTTCAACACATGTATTAGCTGAATCTCAGACGCGCGCGTCTCGCATACAGCGTCTACGTGTATAGGCAGTCCAAGGCAGCAAGCAAGCAGGAAGCAAAAGCATTAAGGTGCAAAAAAACGGTCCCATGTATTTACATGTAGACCCGCACACTGAACTAGCATTTGCTCCTAGGTGCAAAATGCACGCTGCTTACTCTATGCTTGCTGTATGGAAGTTTTTTGTCAAACGTTTTTTTGCTGCGTCGCACACAACCGGCATGCAAGCAACCTAGATTTCTGTGATTTTTGTGACTCTTGTTATGATCATTTAAATTAGCCCATTATCATAAATATTGAATTAGGCGCAAAAATAGGATTGTTTTAATAAAAGAACTACAGCCTCACCAGTAAAAAATTAGTAAAAGTAAAATATTATTGGATGCGTATTTGTGCATTAAACTTTTGATCTAAAATTTTCAATAATTTATTTGCAGATGATAAACTATAATTACAAAGTCTAAGCCGAGTGTTTGTTTTTTAAAACGTTTATTTATTATAAAAAGCACAAAAACGTCTAAAAACTACGCACAAGTATATTATTGCGGTTAAAGATAATATAATGGTTTAAAAATAAGGCTTTGTAATAATTTGTGATTCACTTCACTTTAGGGAAAGTCTTTCACGTATTTCGGTTTTGGTTTTCGGTTTTACTAATCACTTAAAGCTTGATAAGTAACTTAGTGGTCACGAGCGCGGTAGTTCACGCGAGCGCGATGTTGACAGTTAAGAGTTGGATTAACAGTGGTCTCCTAAACAAAGGGACTGCTTATTTATATAATTACTTATCAGAACTTCGAAGTGCTTAGGGTTGCATTTTATTCTTATTCAGGGCAAGTGTAGGAACGGTAACACCTCCCCCCTTAAGTGGAAGCACGCAGCCAAGGGTGAGCTGCTTCCGTCTGGGCGCCCTCCTCAGGAGTGGGACTGCTGGATGTTTTAGCTCTGTAACATTTATAAGTGATATAAATACAAGCACTTATAAGAGCGATGATTAAAAGTGTTGATGCCGTCCCAATGGTTGATTGGCGTTGGACGCTTTCCATGGTGTCCAGGTCTCTTTGGAGATCCGTGAGTCTATTTCGGGTTTCGTTCGTCTCTTTCCATTGGAGTAGCTGGAGACTCAAGTCTTCATGCTTCCAGTGTGGAATGTTCTCGGGAGTTTCTTCTATCTTCAGAGGGTGGATCTGGAACTGTCTGTTGTGGATTATCTTCGATCTTGTCTTCATATTTTCTTGGTTCCATTTGACGTCACATCCGTCTGATATTTGGATTAGATGGGTACCGTGGATGATTCTATCTTCTTTTCTATCTTCACATGTGGTGGTTAACCTTTCTTGTCCGGGTGTTAACAATAACCATTCGTTCTTGCTGATCTTCGTGAGTTCTGGGGATCTCTTCTTTGTTTCTTCATGGGTACATCTTCCATCTTTATATTGGTGCGTCAATAGTTTGTACTCGCATGGGGAGTCTTCGTCTTGTACTCTGCTGGTAGCTTCGCACAGGAATTTCTTTTCTTTGATTTCCAGGCATGGTGTCTTCATGGAGATATACCTGAAACTATTTTCGGCAAGGTAAGGGTTGTCAATTTTTAGGATTTTAGTAATGTTCTGGAAGAACTGTGGGATTGGGAGAATTCGATAGAATTGGTAAGTTTCGATTTCACATAAGGGAATTTCGATCAGAAAATTGAGTTTGTTATCTTTTCTGAATGCTTTTATGGATAAGGCGTTTTCCATTGCGTAGATATTTTCTCTTTTTATGGGCAAAGGTAATTTTTCATTTTCCAGATTTGTTTCTATTAGCATCAATTCTTCTAGTAGGCTGTTTATGTCTAACATCGTGGGATGGTATGTTTCTAACATTGCAAAAGTCTTTGCAGTTATGATCCTCTCCAATAGCCAGTTTATTGTAAATATGTTGCTTGTCAGTTGTTGCAAAATAAAGTGTAGATTGACCTTCCTTGTAATGTCCAAAGTAAATATTGTAAGGTTTTCCATGGCCACTCCCATTTGTATTATTCTTGATTTGATGACAAGTTGGTTTTTCTGCAGAATTTTCAGGTTGTCTTGAAATTCCTTCATTCCTTTTAAAGATAGGGATATTTGTTCTTGTTGAGTCTTTATAACTCTCTTTTGATTCTCCTCCAAAGCGGTTATTGCTTGATCGTATTGATGTGCATCTTCTTGGTCTAAGTTTCCAGTTATAACTTTGATTATTCCGCCTAGGGCATTGATTAGTCCTCTTTTATTTCGTAAGTTAGGTTTTAGTTGCTCCTTGTTGTTATTCATTAATTCTTGAGTCGTTCTCAGTGCTGATAATGGGCCAGTTAATTCTTGATAGTAATGATTTTTCTCTTTTGCTTTTTCCAATTGTGTGTAAAATTCGTCACATCTTTGATTAATTTGGTTGACTTCCTCGAATAGTGGGTCTAAGTCGTATTGGGTGATTATAGTCCACGATGAAATTTGGTTTTCTACTGTCCCAATGTATACAGGGAAGATGACTTCTTTGATTTTCGTTAGGGTGATGGCTGCATCGACGTTGACGGCGATGAGGCATCTGGAACAATTCCATGTTTTAGGTATCGAGTGTGATATCGCTGGATACCTCGTTTTGTTTCAACTTCTACTGTGTCGTTTTCAAATACATTTAATATTTTAAAAGGGCCAAAATAGGGTTTTTGTATTTTATTGCTTTTGGTTAAGTTCTTGACGTACACCATTTCGTCTATTTTCCATTCAGATTGTTTCACTTTTTCTTTTTGTTTTTCTTGTGTCTTTTCTTTTCTACGGTGATCTTTTTGTTTGATGCGATTGTAAAGAATTTTCATTCGCTCTTTATGTTGATTTGTTTGATCTTGGTAATATGTTTCGTCATAATATAGGTCAAGTGGATTCCTTAGTTTTGTATGTCCAAAAACGATTTCATTCGGGGTTAATCCTGTAGCGGAAGATATACTGTTGTTATATGCGATAATTGCCAGTTTCATTTTTGTTAATGAATTTGTTTCTCCTCCTTCGTTCAGGCATCTAAGATGTTCTAATAATGTAGAATGGAATCGCTCTACATTAGCTTGAGATTCGGGGTTCTTTGCTGTTCCAAATCTGATGTTAATCTTCTGTAATCTCATTAGCTCCTTAATTAACTTGTTGTTAAATTCGGTTCCTTGATCACTTTGTATTTCTTCTGGTGTTCCATAAAATTTAAAGTACGTAAGTAAAGCGTCAGCTATGTCAGTTGGGTTTTTGCTGGTGACTGGTATGGCTTGTCCTAGTCTCGAGAAGGTATCGATGATTGTTAAAAATTTGTTTTTTCCTATTGTGAATAGATCAATAAATAATTTGTCAAAAGGTGCATCTGGGGTGACTGTGATTGGTAGAGGTGTCACTTCCGGATGTCTATTATATTTGCTTCTTTTGCAGGTCGCACAATTGTTAATTACTTTTTCAATTGTGTGACGCATTTTTTTCCAATAATACAATCTCTGTAGGTGGGCTAATGTTTCTTCTAAGCCTCTATGATTTGTAGTTCCCTCATGATAGTCTATGATAATTTGTAGTTGTGTTTCTGTGTTTTCGATCACTTCTGCTCGTTTCGTGCATCTAATAATCGTAGGGCCATTGTCTGTCATTCTTTCAGAATATACTTTACAGCAAAGTTGATAAAGGTCTTCATTTTCGGTAAATATATAGTAAGTTTGTTTTTCAGTCATATATTCCTTGAAGATATTGAAAATTTCCATTTCTTTATTGTTCTCTGGAATTTTTATGTTATAGATATGTCTTTCACTGATTTGTTTATATCGAACTTCTAGTTTATTATTATTACCTGTGGTTAGAATAAATTGTTTCCTTTTATTATCCAAAATTGTTTCTTGAATTTCAATTGTTTTTGTCGGTTCGTTTGTTCCGGTCGAATGGACGGTGTCCGAATCACTCTCCGCTGGTGGGGGTGTATCCGTTATTCTAATTTCTTTTCTTCCGACTCCTTGTACAGGGTTGTCGTTGTTATCTTCTATACTTATTCCAAGTTCATTTATAATTTCAAGTAATTCTTCATCATCTATTTCAACAATGAGAGAATTGTTGTCATTAATGTTTGTCAATGTATTTAACTGTTCTAGTTTTATTCTTGATAATGCATCAGCATTTTGATTAAGTTTTCCTTTTTTATAAACGATTTCCATGTTGAATTCTTCTAATTTGATTTTCCATCGCATAAGTCGCGAATTTGGTTCTTTTAATGACCATAACCAAACCAAGGGTCGATGATCTGTATACAGGGTGAACTTCCTGCCGTAGATATATGGTCTAAATTGTCTTACAGCGTATACGATAGCTAGGAGTTCTTTCTCTATCGTCGAATACTTTTGTTCTGACGATGATAGTGTTCTTGATGCATAACATATGGGTCGATCACATCCTGGTGTTCCTTGAGATAGCACAGCTCCAAGTGCTACGTCTGATGCGTCGGTTGTTATTATGAATTCTTTCTCAAAGTCTGGGTGTTGGAGAATTGGCTCGTTGATTAGTAAATTTTTGCATTTTTCAAAAGCGTGAAGATATTCTGTAGTAATATTAATTTTAGCATTTTTCTTCAAACATTGTGTAAACGGTTTCGTAATTTCTGCGAAATTTTTGATGAATTTCCTGTAGTATCCTAAAAGTCCTAAGAATGATTTTATCTCCTTTCTTGTTTTTGGTACTGGGTATCTTTTTATTGCGACGACTTTTTCCGGGTTAGGCTTTACTCCATGTTCTGTTATCAGATGTCCAAGGTATTTTAATTCCTTTTTCAAAAAGTTGCATTTTTCCAATTTTATCTTAAAATTTGCTTCCTGTAGTTTGGTAAATACAGTTGTTAGCTTCTTTACATGTTCATCAAGGGATGTTGAATAAATTATTATGTCATCAATGTAAACAAGGCACGTGTCTTCTTGTAATCCTCGTAAAACATTATCCATTAGTCTCTGGAAAGTGGCGGGTGCGTTTTTTAACCCGAAGGGCATCCGTTTGAATTCGTAATGTCCTTGCTCTGTTGAAAATGCTGTTTTAGGGGCATCATCCCTCTCCATTTCCACTTGGTGATATCCGCTAGCTAGATCAAGGGATGTAAAATATTTTCCTCTTCCTATTTTGTCCAATATATCTGCTATGTTCGGTATTGGGTATTTGTCTTCAATCATATTTTTGTTAAGTTGTCTAAAGTCGACTACCATTCTTTGTTTTAGTCTTCCATCCTTTTCTGTTGTCACTATGTGTACGGGTGCAGACCAGGGTGATATTGATTCCTGTATAATATCTTGCGAAAGCAAATCTTGCACTTGTTTCTTTATTTCTTGTTTCATCGCTATAGGTTGTCTGTACATTTTCACGTAGACTGGTTTATCGTCCTTCATATTTAATGAATGTTTGATCCTGTGGGTGAAAGTTAACGGTTCTCCTTCTACATAAAATATGTCCTTGAATTTGTTCAATAAAATTCTTAAAATTGATTCCTCTTCGATGTTCAAATTATTTTTCTCGATAGTGTCGTTAATCATAGCTTGAATTTTGTCATCTTTCATGGTTTTACGGTATCCTATGTTTATTCGTTCTTCAAAACTTTCAATTGGTTTTACCTTAATTCGATGATTTTTATAATCCATATGAAATAATTCTTCTGTGGGGTTATTTATTCTTACGTATGTTTTTCCGTTCATTACTTTGACGAGCGCTTCTGGTGCAAGCGTAATCTTCTGTTTATTTATTTCCGTAAGGCTTCTAGGGAAGATAGCGTATCCATCGAGCATGTTGATAACTTGATACTCTAGTACGGTAGATTTTCCTGGTAAGAGTTTTATCTCAGTCAGCCTCGTATAGTATGGTAATTCAACTTTGGGTGTTAAAAATAATTCTTGTTCCGTGTCAATTTTTCCTTTTATTTTCGTAATAAAATCCATTCCAATTAACATATCGTATTGTGTTGAAAAATCAAAACAATAAAATAGGTGTTGTTTATCTTCTTTAAAAATATCTGGCATAATATTTTGTATAGCCTTTGATCCACATTCTACTCCATGCGGTGTTTGAATTTTGAATTCTTCAGTTACTGCACAATCTTGCATTAGGTTGTAAATTTTCGAGTTAACTAAACTTTTCGATGCGCCAGTGTCGATTAGAATTTTGAATCCATTGAATTTTAAATACGGTAGTTTGGGATCGAGTGTTGGGACATATGTAATATATCCTGTTATCCTTCCTCGTGGACAGGGGTGACGGTAAGAAAATTTACGGAGTCTTGGTAAGTTGGTTCTTCTTCTTCGAAATTCTCTTCTTCATAATATTCTTCGTTTTCCTGTATATTATCAAGGTATTCCTGTTGTACTTGTTCAGGGTCATTTACAGGTGGGGCTTCTTCTTCATATTGTTCGTTGATCATCACGTTTGCGGGCCAAAATTTCTTTGTTGGTCTTTGTAGAGATGAACCAGGGCGTTTGATAGCTGATGTATCCACGTCCATAGGTGTAGGCTGGGTTGATCGTTGATTATATTGACCAGGTGCAAGAGCGAACTTTTCTTGGGGTCTTGGAAGATTTTGGGCTGGTGGAATGTATTGTTGTCTTCTCTGGATCGAGTTTTGCTGTTGCTGTTGACGCTGTTGGTAATTACCTGTTCTAGGCTGGTAATATTGTTGTCGGGATGTCGATTGATGTGGTTGTTGATGTCGGTAATTATTTGATTGATGTTGTTGAGGTTTAATCACAATGGGTTGTGATTCTTTGACGTATTTGATGTTTGATTGTCCTTTTTGTAGACCTCTTATTCTTCTATTTTGTAGCGTATTGAAATTTTCGATTTCGCATGCATAGCTTTCTGCTGCTTCGATATCCGCTGGGTTCTTTATTTTCACTTCTTGTGTGAGTTCTCTGTCGATCATATACAGGCCACATAAAAATGTCTGTAGGGCAAGGTTGTTGTATTGTTCGATTTTTATATTTCTTCTCTATTCATCTGCTTCGGTTAGGTTGATTTTTGACAGTAGAGCGTATAGGGTTGCTCTTACTTTTGAAGCATAGTGTTGGATTTTTCTCCCTGCATCGGCAAAGTATTATTCAAGTCATATGCCATCACGGCTTCTGACCGCTTATCACCGAAATTATGAACTAAAATCTCTTTTAGTTCCGGCCAGGTGGTTGGTCTCCTATTTGCGTTGATAGCCTCTCTTGCTATACCTTCCAATTTTCCTTTGAAGATCATCAGAAGTTCAAGTTTCATCTCCAGGTTATTGGGATTTGGTTTTAAAAATTTAGCAATCAGGAATTCGCACGCCTCGATGTAATTTGCGAGCATTTTCTTGTCTCCATTGAAGGTGGGTATCATATTTTGATGTATTGGTTTTATTTCTGCCATGTTTTCGATGCGGATGTTTTCTTCTACTTCGAGAATAGCTTCCAAAATGTCTTGAGTGAACGTCTCAATCTTGACAGGTTTGCGGTGCACAGGTAAAAAGGATCGCGAAAGGAATTGCCGAAAATAAATCAAAGGTACTTACAGCAATATGATGTTGATGTATTCCATTGGTCCAACGTTGTAGTCCAGAATCGGGTAGGTTGCGGTTTTGTTGAAGGGTTGAAATCCAAACGTGAAGGGTGGTAAATCCAATAATTCACGCACAAAAGATCCGCACGACTGCGCCAATTACAAAGTCTAAGCCGAGTGTTTGTTTTTTAAAACGTTTATTTATTATAAAAAGCACAAAAATGTCTAAAAACTACGCACAAGTATATTATTGCGGTTAAAGATAATATAATGGTTTAAAAATAAGGCTTTGTAATAATTTGTGATTCACTTCACTTTAGGGAAAGTCTTTCACGTATTTCGGTTTTGGTTTTCGGTTTTACTAATCACTTAAAGCTTGATAAGTAACTTAGTGGTCACGAGCGCGGTAGTTCACGCGAGCGCGATGTTGACAGTTAAGAGTTGGATTAACAGTGGTCTCCTAAACAAAGGGACTGCTTATTTATATAATTACTTATCAGAACTTCGAAGTGCTTAGGGTTGCATTTTATTCTTATTCAGGGCAAGTGTAGGAACGGTAACACTATATATTATTATATGGATCTATATAGCAACAGATTATGTCAGGATGATGTTACCGTCAATCATTCAAAATGAAAGATTTTTTTAGTGTAATTACAATTAATTACACTAAAAAATCTAAATAAGGACTGAAGTTGAGGACAATCCCGTTTCATACAATCCAAATTTGTATGCTTATAGCAATAAGCGAATAAATTAGCATTATACAGATGAACCCAGTACCTTCACTTACGTTTTCTAATTAAACGCCACATAAGAAAATCGTTATCCTCGGATGACGACGACACAGCTACTAATTTTTGCATGACATTGTGAATAAGCCACCTATTCCTTAAATTATAAATTAGTATAAAATGCAGAAATTATAAAAATACATAATATATAAGTTAATTTTCATTGAGTAATTATTTTTTTAACAAATTATCTTGCTTACACCGCGGAGAAGTTAGCCATAATAGATAGCCATAACTTTTTTTTTCGAATTTTGTTATGAAACATATATCAAATGATAGGGGTGTTCAAGTACTATACGCCAGAGTTTTGCTCCGAAAATTCATTAAACGGTGTTGTCGGAAATTTGATTTATTTCGTTACGCGTCACCTTATAAGAGCTCTTGTCATCTCAATAAAGAATTGCCCATAACTTTTTGCAACAACCCCATAGAGAAACAAGTGATACAACGTGATACTCCGAGCTGCGAAGGGTGAGAAGTCTTTTTAATTACCTACAATTTGATGTGTGATAGAAAGTTATGCAACAATATTTGCAAAAGTTATAAATATTTTTCTGCAGCAGCCACTTGATATGTGATTGCCCGTCGTACTGGTTCCGTACGGACATTATCACCATTTAACGGTTGTTTGCCATCGATCAAAACTCCGAGCGGCGAAGGGTGTGAAGTCCTTTTAATTACCTACAATTTGATGTTTGATAGAAAGTTATGCAACAATATTTACAAAAGTTATAAACATTTTCATGCCACAACCACCATGACATGATCGTTATTCAAGGCTTGTCGAGCAAAACTCCGAGCTTTCAAAGGTAAATAGTACATTTAATTGCCTATAATTTGACGTACTTAGGAAAGTTATGCAATAATTTTACCGTGAGTTATGTTCATTAATACCACTTCCTAGTCGACCGGCGCGCAATTTCTTGTATTATAGGTGTATTGGGGTAGGTGATATTAGGGGTAGCACCTTCCCAATACCGTAATTCAATGCAAAATTTTATGCGGTTTCCGAATTTGTATCCCTTGTTTCTCTATGGGGTTGGTGCAAAAAGTTATAGGCAATTCTTTATGGAGATGACAAGAGATGACACCCCTATCATTTGATATATGTTTCATAACAAAATTCGAAAAAAAAAGTTATGGCTATCTTTTATGGCTAACTTCTCCGCGGTCTTGCTTACCACAATTTTAGTTACCACAAGTTATAGGCCCATTACCATCTTTTAATGCAACTTTTTTAGAAATGAAATGTGAGATTAAACAAACGTCATGTTTGAGTGTTGTGCTCTTGCTGTGCTCTCTCAGTGTGCCGTATGCGTCGTGCAAAATGTTTCTAGGAAGCAAAATTCACGCTGCATGCTGCCTGTGTGCTGCTTGCTTGCTGCTTGCTGGCTGCTTGCTCGTTAAGTGTGCGGCTCGCCTAACACTAAATTCGTTCAAAAATGTGGCGGGAAATTGAAACTGTCCTCAGTCATCTTAGATCACCCGTTATTCCCGGGTTGGAGAAACGGCACAGGACCTCAGGGAACTGGGATAGGGATGTTTTCCCCGAAGATGACAAAGGCAAAAACATGCAAACACAACTAAACACGCAACAAGGCAGACCATCTACTCCATACAAGACGCAAACAGCAGATCCCTTCGGAAAAGTATGTTTAAGGTGTGTTTGGGTGTCTAGGGACACAAAACTTTTGATTTACGTGATGATGACCTTTTATTTTAGCCAATATTTTGCAACCATTTGTTGCGTCTTCAGGAGCTGAAATTTGAAACAGTGTATAAATATGAAGAGTCCCCCCCATTTCCTTTATGTATTTGCTATTTCTATGTTAATTACTGAAAGTGAAGCCCCTAGACACCTCATCCTTCAACACAAGTTAATTACCATCAATGCAAGAATACTCTAAATAATGAGAAAAAGGTGACGCATCTTGATTAATAGTTAAAAATTAAGTTACAAATTAAAGAATAGACGGAACTACGTTTTTTTCTTAAAAAAGTGTGACAAACAAGCGGAATGTCCATTTTAAATAAATTAAAAATTACAGCTACGACCAGGGATGTGAACGAAGGACCTTTGTGTTTCTAGTACAATGCTAATATGTATTTTTCATCATGTTATATATTTAAACATTACGGTATGTGTATCGTTGATAATAACCATTTATATTCCAAAAACTAGCTAAAATTGTGATTGTACTTTTAGGAATTTTATGATTGTTATTAGGATATTGGACGAAAGAAGATATAATAAAAGGCACTTTTTCATATTTATTTTTTATTTACCATACGTATACCAAACATTTTACTATTATTTCTCTATCTTAATAAGTTGTCTAGTCCAGTTAAGACTTTACCAAGTTCAGAGATTATGTTTTTTTTATAGATTTTGATTATAGGGTACCACCAAGGAAGAACATCTTTTCAAACAAGACATGAATCATCGGTCCATGAATTATGGAAATATGCGCGAACATATCTAAAAAGAATAGCCTACATATACACAGCCCCATTTATTTCTCGGCAAAATTATTTTTTAGAAAGTAAATGTCATACTGAGTAAAAGTTTTTATAAGAGTCTATTTACTTTTTCAACTTTTTCAACAGCCGGCATCAAAACGTTAAATCATCGAGAAGCAAATTATTGATGTTTGCACAATAACTTCGATACATCGATACCCATCCCTACCTGAATACCATATATAGGTACAAGTATTCATTGTGATCAATTGATCTTCAGCAAAAAGAACACAAAGGGAGAGAAGAAGACGGCACGATGCAGTGATCTCCTTTTGTGACTATACGGCAGTAAGTGTGTTTACGAAAATACCGCTCTGTTGTTTGTCGTTTTGTTATCAGGTATGCTTGGCCAGGGGACCGAAAATCATGCCAGCACCTACCATCGGACTTCAGAATCACCGGGGATTGTGGATTATGTCTTTTTCGAAGAATAATAAAATTGTAAATGTCCTTACAATTGCACAATTACTCAGACACAATTATCAATAACAGAAGGACTGAAAAAACATTTTGTATTCAGTATTTACTGAATTCGGTTCCTTTGAGACAAATTAGTATATTCAACATATGTTGTAAAATTTGTTTGTTATTTACCTTAGATGAATAGGTTGCCCTTGGGTTTGGGGCTCCCTTCAGCAATGCGACATTAAATTCCGCAGGAATATCACCAAAGCCTGGAATTTTGTAAGTGCCAGGTCCTCTAGTAAACACATCACCATTCGATAGGTACACCATTTCTTCCAAAAGGAATAAACCATACCCTTGCATGAATGCTCCTTCTATTTGGCCAACATCAATGGCAGGATTCAAACTTTCACCTGAATAACAGTGAACTCCAGTTTGTTTCCAACTTTTTTTTATTAAGTTAAACTTTTTTTTATTACCTATGTCCATGACGATGTCCGTACGAAGTACCTGGTGGTCTCCAGTTAAGCAATCAACTTCTACTTCAGTGCAAGCAACACCATAAGTGTAATAGTCAACTGGACTACCAGTATTTGTTGAAAAGTCATAAGTATACTCAGGTGCAGCATAATGACCAACAGCGGATAGATTTACTTGTTGTAAATAAGCTGCGTTTATCCACTTCTCCCATGTCCCTTTGGGATCAGCTTCCATAATTGGTTGCAATCTATCCATTAGAGTTTGACAACCTGTCTGAAATTTAAATTTAACCTCTGGTGGTGTTAGTAAACACTCCATGCTTACCATTACTGCCATGCCATAAAGGTCAGATCCACTACTAGCTGCAGTTGGTGATGTGTTTGGCACTTTGTCAGTAGCGGTTTCGCTAATATGAATCATGTCAGTTGGAATTTTGAGTACTCTGCTCGCAACTTGCAACATCTTGGTGTGTAGTCCTTGGCCTATTTCTACTCCCCCATGCGTTAGTAATACGGACCCATCGGTGTATATGTTGACTAATGCCCCACCTTGTTTCATGGATGTTACTGCAAACCCTATACCAAATTTGGTTGGCACCACACTAATTCCTCGTTTCTTCCAGCGGTTTTCTCTGTATAAATATAAAAAATCTGATGTGGCCAGCCACATGACTTTATCATACTATAAATAAAATTAATAGTTTAGCTGCATGGGCTTCTATTTGATCGAGATCGGCCATGTCTGCATTAAAATAAAATTAGTAGAACTAGACAGATATGCCGATTAAAGCTGCGTTCGGATAATGTACACCGTTGACACTGGGTACACCGTCCAAATGACACTTACGTGTTATTGGTTGTAAAAAGTGTAATACAATATCCGAACGCAGCTTATATTAACAGAAGTTATTGTCAAAACATTAGCGTTTGACACTACCTACTGTCATTAGAATAAAAAAATCTGACAAATCCTGGCTACTACTTTTAATGCAGTACGACCGATCTCGATAAAATAGAATTTGCTCATGCAGCTAAACTATTGATTGTACCAAAAAATGTTTCGACGAAATTCCAGAAATGGCGGCTCATTTTCAAAATCTTTCAAAAATGCTAAGACTAAACCTCCAGTTCCTTTGGACCCTTTCTAACAGAAAGCTTTTCAGCTCTAAATTTGGTCATGAAACTTCTAAATATGAAGTTTCGTCCAGATACCTTTAGTAGTTTCTCCGGAATCGTCGCCACAAAAAAAACGGGTACACACACACACACACACACACACACACACACATCCACACACACAGACATTTTTTTGTACCTTGGTCAAAAGTGTTCAGGGGACCCAAAAAGACATATTTCCGCTAAAATCTCCGCTAAAAATTTTTTTGGCACGATTACAATACTTTACATACTACGTATGATAAAGTAAAAATATACAATACTCAAAGCAATAAAAATCCAATAACAGTTTTTAACGTTCATTTTTCATATTGTCTGTTCCCCGAAAATTATCTCAAAATATTCGCTATTTACTTGGGTGAAATACAAAACCAGCTGAACTTTTGCGTACACCTTTCGTTAGAAATTACAATTGACTTGCAAAAAGTCCCCATCTATTGATGGGGTCATGTCTGCGTCGCGAGGTACGAGGTACTCTTGGTGAAAGATGACTTAATTGCAAAGCTGGGCACAAAAGCGTTAATCCGCTAATCGTTAATTAACGAAGTAAAATTTTTCGTTAACGAATTAACTTTTAAGTTAACTTTCAAAACCATTAACGGACTGACTAACTTCCGCTACATTCATCATCCGTTAATAATTCAAGTCCGGTAAATCGGAAATATCATCAATAAATATTTCAAATGGTTGTGTCGATTTTTTCTTTGTTCTTCTTAATGCGATTGTATAACTTGTTGTTGCTTTATAGGCATTATGTGCAAGTTCGGACTTGGTTTTGTTTACATGTGTGACGTACTACTTTGTGTGAAGTGGCGTCCGTATATCAAGCATGCGCGCGAGTTGTTTTGTTTTTAGTTGTTTCAACTGCAACCCCCTTAAGCGGTAAGCCCCATTTACTTAATTCTGTGCAATTCAAACGCGCAATTAAATTCGTCAAGTCAATGTAATTTTTTGTTTTACTCTATGAAACATTTTGAAATTACCAAGTTACATGGAATTAGGATCAGTTCGATCAGTTCTAAATATGTAAGTGCGTGCATTTATAGCAACAATCTAGGAATTTTTGTCTAAAACGAAAATTTGGTGACACCACTGTGTATAGACGCAAAACATAACTTATTCCGCATTTCGTTATTTGTTATTGTTTGCTGTGATTTAAAAACTGTGTGTGGAAGAAAAGCGTAATCAATAATTTAATAGTAAAGCATGGAGATTATGTTTGCTACCAACCCAAAGCAACTATTGTTGTCAAAAAAATAAAAATCACTGATGTTCAAGCCATGCAATTTATTGTTGCACAGATGTAAATGGTGTACAAATTGTCATAAAATCGCATGCGATTTTTCAAAACTGAACTGAACTGCATAGATATAAAAGTAGCTTTAATTGATCTTTTCATCTTTGTATCTCGCAAAGTTCGTTTAGTTACCACTGTACCTAGTTTGAAAAGTTTCTAAGGCAATTTTTACATATATATGCAACCGCAAAAAAGCTCCGCAGTTATTTAGGTTGCATACTCACCTGTAGATCGGCACTCAACATAACCTATATTTTTTTTTATATAATAAGTTAACGATTAACGGTGAACGTAACTTCCGTTACATTTGTAACAAATTAACGGACTATCGGGTAACGAAGTTAACTTTTTCGTTAACGGATTTAACGAAGTTAACTTTCTGATTAATTTTGGCCAGCTTTGGATATATGTTTCATAACAAAATACGAAAAAGAAAGTTATGGCTATCGTCTATGGGTAACTTCTCCGCGGTGAACTTGTGTCGTAAAAAGAGTGTTCATCTTTATGATAAGTACATTGCAAAGTGTTTTGTTATTCGAGTCAATGTAGTTGTTGCAGGCACTACTAATAAACATACTGCTCCACTACAGCGCAGTTGTCATACGTGCGGTGCGAAATGCGACCTTAAATACGTATTGCATACGATTCACCACTGCCACTGCTACTCTTCACTCCCGCCGAGAGTAACCGCGAGAGAGAGAACGCTGAGCGCTTGTCTTGTAGACACCGATTTGACATTTTTTTGTTAGGTTGAATTAGAAAATCATATTTTGGTAACAGATGCGCGCCCCCTTTGCAATAGTCCCGCGCCCCTCAGGTTGGAAACCACTGGCTTAACGGGTTGCCTGCCGCATACGGCTAGGATTCGGACTGCTCAAATACGAGTAGGGTCGCGGGCGCATTGCGGTTTTTCACTGTGTCAATCGTATGGAAAAAAAATGCAACTGCTTACATTTGGTTGCACTACTTATTAGTATTAGGTCACGCGTCCGCGGTCCGACTCGTACCGGAGCCACAGATTATAAATGCGTAACTTCGTGTCGGCACCTTTGATCTGTCGGTCCCTAGATTTTTTACCTTGATCCCACTTGATGGTATTGACGTCACATAACGTCATCACTTTATAGACCAGGCAATAGAGACTTTTTCGTGACAAAAATAGTATCAGCAAGCCGCCGGTCCCAGATCACGTGAAACAGTCCGTAGATGTATTGTGATGTGTTTTCGACTAGCAAATATCATTACTTAATTTGTTATAAACAAAAAACCTAAAAAATCGTGCTTTTTTTCTTTGTTCGCTTGTAAAAGCTGAGCCGATGGAGCAATCTTAATACTGTCAACAGACGAATTGTAGAGAATGAAAAGACGAAAAAAAATGATCCGTACACGGACCCGATCGGATTAATATTAACGGAGGAAATTCGGAAGAACCGGATAAATCTGCATTTTTATCTCCGCCATTTTCAAAGTTGTAACACAGGCTTTTCGCGAGAAAGTAGCGATTGATGGGTACTTTAAATGTTCACAACCCAGGCGTTGTCCGATGATTACTTTTTGCACAATTGCGATTTGAATTTCTTTTTTGCAATATGGTTCGGCGAGCCTGGATGCTTCGGAGGTGGTCCGATTTTAATTTTTTTAACGTATTTCGAAAGTAGAAGTATTGAGCTACAAAACGTCTATTCTGATTTTGCGTTAAAATGTTGCGAAATAGGCGAAAAATGCTTGCAAACTTGACCGAAATCTGCTGCGTGCTCCAAACCGGTCGAGTAGTGGGGGTAGGCGGCCGACGCGGGGAAGCGCGTATCTATAGTAATCCCAACGCGCTGCGCGCTTCCCCGAGTCGGCCGCCCACCCCACTACTCGACAGCGTTTGAGCGCGCGGCAGATTTCGGTCAAGTTTGCAAGCATTTTTCGCCTATTTCGCAACATTTTAACGCAAAATCAATACTTCTACTTTCGAAATACGTTAAAAAAATTAAAATCGGACTACCTCCGACGCATCCAGGCTCGCCGAACCATATTGCATACAACAAAATTCAAATCGCAATTGTGCAAAAACTGATTATCGGACAACGCCTGGGTTGTGCACACTTAAAGTACCCATTAATCGCTACTTTCTCGCGAAAAGCCTGCGTTACAACTTTGAAAATGGTGGAGTTATGAATTTTTGAAAAAATGCCGATTTCTCCGGTTCTTCCGAATTTTCTCCGTTAATATTAATCCGATCGGGTCCGTGTAGGCCAACGCTCTGGAACGTCTTCTACGATGGGGTGCTGCGTCTGGAGCTTCCTGGAGTGGAACTGGTGGCGTATGCGGATGACCTAGCGATGGTGGTGACCGCCGCCACTTGCGCCGAGCTCGAGGGGAGGGCGAACGCGGCCATCGCGGGAATCGTCGCGTGGATGGCTGACAGACAACTGCAGCTGGCTGCCGAGAAAACCGAGGCCGTGCTCCTAACCGGCAGACGGAAGTGTGAGCCGGTGACACTGGCAGTGGACGGGATACTAATCAAGCCCGGGAACAGCGTCAAGTACCTGGGAGTGAGAATAGAGAGAAACCTCAGGTACAGAAAGCACGTGGAAGAGGTGGCGGCAAGGGCGGAGAGGACAACAGGGGCTCTCCTGAGGCTGATGCAAAGGTTGGGGGGGCCCGACGGCAGCAAAGAGGAGAGTTCTCGCGTCCGTGGCGGAGTCGGTGATGCTGTATGCGGCGCCGGTCTGGGCGGACGACATGGAGTTCGCAAACAGAAGGCAGCGGCTCCTACGAGTTCAAAGAAGAGCGGCGATCGGAGTGACGTCGGCGTACAGGACCGTATCTACCATGGCGGTCCTGGTAATTGCGTCCCTGGTGCCACTACATCTAAAAGTAGAGGAAAGAAGGCAACGGTATGACAGAAGAGGACATGAGGGTGGTTCCCGCGTCGCAGATCGGACAGCAACAATAGAGGCATGGCAGAGGGAGTGGGACGAGGATGAATGTGGACGATGGACCCATCGCCTGATACCCAGCCTATCGGGGTGGGTGAATAGAAGGCATGGTGAAGTCAACTATGAGCTCACCCAAGCTCTAACCGGCCACGGATGTTTCGGGGCATACCTGCACCGATTCAAGAGAAGGGACAGCCCAGAATGCCGGTACTGCGGGGAGGAGGACACACCTGGGCATACTCTCTTTCGATGCGAAAGATGGGCAGCACATAGAAGCGCGTGTCCATATCAGGAAGACCTCAACGAGGAAAGAATGGTACGGCGCATGTTGCAGGGACCGGAGGAGTGGCGGCGGATCGCACACACAGTGGGAGATATCCTAAAGTGCAAGAACGAGGGCGACAAGCGTGATGAAGCGAGAGGACCTCCCACGCCTTAGTTGTTAAGGAGTAGGGATGGTCCCGGGGACGGAGAGGGCAAAAGCGAGAAAGGCAGAATAGCGTCCGGAAACCGGCGCAGGAAAGCTTCCGGAACTGCCGAAGCGAGAAATGTTTAGGGTTCTGGAAATCCGGACCAGACTTCAGGACGACCGGAGTCAGGCGAGGGACCAGTGGTTATACCGTGGTCCCAGAAGAAAAGTCTAGGTGGAGGCGTCCCAGAAAGAACTGTCGTTCTGAGCACGAAACGGTGGTGGTAGTAGAATAAGTAATATTAGGAGGTAGTAGAATAAGTAGCATAGTAGTATGTTATTAGTAAGTAGGTAGTCTTGTCTGTCGTATCTGTATTTGTGGTTAAAATAAATAGTAAAAGAGCCAGTAGGCCACAAAACGGAAAGGCGACGGGAGAAATATTGGGAGATGTCGCTGCAGGAAGTATGCCCTTCAGGCGATGCCGTGCAGCGGGGTGGTGGTGGGTTCTTTCCCTCCCCTCGCCTTTTTAAAAAAAAAAAAAAAAAAAAAAAAGGGTCCGTGTAGGGTTCATTTTTTTCGTCTTTTCATTCTCTACAATTCTGTTGACAGTATCAAGATTGCTCCATCGGTTCTGCTTTTACAAGCGAACAACGAACAAAGCACTTTTTTTTTTAGGTTTTTTGTTTATAACAAATTAAGTAATGATATTTGTTAGTCGAAAACACATCACAATACATCTACGGACTGTTCCACGTGACCTGGGACCGGCGGCTTGCTGATACTATTTTTGTCACAAAAGTCTCTATTGCCTGGTCTATTACGTGGCCGAACTCCCCGCTAAATAGAACACAAATGTTGTAACCACGACGATCTATTATTGGGCATCACCTTGCCCGCCAACTGCGCTATAAAAATGTAATCTTTCCCACTCCCTCAGAATTTCGCTTGTCCGACCTCCCATTTGAATGAAAAACGACCCTGCGTGTCAGCGTGCGCAATAAAATCTTGATCTTGTGATTTCCTGCGAGTTAACGTATCTGGATAATCTGTGCCGGAGCGGCCAAATCAAACCCGATCGCGAGCGATCACAGAACCATCGGGACGAAACCGCTGTCATTTAAATGGATTTTAGCTGTGCTTGGAAACAAGACGAGGCCGCTGGGCGCGGCCGTAGGCCGGCCGTCCCTACCAAACTACTCTTTTATTATGAAACTATCTGCTGCCCATCATGACATCTTTGAAAAATTATTACTCAATAGATTTAAGCCAATAATTGTGTGCAAAAGGCTTACCCGAAAAAACAACATTATCGAAAAGGCGGTAGAGGAAAAAAGGTTTGTCCTGCAATCGTCCTCGATGTGGCACAGACTTTTGAAAGTCTCGCATGATGGACTAAATCATAATAAACCACGGCTACCCTGGCTGTAGGGAATAGCAATGAAGAAATGACAAGAGAAATCCAAACAGCTCTTGGTCAGTTTCAGGTCTGGACAAAGAAACAAATGATTGAACTGAACGAACCCAAGTCAGTACATGCTGCCTTCACCAGAAAAAAAATTCAAAACATCCCGGTTAGGAGTAACCGGAGTAACCACGTGTACATGTCGTATTGAAACGTTTTCAAAACTCAAATCGTTTTTAAAACGATTATGTATATATGTTTGTTTCAAATCAGTTTCGAAATAGTTCTTAAAAACGCTGTTGATGGCGATGCCCGATGCACGTAAACTGGCCTATTTAAGGAGCTCCTACACGCAGTGCCAACGTCTCGCCAACGTTGGTGATGTGACGCGCTGCGCGTAGTGTGCGCATTCACTTCGCCAACATTGACCAACGTTGGTATTGGGCGCAAGGTATTTCTGTGTATCGTAGAAGGCTCGTAGCGTCCCGTAGAGAATTAAAAATGAACAGCGAAGACGATATCATTGCTGTTGCCGCAGCTCCCATTATTTTAAGCAGTGCATTGTTGCTTAGAATTAAAAGAAGGAACCCTCGAAAGAGGACACTGTTTAATAAAGTTGTTAAATATTAAACATGTTTTTCAGTTATTATTTATACAGTACGTTCGAAAATATTAAATACATTAAGGAATACAAATATACAGCAATACAGGAAACAAAATTATTTAGTTTTTTATATTTGCCACGTGACATTAAAAAAATCTCCCTTTTTATTTTCTTTATGTTTCAAGCAACAAATGCGGAATAAGATGGGATAAGATCTGATACACTGAGTGGTCTATATTTTTATGCAGAACCCTGTTAATTTGTATCGTTTCTTTATATAAATATTTCAGTCCAGTCAAATCGATGACTTCATAATTTTGATTTAAAATATAATTTATATAATAAAACTGAAATTATTTATAAAAAGATACAAAGAAAAATTGAGAACCCTTACATACACGGAGTTTTAATTATAGATATTAAAACTCCGTGTATGTATATTATGTAGGTATATTTATTATCAACCCAATATTTTTAGTAACAGATATACTTTTTGATATTTTTCTGATAATCAAAATAAGGAAAAGCATCCAGTATAGTTTTTAAACTTTGTTGAATACATTAAATACATCATAATATTTAAATTTGCCGCTTAAAACTAATCTATAAATTGTTAATTAATAAATAGTTAATTGTTGTTAATTATATAAATGCAACTTTGTTTGATTGTAGTCAAGATTGTAGGGAAGAGGGTTGACCGCAGTCCTTGGACCCCTATACCGTATGACTCCCCATCGTGTGTAGATTCATATACCGCTTCCCTCCAACCCCCTCCCTCACCTTTCCCACCCCACCCTAGCGAATAAGGTTGACCGCAATCCCAGAACCTAAATACCGTATGCCTCGCCATTGTGTGCGAATTTATTTTTAAAATTTTAATGATGACGTCATTTCTGGAAAACCCGGAAGTCATACTAACCTCAAGACCATCCCATAATTTGGCATTTTCTGTCTATTAACACAACGTTCATTCCTTCGGCGTCAAAAACACAAAAAATAAACAAACGTACCTATGCCGTGGGTCACCCATTATAACGACTTCACCCATTATAATGACTTGTCTTCAGAATATTAATTTATTGCTTGTTAATTTATTGTAATTATAAGGTTAATATAATGCTTATAAGAAGCAGAATTATTGTGAATAAATTTACAAAATATTAAAAAAAGTTTTCATGTTTTTACATTTGGGCAATCAGGCATTTGGGCAAATAATAAATCATCATTGTCCTTAAAGTACGTAGAAACATAAATAATGCAGTATATATGATAAAACATAGATAGATAACTAAACTTTTACTAGTACGTACAATGCTAAAACAGAATGAAATAAAGCGGACAAGGTCGACATATTGGCGAAGTGCATTGGCACAGTTGGGTCCCGCTACGCGAAGCACTCCGATGGCCAATGATGGCCCCTATTGGCACTGCGTGTGGGAGCACCTTACCATATGACCGCCAATACCATGTGCAACTTCAACAAGACACCGCGCATTCCGACAACGACACTTGAGGCGATATCGTCTAATTACCCATTTCATAACCTAAAAATGCCCAAACGAACCGATATTTGAAACAGTTTTGCCAAGCAGGTTCTAGATTTTGACATGATTTTGACGGACCGAGTCCGTCACTTGTCCGTCAATACTTCACAACCTGACGATCAAATAACGAATAAACTAGCGCCGCGCTGCGGGAAAACAAGTAAGTAAGGCCAATGTTCGCGCATGCGCGCTCAATTTCTAACGGCGGGAAAAGTCGACTGTCGCATCGTAACGTCATCGGTCGCCATGGGAAATTGAGTGGTTCAAATCGGTAGTCGAACCGCAACCGAACGGTTCCACGCGAAATCGCCTCTAATCTGTCGCGTTTACCGCTATGCCGCTGTTGCTTTTACCCATGTTATGTTTTTGTTTGAAAGGGCTTCAAATTAATAGGTTTTATGTTAACAGCGTTAGGTTCACTAGGTTTTAAATGTTTAGTTATTAAATGTAAAAACAACAGATAAAACGAGCGCAGTCCGCTGCCAACATGTATCGAGGTTATATCATAGGGTTATATTACTACTAGTCATACTGCTAGGCAATCGCATATTCACATAATACATGACACTTTGGGCAATTTGGGTATATAACTGGCACCTGATAGAAATGTACCAGAATTGTAATATGCTCATGTGTAATTATTATTTGTATTTTATTAATACAATTCTAGATAAAGAATAGCAAGAAAATATCCTGTGCTTATATTTTCGGAAAATGATTTATAGGTGACCAACTGTCCCCGAAGAATATTAAATGTCATGATTGCACAGCTTAAAAACATTGTTATACCTACCTGTTGAATTTGTCTACATTAGTTTTCCTGTCGTAGTATTTGGAATTTTGAATACATTCTTCCCAGCATCTTACTAATGTACAATGACTCAGTTGGTAGTTGTAATGAGTTAAGTCTCCCTCTTTATACAAGTTTAACTTCGAAACATCAAGAACATCTTTGTTTAGATATTCAGCCACGTGTCTAATCATAGTTTCAGTGCAGAACATGGCTTGTGGAACTCCAAAACCACGGAATGCGGTATTTGAGTGTATGTTGGTTTTGCAAACGTAACCAGAAACTCTTAGATTTGGTATTTTATAAGAATTATCGATGTGGAAAACTGCTCGTAGCATCACCTAAAATATACCCCTACATTATATTTGTTTTCATAA
This sequence comes from Aphodius sticticus, assembly GCA_963966075.1. Taxonomy (NCBI): domain Eukaryota; kingdom Metazoa; phylum Arthropoda; class Insecta; order Coleoptera; family Scarabaeidae; genus Aphodius; species Aphodius sticticus. The sequence goes on from OZ014509.1 coordinate 28,025,581, forward strand.
TTTTAGCGTTTAGGGGCTATTCTTACATTAAATGACATATCTCGGCTATATCCTGCATTACAGTAGCAAGTTGCATCCATAGCAAGCAATTTACCATTGTCATCGAAGGCAACCTTGTACTTCATGTAGAACGGATGCCTACCAGCAGTGATTAGCATGTCTTCATCTCTGTCTAGAATCATGCGCACTGGTCTTCCAAGAACATGAGCTGCAACGGCTACTCGTACTCCAATTACAGATGCCCTTGTTTCCTTTCCACCAAAACCACCGCCAATACGCTTAACTTTGGTGATTATCTTGTTTTGGGGAATATTCAAAACTTTCGAAACGAACGCCTGTGGGTATTGATTTGTGCGTAAAAATAAACTATTCTAACGAAAGACTTACACTCATCAGAGTTGGATTTTGCGTAGAAGAATAAATTTCCATTTCGTTGTCTTCCTTCTTCGGCACCGCAATGATTGTTTGCGTCTCAAGGTAAAAATGTTCTTGCCCACCAGTCCGGCACTCACCCTCTACAATATTAGGAGCATGTTTGAAGGCTTGGTCAACATCTCCACAGTCAATGACTATTGGTTCTTGATCGTGGAAAGACTTGTATTTGATAGCATCGTCTATACTGATTATTACTGGGGTTAACGTTTTATAAGAGATTTTGACTTTTCTAGCTGCCTTCTGAGCAGTAGTTTGATCATCAGCTACAATAGCGGCTATAACCTGTCCCTGTGCATTTACTCTGTCAACAGGAAATACTTCTTCATCGTGATAAACAGCCCCGATAGTGTTTATAAACCCTTCCATATCTTTACCAGAGAAGAGACGATGCACACCGTCCATTGCTAAAGCTTCAGATGGGTCAATTGACAATATTTCTGCATTTGCTTCTGTGCTGTAAACGAAGGCCATATAGAGTTCACTTTCAAATCGTGGTATATCATCACAATAAATCGCCTCACCAGTAGCTTGTTTATAGGCTGATGTATGAATCACAGGCCTACCCACGGAATCGATTATCTCTTGTGTGCTCGGAATTATTTGGAAATATTGCGAACTCTTCAGAGGTTTTGTGTGGAATGTATTTAGTGCGCTGGAATATCTTGGATCAATGCTTATTTTAAGATCTGTGCTTATTTGGAGATATGCCCTAAAGAAGAAACTTAACGTTAAAGATCTTCTGTATTGGATCATTCCACCAGGAGAGCTAGGAGGTAGTGGAAGATCATCAACTAACGAATTATAACCAATTTCAACAAGCTCATCGTTCCATTCTTTTCCGATTAAAGCCTGTCGGGTCTTGGTGGCCATAACAGTGGTGGGTGCCATACCTCCAAAGGCCATGTAAATGTCTGTTACTTTTTTAGAATTAGATTCCACGAACACGTTAAACGCTGCGTTGACTATGGCGATATCATCATCTCGCCTCCTAGCTTGTTTGTACGCATAGAAATATTGATTCTCTTCGGTGTATGGTACTTTAATAGCAACTAATATTTCGTCGGGCTTCACTACATTTCTTCTATAACCAGTAAAGAACGTTTCGTTAAAAGTAATATTTCGTAAACCACCAGCTTTGCTCACTATCTCGAGTACAACATTAGCAGCCATGAATATTGGGTTCAGATCGGATATTGGACTACCCGTCATTATATTCCCTCCAACCGCAGCGACATTCCTTATCTGCTTCGCAGCAAACCAGTGAAGCATATCTACAATGGATTGAAAGATTCTAGTTTTAAATTTAGGTTGAGTTGCTATTTGCTGCTTGAGGACGTTTTCAATTTCTTGGAGCGTTGCAGACGCACCAATACTAATAGCATCTATTTCAATCTTGATATTGGTGAGTTCTTGGACTCTTGAGGGTTGGATTATGACGGGATAGGACGCGTTTTTAAATTTCCCCTCAATACCTACCTCTGTGTTACCAACGACTATTTTTGCATCTGGGTAGGTTTCTTTTAATTCTAGCAATGTGTTCAAACTACTGGGTCGAAACCATTGTAGGTTCTTACCACTGAAAAATAGTTCTTGTTTGTCTAGAACATCAGATACTTTTAATTCCGGTGGAAAGATAGGTTCTTGAGATGGATCGTAGGGTTTAAATTTGCTTGATTTAAACAGTACATCCTCTTCCTCCGATTGTTTGGTTAATTTGCAGCGGCAATTCGCTTCCATTGCACAGGTGTTCGATCCACAGGGTTGAGCATTCCCATTTTGCATAACCTCCCTATTTTCTAGGAAGGTTTTGTATCCCTCCAAAATTGGTCGATAACCAGTGCATCGGCATAGGTTTCCTTGGAATGCCACTTCTAGTTCATCATAGTTTGGCTTTGGTGAGTTTCTCAAGAGGGTGTACATTGACATTACGATGCCTGGTGTACAGAAGCCACACTGTGAGCCATGTGCGTTGGCTATACGCTCTTGTACGGGGTGGAGACGTGTCTTTGTTGATCCTATTCCTTCCACTGTTGTTACTGCTAAGCCGTGCATTCCGCAAATTGGTGCTAAACATGCGTTGACCGCAAGATGGCTGGAGGGATGCATTAAGAATATATTCTATTCCGTTGATTATAAAAGTTTGAGGTTTCTATTTACGGTTAAAATATCCATAAACCGAGACCTGTAATCGGTTTGTGGTTTACACAGACATGAAAAACCCAGCCTAAATCGCAGCCCGTATGTTTTGCGGTAGTGTGGTGACACTAAACACCAAGGCTTAGGATATACAGGTCGATGTTTGCGAGAACACCAATGTATAAAAATGTAACTATCGATTCCTTCAACTCTGTGGAGGAATATTTGAATTCGCAAACTACAAACTGAAAGAAATGACTATTTTTAGAACGTTAACATATATGTAGCTGGCTATATCTATATTTGTTTTTTCTTTAGATTTTCATTTTTTTAACATGTACACACTGACCATTGTCCATATCTACCATGATCTAACGGCAAATAAATATATTTTTATTATTATTATTATTAGAAACATCGACTATCATAACATATTATACATATTATTGCCCTCGATAAAAACATACCCTCATAAAACATAACCACAAAAAAATTCCGTCTGATGAAACGTTATGGAGAAACGAAATGGTAATGTCGAATTAAGCAATTCTAGCCGAAACGGTATTTAATTATGCTAATTGGTGACTAAAAAAGTGGATATCAAAGCCCTAACAAATATAGAAGTAAGCATCTGCTTTCCTAATAACTTTCTGTGCCTTTTGACCGAACTGAACCCCATTTGACCGGAAGTGCTTGACATACCATCTTGAATAGGTGAGATATTTATGGCGGTCTACTAAGTACTTCCGACCAAATGGAGTTTGGTACGCCAAGTTATTATAAAAGCACATATATCCATCTATAATTGAGAGCTAACCCATTCAGATGTTTTCATTAGGTTTGTTCGAACAGCAGTAAAAACAGTAAAAACAGTCTTCTACGCATTCCGCATGCGCAATGGAGGTTTTAGAAGGGCAAAACCCCCATTGAGCATGGGCAAGGGAAAGAATAAGTTGCTTTCTGTACTTATTTGTCTAACAATGATTTCCGGTCATTTCTGCTTTAGCATACAAATGTTTTCGGTTTTTCAAGACGCTTTGCTAAGCACTTCCAGCTAAATGGGGTTACACACACCAAGTTATTATGAAAATACATATTATGTTCTTCTTAAATTAGAAAATTATTCAGGTATGTTGTAACAGGTATGCTGTTATCTATCCTCTTTTTAAGAATACTTATCTACCACGCATTTCGGGCCATATGGGGTAAAATAGGCCATGTTATGATTAGATTACTAGGCCAGGCAATAGAGCAGAAAATGAGTAAGTTCGTGACAAAAATACTAGCAGGAAGACGACGGTCCCAGGTCACGTGGACAGAGAAATATTCAAATCGCAGTTGTGCAAAAACTAATCATCGGAAAACGCCTGGGTTGTCCACACTCAAAGTACTCGCCAATCGCTACTTACACGCGAAAAGCCTCCGCTACAACTTTGAAAATGGCGGAGTTATGAATTTTTGAAGAAACGCAGATTTTTCCGAATTTCCCCCGTTAATATTAATTCAATCGAGTCCGTGCAGGGTTCATTTTTTTCGTCTTTTCATTCTCTACAATTCGTCTGGTGAAAGCATCAACATTGGTCCATCTGATTTTTTGAGGTTTTTTGTTTATAACAAATTAAGAAATGATATTTGCGAGTAGGAAACACATGACAATACATCTACGGAGTGTTCCACGTGACCTGGGACCGTCGGCTTCCTGCTAGTATTTTTGGAAAGATCTATATTGCCTGGCCTATACGTATTGGATGGTGCATGAGATGAGTTTTGTTTTTGTTGTTTTTATTGTTAGCCTTGCAATTGTTGTGTGATTAATTGTTAATTGATATAAGTAATTAAATATGTACGAAATATGGTGATTCTTTGTAAAAAATTATGAAATTCGTTAAATAAATTATTATTATTACATCTACATATTCATGTATAATTGAGAAACAAATCATACACATATAGTGTGAGGGTTCTGGCTCATCCAATGTTAATTAATAATTATCCTAGTTAAACACCTTTCGGCTGGATTTGCTTTTAAGCCCCATTCTCATTGGTAAGTAGGGGGGTTAGTACTAGTCTTGCTAGTGACGTAGGACAGGTAACTAACCCAAAACAAGCTCGTGTAAACAAGTTACTAACCCTACTATCTACTACTAGCTAGTGGGGTAAAAGGTAGAGTAAAAATGAAGTAAAACAGGTTTTACGTTTCGGGAGGCTATATGTATATCCAATAATTAAATTTAACTGTTGTGATTATTTTGTCGACATTTAGATCTAAGACGTAAAACTAAATACTAAACAACGTATTTGAACTGTTTGAAGTACGACTTTGTCAAAATTACTCCACTTGAGATATGTTCCAACATACATTAACTACAAAAAGGATACTTTATTTTATCTGTTTCTCTATCATATTTTGATACCATTACCGTGCAAGCTCCACATCCTCCTTCAGCACAGCTCATTTTAGTTCCACATAATCGTACTGTTTGGCAATAAGGAAATTATTTTGTTGAAAAGAATTCAAATTCTATTTTGACATGTAGAAGGATACATTTGTGTCGCAAATATTCTAGCAGGGTCCATTGCGGATCGACATTGTCATCAGATACCTGAGGAGGAACACGGAGCTATTATAGAAAATATTACACAAATGTAATAACTTATTTGCAATCACATTAGATACTATACAGAATAATATTTTTAAGTTTCAATGAAGAATGATTTTTCTTAACATATTCCTTCAAATTCTTCTTAAAAAAATAAATAAAAAGTATAAAAAGAACCTTGGTATGAAAAGAAGATTAGTAAATTGTCTCCAGATGGACGTAACTATTATACCTATGAGGGCAAAATTTCAAAACTCATTCATAAGGAGTTTTGAATGTTCTAAACAGCCAATAGTTATGGTCAGAATTTTAATTTAATAGACAGGTTCAGGTTTTCACAATTAAATTAAAAATGTGATGTAGCCAGGCACATAACTTTATCATACTATAAAGCAGTGTCAAATTGTGTCAAACAGTGCCAAACGCTAATGTTTTGACAATACGGTCAATAGAATCAAAACATCTGTCAATCCTGGCTAACTGGTTTTAATGCAGACACGACCGATCTCGATTTGCATCTGCTCATGCAGCCAAACTATTAATTTTACCAACAAAATTTCATAGACATAACTATTTTGACGATATTACATTTGCAATATCGAAAAATGCTAAGAGTAAACATCCAATTTCTTTGGATCCTTTTGAACAAAAAGCTTTTCAGCTCTAGTAGTTTCTCCGGAATCGTCGCCACAAAAACTGGCACACACACACACACACGCACGCACGCACCCCCCCCCCCCCCCCCACACACACACACACACACACACACACACACGCACGCACGCACGCACGCACGTACGCACGCACGCACGCACGCACGCACCCACGCACGCACACACACTGACGCACACACAGGCATTTCTTTACCTTGGTCAAAAATGTTCAGGAGACCCACCGGGACATATTTCCTCTAAAATCTCAAAACTGTTTTTCAACATGATTACAATACTTTATATTAATTTATATTATCATATTATTATGTATGATAAAGTAAAAATGTAGAAGAAAGTTGTTTTTAGAGTAGATCTTTTGAGACTACTCGTTTATCCATCTCTCGGTCGTCATGTTTCAGTCTGTCTGACTGATGTCTGTCACTGTCAAACTTCTCTACGCTGAATATGGTTATTTACGTTATAAGCCCGGTAGGCGTAGGGTTACCATATTTCTTAGAGTAAAAAAGAAGACACCCAAAGTTTGGAAAACCGAACTTTTTATTCATTTATTCATGTATGTTAAACAGTTCACAACAATTCACAACAGTAAATAACGTTTCTATTTGAAAGCGCGTTTTATGAGAGGTAGAACTGGGTCTTAAGGGAGATTTTCATCAGCTTGTGGTCCGAAAATGTGTCTGCGTCCGGTCATAGGAGCGACCGAATTTGGTTCCAGAAAACTTATCAGGTTATGGGAGCTGTCCGCTTATGGAGCTGTCCACAAGGAGAGCTTTCACTGTACATTTCTTCAGTTTTTTGCCAAAAAGTCAAAACTATGCATTCTTCGACGTAGACCTCTATACACAAAAATAAAGTACACTAAATTTCCTATAAAAAGCACCCTCAAGTGTATTTTTTGGTTGAATGGTTTGGCCGCTAGAGCGCGCTGAAAGAAGGCCAAATTTTCCTACTTTATGTAATGTGCGTGTAATTACAAAAAAGCTAAGATTCTGATAAAACTACATTAAATTCCCTACAAATTCTATAATTTAATCAGTTATTTTGGCCAAACTGTGTAGCCGCTAGAGCGCGTTGAAAAAAAAAGTCAAGAGCCCTTCACCAAAGATTAAGTATAAACCCAAGGAGGACTACAACAGGAAGATGAACGATCTATTGGACCCGAATACGTACCGTAAAATTTCCAAGGACCCAACAGATAAGATAGGAAGGCGAGTGAAGGAATTGGTTAAATCATCATCGATTCCCGTACAGGAACAAAGAAGGCTTTTTGTTCAAGCCCCTAGGGCACCTAGAATCTACGGTTTGCCAAAGATCCACAAGGATAACGTACCTTTAAGACCAATCGTTAGCGCAATAGGCTCCCCAACCTATTTGTTGGCAAAATACTTGGCGAAAACCATCCAACCGTTTATAGGACAAACTTCATCTTTTGTCAAGAACTCTGAACATTTTATTCAGATTTTGAAGGAAGTTGCCATTGACCCTCAGGATATACTCGTAAGTTTCGACGTAACATCACTCTTTACGTGTGTTCCGGTTAAGGAGGCAGTCGAAGGCCTTCGGACAACACTTGTCCCCCTAGGTCTACCAACCGATGTACCGGATCTTGTAGAGTATTGTCTCTCCACCACATACTTCAAGTGGGCGGGAGCGATGTATGAGCAGGTAGAGGGTGCAGCCATGGGATCACCTTTGTCACCGGTAATCGCCAATTTCTTCATGGAATTGTTTGAAGAAAAAGCCATTAGGTTAAGTCCTTTCAAACCCAAGCACTGGGTCAGATATGTCGACGATACCTTTGTGATTTGGCCACACGGTAGATATAGACTTTCTGAGTTCCTTAACCACCTGAACAATGTTAGTCCTTCCATCAAATTCACGATGGAAATAGAAGAGGCTAATCAGCTGCCTTTCTTGGATGTGCTGGTATACAGAACGTCAACGGGTAGACTTGGACATACAGTCTACCGTAAGAAGACACATACCGATCGCTACTTGAACGCCAAATCGCACCACCACCCCCAACAGAAGAGAAGTGTTATTAACACGTTGTTCAACAGAGCCGAGAAGGTATGCGACTTTAGCACCTTGGACGAAGAACGAAAACACTTGGAGTGGGCCCTACGTCAGAATGGATACACCAAGTCTGACATACGGGGTGTCACACAAAGAAAACCGCAAGTCTCAGAGGAACTGCAAGAGTCTAAGGGGTTCGCTTGCTTACCATACGTAAGTGGGGTATCAGAGAGAATCGGTAGAGTACTGAAGAAATCGGGTATCACGGTAAGGTACAGAGCACCAGCTAAGGTAAAGGATCTTTTGCCTAACCCAAAGGATATCACACCACTCCTGAAGAACGAAGGGGTATACAAGATAACATGTGAGTGCGGAACATGCTATGTAGGACAGACAGGACGAAGCATCGAATGTCGAATCAAGGAGCACAGTAGGGACACCCGGCTAGGCAAGATTCAACAGTCCGCTGTTGCTCAACACTGCCACGAGTCGGGACACACAATGGATTTCGATGACGCGAAGTTGTTGGCAAGGGTGGGTAATTATCATCGAAGACTTATTAGAGGAGCCATCGAAATTTACAAACATCCTGACAACATCAATCGCGAGGACGGTACTGACATTAGTAGGGTCTGGAAATCGATCCTAACGCGGTCAGGTGGAAAAAAAAAAACACGGGGAGCGGTAGCTCCAGATGTGCGCAGTGAGGTGTAAATACAGGTATATAAGGGAGACTTTCTTGGTAGGTCTTCAGTATTCAATTAGCTTTGAAGAAGCGAGCAACATGGTTCGCGAAACGTCAGCATTAACAAATCTTGACACACGGCATAACCCGGAAGCAGTTTATTTTCTAAATGATTCTGGCCGTGAAAGCCTACGTACTTACCTATATTATTATTTATTAAAAATATACTATTTATTCATTAAAAACTCTATATTTGTTCTTTTTAATTAATACTTAATGTATTATGTATTATTTTTGTTTTTTTAGTTAGTCTGCGACGCTTAGCGGCTTCGCTTAGCTTAATATGATATAATATATCAACCCGATCTCGCGGCTATACGATTTGACCAAAATAAGTGACTAAGATGTGCAATTTATAGGGAAATTAATGTAGTTTTAGCACAATCATAGCCTTTTTAACTAACTCGAAAACACACTCTAGCGGCCAAAATGCATTTCAGGGGTGCTCTTATAGGAAATTTAACGTACTTTATTTTTGTATAGGTTGGTCTACCTCGAAAATGGCATAGTTTTATCACTTTTTTGCAAAAAAATTAAAACGGTCAAAGATTTTGAGTTTTCTCGCGATTTTCGTTGTGAAGCCACATCCGTGGGAAGTAGCAATGTTGAAATTCGAATTCAACACCCCAAAAAACTTAAAAAATGAGAGAAAAAACTTCTATATTTTTTTCCTGGAACAAGCACCCTCGGGAACGATTTGACTGGACATATAACAGTGCATATAAGCAATGAACGAAGAAATGGATAATTCTCAGAAACTGTTCGTGAGGTTGTTTAGGAGAAACAATTTTTTTACGCCGCTTCTAGCAATGCGCCCTAGAAAATAATTAATTCTGGATTGAAACTATACATTACCTTATTTTTTTGTCCGGTATAAAGTTATTTTATAATTTTGTTAAAAAAGAAGACATTTCGGGGAAAATAGGAAAAAGATACCGGACCCGGACATGACCCCTAAAAAAGAGGACTTGTCCGGTTAAAATAGGACGTCTGGTAACCCTAGGTAGGCGACTCGTAACAGAACGAGTTAAATATGACAGACGAGGCGACGAAGGAGCCGAGTCTGGAATATGTAAACAAGTACTGTTACTAGACCTACCGGACGTGTATCGTATAACATTTTATTTCATACTGTCGAGTCCAGTTGAACAGCAATTACATTATACAAAATTTACTTATTTCAAAAGTAAAAAATGACATTATATTTTGTGAAAATTAAGTTGGCTTTTTTTCTATAGCAACCACGTTGCTATGGTTTATAATACTTACCGGCCTTGTAATGTTATTGCTCACTTACCGGACTCACATTGATGATGTAAACATCAATATACCGGCCAGTATGTAATAAAAGATATTACACTGAAATTTGGCGTATTTATAAAGCTCACAAATCTGCATATACACTAGACTAGGGTTTCGATTTGCCTCGGGATTACCTTCTGGGAAAGTGCGACGAACACAATTTTCGAGAGGCGTTCCGCAGACGTCGTGTTTTCTTCTTGATATGAAGTAATCTTATACAAATCATTCCTGGGATCAATGTTGGAAAATATTTTCAGAAACTATTCAACAACAAAGATATAATTTTGCGAGTAGGTATGTATGTTAAAACATGAAACATTACATTAACAAAGTAATACAAACAATCTTATAACAAAAGTGACCTTATAAATCCTAACAAATAAAAATTAATGGGTGCGTTCTGCCATTTTAAGCGCTTGAGCCCAGCGGACGGCAGCAATTGGATAGCAACAACATGAACGCGATTGTCATTGGTTGCTGAGTTCAAGCGCTTAAGCGCTTAAATTTGGCTGAACACACCTAATGTTAGCGTTTCAGGTCAGTCTTTTAAAAATCGTGTAGCTTGCCCTCTTGCATTTATTTTGCGCATCTTGTATAGTATATTATAATACTAGTTTTATAAGACAAAAATTGGCGCACAAGTTGTTTAGAACGAGTGCGCCAATACGTCTTATAAACGAGTGTTATATACTATTTTTTCTACTTTGCGACATTAAATTTACATAAATTACAAAAATTGCGGTTGTCATCTTACAATCTAGAGTAGTTTCATAATCAGCTGTTGGTGGTTGTGGTAAAATTCACAAATACTATTGACGCGAGCCAATAGCGATTGAGATGTCAGCCTTATTTGACACTTGACGTCAATATCATCAATCTTGGAAAACTAAAAGTTACTAAAAGTTTGTGATCTAGTGTTTTCATAACGACACTCAAAGCGGTTTCGCATGAGTTTATAACGAGCGCAAAGTAGAAAAAATATCTTATAGCACTTCCACTCTTTATACCACTAAACATCTTTCGAGACAGCATTCACAACATTTCTGCTTCGACTTTCATCGTTGTCATGGTCAATACAAAATTATTGTATTCTTTGTTTTCTTTGAGATTTGTCGCATCGTTTTGCAAGATTTCATAATTGTTCAGTGTAATTCCGAATTTAGCATCTTCAAAAACAAAGTTTCATTACATGTAAATAAATAAACAAAATTCCCGCACTTGTACGTGTCAAGTGTCTGCTTTTGATGTTTCAAACAAAGATAACCACAAACTTGATTATTGCGCTCATGCTACAGAAAAGAGAAGAAAACAATTATAGTTTCAACTCGATCTGGAGCAGGCGAAGATGATGTTTATATTCGTGGTATTTTGACCTGTTTGACCATTTTTGGCTGACCAGGATACTCCAAGACCATCAGTATCAAATATCGATGTTGAACAACTTTCTGTATGTTTAAAAATATATTCTCATGTAATTAAAGTGATCATTCTGTGTACGTAATTCTCGGAGTAATGTGACATGTGAATAATGATTTCTTTTTAATAACCATTCTTTACTTAATGTTTGTATGTTCGATTATGATGTTATCGTTATTACCGAATCTTGGTTGTGTGAATCTGTTCGTGATTCGGAGCTGTTTCCTCCTTATTATGATGTTAGAAGATCTGATAGAGATTTCGCTGCTGTTAATAAGTCTAGGGGTGGAGGTGTTCTCATTGCTTTCAGAAATTCTTATGTCTGTCAACGTTTTGATACAACTCATATAGCACAACTGGTCCCAAATATTGATCATGTCCTGTGCCGACTTACAATGCATTCTAAGTCTTTCTTTTTATTAGTTTTATACATACCCCCACTTACAGAATCTGACTCAATTGAGTCATTTTTCGATGCCATTCTTTCGATGATAATAGATTGTCCCGTATTCATCGCTGGTGATTTTAACATGCCGGCTTTCATCAATGGGATTTCTGCCTTGGGCAAGTCGGGCCATGTGAAGCACTTCGCCGATGTACTCAACCTAAAGCAATTTAATTCTGTGCCTAACTCCAATAACAGACTATTAGACTTGATTTTTTCGAATGTCGAAGCAAATGTTGATGTTACTCGTTCGGAGTACCCCCTTGTTCCAGAGGATTTACATCATCCAGCTTTGAGCATTGAGATCACCTTTTCTGCATCTCCTCCTGTTGATCAGTTTCCGTCTGCTGACTGCTTCAGATATAACTTCTTTAAGGCTGATTTCCCTGGCTTGTACCACTCTCTGCTGAACATTGATTGGAGTTTTCTTGAAGTACATACTAATGTTAATGATGCTGTCGGCCGTTTCTACGAGCTGTTGAATGCGAGTCTTCGTCGGTTTGTGCCGCGTGTCCGGGTTTCGGAGTCACACTACCCTGCTTGGTTTGATGCTGAAATTATTCGAAACTTGAAGCTCAAAAACTATTACAGACGCAGGTGGAAGTCGACTTCTTCTGTATTCTACCGACAGGAATTTCAGCGCATGCGTAGACTTCTAAAGGATCAAACAACTGTTGCTTACTCTTCCTACCTTGCTAAGGCTGAGGATCGCATCAGCAATGATCCAGGAAGGATCTGGAGTTTTATTAATGGCGGAAAAGGTACCTCCCGTATTCCCGCCAGAATGACTAATGGTCATGCTGAATTTGTGACACCTAAGAAAATCGTCGATGCTTTTGCCGACCACTTTTCCTCCTCTTTTACGAACGATGTTTCTCATGTCGCTCCTGATGACCTTTCTAATGTTTCTGCCTTTAACTTCTCTGCTATATGCGAGAACCAACTTATCCACTGCTTGGAAAGTTTCCAAATAAAAACACTGCCGGCGACGACCTGATCCCAAGTTTTCTGTTACGTGACTGTAAGCTGATATTTGGTTATCCCTTTAAAATCTTATTTAATCTGGCTATTGAAACGTCCACGTTTCCCGATGTGTGGAAAACTGCGCGAATTTCTCCTGTGCATAAGAAGGATGATAGAGGTGTTATCGGAAATTATAGACCAATTGCGATTTTGTCGAACTTTGCTAAGTTATTTGAACAGGCTCTGTACTCACAGATTTTTGGTCATGTAAAGCCGCACATTTCCCAGCATCAGCATGGATTTTTCCCGGCCGTTCCACTGTCACCAACCTGGCGGCTTTCGCGCAGTATGCAGCGTCTATTTTGGAGGATGGCGTGCAGTTGGACGTCATCTACACCGACTTTAGCAAGGCCTTTGAGAGGATACCTCACCCTATGCTTCTTACGAAGCTTGGTATATTTGGTTTCTGTCCGGCTGCTTCGCGGCTGATGGATTCCTATCTGAGTGATAGAAAAACTTACGTCTTTTATAACGGATACAGGTCTCGCGAGTTCATTGCCACTTCCGGTGTCCCGCAGGGTTCAAACCTGGGCCCCCTATTATTCATAATTTTTGTGAATGACCTGTTGAATGCGCTGTCCTGTCAGGTCCTGGCGTATGCGGATGACTTGAAGCTGTTTGCTCCAATACACACGCCTCAGGATGTACAGTTGCTTCAGTTGGAGCTGGATAGGGTCAATTTCTGGTGCGATACTTACGGCTTGCCACTCAACATTAACAAGTGCCAGTTTATGTCCTATACCCGTAAGCGTTGTCCAGTGGCCTCCGCCTATCAACTATCTGGGAAGGCTTTGCAGGCGGTAACCAGCGTGAAGGATTTGGGTGTGTGGTTTGATGGGCAGTTATCCTTTACTCATCACCTGGAATATTTATGTTCGAGCGCCTCTCGTTCGCTTGGCTTTGTGTTGAGGATGTGCCGAATGTTTGAAAGCCCTTCCGTTTTTAAATCACTTTTCTGCGCATTTGTCAGGAGCAAGCTGGAGTATGCGTCACTGGTCTGGTACCCCAATTACATTTCTCACCGGCTGGTTATTGAGAGAATCCAGAGGAGGTTTCTTAAATACCTAAGTTATCGTCAGACCGGCGTCTACCCTCCGCGCGGCTGTAGTTACGATCACTTGTTGGAGCTGCATGGTTTTGAGGCTCTTCATGTTCGTCGAGAGACCCAGAGCGCAGATTTTATGCGGAAGTTAATACGCAACACCTTGGACTGCCCGATGCTGCTGGCTGGCGTGCGTTTCCATGTGCCGAGGACTGCAGCTCGCTATACAGCGTCATTTCTGCCATTGCCGGCCAGGACAAACATTGGACTCAGGGCCCCATTGAGCCACATGTCGCGAAACGCCAACAAGGCCTACGAGGACATCTTTCGGTGATTTTTTTTTTGTTGCTATTGCGTATCACTTGTGTTAGTGTTTTCTGTAGTATGTATATACCGCTATGTGTTTATATATTTTGTTTATTGTACTTATTATACCTTGTAATTTTTGTCCTGTAATTGGTACACCTGTTGGGCAAATAAATATATTATTATTATTATTATTATTATTATTTACACCAAACAGTCCTTAGCCGCCTTTTAAAGGTTTTTTCTTTGTTTTTCTTATAAATACAAGCCGTTAAAAGTAATTAATTTTATTTATTTTTAGGGATGCAGCTCATTGTTCATTAACACAGTTTTTACTTTTTAGCGGAAATATGTCTTTTTGGGTTCCCTGAATATTTTTGACCAAGGTACAAAAAAATGTCTGTGCGTGTATGTGTGTGTGGATGGATGTGTGTGTACCCGTTTTTTTGTGACGACGAATCCGGAGAAACTACTAAAGGTATCGGGACGAAACTTCATATTTAGAAGTTGCATGCGCAAACTTAGAGCTGAAAAGCTTTCTGTTGAAAAGGGTCCAAAGGAACTGGAGGTTTATTCTTAGCATTTTTGAAAGATTTGCAAATAAGCCGCCATTTCTGGAAATTCGTCGAAATAGTTAAATAAAAAATTAAAGTAGAGGAAATTCTGAATAATTTATGACTATGAAATTTGTTGTTACAATCAGTAGTTTAGCTGCATGAGCAAATTCTATTTCATCGAGATCAGTCGTACTGCATTAAAACTAGTAGCCAGGATATGTCAGAAATTTTGGTTCTATTGACAGTAGGTAGTGTCAAACGGTAATGTTTTGACAATACCTACTGTCAATATATGCTGCGTTCGGATATTGTACACCGTTACACTTTTTACACCCAATAACACGTAAGTGTCATTTGGACGGTGTACCCGGTGTCAACAGAGTACAATATCCGAACGCAGCTTTAATCGACATATCTGTCTAGTTCTACTAGTTTTATTTTAATGCAGACATAGCCGATCTCGATCAAATAGAATCTCATGCAACTAAACTATTAATTTTATATATAGTATGATAAAGTCATGTGCCTGGCTACACCAGATTTTTTAAAATAGACGCGGGTTTCCGACGCAACAACGAAAAATGTAGTTTGCACAGGTAAAATTATCGAACAGACGGTACCGTGTAAACGTGTAAACACATGGAAGTCGCTACGTTTTGCCTGCGCAAACTAGACGTAGTAAAACGACGGAGCGTGTAAACGGCCGTTAAGGCCCGGTGTCAACCGAATCGGGCCGATATTCGTGAATCATTTAGGTATAAATCCAATGACAGGAGGCAGTCCCCTAAAGCTAGAAAATTTAAATTAAAAAGTATCATTTTTAGTTTAATAATCTTTTTTTTATAAATAAAAAATAACGGCCGATAAATATCGGCCCGATCTGAGTCGTACGATAGATATCGTACACATGCGTGGTGCACATGTATATACATGGGCGTATCCAGCTCAATTAGGAAGGGGGGGGGGGGCAGTTTTCTAAATTTAACCTCCTGTATGGGGGAAAAGTGTCCATAAGGGAAAGAGTGCTATGTAATAAACAACAAATTACAGAAGGGGGTTGCTTCCCCCCCCTGGATACGCCCATGTGTATATACAGGGTGTCCCACGACTTGACTACCATAGCTTGGGAGTGTGTTGCTGGGGTGATATCAAGTCAAAAAAAGTCTAATGAACGTACACCCAAAGCGCTATCGTAACTGAGCTACAAGCATTTGAAGTTTTAGATAAGCCCACTAATGCAGGTATTAGGTTCGGCTGTTGTATTTGTTATTATTAAAAAGTCCAGGTGGCTGTGAATGATCATTTGTTATTTACATTCTGACGTAGCGAGAACAACTAGTTTGCCAGTAGCTAGAATTATGGATGCCGCACAAACTATTCGTGCTGATCCTGAACTGTTAGTAGAGCTACCACTTCATTTCTAAGAAGAGCAAGACTACGTATACAGCATCTGGGTGGACATTTTGAGCAACTACTTAAATAAATCTGTTTCTTTTTAAATGGTCTTTAAATTAGTACGGAATTATTTAAAATTTCAAATGGTTGTAGCTCGGTACGATAGCGTTTTGGGTGTATGTTCATTTAGACCAGGCCATAGAGACTTTTTCGTGACAAAAATAGTATCAGCAAGCCGCCGGTCCCAGGTCACGTGGAACAGTCCGTAGATGTATTGTGATGTGTTTTCGACTAGCAAATATCATTACTTAATTTGTTATAAACAAAAAACCTAAAAAAATCGTGCTTTTTTTCGTTGTTCGCTTGTAAAAGCTGAACCGTTGGAGCAATCTTGATACTGTCAACAGACGAATTGTAGAGAATGAAAAGACGAAAAAAATGAACCCTACAGGGACCCGATCGGAGTAATATTAACGGAGGAAATTCGGAAGTACCGGAGAAATCTGCGTTTTTTTCAAAAATTCATAACTCCGCCATTTTCAAAGTTGTAACGCAGGCTTTTCGCGAGAAAGTAGCGATTGATGGGTACTTTGAGTGTGCACAACCCAGGCGTTGTCCGATGATTAGTTTTTGCAAAATTGCAATTTGATTTTTTTATGCAATATGGTTCGGCGAGCCTGGATGCATCGGAGGTGGTCCGATTTTAATTTTTTAACGTATTTCGAAAGTAGAAGTATTGTGCTACAAAACGTCTATTCTGATTTTGCGTTAAAATGTTGCGAAATAGGCGAAAAATGCTTACAAACTTGACCGAAATTTGCCGCGCGCTCAAAAGCTGTCGAGTAGTGGGGTAGGCGGCCGACTCGGAGAAGCGCGCAGCGCGTTGGGATTACTATAGATACGCGCTTCCCCGCGTGTGCCGCCTACCCCCACTACTCGCCCGGTTTGGAGCGCGCCGCAGATTTCGGTCAAGTTTGCAAGCATTTTTCGCCTATTTCGCAACATTTCAACGCAAAATCAGAATAGACGTTTTGTAGCACAATACTTCTACTTTTAAAATAAGTAAAAAAATTAAAATCGGACCACCTCCGACGCATCCAGGCTCGCCGAACCATATTGCATAAAAAATATTCAAATCGCAATTGTGCAAAAACTAATCATCGGACAACGCCTGGATTGTGTACACTTAAAGTACCCATCAGTCGCTACGTTCTCGCGAAAAGCCTGCGTTAGAACTTTGAAAATGGCGGAGTTATGATTTTTTGAAAAAAACGCAGGTTTATCCGGTTCTTCCGAATTTCCTCCGTTAATATTAATCCGATCGGGTCCGTGTAGGGTTCATTTTTTCGTCTTTTCATTCTCGACAATTCGTCTGTTGACAGTATCAAGATTGCTCGATCGGTTCAGCTTTTACAAGCGAACAACGAGAAAAAGCACGATTTTTTTAGGTTTCTTGTTTATAAAAAATTAAGTAATGATATTTGCTAGTCGAAAACACATCACAATACATCTACGGACTGTTCCACGTGACCTGGGACCGGCGGCTTGCTGATACAATTTTTGTCACAAAAAAGTCTCTATTGCCTGGTCTAATTAGACATTTTTGACTTGAAATCACCCCAGCAACACACTCCTAAGCTATGGTAGTCACGGCCATAGAATGTCACGGCGTGGGACACCCTGTATATTGGAAGCGGTCTATTGACACGATGTGCGTCGTGCCCGCCAAATGTCGTGTCAATGGACTGGATATTTATCGTACGACTCAGATCGGGCGATATTTATCGGCCTACTCTCAACATTTTGCTTTTTATTTGTCCAACAGCTAATTTTTGAAGATACACAGTTTCAACTATACCGTTGCCATTTTAAATTCCGTTGTACCTTGCCGTAAATCTTGAGAATATCAGGCTATTTTCTACTTAAAATCCTCACATGGTTGACGTACCAATAATATCATATGGAAAACGGTAAAATTAAAACATAGTTTCACATAGTTTTGCCAGGTTTCTAGTTGTAGCCACGCAACACGTTTGTTTGATATTTCCCCAAGTTCGGAAAGATGTATGTATGTGTTTTTCTAGTGCCGAGTTCGACCTGCATAAATCTCGAGAAAACTCAAGTCTTAAGATTTGTGCTGCAATACTCGGCAACAAAACAGACTATTGCGTACTTAGTCCATCGCGTTATTACAATATGCTATAGGCTCTTACAATACTAATGAACTTGACTAAAGCAGACTTGCGTACATCCCTTTAGTTGTTTAGTGGTAAGTGGTGGCAGGTCCTACTTGCCCGTAAAAATAGAATTCTTTCTATCTACTGGCCTAAATCGTTGTACGCACCACTTGACTAAATTTTCACGACTATACACAGAAATTCACTAAATTACTCGCTAATGTAAATACTAAACTACTAGCCATCTGTGTTCGAGCCTTTAGGGTGATTCTTTCCTGCGCGGTCAGTTATACAGAAGTTCGAAGATGACAGATGACTTGACAGTATAGATATTAATCATTATTGATGATTGACATATTATCTCTAATATTTCTTCTCCCAACATACATCTTTGAATATTTTTAAGTAATTCTTTGTTTATCATGTGGGTACCCACATGCTTCGTCTTTAATATGGTGTATAAGTTATTTTGCTAAGCCTAATACTTTTGGAGATATTGATGCAAACATAGGTGGACCATGTTTCGTGACAAATTCTGCTGTACAAATAACCTATCATTAGTTAGGGACATACGTTACACGTCAAAACCACTCAAAACATCATATCAATATAACACGTATAAATGCTAGGGTTTGGAAAATACGAAACACTTACTTTCTTTCCATTGACGAAGAAGACCAGCTCACACCGCTCTTTCGGATTCATTATCAAACTACAGTGTAGAATGCACAAATATCAACTGCGTACTAGATCTTGCGGAAGTGTAGACTAGGCCTACTAAGGATACCACCACAAACTAGATACGATAAAAAAACTCTAAGTCATGGGTGATGGAACTCGCAAAGTATGAGTCTGCCGAGGTCTCAAATTTTGTGTTACTTGGACCCCCAAGTTTACACTTCTACCAAACTTCAAAAATCCCCAACCTTTTGCACTAAGGAAGTACCCAATGACTGAGTATAATAAATAATGTAATGTATAATAAAAAATGTTTTGTGTAGCACGCCCTGAAAGTGATTTCCGGGACTCGAGAAGTGTCCAGCATCACCTGCGGCTCGGCTGTCCATCTTTTCTCCCGCCTTGGATGAAATCACTTTATCGTCGTTATGCACACTATATTTTTTATTCACATCTGACAGCAGATGTCAATTTGATTTTTTTCAAATCAAATTATGAAAAATTTTCTTTTTAATTACAGGAATACGGTACAATGCTTAAAACTGGTCATAGACTGTGAGACGCCGCATGCCGCATGCCGCAAGGCACAGGTCTCAGAGACAAGCGCTCTCAAACCGAAACGAGCATACAGTGAGTGGCATAGTGTGGTCGCCATATACGTAGACACGGGGTCGCATGTGCTCCCGCGAATTCTGTGTACTGTAAATTTTCATTATGGGCTGCTTGCAACTTCCCAATCAATTAATTATTGCAATCGGTTTTTGCAGTTGCAATTGCAGTTGCTTTGGTAATTTCAGATAAAAAAGGGAAAATACCAAGACAGTATTTAGTATCCCGTACAGACCCCATAAATAAAAAAGGGAAATTTCTGTAATTGACTATAAAATTCTTCCGAAAATGTGTTATGCGCTTCCATGTGCAACATGGTGCTATTGCTAGATAATAAAGAGGGATGTCAAAGCGTAATTTACCCGGTAAATTACCAAACAAATTACCGTAATTAATGGTAATTTACGAATTTTTAAAGACTGTAATTTACAGTTTAAGCTACCAAAGATAATTTAACGTCGGCATACAATAGCGTTGATATATTTTCCGATATTAATAATAATTTCAAAGGCCTGAGAAACGATTACCTATTTAAAAAACTTTATTTTTGTGATGATTATTATATATTTTATTTTTGTGATGATATTATTATGATTATTTTTGGATCTGTATAGTTCTTTTTAACTCCGGGATATTTTTTCATTCCTTTTATTTATCAAACCCCCTTTCCCTGAGGAGTGGAGATCACCTGCCAAATGATATATTTTGAGAAAATATAGCTAATCTTTTTGAATGTATAGAGGATTGACAGGGGGTTTAACCATGCAGATCGATTCAGCGGAGCGAACAACGCTGGTAATATCACGAGAGCGGCAAATGAGTCATCGATTTCAGCTGTTATTTCGGTAATACGTTACAGACCATTCCCGTGCGTTAGACAGAAACAGCGTGTATTTTCATGCGTCTGTTCTTACGATTTTAAGCGATGACTCATTTGCAGCTCTCGTGGTTTCAGCTAATATCGAATATACCATCGAATTCACAATTTAAATATGTGTTCCCTGTGATGCGGATACAAACATGAAATCCGAGCTGTGTTGGTTTCTGAGTTGGTAATAAATCAGGTAATGTATTTTACCTACGACCGTATGTGTAAATGTCCCTTACGTCACGGACTCCTTAGCTCGTATATCGCTTATAACATATGTGTGCCTTTGGCTGTGCGTTTGTGTTTTTAACGCACGACTCTGTGCGCACGACATAATGTCATAATGACAGATGTCGCGCGAATATTTTTATTATTTATTTGTCATTTTTACTTTATCATACGCAGTATTATAAAGTATTGTAATCATGCCGAAGAAAAATTTTGAGTTTATAGCGGAAATATGTCTTTTTGGGTCCCCTGAACATATTTGACCAAGGTACAAAAAATGTCTGTGTGTGTGTGTGTGTCTGTGTATGTGTGTGTGTGTGTGTGTGTATGTGTGTGTGTGTGTGTGTACCCGATTTTTGTGGCGACGATTCCGGAGAAACTACTAAAGGTATCGGGACGAAACTTCATATTTAGAAGTTTCATGACCAAACTTAGAGCTGAAAAGCTTTTGGCTCAAAAGGGTCCAAAGGAACTGGATGTTTCCTCCAAGCACTTTTCAAGGATTTTGCAAATGAGTCGCCATTTCTGTAATTTCGTCAAAATAGTTGTATAATAAATTAAACTCGAGGAAATTTTGTATAATTTATGTATATGACATTTTTTGGTAAAACTAAGAGTTTGGCTGCAGGAGCAGATTCAAATTGAGATCGGTCATGTTGGCGTTAAAACGAGGTAGCCAGGATTTTGACTCTAATGACAGCTAGTTTCAAACGGGATGCTTTGAAAATTAGGTGTCAATAGTATTGAAATATCTGCAAGAGGTTGCAGCGCCGGAACCACCTGACCACCGTGGGGGCGAGCACGAAGGCGATGCGGATGGAGGACCTCTGAAACTAGATGCGAAGGAGACGGCGAAGGCGGTGGCTGCGTGTGCGTGCCGTGTGTGTTCGTGTTTTATTCAATAATTTTTAGATCAAAACGTTTACCGTTCTTTTAACTATTGCTGTGTGTGTTCGTGTTTTATTCAATAAATAATTTTTAGCTCAAAACGTTTACCGTTCTTTTAAATATTTTTGGAAAGCATTTTTATCGTTTTAGCGTCGTATATTTTTAAAAATTTACCCGCCAAGTTGTGCACTCACAGGCGCGTAAATCGTAAAGATTTCAAATTTGTAAATACAATTTAGGATAAGCACTCACGGCGCAAGGCACCGTTTGTTTTATATCATTTGAAATTATATTAATTCATAATGTGTATTTTCGTTAATTAATATATTTTTGTTAATGGTTAATGGTTTCTCATGCAGCTAAACTATTAATTTTATATATAGTATGATAAAGTCATGTGCCTGGCCACATCAGATTTTTGATACAATTTATATTTATTGAAATTTTCGGTCGTAAGTAAGTGCAATACTCGAGCTGTAACTGCACGTGATAATTTATGTTAAATTTGTACTGGAATTTTCGATCGACACTTCAGACAAAGTTCGCCGTAGTTGCAATAGATGTCGCGCGAATACATTGATTGGTTAACCGTCAAATATTCTTACCTGTATTTGTTTGTCATTTTTGATACAATTTATTGAAATTGTCGGTCGTAGGTAAAATTATGTACAATACTCGAGCTGTAACGCATATTACATACTCGTGGAAAATAACAAAACTCGCCGCTTCGCGGCTCGTATGTTAAATTTCCACTCGTACGTAATATGCTAGTTACAGCTCTTGTAATGTAATATACTATTATACTATAATAGGGTATTCCGGTCATGTCAAAACTTAAGCAGATATTCGGTTTAACCTATTGTACAATTTATGAGGATTCATAAAGTTAAGCTATGAGCTTTTTGATTTAGTTTTTGTATGAGATAATTGTAATTAAAAGTGCATTTCGTTTGAATTCACGTACCACCCTCGGAAATACACGATGATTACCGATCCCTAGTAGCGGTGGCAACAGCGGACAGCTCTCGAACAGCTGATCGGCCAAGTTGACGGTTGGCGACCATGCTGTGTTAATTTACAATACGCCAACGTTGACGGTAAATTTAGTTGCCCCTCCGGGCACCTGCAGCGCTGATAGCGCAAATCCGCCTACGGTGATGTCAATGGTGTCAACCCTTAGGCGTTGACACATGGTTGACACATCATTCATTTTTGAAGTTTATGATAATTTAACCAATAAAGAATTACGTTTCAGCAGATTTTTTTTGTTCGGCTTATGTTAAGTAAGTAATGGTAAATTCGTGTTGTGTGCCAAATTGCCCTTCTAAGGGCAAAGGCGTGCCCATGCACCGATTCCCAAAGGATTCAGCGGTAAGTAAGCAATATTCTCAAAACTACAATAATTCTAAGACGCACCTTTCTCTAAGCAAGGGTCATTTAGGGAAAGAATTGGGTATTAGAATAGATGACATACGAACTTTTTTTTTTATTTCTTTATAAATATAATTAATAAATACTAATTCTTTCAGTTGATGAAGATATGGTTATCTATCATTTGCAGGAACGACCTACTGGAACTACCAATTGAAAAAATACAAAGAAACCGGAGAATATGCGATATGCATTTCTCCAAAGACCAGCGATTTACAAAGAATCGTAGAAACACTGATTTGAAATTTAGGTCGGTCCCAGATATTCATTTAACCTGTAAGTGGTATTATTCATTTTAATGCAATTTTATTTATCACAAATGTTTTACATGACACTCTCGCTAATTCAAAGTTCTTCCACACCACTATTCGGACTATCTCTATAGTCCGAATAGTGGTGTGGAAGAACTTTGTTTGGTGTAAAATGAAGCCAATTGTTAGTACGGGCATAATATGATTTTGGTGTTCGAATCAGTGTAAAAAGTAATCCTTACGTTGGGGTTACGTGGCAGTGCAGAGTTGTAGGCCATTTAGACATGGCAATAAGGATTAGCGAGTAGTTACTCTATAGGCTATTGGACCATAGTTCTTAGACAGATTTAATAAAAGAAAATAATTTCAGTGCCAAAAAGTTTTGTCAAATATACCGATGATCATTTATTGGCTGTTAGTAAACCAAAAGAGCAATATGAAGGTGATGACAAAATACCACAGCAATCTGCAACTTACGTCAGTGAAAATATCACAAAAGAGAGTGTCCTTCCTACGACGTCCAAGCTTGCAGAACTCAGATTAGACCCCGCTGTATATACAGACGACCAATCTGTACCTGGACCATCACACTCTCTTAGTGCAGAATATGTTCCACGAGCAAAAAGAGGTAAATATGTAATGTTAACAGCATATAACAAAATAAAAACACAATGTAATCCTTAAGACGCCACAATTTACATGTTTAATTTTGATTAGTTTGTATTTACCTCATTTATGAGTGCATTCCATGTTTTTGGCCGTAAGTAACAAATCTGTAAGATATACGGTTTGAGACATTATGGCTTTAGCTTTATGAGAGTGCAAAAAGTGAATAAACATATGAAGTAACAATGTTTTTTTTTAGATTCCATTTTGGCAAGTGTAAATATCACCCGGAAGCAGAAATTGAAATCTCAGGACGCCAAGAATCTTTACAAAGTGGCGTTACGTTATAAGCGATGTGCGCAACGGTACAAGAAATTATCGGCAAAGAGAATAACAAAGGCTATGAGATTTTCTATTACCGACGAATTTGTTAAGGCAAGCGTCAATGATACCACGTACCACTTCTTAATGAACCAATTAAGTAATCAAAAGAAGAAGAAGACAGGCTATAGATATTCCATTGATGATAAAATTTTCGCACTGACATTGGCTAAACAAAGCCCAAAGGCGTATCGACTACTCATGAAAGTGTTTGCTCTTCCAAATCGTAAAACATTAACAACACTGTTGAAAAAAGTGCCATTTAATACTGGTATTAATAAGTGCGTCATGCTTTGAAAATAGCAGTGCGTACGATGACACCATTAGATAGAATTTGTGTTCTGCTTTTCGACGATATGACTTTAGAACCTAGTTTAGAATATAACATAAAGAGGGATACAATTGAAGGGTTTGAAGATTGTGGGGAATTGAAATCTCTTAAATTTGCTGATCATGCTATGGTGTTCATGATAAGAGGCATTCACAAAAAATGGAAGCAGCCCATCGCCAACTTTTACACTGAACATGGTATGTCGGTTCCTGACATAATGCGAAACATTAAGGAAATTGTGAGAGCGTGCGAAAAGATTGGCCTACATGTCGTAGCTACTGCGTGTGATCAGATGAGCACGAATGTCAAAGCCATCAAACAGTTGCGCAACTGCACAAAGTCAGATATGCTTCGCCAAGGGAAAGAATATAAAGGAGTTGGTTTTGTAATTGATGGAAAAGAAATAATTTCGCTTTTTGACCCTCCACACCTTATAAAAGGTTTAAGAAATAATTTATTGCCCCATGATGTTTCCTTCAAATGGAAGGCCACAACAAGCACTGGATCTTGGAAAGATATCCTGAAATTATATGAAATTGACGTTGGAGATTACGACATGAAATTGTTAAATCAGTTAACCGATGCTCACGTCATCCGGGCGAAAATTAAGAAAATGAAAGTGAAGATGCACGCAAGTTCTATCGCGCCGGGTATATTCGTCTCTTCGACTGATACTAAGACTAGGTAAATATATCTTATCATTTATAACTGTATATACAAAAATATATATTAGATAGTTTGATCATTTTCTGTAAGTATTTCGGACCATTAATTAATTTTGTATTATTTTAATTTTAGCTCCAGGAACTTTATCTCCAACAGCAACGGGAACCGCAGATTTTGTGCTATTTGCAGACAAACTTTTTGACTCAGTGAATGGGTCAACAATCCGGCCGGAACATGGGAAAATACTCAGTAGTGCAATTACCAATTCTTCACCTCATCTATCATTTTGAGATGAGGCAATTCACGTATTGAGAACAATGAAGTTTGATTCTGGAAAAAATAAACAATTTGTGCCTCCAACACTCACAAATTGGATATCAACGTTGGAAGGCTTTAAAGCACTTTGGAAAAAACTGCAAGGTCTTGGCTTTAAATTTTGATTGCCCCGAAATGTAAACCAGGACCCGTTGGAGAATTTTTTTGGGTGTGTACGCCTCCATGGTGCACGTAACATTAATCCAACATGTACTGCCTTTAAGAATAGTTATAAAACGCTGTTGATAAATAACTTGACTTCTACACATTCGCCTGGGGCCAACTGCGAAGAAGACAATTGTCAACCTGTTTTTAAAAAGTTAAAAAACTTCTTTGCCAATGTCCTTGAACGAAATTCGGATGAGGAGGAGACGTTTGAAGAAATGGAAGACGATGGGATAGAAGAGGAACTCGGCATTGAAATTATTCAAGAAAAAATTTTTAGCGGAAGGAGCCTTATAGCGGCAAATACTCATACCTATATTGCGGGCTATATGGCGCGAAAATTAGTCCACAAGTTAAAGTGCGCAATATGCAAATAACATCTGGTGGCTTCTGGTGATTTGCAACACAGCACTCTTATAGAAGAACGTGCATACAGTCCTCATGCATTACTGCGGCCAAGTTCGCTGTTAGTTGATTTATTTGGACTGTGCAGTAAGACTATGCACGAAACTCTGCCAAAAATCGCAAATGAGAATTTTATTAAAAGAAAATTGCTTAAAACGTTAAAACCATTTAAAAATTTTGCAAATTTTTCATGTGACAAACATAATTTGTTTGAATTATTTTGTGATCTTTTTGTAAAATTTTATATATTTACTTGGGTGAAAAATATTAATAAAATTTTAAAAGGTAATGATTTGAGAAATCAAAGAATTAATGACCCCCTCAAAGCCGCTGCATATAAAAAATTTCAAAAAATTCACGCCAAGAAGCAGAAAATTCTTAAAATTAAAAAATTGCAGATTTAATTATTAAGCATCTGGTATAATGTGTTAATTATTTGAAAATATTGAGTTTATTATTAGTATTTCAAAAATAATTTCATACAAAATATTTTCACAATTACATTCCATCGATATAATAAATAAACTTTAATTCTTACTGCACCGTCGATTTTAGGTGTAATTTTTGTACATTGTTTTGATAGTACTTAGTGTTTTCAAATATATTTTTTTAATTGGTAATATGTTATTTCATTATCAACATGCCAGAAAATCATCAGTGTTCTTTAAAAGTAGTGTATGTTGAAACAGATATGATTTGCGAAAATCATTTGTTATTTCTACATACTCTGTTTTTAAAGAACGCAGACAAAATCTTTTTTTTTTTTAGTTTATAGCAATGGCGGGAATGCTACTAGTGGCGCCGCGGTTATGGTGCGTGGGGGAGAACTAAAAACAGTGTCAACGAAAAAAGCGCCGAGTACGCCATCTATATTATTATGTATATATTTTATCTATGGTTGGCGACCCTGTTGTTTGACAACGAATAAAGGTAACTTTTTTGAAAGACGTTTTGATCATTGAAACTTGAAGCCAAACATCTCTCATCTCGCTAGTCGGCAATGTAAAGAAAATCTTATCAGGAGTTACTGTTCTACTGCTGTTACAGCCCGGCACAGAACAATGTCGGCGTTGGAGTTTATACATTTTGAACAAGTGTTTGATATAACCTCAATAACCAAAGCAGGTGTCAACAAACGAGCGATTCTAAATGTTGACACAACAGAAGACAAAAATTTACTACGTGCACCCTAGATATAGCAACGTTGTCAAGGCGCTCACTTTGAGCGGTCTTTGTGACGTCACAAAGACCAATCCTAACTCAAACTTCAAACAACGATTTCTCTTAAGTTAA
This sequence comes from Aphodius sticticus, assembly GCA_963966075.1. Lineage (NCBI taxonomy): Eukaryota > Metazoa > Arthropoda > Insecta > Coleoptera > Scarabaeidae > Aphodius > Aphodius sticticus. The sequence continues at coordinate 28,052,965 of OZ014509.1, forward strand.
AACATGGAGGAAGATGGAGTCGCTATACGCTATACACTTAGCAGCGAGAAAATGACCCCGGGGGCGGGGCTAACGTGACACTAAACAACCCTGACAATTGGCCGCCGGCCAGGTCCGGATTAACTCTGAAATTGGCCAGACATTTCAAGAAATTTTTCCTGTAATATATTGTAATGTGTCGCGTACGTACATTATAAAATGACGCTATATGAACACTTTTAAGAATTTATTTATGTCATTTTTTTTAAAACACGTAATAAACATATTTCAAAAAATGTTCGTGCGTGCGGCCAGTACAAACCTGTACATTGTTGACATATATAGTCACTTACCGATGAAATGTTACCCCGGTCGAAATCTGGTTTATAGCTGATTTTCTGCTGTTGCGGCTGCGAACAGCGCAATTAGACGTTATTTTTGATGTATATCGTCATACAAATTCACTACAATATCTTTAAACAAACTGAAATAAGCGAAATAAATAAAATAATAACATGTCAATGTTGCGAATGTCACTTGGCATTAAACAACTTCCGTAGCATTCCGTAGTCGGTAGCTCGGGTATGGAACCACTTCCGTAATGGTCCCATACCCGCGCGCTTATGCCGACTCCTCCTTCCTCCATGAGTTAAAACAATGTTTGATATTTTACTTGTGAAGTAGCAAACAGTAGCACCCATACTTTGTAAAAAATGACAATTTCAAAAACACCGGAATGCCCTATTATGCTGTGTGACTGTATGGCTGTGGTTTTTCTATTTAGCTGCTATAAAGAATATTGTCATTGTAGTCTTTGTTTTGATTTTAATAATGAATTATTAAATCAGAGAAAGGACCAGAGATTGGTAGTTATATACAAAATAATCACTTTTAAGGTTGTATTTGACATAAGGTTTTTTTTTAAGGTTGTTATCGACATAAGTAGCTATAATAGCTTACCTGTCATCGGTAATTCGCCATTTTGAATTTGTAGTTACCCGTTAATTTAAGCCTCCATAATTTACCATTTTGAATTTTGAATTACGTGGTAATCTAATATTTGAAATTAATATTTTTCATTTCATTGTGGTGGTAGTTTACCGAAAAGAAAAAATTATTAGCGAATTTTAACATCCCTGATAATAAATAATTACTTAAATTAATTACAAGTGTAATTTTATTTTATAATTAGTAACATAAATTTAAATTAAAAAGCTACTTCCCTTGTCGCTTCGACTAAACGGCGGCGATACCACGCCATTCACGGTGAGACTTGTAGCGCGGTCTACAGCGCAGATTATAGTGCCGTAAACTTACTCTTTTACGTTATAGGGGCATCTCAAGGTCATTATTTTGTCCTCGCCGCGCAGGAGAAATGGTGGGGGTACCCTCTTCTTACTTTGAAACATGTCTAAAACGATCGAATATATGTATCTGATAGTTCGTAACAACAAAACAACCACTGCGCCCTGCACAGCGCAATCGCGTTGGCCGGGTATTTTTACGTTTCCCCGCTGCGGGCGCCTAGATCGTTTTACATATCCCTTTCACAGGGTTTGCACAGGGAAAACATCAGATGCGAGAAGCACCACCAGAAGCGCAGAGGACCATTGGAAACATGTTCTTGTAGCGGTGCTCTATTTTATTATTCATTTTGAAATAAATAAACGAAATTCTTGTCTATTACTTATATACCTACTGTCTTTATTATGAACGTACATTATAGGATACAATATATTTATTACATAAATATACAAAACCATTCCATATGGTTTACTTATTTCCCTATTATGGAATAATATTCCAAGGAGTATAACTACCCACGGCAGGTTCCACGAACTGAAAGCAAAATAAAACTTAAGTATTAAAGCTTGGACTTGCCTTCAGAAATCACCTTAGAAGTTATATGATCTTGACAGCCCATCCTCAACTTTGCTGACGTAGCTGGGGCGTCCAATTGGAATGGTATTTTATCACATCCTGCATCTTTTCTTGCTTCCTTGACTGCCTCTCTAGCAGCAAACAACGCTGAACTGGCTAGGAAAAGCGGTGGTTCACCTACAGCCTAATTTAAAAAACAATACTGTGAATAAATCACTATTTCTTCGTTGGAACCGAAAGATGAAGCGATTAATGAGCATTTTTATTTCAACCGAAAATGTGCGATATATACACTAGTATACACTATGGAACAGCAGAATAATGTCATTACATTTCAACACGAAACCTTATATCAATATTATACAGGTATACAAGGTAGGTATATGTTATTAAAAAAAAGTTAATAACGGCAAAGGTAAAAAGCAATCGTAGGCCAAAACTTGAAAATTGAATTTGATATAGAAATGGGTTTTGATCAAATAAATTTGACTTGTCCAAGGAGTTTCTCGGGCACTCCTCGGACACCAGTAAGTGTATTTAACATTGCGTTGTGAACAATGTTTATTTACCTTTGATGAATAGATTGCCCTTGGGTTTGGAGCTCCCTTCAGCAATGCGACATTAAATTCTGCAGGAATATCAGCAAATCCTGGAATTTTGTAAGCTCCAGGTCCCCTGGTAAACACAGCACCATTCGATAAGTATACCATTTCTTCCAAAAGGAATAAACCATAACCTTGCATGAATGCTCCTTCTATTTGGCCAATATCGATAGCAGGATTCAAACTTTCACCTAAATGATAATAAGTACACTCTGTTATTATCTTTTTATTTAAGTGAAACTTTATTTTATTACCTAAGTCCATGACGATGTCCGTACGAAGGACCTGGTGATCTCCAGTTAAGCAATCAACTTCTACTTCAGTGCAAGCAACACCATAAGTGTAGTAGTTGAATGGTGCACCAGAATTTGTTGACCAATCATATTGAATCTCAGGTGTGGCATAATGAGCAACAGCCGATAGATTTACTCGTTGTAAATAAGCTGCCTTTATCCACTTTTCCCATGTTCCTTTGGGATCAGCTTCCATAATTGGTTGTAATCTATCCATAAGAGTTTGGCAAGCTCTCTGAAATTTTAAACTTAAAACCTGCCGGTGATTGTAAATACTCCATACATACCATTACTGCCATACCATTAATGTCAGATCCAGTACTAGCTGCAGTTGGTGATGTGTTTGGCACTTTGTCAGTAGCAGTTTCGCTTATATGAATCAAGGCAGTAGGAATTTTGAGAACTCTGCTGGCAACTTGCAACATCTTGGTGTGCACTCCTTGACCCATTTCTATACCTCCATGTGTTAACAATACGGACCCATCGGTGTATATGTTGACTAAAGCCCCTCCTTGATTTAGGAATGTTATTGAAAACGCTATTCCAAATTTAGTTGGCACTACGCTGATTCCTCGTTTCTTCCAGCGATTTTCTCTAAATAAATATAAAAAATAATACACAACTCAAAATAATTTAGAAGAACACACGTAATGTTCATGATTTTTCAAATTAAAGATAGAGACGTAAAGTATTGAGTTTGATATTAATTATAGTATTCTTCAAATAGTACCTATTCAACAAGATAAGAACAACTCAAATATACATACTCCAATTTAACACAGGTCTTTAACTACCACAAACTAGTAAAAATGTATAGCGTTTTCTTTTGGTAAAACTGGGACGCACCAGTACACATCTTTGTGTTCTGTCGGTTGCACTCACAGTGTTTTGTGTTCTGTTGGAGACCCGGTGCAGCATAACCTGCACTCAGTGCACATGTTTCTCCACTGCTGGCGAGTGCAATATCGCATACACTCGTGAAAAATTGCACCAGTGCGCTCGAACTAGTGCGTCCGAGTTTTACCAAAAGAAAACGCTATTAGTATACCAACATTGTATGTATTTTATCAACTTAAATAACAAAAATGTCAATGGAAAATAACACTTCTTAGGGCGGTCGCCCATATAGCTGGTGTGGCGGAAGTGTGATAGTGACGTGGCAGTGATATAGTTCATTGGCCAATGTAAACAAATGCATGAACGCCCACCAAGGTGATGCGGCAGTGCTATGTAACTGTCGTGGTACTGGATCGGATTCCACTCGTCTCTCAATGCTTCATCTCGAGTGGCAAGCGCGCCAAGCGCCTCTCGCCCGTCGCCGCTCCTGTCAATAACTGCAGGCTCAGCTTCGTGTGCTCTTTCGGATTGTTTACTATTTTTGTTTTTTTTTATGTTTATTGTGTTATGTAACAATCGTTTTGTAATGAGCAACATATAAATGCAAGAAATAATGTATGTGATAAACGACAGAAATATTTTCATAGGTGAGTAAATATTAAAATCATAACCTATACCTATCTGATGACCTGTATTTTTCAGATTCCATTCAAGCCACCCGAATATATTAAATATATAGAATAATAAGAAGCAAACATTGGAACTCTCTAAATATAGCAAATTGTGTTGTGCGTTCTCGTGCTAGACAACGACTATGACAATTATACTACGTTCAATAGGTTGGCTATTGAACATAGCTGCACCTGCATCCAGTGTTTTTTTAATTTCTATACATATACAACAAAAACGCAAAAGACATCCCAAGACTCATTTTGGTCTCTAAATCTTGATCTCAGGCTCTTGCGTTGATATGTCCAAGCCTGCCGTAAGTAATTATTTTCTTAACCTATATTATTTCAAGGTTAGATTTCACGAAGCAATGACAACATTGTTTTATTTTCAGATAATTCAATCCTACAAACCTCATCAATAAAATTTGAAACGGACCCTGTAGAGACAGAGACTGTCCGAACTAAAGGGAAAAATATAACGCTCCAATAAAAAGTTTGCCGCAGAAGATATCAACGTTAAAGTGATTAATCGTTAAGTTGAAGAAGCAATTGTGTGCCACATATTAGAATATTTTTTACTGTTTCTTCTAAAATGCACAATTAACAAGATTAAGTTAAATGGGTTCTAGCAGAAACCACTACAGTAATTTATTAAAAACTCCTAGAAAAGCGTATATAAAAGTTTAAACATTTTTCTCAAAGGAAAACCTACTGTGCAGTCAAATAAGAATTTACATACGTATTTTTCATTAAAGATAGTATATTTTTGTTCAAATTAATAATTTTTGTAATTATTTATATTTGTACCGGTAAATTTACCAATATCAGATTATTCTCAAAAGAAAAAACAATAATTGAATATATGTATTACATTAGTAATTGTTTTTTTTTTATAACGATCCTATCTCCATACATTTTCAACAATTAAGACTTATTGACTACTACAATAACTGTCAAACAAATATTTTCTTTCTATACCTAACTAGTAAATTAACTAAAAAACCTAAAGGTAAATGGCATAACATATTATTTATGTACAGTTCGATCGACATAATATGTAATGAATGTTCATATTTAGGAAATTGGTGATAATTCATACCAGTATCGGAATTAGCGCCATCTAGCGAACGTACCGCGCACTCATAATATTACAGTTTACATACATATTTGACTCTGACTAACCGATTAGTAAGTATTGGCGAACTGTACGATTTTTTATTTCGCAGTGTGATATAGGAATAATGTGGGAACGTAATGCAAGATTTAATTTTATGTTTGTTCTTCGTATGTGTGAAATTAGTATGAGCGGCATGCGAAACAATTCCATCTAGCGGACTATTACGATATTACAGAATGAGACACGGACGCAGTGAAACAGCAAGCGTTGCGTGCCGGCGCGCCACCTAAGTGGGCGTTGAACCACGCACTCGTCATTTCACAATCTAGCCACACTTATACCCCCCCAATATCACTTGCCACTGCCACAACCGCGCTTCCGCCATACCACCTATATGGGCGACCTGCCTTAAATAGATACACCGGTGTGACACCACTAAGTTATCAGCGATGGCGATAACTGGAATTTTCAGCCTTGATGCATTTCTTTGTGCGACAGTCACTGCAAAAGGCAGTGTCTGTTTAACCTAACCCTGTGATCTGCCGTATGCGTGGATAGCACCTAGCACTGATCTTGGAATGTAAAAGTATAGGTCCGTGTAAAATAGACTCACAGTCAAAAAAGGACTTGTAATCTGAAAATGTTTTGACATATGAATTCTATGATCACCTAGGGATCAGATATGAAATACGGTCAGCAAAATGGTAACCAGTGCGTTTCGCGGGTTGTTTGACATGTGTTGTGCATCCAGCATAAATAACATTTGTTGATCGATCTGTCACCGGTTTATCCACTGGATATGACCAATAATTGAGTGATGAAACAAAACTGTTAAAATGGTATTGAGGTTATATTTTTGAAAATTAACGTTAAAACTGTGGTGTTGGCTTTTAATTTAATAATCTGCGCAATCGTGTATAAGTAGATTATGTTTATTTAAGTAAAAAATGTTAATTAAGTTAATGACTTGTGACATATTTATTGCAAAGGTGTACGTGATAATATATAACAAAGTATAATTTACAGATACATAGGACTGATACTGTAACAAGTGATACAGTATTGTTTCACTAATTTATAAAAGTTGATAAAACAGTTTTACCCTCTCTGAATTACGTCTACAAACGGAAATAAAAAATTTATTTGTCTAATTATTAGTTTTTACTTTATCATACGTAGTATGTAAAGTATTGTAAGCGTGCCAAAAAACATTTTTGATCATTTCAGCTTTTTGGGTCCCCTGAACGTTTTGGTAAAACAGTTTTACCCTCTCTGAATTTCGTCTACAAATGGAAATTAAAAATTTATTTGTCTAATTGTTAGTTTCTACTTTATCATACGTAGTATGTAAAGTATTGTAATCGTGCCGAAAAACATTTTTGATCATTTTAGCTTTTTGGGTCCCCTGAACGTTTTTGATCAAGGTATAAAAAAATTTCTATGTGTGTGTGTGTGCGCGTGTTCGCGGGTGCGCGCGTGCGTCGGTGTGTCGGTGTGTGCGCGTGTGCAAGTGTGCGCGTGTGGGCGTGTGGGCGTGTCTGCGTGTCTCCGTGTCTGGGTGTCTGTGTGTCTGCGCGTGTGTGCGCGTGTTTGTGTGTCTGAGCGTGTGTGCGCGTGTCTGTGTGTCTGCGCGTGTGTGCGCGTGTGTGTGCGGGTGTGCGTTTTCGCGGGTGCGCGAGTGCCCGTGTGCGCGGGTGCCCGTGTGCGCATGTGCGTGTGCGTGTGCGTGTGCGTGTGCGTGTGCGTGGCGCGTGTGCGTGGGCGCGTGTGGGCGGGTGTGCGTGTGTGTACCCGTTTTTGTGACGACGATTCCGGAGAAACTACTAGAGGTATCGGGACGAAACTTCATATTTAGAAGTTTCATGACCAAACTTAGAGTTGAAAAGCTTTCTGTTGAAAAGGATTCAAAGGAACTGGAGGTTTAGTCTTAGCATTTTTGAAAGGTTTTGCAAATAAGCCGCCATTTCTGGAATTTCGTCGAAATAATTAAATAATAAATTAAAGTAGAGGAAATTCTGAATAATTTATAACTATGACATTTTTGGGTACAATCAATAGTTTAGCTGCATGAGCAAATTCTATTTCATCGAGATCGATCGTACTGCATTAAAACTAGTATCCGGGATGTGTCAGATATTTTGATTCTAATGACAGTAGGTACTGTCAAACGCTAATGTTTTGACAATACCTACTGTCAATATAAGCTGCGTTCGGATATTGTAGACAATGTACACCGTTACACTTTTTACACCCAATAACACGTAAGTGTCATTTGGACGGTGTACCCGGTGTCAACAGAGTACAATAACCGAACGCAGCTTTAATCGACATAATCGACATAATCGACATATCTGTCTAGTTTTAGTTTAGTTATAAATGGTAAGCCGATCATTATTTTCTTAATACGTATTTTAGTGTAATGCTTTGTAATCTGACTAAAAGTGTTTTAAGCAGGCCTGTGGTCTGAGGCAAACTACAAGATATTAAAATAGGTCTCGATAAGTCAGTCGAAACGTAGGATTTGCAGCCGGTGTCGATTGTTTTGTTTTATTTTAGATTTAAATAATCGTTTTATTAGATTAGTTTGAAATGCATTTTATCTTTATACCCCCCACATTTACTGTGGTTAGGGGTATATTGAGTTTGGTACAAATGTCCGTCTGTCTGCGGACACGATAACTGCCGTAATTTTGGAGTTATTGATCTGAAATATGGTATACAAGCTTATCTCTTAAAAAGTAAGGACAAGGTCGTGAGATGGGCTAAATCGGTTTAGTTTTTTTAAAAATATTTTACGGTGGGGGTATTTTTAAAAGCGAGCATAAACATCGCGGTAATTCTATTTGCACGTTATCAATAAAGTCTAGAAAACAGAACTACATATCCTGCAAATATAATTTTGAAACAGATGTACTATGCACGCCAAAAAAAAGTCGTACACCTTGTAGCTTTGTAAGTGGTTCTTTTATAACCTATACGCTGTCATTCTGACATTAGTCATAGGGATGAAACATGCACCAGCTGTCAAGTTGACAAGCCAGACTTACATGATGTCAAACTTAGCTGTACGACTTTTTTTTGGCGCCGATAGTACATATTTACCATTCTTTTGGGGTAGTACATTTTACATGTTGTGTACCTACCTGTTGAATTTGTCAACATCAGTTTTCCTTTCATAATAATTGGAATTCTGAACACATTCTTTCCAGCATCTATCTAATGTACAATGGCGCAATTGATGGTTGTAATGAGTTAATTCCCCCTCTTTGTACAAGTTTAACTTTGCAACATCGATAACTTCTTTGTTTAGATATTCGGCAACGTGTCTGATCATGGTTTCTGTGCAGAACATTCCCTGTGGACCACCGAAACCACGGAAGGCTGTATTCGAGTGTATGTTGGTTTTGCAAACGTAACCAGAAACTCTTAGATTTGGTATTTTATACGCATTATCGATGTGGAAAACTGCTCGCTCCATCACCTAAAATACGTTACCCTTGTTTTTATATCACTAAATACTATAAAGACTAACCAAAGACTTACAGCAAATGACAAATCTCTAGTATATCCTGCATTACTGTAGCAAGTTGCATCCATAGCAAGCAATTTTCCATTGTCATCGAAGGCAACCTTGTACTTCATGTAAAACGGATGCCTACCGGCAGTAATTAGCATGTCCTCATCTCTATCAAGCATCAAACGCACCGGTCTACCAAGAACATGAGCAGCCACGGCTGCTGGTAGGCCAACTACACACGCCTTTGATTCCTTTCCACCAAAACCACCGCCAATACGCTTAACTTTGGTGATTATCTTGTTTTGAGGAATTTTCAAAACTTCGGAAATGGACGCCTGTAGGAAAGTAGTGATTAGTTGGTAAACATGCTATTTTAACGAACGACTTACACTAATCTCAGTTGGATGTTGCGTAGAAGAATAAATTTCCATTTCGTTGTCTTCCTTCTTCGGCACCGCAATGATAGCTTGTGTCTCTAAGTAAAAATGTTCTTGACCTCCAGTTCGGCATTCGCCCTCTACAATATGAGGAGCATGCTTGAAGGCTTCGTCGACATCTCCACAGTTGATAACCATTGGTTTTTCATTGTGGAAAGATTTGTGTTTTATAGCGTCATCCATACTGATTATGACTGGGGTTAACTTTTTATAAGATACTTTCACTTTTCTAGCTGCCTTTTGAGCAGTAGTTTGATCGTCAGCTACTATAGCTGCTATTACTTGTCCCTGGGCATTTACTCTGTTGACAGCAAAGACTTCTTCATCGTGAAAAACAGGCCCGGTAGTGTTTTTGAACCCTTCCATATCTTTAGCACAGAAGAAACGATGCACACCGTCCATTGCTAAAGCTTCAGATGGGTCAATTGACAATATTTCTGCGTATGCTTCTGTGCTGTAAACAAAGGCCATGTAGAGTTCATTTTCAAACCGTGGTATATCATCACAATAAGCCGCCTCGCCAGTAGCTTGTTTATAGGCTGATGTATGAACCACAGGCCTACCCACGGAATCAATTTTCTCTTGTGTACTTGGAATTATTTGGAAATATTGGGAACTCTTCAGAGGTTTTGTGTGGAATGTATTTAGTGCACTGGAATATCTTGGATCAATGCTTATTTGGAGATCTGTGCTTATTTGGAGATATGCTCTAAAGAAGAAACTTAACGTTAAAGATCTTCTGTATTGGATCATTCCACCAGGAGCGCTAGGAGTTAGTGGAAGATCATCAACTAACGAATTATATCCTATTTCAACAAACTCATCGTTCCATTCTTTTCCGATTAAAGCCTGTCGTGTTTTAGTGGCCATAACTGTGGTGGGCGCCATACCTCCAAAAGCCATGTAAATGTCCTTCACTTTTTTAGAATTAGGATCGACGACTACGTTAAACGCTGCGTTTACTATAGCAATATCATCATCGCGCCTCCTAGCTTGTTTGTAAGCGTAGAAATATTGATTCTCTTTGGTGTATGGTACGTTAATAGCAACTAATATTTCGTCGGGCTTCACTACATTTCTTCTATAACCAGTGAAGAATGTTTCGTTCATGGTAATATTTCGTAAACCACCAGATTTACTCATTACCTCGAGTACAACATTAGCAGCCATGAATATTGGGTTCAGATCGGATATTGGACTACCCGTCATTATATTTCCTCCAACCGCAGCGACATTTCTTATCTGCTTGCCAGCAAACCAATGAAGCATATCTACAATGGATTGCAGGATTCTAGTTTTGAATTTAGGCTGAATTGCTATTTGCTGCTTAAAGACGTTCTCCATTTCTTGGAGGGTCACAGACGCACCAATCTTAATAGCATCTGTTTTAATCATGATATTAGTGAGTTCTTGCACTCTTGATGGTTGGATTATGACGGGGTAGTTCGCTTGTTTGAACTTTACTTCAACACCTACTTCCGTGTTTCCAACGACTATTTTCGCATCTGGGTACGTTTGCTTTAATTCAAGCAATGTGTTCAAATTACTGGGTCTAAACCATTGAACGTTCTTACCACTGAAAAAAAGTTCTTGTTTGTCCAGAATATCAGATACTTTTAATTCCGGCGGAAAGATAGGTTCTTGAGATGGATCGTAGGGTATGAATTCGCTCGATTCGAACAATATCTCTTCGTCCTCCGATTGTTTCTTTAATTTGCAGCAATTTGCTCCCATTGCACATTTGGTATCCTTTGTTCCATTGGCTAGAGCATTCCCATTTTGCATTACCTCCCAATTTTCTAGGAAGGTTTTGTATCCTTCCAAGATTGGTCGATAACCAGTGCACCGGCAAAGGTTTCCTTGGAATGCCACTTCTAATTCATCATAGTTTGGCTTTGGGGAGTTTCTCAAGAGGGTATACATTGACATTACGATGCCTGGTGTACAGAAGCCACACTGTGAGCCATGAGCTTTCGCTATGCGCTCCTGTACGGGGTGGAGACGTGTCTTTGTTGATCCAATTCCTTCCACGGTTGTTACTGCTAAGCCATGCATGCTGCAAATTGGTGCTAAACATGCGTTTACCGCAAGATGACTGGATGGATGCGTTAAGAATATATTAGAATATATTATTATATAGAATAAGAAGTCTACAGGACATCGGCAGAACATGACAGCGTTTGCGTGTATTTAAAAAATTAAATCAAACTATATAGCACTGCAAGAGTGGGAAAATAAAGGGGCACAATATTGACCCTTTGTTTCCATGAATGCTAGACATAATAATGGGCCAGGCATTTGTGACCATTGACAGTAAGAATACAGGATTTGAAATAAAAGGGAAACGGATGAGTAATCTCTTGTATCACATACTTACGGGTGTGGTCATTATGGCAAAGACGAAGGACCAATGTGAATTTGTACATTTTTGGGGTGGTGTGTAACCGGTGTGTACGGTAACCACCGAGAGTGCTAACATTTTTATTGTACTACAAGGTTGCAAAAGTGGCATTTCTACAATTAACTTTGCAACGCAAATCAAAAGAGGAGGAAATGCTACATACACAATATGTAGGTACTTACATCATGCTGGGCGGCTTTATGTCAGCTATGTCAGTCTGCTCAATTTTCATTTGCAAAGGCGTCATTATGTACATTATGTACGAAGAGTAGTTGAACAAAGAACGATATTTGAATCTTTTTTGTACACAGGTGGCAGATAATTTTGTAGATAATCTATTAAATCAATGTCAAGACTTGTGGCGGCAGCAAGACGTTCTGTTAGATCCCCGATCTAACTCCTCTGGGCTTTTTATGGGCAAACTACCAAAACTAAAAGGATGTCCCCAGAAGCATCGTGCATCGTGGAGTTCGACTAATAAATGTGTTTAATGCTATTCCCAGACAATTTAAAGAACTGCGCATGGGCGTCTTTTCTAAATCCTTCAAAATTTTTTTTAATAAAGTGTTATAAAGTGTGAACCCAGCATCGGTAAAGAACCACTTTGTTGGCTTGCTACACAATATACTATAGTAGTAAAATGTCAGTAGGAGTTTCTTTTTAATTCGGGGGGGTGGGGAAGTGACGACACAAAGATCCAATACTATTACCCGTGGCAGTAGCAAATGTTCTACTGCCACGATATTACCCTTTTGCTATCCGGTGCGGAAAGTATTGGTGTTTCAATATTGTATGGTGTCCGCAAATTTTATTAGAGCCTTGAACCCCTAAAAGTAACGTGCACGTTCGCGGATTTCCGCGATTTACCGCAAAACGATCACAATTTTGCATTTTTATTAACCCTTATAAAATTCTGCACAATAAAGGTATTTTCTTCATTTTCTAAATGCATTGGATCTAAAATTGCAAGTGCCCCAATATAGGAATTTGCCGTTTAAGAACCAAACTACAGTGAGCGCATTAAATATATAACATGACAAAATCACGTCGATTTTTAATTATCATAATCTACATATTTACATCAAATTTAATTTCCGATCTTTAATTGTTTTCGACTTTTGACATCATCGACACGGCAACCCCATATTTTTTGCACTGGTATTTATAGATCTGTCTTAATTTGTCTTAAAGGTAATTCACAAAATGTAACGCCATACATAAGAAAATTTTCGAGAAAAAGTGATTTAGGGTAATATTGATAACTTCTGTTTGTTTATGGAAAGAGAATAGGCGTTTTCGATTGACATCTTTTATGGAGCCGTACGTACGTAAAGGATTGCTGTAAATGCTTCAAGAACATTTGGGAACAAACATTTGGGATTGCAGGTAAAAGTGCAAAGATTAAGGTTTACTATGAGACCATTTTGAGGTTTCTAGGATAATCGTTTCAGCTGGTATAAATTTGTATAAATTACCAAAATGGTGTGTTTTGACACTTTGACTCCACCTTTTTCGAAATCCTTGTGCGATAGAAAATTTTGGAGTCCAGATTCGTTTTCAGCGCAGTTTATTCTACCAAAAACGCAATTTAATATTCAATCCACAAAAGCTACTATCCCTGAAGTCATCAATATTTTAAAACTTTTAACCGACTTTATCTCGAAAATTTTCTTTGAAATATTTCCGGTACCATTTACACAATTAAATGATGTACCAAAATAAGTGAGAAAAAAATGGGAGTGCAGAATTTTATAAACAATATCATTGTTCGGGAGATAAGATCGCGAAATCGTGACCGTTGAGCGGTAAATGCGAAGATCCGCGAATGTGCACGTGAAGGATGAGTTAGGGGTGGATTCCAGGCTCTAATAAAATTTCCGGGCGCCATAGGTATTGAAATCCAACACTTTTTCCTCTTCTTTTTGCCAATTTAATCTACTATTTGGGAACTCGCTAAAAATCTCAAATTTTCTGCTCTTACTAATTTTAGTAAAGAATTCGCCGATAAAAAGGCACGAAAAGTTAGTTTCGGACATTAATAAAAGTAGTTTCAAATTATGTTTGTAGTGTTCTAATATACGTTTTTCAGTTGATATAATCGCTGATTTAATTTTTCTTTGTACTGACAATGAAAGAATTTTAATATGTAATTTTGAAAGGGGCGCCCGGAAATACTCCGCCCGAGGGCGCCGAGGAGACTAAGGCCGGCACGGACTACGTTAAATTATACACGGTGTCCAAACTTTAGAATACAGATTTTGCTTTAAAGTTTATTGCTCAAGCTTTTATGTTAGTGTACTAAGATAATTCAATCACATCGCATTATTTCTATTTTGGACATATTTTGAACATTAAAAAGTGTACAAAATCGCACATTTTTTAAAATTGTTAGGATCAAAATTTGAGAATGTAGATTACCAGATTTGTAATCTACGAGGATGAAACCTATCAAAATTAAATATCATTCCCTTTGGGACACAAAAAAAATATTGGCAGGTGTTAGGCTAGCCAACCGAACCATAAAAAGCCGCTTTTATGTTTTCGGAGGTTGGTAACCCTAATGTAGGTATGAGTGTATGACACATAAAATTCTAGATACAAGCCCATTTTAAGAACTCAACATTGAAACTTAATACTGAATAATAAAATTGCCACAATTACTCCACTGTAGGTCTTTTCCAACAAAGACAACACACAATACAAAAAGGATACATTATTTTATCTGTTACCCTATCATATCTTGATACCATTACTGTACAAGCTCCACATCCCCCTTCAGCACAACCCAATTTAGTTCCACATAATCGTACTGTTTGGCTATAAGGAAATTATTTTCTTTAAAGGATAACAAATAAACTATTTTAACATGTAGAAGGATACATTTGTTTCGCAAATATTGCAGCAAGGTCCATTCCGGATCCACAGTATCATCCGATACCTGAAAAAATAAATATATTAAAGAAAATATTATAAATCTATAACATTATAAATCACATAACAAACAGGATAACATTTTAAGTTATAATGGAGAACTAATAAAGAAGTTATCTAAACTAAGAGTCAGATAACCCAAAATGTGTTAAGCGGGTCTTAAACCAAGTCCAACCAACTCTCTGATATCGTCTTAGTAAATTACGGAGGGAATTAGCCTACGTTTAGGTCAGCGGAAACCGCGCGGATCTTCTTTGTCGACATCGACCGCTGTCTGCTGCTGACAAACGAACCGCGTGGATATTCGCGCGGTTTCCGCCAACCTAAACGTGGCCCAAGTCAATTCATTATTGTGATGGATCCAGCTGTTTGCAACGACGAAGGTGATTATTATTTCGTATTTAATATAATATTCTTAAATTTCTAAATACCGTTTTCACATGACATTTTTGCCTATCTTTCAAAATAAAGGAACTGTACATTTAGGTCATTTTCATCTTTTGCTGCAACACCGGGTTCAACGACGAAATAGTTATTTATGTACCAAGGGCATTGAACGGATGCTTATGCCCGAGGGTGGTCGTTTAAAAAGCTCGAGCCCCGATAGGCCCAAAAGCTTTTTAGGTCGCCCGAGGGTATATACGTCAAATAATGCCCTTGGTACATACAAATTTGTATGTCCGACAATGGGTTAGTTCCTACAGTTTGAATAATATTAATAAATATTTGGATTTAATCAAGTGACGTATCTACGGAGTTGAGTAACAACACAAACAGTAAGGAGTTGAGTGACAGTTACTCAAGATTGAATAATGTGAATAATTGACACTGACGATTACTAATATACAATTTGTATGTCAATTATTTGATGCATGTGAGATATAAACCTTAATGCCTGTGCGGGCGTTAAGAATTTTTAACACAAAATAAAAAAAAAATTAATTCCGGCTGACAATTTGTCGGGCCTTTTTCTCTCCAAACGAAATTACCTTTTTACCTAATTTTATTATAATATAAAAAAATCCTCAGTTTCTTAGGTACTTAGGAACTTGAGTTATCTAGATTCTAGAAGATGGAGAAACAATGGCCAACTTTTCCTTTTTTATGGACGCCATGCATGATTTTAACATTTTTTAATGATGCTTCTTGCTTCTGATTTAACGTAATGTACCACAAATGATGGCCTGTTTTTTTGGAATTTTTGGAAAATGTTTCTATTTTTGCTTATGTTTTGGAAATAAACACTCTTTTTGATTGAACAAAATTTTGATAACAGTTTGTTTTTAGTTGTCTGACGGTCAGGTCTTGTTGTTGTTGAAAATGCTCTTTATTTAGAAATGCCAGTTACATGAACGTGAAGAATGAAAAAGGTTGCTTTAAACTGATGTGCATACTCAAAAAACGTTAGTTCCAGCTCCAAATCAACCTTTGCAAAAACAAACATAAAATAGTAACAATTATCTAAAACATCACAATTGAAACTCAAGAAAATACCACTTAAAATGTTAAAACCAAACATGGCACCCATGTTTAGTTAGCAATGGTTTCTCCAGATTCTTTGAAGATAACTCAACTGCGCGATTAGATTTCTCATGTCTGTGCAATATTTTGTTTTGATAAACGTCTATCGCCAGTGCTTTTTGAGTAGTAGCAATAAAACAATGATTCCAAATTTAAATCCTGTAACTATACGAAAAAAAATCACCCTGTATAAGAACAAAACCAAACTAATGTCTACTCATTTCACTACACATTTCTATTTATATTAAATTTACCGGATATTATCACAAATGCTAAATAGCCATACACAAAGTAACATAACATTGAAACGATCTGTTATTGGGATTATAGTACGTTCACAATATAAACAAGTCGTTTGTTAAAGAAATATTTGAATTAACTTAATATTATTAGAAATACAAGTAAACCGAAAATTTATACCGATTTTTTTGCCCACCGTGTAATATATCAACTTATGTTTGTAAATGGAAAAACTCATGAAATAATATTAGGGACTTTTCCCTAATACGTAATTTCCCGAATTCGCTAAACCCCTTAAGTTCAAAGTTATAAACATCAGATAAAAAGTAAAGATAATATAATAAAAAGTACGTACATTAAAGTGGTGAAAAATTAAATAAAAAGGTAAATGAATATAAACCATTAAAATATAACAAATAGTAAAATTCTGGCAAAACCGTAATTAATTAATATTAATTTTGTACTGTGTTATCAATTAAAAAAAGACATCATAAGAAGGAATGCGTTTTATCGTTGTTGCAGCATAGGTAGATAGTACACATTACACGAAGTTATTACAAATTCTATATTTATTATTAATTTATTTCAATTCTGTTTCAAACGATAATAATTGCTTTCATTGGCAGTATGTGGATTACATACTTTATAAAATTACTAAGTGTAGATGCTGAAATACGCTGGATTTTAGAGAATGAGCTTAAAAATATGGATTTGAAAACTACTTTATTATGATATGATCATATTTGAACCAGAATTTACAAGAAGAATAGTTTACTGTCTTGGATTTAAACAAGATTTAATTGTTATTTACATGTGCACTTTGCTAGATTGTGTGTATTTAACCTTGACTTACTTTCTTTCCATTGACGAAGAAAACCAGTTTACATCTCTTTTTCGGAATCATTATTAGACTACAATGTAGAATGCAAAAATATCAGCTACGCACTAGCCCCTCTCGATTAATATATTTAATAAATCACAAATAACGTAATAAGAAAGCTGTAAAGTTTAGTGTAAATAGCGCTCGGCGATATATGACTAACTAGCTACATATCCTGGTAAACGACACCACTCACATTAACCGACTCCACATTTTTGCTGGATGACTGGAAATTTACCAGTATTATTATATGTACAGTCATGGAAATAAGTAAGTTCGTATCGCTATCGCAGGATTTGAAAATAGTATGTCGGTTATATATTCGTGTACTGTTCTACCTCGACCCGGCCGCATCGCAAAAAGTTGTCCGTCACGAGGTGGTTTTTTGATGGATATAATGTAACGGGATTTAGTTTATTTTTAGCGTGTCCGACCTTTTCCTTAATGTGATATCTTCATTGCAATGTAATAAATGAAATATGATCACTACAGTTAAGTTTACGAGTAGGTAATGCATTTAATTAAATATAGAATTACTTTTATAATAATATTAATAAACATGTTTGCTAATATGATACGAAAAGCTCATTTTAAGATATTGCGTAATATCATGACATTATATAAATTTATGTTAACTAATACACATATTAATTACGCAAGTAAATGCCTTTGCCCAGCAGTAGGATGACGGGCTTAAGTAAGTAAGTAAGTAAATGCGCAAATCAACTTGATGCCAAGGACTATCACTAAATATAGACTATTTCAGAATTGTAATATTAAAATATATTCACTAAATGTAAATACATTCTCTAAATTTAATTTAAATTTACATTTAGGACGAGCATATTTTGTATGAAGGACAATGGAAATTTTATATCTGTATTTACTTTACAGCAGTTAATGTTCAATTATCTTTCATGACATCTAATACATGCTTGACAACCAACATAATTTAAATTATAGCAATATATACAGGTGTCCCACTTTTCTTCCGCAAAACAATTTTTTTCAGAAAGTAAATTACTTTTTCAATTCATTAACAGCTACAGCCGTTTGAATTATTTGAAATATTAATGTAAATACATTCTCTAAATTTAATTTAAATTTACATTTAGGACGAGCATATTTTGTATGAAGGACAATGGAAATTTTATATCTGTATTTACTTTACAGCAGTTAATGTTCAATTATCTTTCATGACATCTAATACATGCTTGACAACCAAAATAATTTAAATTATAGCAATATATACAGGTGTCCCACGTTTCTTCCGCAAAACAATTTTTTTCAGAAAGTAAATTACTTTTTCAATTCATTAACAGCTACAGCCGTTTGAATTATTTGAAATATTAATGTAAATACATTCTCTAAATTTAATTTAAATTTACATTTAGGAGGAGCATATTTTGTATGAAGGACAATGGAAATTTTATATCTGTATTTACTTTACAGCAGTTAATGTTCAATTATCTTTCATGACATCTAATACATGCTTGACAACCAAAATAATTTAAATTATAGCAATATATACAGGTGTCCCACGTTTCTTCCGCAAAACAATTTTTTTCAGAAAGTAAATTACTTTTTCAATTCATTAACAGCTACAGCCGTTTGAATTATTAACAATATCTTATTTTAAACAGCTCCAACTTCAGAAGGAACAGAGAAAACCAATAAGACCATATGAAACATATTACTTTCTACTTTCTAGAAAAAAAAACAAAACATTTTGCTATTTACTTTTTGTGGCGACCTGTGAATCAGCACGGAGACCGGTTGGCTCCAGGTACTAGCCGAGACAACGGACGGGAATCCGAACAGTCAGTCATTGATAGCGATTGAGCGGCGTATGATCCAATTAATATCGATACATATATTGTTCTGAGTTGAGTGTTATAATAGTGAAATATTGGTAGTTAAATAATAAATAATAGTTACTGGTTATACACGAGTTTTACTGCAAACTCCGAGGTACAAAAAAAATAAATAAGCTTTTACATTTCGGCGGTGAACAATTACAAGAAGTTGCATATAATATTCCCGGTGCAATTGTTACACCAGAACCAGAAGAAGGCAAAGATATTTTTGAAATTCTTGTTACAAAATTGACGGAGTATTTTTCACCTAAGCAAAACTCGACATTCGAGCGGCATACTTTCCGAAACATAAAACCTGGCGAGGGAGACACATTCAATAAGTTTTTGTTGAAAATTCGGAATCAAGCTGCGAAATGCTCATTTGGGAAAAGCGCTCAAGAGGCTCTGGAAATTAACATCAAAGACAAGATCATCGACGACTGGGCTTCACTGGAATTGAAGAAAAAATTATTGGAGAAAGAAAGGACCCTGGAAGAAATAACGGAACTGTGTTTGGTTCATGAACAAATACGTGATCAGTCAAGTGCCATGAATGTCTCATCTCACACCCAATCGAGCGCACCCAGTACATCAGGGTTAAGTGTAAACAAGCTGTCTTTTCGACGAAACACCTCCTGCACCAGATGTGGGAAAACAGATCACGCCAGCAATTCATGGAGCTGCCCTGGGAGGAAGGAAAAATGCTACAGTTGCGGATACCTAGGACATTTCGCTACCTGTTGCAGATCTAAAAATAAAAACAAAAGGTCAGCTCCTAACAACTATATGGGCTCAAAAGGGAAACGCTTTAAACCTGTCAATAGTGTGCAAACTGAAAATTCAGATCCGGAAACTGATAGCTCAAAGAGTTCGAAGTTCGAATGTTTCAAGATAAGCGAATCACAGCAATTCCCACGTAAGGACAGTAACGATGATCTACTCGATTGTTCAGTAGGAGGGGTTCGTATAACATTATTAATTGATTCGGGATCAAAAGTAAATATTCTAAAAGGGGAAGACTGGAAGTCACTTATGCAGAAGAATGCGGCGGTGTGGGATGTTGTCTTAAAAACAGATGATGTGCTGAAACCTTATGGCTCAGGAAAATCGCTGGATGTTCATGCTAGATTCCAGACAACCACCAGCGTCCCAGGTTCCCAGGAGATAATAACTACTTGGTATGTAGTCAACCACGGAGACATTTCCCTGCTAGGAAAGGACTCTGCCAAAAAGCTGGGAGTTTTAAAACTGGGCTTAACAATCAAGTGAATAGACCATCACACGGTATTTCCAAAGCTAAAAAACACAATGGTCAAACTTACAATAGATCATCGAGTGAGACCCGTGCAACAGCCAGTGCGTGGGGTGCCTGTATCTGTTGAAGCCCTGGTAGAAGCAAAATTAGAGGAGGCACTCCAAACCGATATTATTGAACGAGTAAATGGTCCAAGTGCTTGGATATCCCCTATTGTGGTAATATTTAAACAAAATGGTGACATTCGGATATGCGTCGACATGCGTCGAGCAAACGAGGCTATATTGAGAGAGAATTACCCACTACCTACGTTTGACTCGTTTATGACAAAACTAAGGAACGCTAAATATTTCTCCAGATTGGACCTTGTGAATGCGTACCATCAGCTGGAACTAGTTCCAGAGAGCAGACCCATAACAACGTTCATCACCCACAAAGGTATGTTCCGCTACAAAAGGCTGATGTTTGGAGTAAATTCAGCACCAGAGATATTTCAACGCGTTTTTGAATCAATATTGTCTCCATGTAAGAATTGTTTAAATTACCTAGATGACATAATAATCTATGGCAATAGCGAACGTGAGCACGACGAATGTCTTGACCAAGTACTAAACATTTTTAAAGAATATAACGTGCATCTAAACAAACAAAAATGTGTTACTAAAGTTCAAGACCTACGGTTTTTGTGACCAGTAGTTCTTAGAGGCAACCGAATTGTTATACCTAAAAACTTGCGGAATCAAGTACTGGAGTTGGCACATGAAGGACATCCCGGCGAGACCGTAATGAAACGGCGGTTGAGAGCAAAAGTATGCTGGCCTGCAATCGATAAAGATGCGGAAAAATTTGTTAAAGCTTGTCGAGATTGCCTATTAGTTTCACGACCTAATAGACCACCTCCAATGTCCAGGCATAATTTTCCTGAGGGGCCTTGGGAGTGCCTAGGAATGGATTTGATGGGACCGTTGCCCAATAAAGATATGGTGCTAGTTATCATCGATTACTACTCCAGGTACCAAGAAATAAACTTTTTAAGGTCAATGACATCTACGATCATCATTCAGCACCTATCAGACCTATTCTGCCGATTAGGGTATCCAAAAAGTATTCGAGCAGATAATGGAAGGCAGTTCGTGAGTCTGGAGATCAAGAGATTCTGTGATGATAACAACATAAAAATGGTACAGACGACACCATATTGGCCTCAAGCCAACGGAGAGGTGGAAAACATGAACAAATCAATTTTGAAGCGACTTCAAATTGCTTACGCTAACGGAACCGGCTACAAAGAAGAGTTACGGAAATTTGTGCTCATGTATAACGTAACACCTCACAGTGTAACAGGGAAATCTCCATCTCAATTGATGTTCGGAAGAAACATCAGGGATAAAATACCATCAGTAAATGATCTACTGAACGAGGAGGGAGACGAAGAAGCAAAAGACAGCGACACTATCAACAAGCACAAAGGAAAAGAGAGGGAAAATACAGCAAGAAGAGCTAAAGAAAGCGAAGTCATCAAGGGTGATAAGGTGTTGCTACAAAATATGATACTACCAAACAAATTGGTTAGTAGATTCGGCAAAGACGAATATGAGGTAATCGAAAGGCAGGGAAACGAATTGACATTAACCAAGGATGGAAAGACATACAAACGACATTTATCGCATGCCAAAAAACTACCGGGAGTGGGCGACAATGGATCGGGGGATAATAATTTAGTTTCAGCTCAGACAACCAGCAACGATGTGGTCCCGACGTCAGCAGCCTCCACTATGGTACATCAGGATCCAGACGAATCTGAAGACATCCAAGGTTCAAGGGTCTCACCTCTAAGATTGAAAAAAATGGAGGGAATGTGGCGACATGTGAATCAGCACGGAGACCGGTTGGCTCCAGGTACTAGCCGAGACAACGGACGGGAATCCGAACAGTCAGTCATTGATAGCGATTGAGCGGCGTATGATCCAATTAATATCGATACATATATTGTATCGCATACAATACTTCAATATACATATATTGTATGTTGGGAAGTTAGTATCACATTGTCTACGTACCGACAACATGAGTTTGTCAAAGAAACAGAAGCTGCTGCTATGTGGTAACTCATATTTGAGATTTTTTAATATGCCACATAGTAAAAGAGCAAGAAACAAAACCAGCCAAATAGTACTAGAAAGGAAAACATTTGTCGAATTTCACCACCTTTACCATCAATTACGGACTTCACCACATTTGTTCCATGGCTACTGTAGAATGTCACCAATGACATTCGATTATATTGTGGAAGCCATAACACCCGAAATAAAACATAATCACACAAATTTTCAACAAAACAGGCCAGCAAGGTCGAGCAAGGTGCGTGCGCGCACAGCGCGACGGATGAAAACATGCGGCAATATCAAAATATTTGATATAGCTTGCGTCGCCGGATCCGTCGCCGCATCAGACGACGGACGAACGGTGCCACGTAGGATACGCTCATTTACTTCAGGCTATTTGGTATCGATGCGTTGTTGGCCTTGACGCAACGGACGCAACTGACGGACGTGACGGACGCACGCAGGACACAGCGTAAAGGAGAAAGGTATTTGTTGGGCAATTCCGTCATACAAAGATCGAAAACGTGTCTACGGTTGCTTCTTCGATCTTCGATCTTTGTATGACGGAATTGCCCGACAAATACCTTTCTCCTTTATATATATAAAGGAATGGTGGTTAATCGACGGTGAGATATAAAGGAGAAAGGTATTTGTCGGGCAATTATGACGGAATTGCCCGACAAATACCTTTCTCCTATATATATATATATATATATATATATATATATATATACATATTCTTGGGAAAAAGGTCCACGAAATATGTGACTCAATTGTCTATATATACCGGGTGATTCAATTTCGAGCCTCGCCATGGGGATCTCGCTTATTAGTGGAGATAGAGGCTATGCTTAAATTTGGCAAAGTTTCGTAGTTTTGTGCTGATCAATTATCTGAAAAGAAATTTTAGCTATCATTTACCATTTTAAAGATATCCGCAAAAAATTGAAATGTTAAGATATCGTTTTTAATTTTTTATGCAAAACCAAACGTAGCTAGACATTTAAAACAATAACATTCTACAGCTACTTTTTAACAAGGAATACAGTGTAATTTTTTAATTTGAAATAACTTCAAAGATGGCGGCGTAACCATGGCCAAGTTTTGCTTTTCTTATGGGAGCCATGTTGAATTTTGGCATTTTCTGATAGTCGTGTTTTTTCTCATTTCCGCAATGTATAACATGTTAATAATAAAACATAAAACATACTTCCCAACATATTCTGAGTTGAGTGTTATAATAGTGAAATATTGGTAGTTAAATAATAAATAATAGTTACTGGTTATACACGAGTTTTACTGCAAACACCGAGGTACCACACTTTTGTTCATTTGTTAAGACAAATTATTAAAATTTTACTTATAATTAATAATTTTTTATTGTTGTAATATGTATTTATTTTTGTGAATATTTCAAAGAGCTCTACAGAAGTTTTATTGTAATATAGTTCCAGTTCAATAAGCACACATTTTTCATTTACTATATATTAGCTGGAACATTATTGGAAATGTTATTTCTTAATTTCTTTTCTAAATAAATTAAGAGGCGTGCATTAACAACGATAATAAGATAAAAGTAACATTTTGACTTATGAATTGTTTACTGTAAGGTTAGCTAAAATGCATATACATTAAAAATGAAGGTCTTTTTAATTTCCAAACAATATAAACTATAACTGAAAATGTTTAACGACATACTTTGTCAAAGTAATATTATAAGTTAATAATATGGTAACATACAGGCGGGATGTAAATTTTAAATATATCAAAAATTACAGCCACAACTTGGATTTGAACCAATGCCCTTTGCGTCGCTAGCACAATGTCAATAGCTCAGATGGGAGAGCATTGTGCTAGCGACGCAAAGGTCCCTGGTTTAAATCGTCAAGTTGTTGGTTTCTCTTACGTATACCTTTTATTGCATATGATTGTGAGTAATTAATATGTAATAAAAGCTATACGTAAGAGAAACCAACAACTTTTCTTTCTGAAGCGTCTCCTTTTGGGAAATTATATACCCGTTACCAACACAATTTATACTCATCCCAGTTCAAATTTGATTAAATAATTTTTATGTTGTATAAATGTTCTTTTAGGTGGTCGTATATTTTAGTTTTTTTTTTTTTAATAATAATTATAACATATTTACATTCCATCAAAATTCGTCGAAAATTTAGAGCTTCCAAACATTTTTGTAAATTAGTGATATACATAATTGTCATTATTTTCAGTTGTCAGATATTTGAAACATATTGCTGTAAAGTAAATACAAAATAATAATATAAAAAAATAGTAATGATACATTCATGCTATACAAAATACATACTCCTTTCTGTTTATTAAGTTAAACACGGTAAGCCCAGTAAATCACAATTAATAAATTACGATAGACAAACGAAGACAAATTAAAAGCAATTTAATTTTAATTTATTTCTATTTTGTGAATATGTTAATACATATGTCAGTTCTGAAATAACCTGAAAAGTAAAAATATTGACAACAACAAATTGATTTTTGTATTTATTAACACAAAAAAAGCTATTAGATGTAATAAGGTTGTAAGGTTAATTTGTTGTGTTGTATGCAATATCTTGAAATGAGATTTTCATTTCATGTAATCGAAAACTTTTATGTTTATTAATATAAAATTAACGTCATATTTAATAAAAACACAATTACATTGCAATGTATGAATTACATTAATTAATTACACATTAAGCTAATAAATAGAAACATATAAATCATTATAAACCAATTCAAAGCATTCGAACAAGGTTTCGCAAATAATAAATTTCCGATATACGAGTTGAAGCGTAAACGGACAATTTTTTGCACTTAGCGGCCGAGCGGTCGACCAGAATAACAAAAAACTTGTACTTCGATGTATCATCGACACACTGCTAAAATATTTATAGAACTTACTTAATTCCATGAGTGTACACTCGCAGAAAATGTATACAGGGTGTTCCTAAATATCATGTAAATACGAAAAGGGGTAATTCTTTGGTTTATTTAATGACTAAAAATGCATATAAACATAGGTCCGCAAACGCTTCGTTGCCGATCTACAGGGTGTTGAAATTTCAAGATTTTTTTAGTTTTTTCTTTATAGCTCTTGTAGTTTTTGAGATATTTAGCTCTAATTTCTAATTTAGGTTACGCTGTAGGACTTACATCATTGGGCATACCAAATGGTTTTAAGAATCTACAGGGAGATAATTTTTCAGGGGTCATGACTCATGCCCCCTTTTCTCCCCATGAACTTTTTTTCGGTGCGCCGCTGGTGGATTCTAAAATACAAAATGCATTTTTTGTTTTGTTCTAAAGCATTTTAATTTCTTGTAGTTTTTTCGTAATTACCACCGTTATCGAGAAAAAAAATAAAAGCTTTTCTGTGCTAGATGAAATTAAAATTTTTTAAATAATTGGTCTAGTATGCCTTGGCTTGATTTAGATAACCTTTTGTTTTTATTTATTTTGACATGTTATTCGCCACCAACTGTTAAAAATTAAAACTAGGATACCAGAGCTATGAAGAAAAAAACTAAGAAAATCTTGAAATTTCACCATCCTGTAGATCGGCAACGAAGCGTTTGCGGACCTATATTTATATGAATTTTTAGTCATTAAATAAGCCAAAGAATTACCCCTTTTCGTATTTACATGATATTTAGGAACACCGTGTATAATCCCTAGCATGATACACACCGATGACTATGATGACAGCAGCTTTGTATAATAATGACAGTTCGTTCGAATAATGACTTCACTATTCAAACGTACTGTCATCATTATACGAACGTACTGCCAAAGTCTGTCAAAACCTACGTGGATGACAGGTATTTGACAGTTCGCCTCGCCATCATTTACGAACGTTTAAAATATTTGATATAAAATGGAATTCCTGAGTCGTAGATAAAACGTCGTATTCGACTCGCACACATACGGATATAAATCGGTCGCATAAGTATACAATTTATATCCTTCATTATGTGCTCGGCCAATAATATCAAAAAAAAAAAATATTAGTCTGCAAATGCCATATCACTCTTCGATTGTGTCTTTTGTATATTAACTATTATATCAAAATAAATGTGTGTTTGTACACAATTTTAACAAATACCTATTACATAATACCTATTTATGATTCAACTAATTCAGTAAGTACAATAAATTCTTAAAATTTCAAGTCAGCAAAGCAGGAATAATCAACTTTACTTGAAGAAATCGAAACTATAATCACTAACGCTGCGATTAATAAATTTGAACCACAAGTTGGACTAGTGAAGAATAAAAGAACAAGTGTAGTTGCGTATTGCTAAATTTTGGGTGATAAACTGACTGGAATAGGCTATCACATTAACAGATAGCAGTTGGTTATTATTGTATTAAAATTTATTATTCAATATTGGTTTTAAAATAAAAATTTCGTTTGTTGTTTGATGTAGGTAATTGTCGCTTAATGCTCGTGCAAAATAGAATTAAGATACTTATTCAACGTACTTCAAGTTTGCAACAGATAACGTCAACTAATATGAGATAAGTGAGTTTATAACAATGTGGAATGCTTGGTAATTGAGAAACCATATTTTTTCTATATTTTAGCTTTTGTTCAAACAACATTATTATCAACAAACCTCAGCAACTAAAATTGAAAATAAAACCAGTGTCATAAGTCTTTAAATCATTATACATATTTTTGCTATGATAAACATCGTCTACTTGTGTATCATGTTATGAAATTTATCTCTGTTATCTCTGTTTTAAGTTTTGCGTAATACTAAATGGCATATTGTAATCATAATACGTACAGAGAAATTAGGTGTATCTATGACCCAATAAATTGGTTTATTTTTTATTTAAATGCAAAACATGTAAAGCAGATAATATTTGCTACAACACTAGTATAATGTTGTACTTATTTATAACTAAACATTATAATTATAATCATAATCCCATTTTATGCTATCGTTCTTATAATAAAATGAATGGTGTTCAAAGTAGATCATGAAATGCTACCGGGTATGCATTAAAAACGTTCTTTTATAACACCGCACCAGTGCAAAAAATAATCATGTTTCAACTGGTTGGAATCCACCGTTAAAAATACATTCCATACCAATTACTACTCATGTCAGGTCTCTTTTTTTATCATTGTAAATATTTGTAAGACGTTTGTATAAAAAAATATCGTGCTTTTTTGATTATTTTGTGAGAAGAGTCATGCTACTTCGCTGCGCGTCCAAACAATCACAAAATAATCGTTCGTTTTAACCCTCGTATTATAAATTGCATTTTTGTCAACATAAATGGATATTTTTGGAAGTTATACGTTAAGTTATACATATACAGTGAGCGCGTAAAGTATGGAAATACGAGAAAATCTGAGTCGGTTTGTTATTTAAAAAAATCCTCGAACACGTCGATTTGTAATTATTACACATTTCTGTGAATAGTTTAATTTCAGACCATCACTTGTTACTGAGTTATGACGTCATCGACACTTTTTTAAATGACAACCCCATTTTTTCTTACTGATTTTGGTAGATCATTTAATTGTCTAAATGGTATCGCAAATATTTTATTTATTGCTTTTGAAAATAGATTTTGGAAATTGAATATGAAATTGCGTTTTGGGTAGCATTAATTCCCTGAAACCGAATCTGGGCTCAAAAATTTACTATCGCACCATATTTTCGAAAAAAAGTGGGGTTAGTCTAAAGATTCTTTAAGTGGGGCGCTTACGGCTCCATAATAGTAACCACAAAAAAGCGATAACCTGACGTGGTATGCAACTTTTGAGCTCAGATTCGCATTCATCGCAAATAAATCAATCGAAAGCTTTTGAAAATTTATCGATATTATCCTAATTTTCAACTGTCTTTTTGTCGATAATTCTCTCATGGAAGGCTATAATTACCTTTATTACAATTAATAGATCTATCAATATCACTACAAAGTTGCCACTACAAATTTTCCATTTAAAATAATACATAAGTCATAAGTCAAAAACAATTAAAGGTCAGAAACTAAATTTGATGTAAATATGTATATTTTGATAATTAAAAATAGTGTCCGAGGATTTATCAATAACAAATCGTTTCAGAGATTTCGTCATATTTTCTTACTGTACGCGCTACCTGTATGTATTTACCAATAACCGCACTTACTTTCTTTCCATTGACGAAGAAAACTAGGGTAGATAACTGCTTTGGTATCATTTCAAAAATATCCGCAAGAACACAAATCTACACTCTATACGCTTCAACAAACGCTGTAATGTGACTGTTTTGACCAATGCGATAACAAAATATCCAAGTGTGCGTGCCCCTTCCAATAGATCATGATTGCTTTCTTTACGTAAGGCTGGCGCTACACCATTCTACAAACGCCTTCCAACGTCACAGCGTGTGGTCGACCGACGTTCAAGCCGCGAACTATCAATGCCAAGCGTCCAATGTTCGGATTTGGTCAGCCATTTGACCTTAGCTCCGTATCAAAATGGTTTATAAACACCGTTACCGTATGGCTTTGTTATAAAAATCGGAAAGTAAGAGAAATGGCGTATTGTCATATGTGTGAGGTATAGAGAGAGCAGTCATTTGGCATTTGGCATTTTGACCAGAGTCAAAGGAGTTTCTCCAACATTCGAAGCATCGTTGTTTTGAGTGAACTTAGTTATTTATAGACTTTATCTACGACTCACATATAATAAGTTCATTGCATACGTATCTATGACTATATAATCCCCATCATGATACACGCCAATGATTATAATGACACTAGAGTTGTATAAAACTGACAATTCGTTCAAATAATAACTTCATTATTTGAACGAACTGTCATCATTATATAACGCTAGTGTCAAAGTCTGTCAAAACCTACGTGGGTGACAGTTATGTGACAGTTCGCCTCGCCATCATTGACAAATACATTTAAAATATTTGGTATAAAATGGAATTTATGAGTCGTAGATACAACGTTGTATTCGACTCGCGCACAACGGATATAAATCGCGAGCATGAAGTTACGTGAGCATGAGTTACGTGAGATACGTGAGCCGTAGGCGAGCGTATAAACATGCGAGCGATAGCTATGTTAGGTAGTTATGATAGTTATATGCTCGTCAAATAATATACTATTATATTAGTGCATAAAGAATTAAACGGATGAATTAACTTCGCAGTAAGTGTCATCATAATCCAAGATTCCTAGAATAAATATGTTGTCTGGTAACTATCTACGACCTTGCATATATAAAATCAATCATTGCAATCATTGCATACCTACGTATCTATGAGTAGGTATAATAATCCCTATCGTGATACACGCCGATGATTATCATAACAGTATAATAAGTGCTGTCAAAGTATAATAATGACAGTTCGTGTGAATCAAGAATACTAGATTCTTACAAGGATTGCTCAATCCCTATCTTTCGTTAACAGTGCAAAGACGTCACATGCGTTCATTGTCAAATTGTCGGGACACACGAAACAATGATCGGACGATTCCGCAGAGTCGGCGTACCGGGTTGCCTACCCAGATTTGTTTAAACTGTCACACTTGACACGTAAAAACGCGGGGATTTCAAACAGACCAACAGTGGCGCAATAATCAATGTTGTGGTTATGTTTGTTTGAAACGTCAAAAGCAGACACACTTGACACGTAAAAGTGCGGGAATTTCAAACAGACCAATCAAACCGCGATAATACACGTTGTGATTGTCATTATTTGAAACGTCAAAAGCAGACCTAGAAAAAACACATTTGACATTTGAAGCTTGAAATGTTTGTATTGCGGTAGCCCAATGGTAACCCAGGGATGATGACCTGAATGCGTTCATTGTCAAAAACCCAAAAACATCGATTGAGCAATCCTTGTAGATTTAGTATTCTTGCGTGTGAATTATGTGCTTGTCATATATCCCTATCCCTATCCCTACTATATACTAAACGTGACTCACACTCAGAACAAGAGTTTCAAAATAAAATTGAAACTTGGCAATGGAAAGGCTTTTGAAAGAAGCGAAAATCGGCGCCACAGGCGCCGATTTTCCGCCTAAAATTGGATTCTACAGTGCTTAGACTTTCGATTTCGTCCAATTTCCGGCCAGTTCTCGTTATTTTTTACCTCGATTCGGCTAAATTTATGGATTATCCTTTCGGACTGTACACGCCAGCGCGTCGTCATGCCAATCGATCGAGGTTGCTAGGCAACGGCCGCGCGCTTCGCGACGCGGTCACCAGACGGCGACACATCATGTCGCTCTTGAGATTACGCTACGAAGCAATAGATGGCGCGCCCGTAACCGCACCGAACGTACGAGCATTAACGCTTCGGCGATCTACCTAGGTCGACCAGCAGGCCTATTAGGCCTGCACTTTCTCCTAGTCCCTACTATATACTAAAAGTCTAACACAGTCCGCGCAAGAAGTTTACGAAAATCGGCGCCGCAGGCGCCGATTTTCCGCCTAAAATTGGATTGTACAGCGCTTAGGCTTTCGATTTCGTCCAATTTCCGGCCAGTTCTCGTTATTTTTTAACTCGATTAGGCTAAATTTATGGAGTATCGTTTGGGACTGTCCTCGCCAGCGTGTCGTCATGCCAATCGATCGCGGTTGCTAGGCAACGGCCGCGCGCTTCGCGACGCGGTCAGCAGACGGCGACACATCATGTCGCTATTGAGGTTACGCTACGAAGCAATAGATGGCGCGCCCGTAACCACTTCGAACGTACGAGCATTAACGCTTCGGCCTGCACATTCTCCTAGTCATATAATATACTATCATACCACCAAACGTTCGACGATGGAGGGTGTTCGCCGCATAGTGTGGCGAACTATCAAACGTTCGATGTTAGAAGGTGTTTGTAGTATCGTCTAGGGCCGTTTTTTTTTTCAATAGGGTATTCCGGTGTTTTTGAAATTGTCATTTTTTACAAAGTATGGGTGCTACTGTTTGCTACTTCACAAGTAAAATATCAAACATTGTTTTAAATTAAGAGAAATCGTTGTTTGAAGTTTGAATTAGGATTGGTCTTTGTGACGTCACAAAGACCGCTCAAACTGTGCGACTTGACAACGTTGCTATATCTAGGGTGCACGTAGTAAATTTTTGTCTTCTGTTGTGTCAACGTTTAGAATCGCTCGTTTGTTGACACCTGCTTTGGTTATTGAGGTTATATCAAACACTTGTTCAAAATGTATAAACTCTAACGCCGACATTGTTCTGTGCCGGGCTGTAACAGCAGTAGAACAGTAACTTCTGATAAGATTTTCTTTACATTGCCGACTAGCAAGATGAGAGATGTTTGGCTTCAAGTTTCAATGATAAAATCGTCTCTCAAAAAAGTTACCTTTATTCGTTGTCAAACAACAGGGTCGCCAACCGTCAACTTGGCCGATCAGCTGTTCGAGAGCTGTCCGCTGTTGCCACCGCTACTAGGGATCGGTAATCATCGTGTATTTCCGAGGGTGGTCGGTGAATTCAAACGAAATGCACTTTTAATTGCAATTATCTTATAGAAAAACTAAATAAAAAAGCTCATAGCTTAACTTTATGAATCCTCATAAACTGTACAATAGGTTAAACCGAATATGTGCTTAAATTTTGACATGACCGGAATACCCTATTATCGCATCAACTGACAAACTTAATTAACTCATACGCTCAGTCCGCTCGTTCGTATGGTGTACCTATGGTGTAGCTCCGGCTTTAATAATTGTTAACGTTAATAGAATAATAAGTGGCGACAGTTCGTGACAGCCAATTGAACGACCAAAACAAATAACAGATAGGAACATCTACATTGCAACATGACATTTTTGTTTAATAATTATTTGCAAGAATGTTGAAAATTAGACTAATTGTGTCAATATATGTGATTGGTTCGCTAGCCAATGACTGACCTACTGTAGCGAAGGTACGTCACATGCTCTGTTATTAGCAAAGTTGTACAACAGTTTTTAGTAATATTTTGCTAATATATTAACAGCTATTTGTTTATATGGGCAAGAATGGATTTACCAAGTTAAACAAGTTATTATGAGTATATTATACACGGTAAGTCAAAATTACCGAAACACCTAAATAATTCTCCAGCCGTAAACAATTTAAAGTTTTTTGGTTTTAAACAAGCTATCGGCTACATTTATTTTTAATTCATTTTATTATAGAAATTTAGTAACCTTTCGCTTTTTCTAACAGAAACCCTATATACCTATTTTAATATTTATTTTTGTAGGAATCATTTTTTTGTAGAACGCATTATTGTTGAGTTATAACCAATTAATCAAAATTAGTCAAAATTGCCGGAACATGTAAATAATTCTCCGTAAAACCGTAAAAAACCGTACAAAACACTTTGAAATAAAAGTTTTTCGTTTAAATATATTTACAATATACCATATATTATTTTATTTTTGAAATTAGTATCCTTTCTTTTTTCTAATAGAACACAATGTATATTTAAAAAAAAATTCTAAGATTAATTCTTAACATTTATTGTAGCTATTATTACTTTATCATACGCAGTATGTAAAGTATTGTAATCGTGCCAAAAAAAATTTGCGATTTTAGCGGAAATATGTCTTTTTGGGTCCCCTGAACATTTTTGACCAAGGTACAAAAAATGTCTGTGTGTGTGTGTGTGTGTGTGTGTGTGTGTGTGTGTGTGTGTGTATGTGTGTGTGTGTGTGTGTGTGTGTACCCGTTTTTTGTGGCGACGATTCCGGAGAAACTACTAAAGGTATCGGGACAAAACTTCATATTTAGAAGTTTCATAACCAAACTTAGAGCTGAAAAGCTTTCTGTTGAAAGGGGTCCAAAGGAGCTGGAGGTTTAGTCTTAGCATTTTTAAAAGATTTTGCAAATAAGCCGCCATTTCTGAAATTTCGTCGAAATAGTTAAGTAATGAATTAAAGATTAGGAAATTCTGAATAATTTATGAATATGAAATTTTTTGATACAATCAATAGTTTACCTGCATGAGCAAATTCTATTTTATTTTTTTTTATTCTCTATATTTTAATTTCTATTTTTCTATTTAAAACTAGTAGCCAGGATATGTCAGAAATTTTGATTCTAATGACAGTAATGACACTAATGACAACGCTAATGTTTTGACAATAACGTCTGTCAATATAAGCTGCGTTCGGATATTGTATTACACTTTTTACACCCAATAACACGTAACTGTCATTTGGACGGTGTAGGTACCCGGTGTCAACGGAGTACAATATCCAAACGCAGCCTTAATCGACATATCTGTCTAGTTCTACTAGTTTTATTTTAATGCAGACATTGCCGATCTCGATCAAATAGAATCTCATGCAGCTAAACTATTAATTTTATACATAGTATGATAAAGTCATGTGCCTGGCCACATCAGATTTTTTTTGGATAAAATGCATCATTTTTGAGTTGTAAGCAATTAATCAAATCAAATCAAATTGGTGCTAAATACATTGTAAAAAATGTTTACACAAGTCACACATATATATAATATCATATCACAATATCATATCAATCGCATAATCGGATAACATCAATCACATAATAAACACAGCAAACACAGTACATACATGTGTATATTATCACAGTCTCCATCTGACATCAAAAGTAATAGGTATACAATCATATCACAAGATACAAAACAAGACACAACAGTTGCAAAGGCACATTATTAATTACGACCAGTAGTAAATGAGGCAATGTATTGGCGAAGTCCAGGCCATGATACGGTGGGAACCTTCCAGTCAGAGGTTAGAAAATCCTCTTGCTTGTACAGTGCATTTCCCGAGCGAAAGGCTTTTACCGTTGAAATGAACGGCTTATAATCCAACTTCCGTACCTGGGTTGGCAAAAAATTGTAAAACTTCGGTCCATAAAAATTTGGGCCGAAGCTGCTCCCTAAGCAAATTTATTTTGAGGTTAGTTTCCTGTCTTGTGTGATGGGCGTGGCCCGCGCCCCGCAAAGCGTAGGTAGCAATGTTTAGTTTGACATATTTTAGGCATTCAAGAGTATAGAGCGAAGGTAGAGTTAAGAGATCATTTGTAATAAAAGTAGCCTTCACATCCTCTCTATAAGCCTTGTCATACATAATCCTTATGACCTTTCTTTGTATTCCGAATACCTTTGCCGCGTGGGGTGAATGACCCCAGACTATCAGACCATACCTACAGTGGGATAGAAACAAAGCGTGATACGCCAGAATCAAAGTTTCACGTCGCACTTGCCTTTTTAGAGAGCGGATGACAAATATGGTCTTCGATAGCTTGTTTGCTAGGTGGTTGCAATGCTGTTCCCAGGATAAGGCAGGATCTAAGTGAAAGCCCAAGAACTTTACTCCCCCTCCCCTATCGATCTCCCTATTGTGAGTGAAGAGCATACTTTGGGTCTTCTGTTCGTTCAGACACAAGCTGTTCTGCCCGAACCACCCACCAGCATCCGACTGGGCCCGCCCGATCCGCTCCCGAACCACATCGGAGTCCCTCTCACGCAACAGAATTGTGGTGTCATCCGCGAATCAAAATTACCGAACTCAAAAACTATATTTTAGAATATTTTCCTACATACATAGGCATTTGTTTTAATTTGGCAGTTTGCATAATATTGAATTGTTTTGTTATTTTTCATGAGTTTTGATTAATTACCTTTAACTAAAAAAATATGCATTTTATAAAAAAGGTATTCTTACAAAAATATCTTAGATATAAAATTCTTGAAAGTATACAAGCTCCTTTTAGAAAAAGGTTTCCAAGTTTATATAATAAAATGAATGGTATATTAAAAATATACTAGACGATAGCTTGTTTAACACCAATAGACTTTTGTTTAAATTTTACGGCTGTCCGCATCTCTGCTGCCACTTCTCCGTGATAAGGGAACGAACTGCCCCAGATGTCTCGCCACTTTCCTCCCAGTTTCTCGTCCGCTCTCAGGCTAGAAGGTCGAGCGGTGGGCATCCGGCAAGTGCACCCAGCGCGTCCTCCGATGTGGTTCGGTAGGCGGAGGTGATGACAATGGTGGACTTCCTCTCTGTTCTTCTTAATGTTGTAAAATTTCTTTTATATTTCAGGCCTGGTTCCCATACCGGAGCTGCATACAGGACTACCGAGCCACCGTGGCTAAAATCTTCCTTGTTTATGGGACGGGCCTCCAACATTTGGCATCAGCCGGGACAGCGTGTTTTGGATTGTCGCAGTTCCCTCCGCGCACTTGCTGATATGGGTGGACATACGGAGGTCCTTATCCAGATGGACACCCAGATACTTAACCGATCCACTATTGATGACAGTGGTATTCCCAACGTTTATTATTATTTCAGGCATCTGTCGCCGACCCTCCAGGATGGCGACCTCGACCTTGCTTTCAATGGCGAGACCTATCTTCTTAATATTCTTCTTGCATATTCCGCTTTATCTTTGATTTCTTCCTTTGTAGAGCCTTCAACTATCAACGCCAGGTCGTCAGCGTATTCCAGAGCCGTTTAATCCGTTTCCTGTGGTAGTGTTAGGACGCTTTTATAGAAGACATTTCAGAGCGTTCCGCCCACAACAGAGCCCTGTGGCACATCGCAGCTCATCATCCTTGTCTCGCCGTCCGGAAGGACAATTCTGCATTTCGACAGGTAAGTTGATATCATTGTCCTAATGGCTTTCTCCAGGGCTCTTCGGATCTCATTCCAGGGAACCGAGTTGAAGACGCCTATTCTTTAGCGATGGTTTGCGCATTTCTTTTATCTTGGCCATCATGACCATAATGGTGTCGACTGTTCCCCTGCCCTTCCTGTACGCATACTACTACTCACTCAACGCACCCGCCGCCTCCAGTTGGTCTGTGATTCGTTTGTTTATAAGCCCTTCAAGGTGCTCGCCGATCGTGTTAAGCAGGCAGAGGGGCGGTATGACTGCTCCTTACCCGGATTTTCAGGTTTCTCTGCCCGTACCAGTTTTGCATCTCTCCATATTTCGGGGAATTCTCCGAGCTTGAGGCACGTCTAGGAATGATTGCGGATCTGATTCTCCGCAGATGGTAAGTATATCATTTGTGATTTGATCCGTTCCCGGTGCTTTTTTGCCTTCATTTGTTTCAGGGCGATCGCCAACTCCTCATCAGTGAACGGATCGTCCAGCTCATCTTGCTGAAGCGGGGGCTCTCGTCTGCAGCTAGTCTCCGGTAGGGACGGGAACAGATTATTGTAGACTTGTCACTTCCAGTCTCTTAGTAAATATCTGGTACGCAGTATCCCATATATTTTGTTGGAACTCTCCGCAGAGTTCCCTCCATTTCTGGTGTTTTGAACGTTTTATCATAATATTGAGTTTCTTCTTACCTGTTTTGTAGTCCTGCTTTGTTGCTTCTATGGTCGCATCTGGTGATCTACGTTCTTGGATTCTCGACACTTCCGTTCTCTTGCGTATCCATTCCTTTCTCATCTACGCAATCTGGGGTGTCCACCAGTACTTCGGCTGTATGTCTGTTTGCTACTTAGTTTTTGCCTAGTGCTTTATTACAGGCATTGATGATTCGGGCAACGAGACTCCCAGCGGACTGATCTCTCCAAGGTGATTTCTGGAAGTTCTTCCCCAATGGGTCCTTCCCATCTTCGTCGAATCTCCACCCCAACAATGATCTGGATTCGACGCCCCCGTGTTGTTCAGCTGTCGTGACCGTGAATGAGATGAGGACATGATCGCTAAGCATCCAGCGTCTTCGTGGATCTTCCAGTCCCGTACTGTGTGTGCTCTCCGACACTAGCACGAGGTCGATAATAGATGAACCTCTTAGGCCGCGAAAAGTTGTGACCCCCGGAGTATTGGTTAACCCCCGTTAAAATCGGTGAAGATGACCGCCGGTGTTCCGCTGCGTCTGATTTGATTTTCCAGGTTTAGCGGAATCATCTCAAACCCCAGCACGACCGGTTCGGCGATAAATAGACAGACCATAGGAAAAGTCACTCCATCCGCACGCCAAGGACGCCGTCGTCTATTCTCCATTCTGTAGGTCTTCTGGAGCAGTCGAGTCTCTCCTTTTCTGTTTTTAGTTTTTCAGCTCTCCTCATGTTAGGTTCTTTACCCTGGGTGATGTCTGCTAGAATTTAGATCTTTTCCACTTCGAGCTGATCATGCACCTACCACCAGTTGCAATTTAATTGCATATTTGTCCAGTCGGGGCCGAGCCGGGGCGGGCTCGGACTCGGGCCGAAATTCCGAACACTCGTCGATGCCTTGGTGAAAATAGTCGAAATTTGTCAAATAAACACTAACGAAACTGACTTTGGCCGATATTGAATTTACTGGCGCTCTCTAAATCCAAAGCATGCTGAGTGTTTAAAATAATCTATTATTTTTAGTATCCTATTTATTTATATATTTAGTATCCTATATATGAAAAATGGTAACCCCAAACCATTAACATAAGTAAAATCCATATACAGGTGTCCCACTTTATTTTTTTTATTTTTTAATGCTTAAAATAGGTTTCAGCTCTCCTTTTTTCAAAAATATAACGTGACAATCTACTTATTGACAAAAACACTCACTCTCTCAAGGTCGAATAATTATACAAAACATTTACTAACATATTATTTCACAATTTATTTGAAATAGTACGTACGTGTTTGTAATCTAATCTAATCAAATCAAAAACCCACCGTAATAATTCTTTTCAAAATTGTTAGTTATGATGCGATGGTTAAAAAATGATGAAGGGTTGAGCCACTTGAGTTCATGGGCGTATTCAGGGGGGGGGGGCAAGGGGACAGTTGGCCCCCCTTGCGCTTTTTGGTACGTATTTAAGTATTATACAGTAGACTCTCCTATAACGCGACTTCGTACAACGCGAATTCCTACAACGCGCTAAAGATTTTGCGACAACAAATTCATATACCGCCACTCTCGTACAACGCGCCATGTACGCGTACGGTTGTCCGGCCGATGTGTGCTAACTGCGCATGAGCCATAAGTATGCCGCTGTTATTTTGAACTGTCACCACCGCGCTTAGAAAATAGATACATAACCAAATTGTTTCGTAACGGTGCGGCACGATGGATGATGGACACAAACAAAAGGTGCAAAGAGAACGTATTCTTATTAAATTAACAAATCCAACTACCATACTGCATAAGAAAATACAAAAACAATGCAATATAAGCTGTCTATAGAAGCGGTAAATGTAGGTACACACGATATTGCGATAAGAATGAATTTCAAAAGTTTCATCGCGTTTGTTTTACGTGTATTCACTAACTCATACTGACTATTGCAAATGCTGCTCATCAACATATCAGGTAGGACATTTAATTCCATTTATAATGTGTTTTCGGGTTATGGCGTCTATTTACTTATTTAAACTATGCATTGTTTTTGGCGTTAAAACGCTACAGGCGGGCGGCGCCGGCGCATGCGTCAAAATTCGCTATCGTCAAGTTCCTATAACGCGTTTTCGTATAACGCGTAACATTAAACCGCGTTGTAGGAGAGTCTACTGTATAGCACTCTTTCCCTTGGACACTAGGGGGTGACCTAATATACATATGGATTTGAAGCCCCCCAACCCACCCCCACAGACCACAGTGCCCTGAAAACTAACCAAATAAATTTACATTCTTCAGAAAATTGACAATTGTAATCATTTTATTCTTTTTTCTTATAGAAATCATCACTATAAGTCTAGTGGAATGTTTATAAACATTTGTCAGTTAATTTCCATTTGTTTAAACAAATTCTATTTGTTTAAATAATTCGTTTTTGTCAAAAATCCGTCTGAATTCTGTTTTCTGAGTTCGAAATGGCAGTTTATTATCTTATAGTGAAATTATTCATTAAAAAATTTCTTCCTATTGGTTAATTAATCAATTATAATTCATTTTCAACTTTTTTTCTAATTATGGTAGAAAATGCAGTTTTTTTGTGAAATTAACTTATAAATTTCATGTTTGAGATATCTAGCCTATATTATGTAATAATCCAATATTTGTTGAAACAAATGCCATTTCTTTAAACAGTCTTTTTTGCAATTCGCCTACATTTTTACTTTATCATACGCAGTATGTAAAGTATTGTAATCGTGCCAAAAAAAAATTTTGAGATTTTAGCGGAAATATGTCTTTTTGGGTCCCCTGAACATTTTTGACCAAGGTACAAAAAAATGTCTGTGCGTGTGTGTATGTGTGTGTGTACCCGTTTTTGTGGCGACGATTCCGGAGAAACTACTGAAGGTATCGGGACGAAACTTCATATTTAGAAGTTTCATAACCAAACTTAGAGCTGAAAAGCTTTCTGTTGAAAAGGGTCCAAAGGAACTGGTGGTTTACTCATAGCATTTTTCGAAGATTTTGCAAATGAGCCTCTATTTGTCTAATGTCGTCAAAATAGTTAAATAATAAATTAAAGGAGAGGACATTTTCTATAATTTATGTATATGACATTTTTTGGTAGAATATAGTTTAGCTGCATGAGCAAATTCTATTTCATCGAGATCGGTCGTACTGCTTTAAAACTAGTAGCCAGGATATGTCAGATTTTTTTATTCTAATGACAGTAGCTAGTGTCAAACGCTAATGTTTTGTAAATACTACTGTCATTTGGACGGTGTACCCAGTGTCAACGGAGTACAATATCCGAACGCAGCTTTAATCGAGATATCTGTCTAGTTCTACTAGTTTTATTTTAATGCAGACATAGCCGATCTCGATCAAATAGAATCTCATGCAGCTAAACTATTAATTTTCTACATAGTATGATAAAGTCATGTGCCTGGCCACATCAGATTTTTTTTTAGATCGGCCTGGCCAACTGTTATTCTCAAGTGACATCATTTCTATTTTGGGATGATTTCCATTCTTTAAATAATAAAATAATATTCCTTTTCAATATTTCATACAGGGTACAGGAAACAGTTTCCAGACAACGATATATCAACATTATCTTGCGACACACAGTGGTAGGAAATCAGAATAAGAAATGCAGAAAGAAATGTGATTAATAAAATTTGTTGACTTTAGAAAATTTAATATTTTAAAAAGAAATGTAACTCCCCAATTTCCCTTAAAAAAGCATTTTAAATCATTTCCATTTTTTCGAATAAATGATTTTGAAAACAAATAATATTTTATTATTTAAACAATGGAAATGACCCCAAAATATAAATTATGTCACTTGAGAATATCAGTTGACCAGACCGATCTAAAACAATCAATCTTAGGTGTGGGTTTATTAGATTATACAGGGTGTTTACAGTCTTGTGATTTTACTTTCAAGGGGTAATACTAGAAGAGTCTTCTTCAACAAGATTTAAGATTTGTGTTTCGGAATCCAAATTTCGTCGGGGTCGGCCAGGTCCACCATCCGGACCTCGCCGTATTTGCAGTACACCAGTTTCTCGTGCACGGATTACTAGAGCGGTAAATTTTTGTGGAATATGTGTTGATCTGTTAGGAAACCGCATACAATCGACTGGCAACAGCAGAATTATGGCGTACTGCCCCATAAATTAACAACATGTCAACGTATTCACTATTGGTGCGAAGGACCATTTTTTACTTTCCTTATTAGAATTTATTCGGGAGAATTTATGTCAAACCAACCGAGCAGTAACAACTGATGAAACAGCTTGACAGATGGGAAGAGTTAGTTACATCAGCCTACTTAGTAAAAAATTCAATGATAACTTTTAATCGTTTGAATTTAGATTTACTTTGTATAAGTGGTTGATCAATCGTTTTAGCTTTAATAACTTTTTTTCAAGGCGTCAATCACACCCTAAAAAATAAAACAAAAAAATTAACAGTAATATCTCTCTTAGTATGCAACTTTTCTTAAGACATTTTTACGTTAGTGGCTTTCTTTTAAGACGTTTTATCACCCCTTGAAAATAAAATCACAAGACCGTAAACACCCTGTATAAATAATAGGTTTATTATAAATCTCGAACATAAAATTTATAAGTTAATTTCACAAAAAAGCTGACTTTTCTACCACAATTAAAAAAAATGTTAAAAATGAATAATAATTGATTGTTTAAACAATAGGAAGACTTTTTTAATGAATAAAGTCTAAGATAATAATTTGCCATTTCGAACAGAATTCAAACTGATTTTCGAGAAAGACAAATTATTAAAAAAATAGAATTACTTTAAACAAATGTAAATTAACTGACAAATGTTTATAAACATTCCACTAGACTTATAGTAATAAATTCTATGAGAAAAAGGAGACTGAACTGATTAGAAGGATCAATTATCTGAAGAATGTATTTTTCTTTTCATTTAAGGGTAGTTTTCAGGGCACTAAATTCTTCCTTGGAAAGTCCTCTACAAGTCCTTAAGTAATCTTAAGTTTCCCAAACACCGAACAATTATTTGAAAAATACCAAAAAAGTCTTCTTCCAATGTAAATTTAAGGCCTCGACAGGCATGGTTAAAAATCAAAATTTCATCAAAAAAAACTACGTGTCCACTTCTTTTGGATTTGGAAACGATTTGGGGGATCGTTGCTTTCTATCATCACAAACATTTTTGCAATGCATTTTTAAACCACCCTAATGGGCACTATTCCCCCATACAGCAACTTAAATATAAAAAACTGCCCCCCCCCCCTTCCGATTTGAGTTGGATACGCCCATGACTCCGTTAAAGTAATTTTGTATCCTACAGGATGCGAAACTGTCATTTTCGCGTCTCTATGGAGACACGAAATATGCTAGGCCCAGCCAGGCCTGGAAAGAACACTTTTCAGCGCTATAATAAAATCCTTATATCCGTTAGCAATGAGCCAACGCCGCTACCCAGCTACCTTACAAAAATTTCGCTAACGGTAGCGGAATTCCGCTACTTGTGGCAACACTGCTGAGTGCTGTCGCGCTAACCAAATGCGCTCCCGATTAACAGCGCGGCTTGAAACTAGTGAAACGGCCGGTCTCTGCGACCATATTCTCAGTCATCTTTTTGAAGCGAATGCGAGACTTCTCGAATGGTTAGGTGGGCGGAGTGGGGATATCAGCGGTTCCCCTCTGGAACGTATCTATGAGCAAATTAGGGCAACGTAAGGGAAGCCAACGCTGTTATTCTAGCTCTATACAGAAATGGTCAGGGAGGCATGGATATATTTCTGGAAAACCTGGAACTATCTCTGCAATACATCCTTCATTCCTACAGGGACAGTGTCGACATCATCGTTTGTGGTGATTTCAACATAGACCTCCTGGGCGATGGGACTGATAAACAAAGTCTACTAAACACGATGAACGTGTTTGGGCTCCATCCAGCTATAAACGAGCCAACAAGACGGAAGTCGCTAATAGATAATATTTTCACAAACGTCATGAATTATCATGCTGCTGTACCCGAGGAGACCATATCTGACCACCAACCTCAGCTCTTGACATA
This sequence comes from Aphodius sticticus, assembly GCA_963966075.1. Taxonomy (NCBI): domain Eukaryota; kingdom Metazoa; phylum Arthropoda; class Insecta; order Coleoptera; family Scarabaeidae; genus Aphodius; species Aphodius sticticus. The sequence continues at coordinate 28,095,883 of OZ014509.1, forward strand.
CAGTGCTAACTACGCAGACAGTAGCAGAGGTCAATACCGCAGAAAATTCACAAAAGTTAATAAAAATATTCTTTACGCGGAACTGGCCAAAGAATCCTGGGAAGAAGTCTACTCAAGTCGGGACGCAAATACAATGTTTGATTGTTTTCTGGATACCTTCCTGTACTACTACAATAAATGTATTCCCATCACCAGATCTAGAAGTGGGAAGCACCAAGGACAAATTGACATTACCAACGAATACATCGGTATCAGGGAAACATTGGGACTGATGAGAGACTCACATAAGATGCACCCAGAAGATATGAGACTACAGGAAATTTATCTCAACTACAGAAGATTCTATATACAGTACTGCGAACAACAACATGCACAACACAATAATAGGACCCTCTGGTTAAATCAAAACAAGCCTCAAACCATCTGGAAAATCATCAATAGGGAAAAGAGGTAAAGGCAGAAAAATTGAACAGGAAACCAAACACACACCTGATCAGTTTAACTGCTTCTTTACCACCATTGCATCAACTTTACGATCAAAACTACCAACGGCTACCCACGACCCATTGAAGAATACTGAGAAGGTTCGAGTAAAGGGCATGTCGTGCTTTCTCAATCCAACCACAGCAGAAGAGGTAATCAATACAACTAACAAGTTAAAGAGTAAAAATACAAGGGATTGCTATGACATTGACACTGAAATACTGAAATTTGTGATACCAGCAATTGCAGAACCTCTACAGTTTATCATAAACTGTAGTCTCACAACTGGAGTATTCCCAAACAAATTAAAAATAGCCAGAATAAGGCCGATTTTCAAAAAAGGGTCTCCAGAAGATATCATAAATTATAGACCGATAGCTATTTTACCGGCATTCTCAAAGATATTTGAATCTATAATATGTTCGCAGATTGGAGAGTTCCTCGAAAAAATGATTCCTTGTGTAAAGAACAATTTGGATTTCGAAAGTGTCAGAACAACTGATGCTGTTTCGCATTTGCTCACCACTGTGTCGGAAAGCTTAGAGGAAGGGAAGAAATGCAGGGCCCTCTTCTATGATTTAACACAGGCTTTTGATTGCATGGATCATGGTATGCTCCTCGGGAAACTTGATCACTACGGCTTCAGCGGAATACCCCTTCAGTTAATTCAATCTTACCTGAATGATCGAGTCCAATACGTTAGCATCAAGAACCGCACCAGTAATCGGAAATCAGTTACAGCAGGAATCCCACAAGGGTCCCTCATGGGTCCACTTCTCTTCATTTTGTACATCATCGATCTGCCACACGCATTAAACTATGAAAGTCTGATGTACGCAGACGACACCACCTTAATCCTCAAGGAGAATCAGGACACAAAACTAGCACAGCAGGAAGTGGAAAAGTGGTTCACAGCAAACAAACTAACAATAAACATCAACAAGACAACTGAACTAGAATTTAAAAGTGACAGAAGAGACCTGAACCCCATGCCAACAAAATTTCTGGGAATTTTCCTGGACACACTTCTACCGCACGTGGAGCACCTGTCTGGAAAACTATCATCGGCAATCTACGCAGTGCGTCGAATATCCAACGTCATCAGCAAAGAAGCAGCCAGAACAACCTATTTTGCTCTAGTCCACCCTCATCTTGTGTATGGTCTCTCGCTCTGGGGAGGATCCAGCCATGCCCAAAAAATACTAACCCTTCAAAAGAAATCCCTTCGTGCAATTGAAGGAGCTCCCAATATTACCCACTGTAAGCCCCTGTTCATCAAATACCGCATCCTTACTCTCACTTCTCTTTACATTTTGCAAATCCTGATCGATACAAGAGAAGAACTAAAGTCCTACCAACGCATAAGTGATCGACATCAATAGATAGATAGATAGATAGATAGATAGATAATATATTTAAACTCAAAATAAAATACAGTTTACGTCACTAATAATTCAAAAATAAAGTTAATCAATTCAACAACAAAAAACTATTCATTCAAGCATTCCTCCAATGAGTAGAAGGCTTTCTCCACCAAGTAGTCCTTGAGTTTTCTCCGTATTAAACATTTTGGGTGATTGATTATTTCGGCAGGCATCTTGTTGAGTAGCCTCACTCCAAGGGACAACACATCCGTTGTCCGTAGACGATTGAAAGGTGCTATCCATAACTCCTTAGATCTGGTGTCGTGGTCATGCCGTTCACTTTGTCTGTGTATATTATTATTGTTCTGTGCTAAAACACTCTGCAGAATAAACTCCCCCGCTAGTGTGAGTATATGGTATTTCACAAAAAGTGGTTTGCAGTGGGTTTGTGACCTGGCTCCTTCAAGAGCTCTTACTGCTCGTTTCTGTAGTATGAATATTTTTTGCATGTGAGCTGATCCTCCCCACGCCGGAATCCCATATGCCATCCGTGAGTGGAATAAAGCGTGGTAAACCTGCAGCCCCGCAGAGGTGTCAATGCAATTTGTTATTTTGCGAATTGCAAATATAGCAGTAGATAGCTTTTTTCCCAGCTCCTGTACATGTGGTTGCCACGTCAAGCGAGGATCGAGTGTCACCCCGAGAAACCTCCCACAGGTCCCACTCACTAACTCCCGTCGTGATGAGGTGAAGTGGATTAAAGTGGTTTTGTTTGTGTTCAGTGACAGCTCGTTCGTTGAGAACCATTGTTGTATTGTGTTTGTTGCTTCCTCGATTTTGGTAACTGTGTCTACAGTTTTTGCATTGCTGGTGAGAAACGTGGTATCATCAGCATATAAGACTATATGACCATCCACAATGTGAGGTGGAAGGTCGTTAATATATAGAATGAAAAGCAGCGGACCGACGAGAGATCCCTGGGCAACCCCTCTTTCCACTCGGTATTCTGCACTCCTCCGACCATCGCAGTCCACCATCTGTGAACGATCTGTCAAATATGATTTCAGGATCTTTAGTGTAACTCCTCTTAGACCATAGTGATGTAGCTTTCTGAGTAGGAAGTCATGCGAGACACAGTCAAAAGCTCTGCTGAGATCATATAGCGCAGCCCCACACTGTTCTCCTCTTTCAAGCGCCTGAGCAACCCATCGGACCAGATCCAGAATAGCATCACGGGCGCCCCTCCCCTTCTGAAAACCGAACTGGCGACAATCTATGATTTTTTTTTTCGTTATATATTTTGTGATTCTCTCTGTGAGCAGTGACTCTATGATCTTTCCAAAAACTGGTAGAACGTTATCGGGCGGTAATTTTCTGGGTTAGATGTATCCCCTTTTTGTGTAGTGGTACTACCCTCCCAATCTTCAGGCATTTTGGGAAAATTCCATCACTGAAACAGGCGTTGATTATGTGCGACAATGGCTGACATATCAGTTCATCCACAAGTTTAACAACTTTTATGTTCAGCTCGTAAATGTCTCTACTTGGTTTATTTTTTAGTCTCCTTATATGACATTGGACTTCATCTGGAGTTGTGGGGAACAGGTACATGGACGAGCCGGGACATATTACGCTTCGCATACTATCCATGATGTTCACATCGGTGGGCCGGATTCCATCAAGTATATCCTTGATTGCCTCCGGGAAAGTTCTGGCAAAATCATCAGAAGTTGGTTTTCGGTTATGCACAGTTCGTTCATTTCGTCCAGTCTCACGGTTTATAATGTTCCACGTGGCCTTCTGTCTGTTTTCTGCATTTATTAACTCTTGGCCATTTCTAATTTTTCTTGCTTTCTCACATTCATTTATATAAGCTTTTTTGTAGTTTTTGTATATTAGAAAAATTTCCGGGTCTCTCTTTCGTTTGAAGCTAGCATGAATCAGGTCAAGCGTTTCTTTCATTTGATGTAGTTCTGCATTAAATGGTTTTGACCTAGTCTTGTGCAGGCCCTTTTTCCTTGGGAAACAGCTGTTGAAATGGCCAAGGAAACAGGAATGGAAAAGGTTCATCTTGGTGTCGGCATTAAGGGTATTTTTTATTTCTGTCCAGTCTTCAGCAGCAATGAAGTTGTAGAATTTCATGCAGTTGTTGTTTGACATGTTCCTGGTCATGACCGTGCCGCAGTGGTTTCTTTTTAAATTACTTGGAAAGGATATTATGAGAGCCTCGTGGTCGGAGAGACCTGTGTGCCACACTCTCGCTTCATACTCTAGCTTATTCGTGAAAATATTGTCAATATAGGACTCAATTGTGGCGGTTATTCGCGTTGGCTGGAAAATGGTTTGCTTCAGAAAAAAATACCCAACCAGGAATAGTCAGAACATCGACGTCCCCTTTGTGCGACTGAGAACCAATGATTGGACCATCAAGGGACGACACCTCTTCAACATTCTACCAGAAGAATGGAAATCACTACCTACGAAGTACTTCAAAAAAACAGTCAAACAACACCTACTGGACCGATCGTGTTACACACTAGAAGAATTCACCTTATCACTGAACGCATAATATTTGTTGCTGTTATTATATTGCAAAGTACATATTGTACGTAATTATTTTGACTTGCTATTTCTTATTAGCTAATAAAGGATTATTATTATAACAGCAAGCCGATTCGTGAACCTCCTCTATGGCCTTGACCTTGAATACCTTGAGTACAAGATCAAGGTCATGGAGGAGGTTCCCGAATCGGCATGCTACCTCAGTACCTCTGCTCTTGTCTGTAGACGAATATTGATGTTTGACGATTTATTGCGATTTATTGGCGACGATTTATCGCCAGGCCTACATTGTTGGTTTTTATAAACTACAGTAATGTTTTAGATAAGTAGTAAACCAAAATGGCAAATTTGCCATTGTCATTAAATAGCCGATTTGACAGAATACGAGAAAATTGTAATTTGTATAATAAACAAACAATACTTTTTTAAATATCGTTGAATCAGAAAATTGAAAATACAAGACATGATTAAAAACATTTTAGTTTCATAGTTTAAAATACAGAAATATCAAAATTTCACTAATAAGAAGTTGCTCGAAAGGTCAATGATATTAGATAATAATGAGGTAAGTCCTACTCATACTATTAAAAATGTTTTTTGTTGATAAGACACCTTAAAAACTAAAAAAGTGTCCTGAATATAAGCGACCCTTTTTCAGACCAAGATTAAATAAGAATTTTTACTTTGATTTCTTAATGTTTGCCAAGTATTTTATATTATGGTTTTCCTGGCAAATGGAGCGAGTTTAGAAATGGAAAAGTATACAATTACAAGTTACTGTAATATTCTTGATTTGAATATCCAGATCAACATTTCTGTTTGCGTGTAGCCTGCTCTCAGCGTTATTTGGCGTAAGTTGCGGAAATAGACCGACGAAAAACAAACGAGTTAAAACAATTACAGATAAAGTGTTTCTGACTGTTACGATGAGATTGAAAGTCTTTGCGGACCGGACCAGTGGCGGCTCGTAGCTAATATTAGTGGGGGTGCTGTTCCAGAAATGTTTTTGTCATTGTTTTAAAAAATATTGTGTTATATTTATTATTATATTGTCTTATTTACTTTACATAAATTGTTAGTTACCTCCATTCATTAATAAATTTATGTAAAAAAAATACATTTTCTAAAAACTACGCTTTAACAAATTGTACCTACTAAAAATTAAAAATGTTGCATATTTTTTTAATGTTTCATGCATTGTCACCACAAATCGTCTACATGCAAAAATTGAACTCGATTGGACAATGGGAAGTAGGTAACATATCAATTACAAGATTTATACATAACAAACAAACAATTATATATTCCGTTATGCATTGTCACCGGCAATCTGTCCACGTGCAAAATTTCAACTCGATTGGATATTGGGAAGTAGGTAAAATATCGATTACAAGATTGTAGCAAACAAACAAGTGAAGTAAAGATAAGCGTAATTCTTCTTGTTTTAATTTGCGCGAAAATATCAATAATTTTATTCTTGGTCTCTGGATGAAAACTAAGGAATTTTTTCTCTATTGAAAGCACTGCAATTATTGTAAAATACGTATTGCCTTTTGATATGCCATCCGCAGTTTGTTAAACTACCTTCCAGTCTTCCGCCAGCCGAGGGTCGGCACTAAGGGGAGAACAGTGCTCTCTAGTCTCTGTATCTGAATCCAACAGGCCGCTGCCTCGCTTGCAGCTGTTGTGTGCGCATGCGCAGAACAGCCGCCTACTGGAACTGTGCAGATCACAGTTCCACACAACGATTTTTGACCCTATTTCTTAAACTGGGTGATGGCTACTGATATTAAGGATTACACTTTGTAGAAGTATAAAGAAAGAATTAAAGGAAAAAAGAGACTCATTATATTAAATGTTATCCATTATATTAAGTGGAAATAATAGGAGGTGCTACAGTTCCACAGTGCCTATACGCGAGCCGCCACTGGGCCGGATACAAGATGGTGGTCCGGATCCGGAGCTTGCATGGGGCTAAACTATCATCAAAGGGGAGCCCATCACCCGAAATAATTGTATTTTTGTTTTGACCGCGTTTAAAGCGAAGACTTAACCCTTTTTTTGGAGGGGGGCCGGGGGGGGGACATTGACTCTGTTCGTCTCGCTTTTACCATCTATAAATTAATTGCAGCAGTGACAATGATGGGACTTTTGAGATCAAAATTAAGCTACACACACACACACACCAACCAGCTTGTTTATAATTTTCGGCCATGTTTAGACCTAATTGGATTTGATTATAATGTAGTAGACATCAAATTCTAATACCGACACAAGCAAACGATCTTTCCTCAGGAGCCAAACAACATAATACATATGATGTGAACTTTGTGCTTAGTTTGCTGTTATGTATTATTTAAGCCAAAATGTCAAAAGAAGAGTACAGAAATAATCAAGGTAAGTTTGACATTTCCTTTGATATACATAGTGCTGGTAGGTATGAGGGCTTCAAATAAAATCTCTTTTAGTGGATTTTTGAACTTCTACAGTGCAAATATCTTTCACAAAGAAATGGAATTTTCCAAATACTAAAATACATCAACAAGATAAGCAATAAATGTCTTTAATTACACAACACTAGTATAAATCACATGTTTTCAAATATACTTATCGATTATTTCATCATTTGTTTAACGTGTAGGTCAAGATAACTTAATTCGAAAATAATACAATACACTACGACATGACGACAGTTCATGCATCCTGTGGTCCAACTTGGCTATTTTTTGTCTTCTCATCAACCTCTCTCTCCTTACTTGTGCCTTCATATAAGGCGTGTGATTGCAACAGTCTTTGAACTTTTAACATTTCAAATTTCTGCTTCGAATAATTGTATCGACATTGGATCCAGTAACTCATCGTTATTACTGTCCAAGACGCAACAGCACAGTGGCTAGCCATTCGTGGGTTACTTGTGAACATAAAATAAGCCAGCCCGGCGCATAACCCACCCGTAATTCCATATAGGAAGCTGTTTCGGAAACATGGGATCTTCGTTATGTCTTGTCCGAATAGTATAATTGCCTATTGAATAATTACGGTGATTACTAGAAGTTCTTGGTTCTACAATGGGAGCTTACCTTATCATCTTTTATTTCTTTCATCGTTATTGATCATAAAGTTATTACGATTTTTGCAAATGGTACATAACCTAAAATGTGCCTAAAATGTCGCAGAGCTGTGTAAAAGCGCCATCTGCCATCTATCATTTTGGTTTGTGTGAATAGTATAGAGAAATCTTTACCGTTGCTTCTTGTTGGTTTGGTGTGTGGGGACATCTATTGGAGTAACTTTGAGTTTTGTTTATCTGTGGTTTTGTTTGTGTAGTTTCCTATTTTAGCGAGGTTGAACTGGAGAGGGAAGAATTATTGGAAAACGAATGTGGTGGGACGACATCTACCGACTACCAGAAACCCGCGAAGAGTGTGTAGAACGGCGGAGCAAGAATTTCGACCCAGTTTTTGTTGTGATTGTGACATTTTCTGACGTTTCTCGCTGATTAAATGTTCCCGTTAGAATTTTTTCCATCGCGTACATGGTTTCTTCGTGCGAATGTTTAGGTAATTACCCAATCACTTTTACCGGTATTAACAGACTCTTATTTATTGTCAATTTACGACAGTTTTTGCACCATGAAATGAGTGTGAACAGGAAATTGAACGTGCTTTCGTTGCGCACGGAGTACTTCGTTCCTAATTTGAGTTTCCTTTTCAATTTCAGTGTGAAATAGACGCGAAGATGATGGAACACAGACCACTGGATCCTTACGAACAGCAACTGCTGAAAGTATTCGACAGCTATGATTATGACAACAGCGGCAGCTTAGACAGGGATGGCCTGACGCAGCTCTGCCAGACGCTGCAACTTGAAGAACAAGGCAACGAGCTCATCAAGTGCCTACTAAATGACCCCAAGAGTAGCAGAGCAACATTCAACGAATTTAAAGATGCCCTGTTAGCCCTACTTGGTAACATACAAAACTCGGAAAATAACTCTCAAATTGACGGATCACCAGAACGAGAAGTATCCCCAAAATTTGTGTACGGGTCAAAAAAATACGGCAGACGATCACGACCCAGGAGTGATGAAATCTCCCCTATTAAAGAGCGTAACGATATAAAATACATGAACAATACGGTAATTGGCGTTTCAGTGCAGCGTTCGAATTCCCAAAGTGAAGTGTCGCATAAGAAACGCAAAACCAGCGGAAATCTCAAGAGGTGCATTTCTTTTCCTGGAAATAACTTATTTGATAATCAGTGCGACGATACTTTTTTAAATAGCTTCAGCACCAATCAGGAGGAGTTTGTGTGCACCGAGAGCATGCTTCGCGAGGCTTGGAAGAAATTAGGGGTTGGTGAGGATGGATACTTAAATCAAACCGAATTAATTTTAGTTTGCGATGCGATCGGACTTAGGGAATTAGCAAACGGTGTACTGCGGCAACTATCTGACAAATTAATCGACGATTTTGACCATCGGATCAGTTTTCAAGAGCTGCTAGAGGTCCTACAGAAAGACGAAGCTTGGGTTGACGTTCTGAACTCGACCACGAAGAATTCCGTCGACACTTTGAGTATATCCTGCGTCTCGGATAGTGATTCAGTATTCTTAAACTCAAAAAGTGTGCAGTACATAAGTTTGGGTCCAAAAGGAAACGGGTATATTAGTAACGATACATTAATAGAGCTATTAGAGACTGCGGGTATAACTTCACCAAAATTGTTATTAACGGACTTGGGCTTCACCTCAAGAGATATCGATATCGTAGAACTAGCATCGGTGATTGAAAAAGAAATCAAAGGCATTCAGGAGTGTAGACCGGACTTCTCAAACCCCCATATCGTGCTTTTACAAGCGATCTTAGTTTTATACCAGTCGGAAATTCGGTGCCTAAAAAACATTTTGGAACAAATGCAAGCCGAACGAGAAAAATTAAAAAATGATGTAGTCGAAGCAAATAATCGTGCGACCTTACTCGCGCAAGAAGTTGACGACAACCACGCGAAAATGGAGAAAAACACCCTGAAACAAGTACGATTACTCGAGCAGCGACACGCTGAAATCCTAAAAGATGTCACTGAGCAATGCTCCAACGAAAAAGATCAAGTTACCGTTTTGAACAAAAACCTAGAACAGCGAATCGCCCATCTCGAATGCGAAGAATCAAAATTGCGGAACGACTTGAATCTCGCGCAGAAATATCTCGGATCTGTGGAGGCGGAAAATCAGAACTTGTCGGGTCAGGTGGTCGAGCTGCAACAACTCAGGGAGATGCTGAACGAGCAGGTGAAGAGCCTGGAGTGCGAGAAGCAGAAATGTCAGGAATCAGAGCAAAAACAGATCGAGAATCTCCTCGAGAAGCTGCAGGAGCTGCAGCTGGAGAACTCGCGGCTACGGGATCGAAACGACGAGATGCAATCGGAGATCGAGAGTCTGATGCGGTCGAAGGGGGCGGGCTTCGGCGACGAACACTCGATGGAGGACGGTGACGTGTCGGTGGTATGCGAGGGTGTGGGGCATGGCGCAAAACGCAGGAGCGACGAGTCACCCTCTAAGGACTTGAGCGTCCTTGGTTTAGGTAAGTTTGTTGACTTTTTATTGTCATTTGATTGTTTTTCCCATTTGAGCGTCATAGTTGTGATAAATACTGAAACCATATCACAGATAGATAGATAGCTGTTGTCTTTAGCAATTACCACATATTTGTGGTTCTTGCATGTGGTAAATATATACCAAGTGCAAACTGCAAAGTACCAACGAGGGCAGATATTTGCACACTTATTAGCAACACAGAAATATACTGCATAGTTACAAGACCACTTAGCAAATATTCTATGGAAAACATGAAGGTTATCATTATTAGACTCATTATTTTAATTGTTAAATGTTGCTATCTTCCTCATGTAGTGCATAGATTTGTTGAACGTGGGTATAGGCACGAAAAAAATGGCTAAAAACTCACCAAAGAAATTTTTTTTTACCTTAAATTTTTTTTGCATTCAGAGGGCCTAATTTCTTGAAAATCATTAAATAATAAGTGTTAGCTGAGAAATTATTCGAGTAGATTAACAACTTTGACTTATCGAAGTTTGTTAACGATATTTGACTGACAGATTTTTAATCAGACTATTAGAACTTGCACTTTCTAATGCATACTTGACGCAACACCCCAAAACTAGTAACATTTGTATTACTTTCAACTCGGTGTTCAGGTTACAATTGTTAACATTTATTTTGTTGATTTGAACAACAATATACTTCACGGAATGCTTCTACTCATTTACTTAAGTTTTAACTGCTGAAGCACAAATCAGGTAATTCAAAACTTCTTCCGATAAAAGTTGATCCGAAGCAGATCAATATTGGGGATTTTGTAATACAGGTTGTTGTTGTCAGCTTTGCACTTTTGACTCTACAAAAAAATATATAATTCTCATTTACATTTTTGATTTCTTGTGCGTAATGCGGTTTGTTATCAGACATGATAAGCACATGATTATTTAAGGACAACCAAACCGATTCTCATAATATTGGTGTCTGGCTTTCTTTCAACCTCAATTTAAAATATCGAAATCCAATCAAAAATGCCGGACTTTTAATAAAGGATGTCTCACGTAATTGAAGAAGTTTTAGATGTTTCACAATTTCTATATATGCACCTATTTAAAATTGAGTACATAAAATGTACTCTGAGTTTCTGAATTATATTAATTAGGTTACTCACTCTTTCGTTTATTTTTCCGACAACGCGTAAAATCACATATCTTGGTTATTATTATTGACGCTAACAGTTTCTTATGTGGAGAGTACACACCTTAAACATGATGAAACAAAATTATGTTTCGTTCCTCATTCTAATACAGGGTGTCATAACTTTGCAACTCAAGTACAGTATAGTTTCTATAGTGTGAGCACTCCATTTCACATTTTTTTTGTGGTGGTTTTTATTTGCGCTTCGAGCGATTACGATAAAAGCCTACCATACTTTCAAAACAGCATTCTCTTCGACAAATTTACTTACATGGATTGTTATAGGCGCATTTTTACTTGTAATTAATGTAATTTTTGCATATGTATTTTAATCATTTGCCTTATTGTTATTACTAATTTTATTATTATCTACTATTTATTATTATCTACCTATCCAGTAACATGAAGTCCTGAAAAAGGTGAACACTATTAACATAATCTTTCACGTTACTGAGACTAAACGGTATTACACTTTCAAAGTTAAAAGACCATTTTTTTTTCAAATGGAACACTTTAAGTTTAGCTTCGAAATGAGTAGGAAACCAAATATATTTAATAATTTTGTGATCAATATTACACCGAAATGATTAGGTGTAATGATTGGAACCTTTGCCGATAAAACAAATAATATCCCGCTCAATTCTGTCGAGTCTAGGTAACGGATTTTAAGATTATTGGTGGCTAAGTCGTAGTCTTTTTGCGTTCAACTAAATAATGCCGATATGCACAGAATTTTCTCGTACACCTGGCAGAATTGAGCCAGGTATTTTTTTTTTATTATTGGCAAAGGTAAAAAGTTCACTCTAACGTATATTTTTAATGTACAAATTTAAACATGCATAAGTAACAGCCGATTGAAAATTATAACTGCATTTCCGATTTAAACGCCACCTTAACAGTATAGCTAGGTACTATTTGAAAGAAAATCTTGCGCTCTATCTATTCCATACTATACATAAGTAAATATGCTTCATTATTTTTATTTAGAAGTTCATAATTTTTTGAGATATGTACATCATTTGCTTCTGAAAAAGGGACTCCAACCTTGATATCTTGACATCACTATGGATTATGCAATGAGGGTTGAATGTTGTGAATTTGTACTAGTAAAAAATCGTGAATATCCGCTTTATTTATCGGGAATAATTTCGAGTGATGCGCAAAAAAACAGGCATGGTATGAAAACAGGCAAAATTCCCATGCAACAAGAGAAACAAAGTTCCAGTTTTTCTTTTCATGTTTTTGTTATTATAATGCGGAAAGAAATTAGATTTTACATTACGAAAATGTGAAAAAGAATGATTTGCAGTTATGTGTTCTGAAGTTGCAAATTTTTAACACTTTGTATAGAATATAGTGATGAACTATGTATCAGTTTGTTCGGTAATATGTGTGTTTGGGTGTGCGCCCACAACATGAAACTGTTCGTTTCAATAACAACCGAGATATTTAATTTTAAACGTTACCGCAAAAATAAACAAGGAGGCGGTCAAATCAAAATAACTCTGAAATTGTTGGTAAAGGGTGGATTTTAAGTTATTATAGATTTTAATTGATATTTGCCGTTTCACATGAAAATTCAATTTTCCAATTCGACCACTGAAAACAATACAGAAAATTGTTATTATCGAATTTCAAATAAATGCAGTCAAACATTTTGTTCAAGTAAACATATTTTACGGCTTATTTTAATCTAAAAGAAATCATAAAATATGGATAAATGTATGTAGTTAAAAAAGCAAATGCACATTCAACTGATGGAAGTTGTACAGTTTTTATCAGTAATAACGATATACTATCGTTATTACTTTAAAAACAGTTTAATTAATTTTCGCTTTTCAGCATATACAGCCATATCAACCAACAATTACAGAAAACATTCATTGTTGAATCGGCGAGTTCGAAAGCAGTACAAGTCCAAAATTGGACATATTGAACTGAAATAGCCAACATGTTCACTATGGTTTATTCTATCGAATAGACCTAAAGAGGATACTTGGGTGAAATAAACAAGTCCAGAACCGTGCTTTTTGCTCCCTCATGCAACGCGTTTCTACTTAGTTTCTACTGATACATCAGTCGTAAACATACACCAAATACGTAATTTGCATTCAAATCGTTGTCGAGGTACGCCGAAATAATCAATATGAAGATCAATCCCAAAAAGTAGATAATATTAAAAAAGTCCTCAAGTATGTACTTGGTGAAAATTTAGAATTTTACTACCACGTGACTTCCGGACTGACTACCACCGTAGAAGAGGAAATTTAATACTATCATGTATATAAATTATATAATCATATTATATAATCATCAAACTCTGTAATGTCATACTCTATCATATCCCCATATGCAGGGTTAGTAATAATTACCGGAACACCCACCTACATAATTCTCCAAGAGTAGGTAACCAATTTAAAAAAAAAATTAAAGTAAATGTTGTTTTGCTTTAAACAATTTATCGGTTAAATATATTTTTACTACTTTCCTTCATTTTATTCTGGAAATTTGGTAACCATTTCTTTTTCAAATAGAACAGTCTGTATATTTTTACATTTTTTAATTCTAAGGATTAATTCTAAGAATCTTTGGTAGGAATCATATTTTATAAAATATATTATTACCTATAACAAAATTACCGAAATACCTAAATAATTCTCCAACTGTAAAAAAATCAAACAATTTATCAACAAAAAAAATTTCAGGTGTTGAACTAGTTATCGTTTATTCTGGAAATTTGGTAACCTTCCCTAATTCTAGGATTAATTCTTAGAATTTTTTGTAGAAAGCATTTTTTTAAATACAATACAATCATTTTTTAGTTATAAGCAATTAATCAAAACCCCTGAACTTCAAAAATTAAGAATATTTTCCTACATAATGTGTACATTGTCGATGTCTTTTAATTTGGCAGCTTGAATATATTTTTTTAATTCTATTTTAGTTTTGTAATTTTTTTCTTGATTTTGTATCCGTTAATTATCGATTAATTGTTCATAACTCGAAGATTTTTATAAAAAAATATATAAAGAAAATTGATCCTACAAAAACTCTTAAAATTAATCTTACCATTAAAAAATGTAAAATATACAGATGTGTCGTATTAGAAAAAGAAAAGCTCACCAAGTTGCCATAATAAAATGAACATCGTGTATATAAAAAATATACTTAGACGAGAGCTTGTTAGAAATAAAAAAACTTTTGTTTGAATTTTTTTTTTGTTTAAAAAAATATTTCTGCAAAAAATCTAAGGATTAATCTTCGTATTAAAAAATGAAAAAATATACAGTGTTCGATTTGAAAAAGAAAAGGTTACCAAATTTCCAAAATAAAATGAACAACCTGTATATCGAAAATATATTTAGACGATACCTTGTTTAAAATCAAAAAGCTTTTGTTTGAATTTTTCTTTGAAATTCTTTACTTGAAGAATTACTAAAGTGTTCAAGCAATTTCGACTAACACTGTATAATGCGCCATTTTGAATATATTTTGAATATCTGACATGACACTTTTAATCATAAATCTTCAAAATTACGGGAAATAAGTTTCATGCAAATCCAAGATTTTTTACATTTTCGGTCCCCATATTGATTCCGCCATTTTAAATACTCTCCATTGGAGTCTAGGATCTTCAAATATCACAGCAAATAAGTTTCATAAGCACCCGACATCTTTCTAAATTTTCTGGTCGCCATATTGAATCCACCATTCTGAATTTAAAAAATATGACATCGGGTTTGGAATGAGACCGCTCAAACCCCTATACATCGTAATAAATATATTATTTAAAATGCTTTAAATTAACAAATATAGTTAAAAATGTACGCTGTTTTTCCGTCGAGTTCAAAAGCAGTAAATGCGATGATGATTGTTTTAATCATAGCTGTGCGTCTGTTGGCACAAAATTTCAATTATAAATAAAATATGTAATACATTTAATTCTCTGTGAACTACTTTATATGTTGTCTGTTGGCACAAAGTTGCTAATTACTATACTTTTCAAGATATTGCACCGACAAACTTATTTTGTTAATTTTCTCATAACTCACTTTTTGGACTTTTTGCACTTTTTGATACTGTTTTCGAACCGACCGATTCACTTAAAGTAATGCAAAACATTGATCAATATGCGGTCTATTGGTAGCGCTTTTAAGTTGAGCTGTGGTTTTCATTGTTTTTTATTTCCCTCTCCGTTAACATTGAAATGTTTCAAAATGCCGAAACTTAAGACCAAACGCGTTCACACATCGGTTTCCCACAATGTCACTTAAATGTAACAACATCCCAACTTCAACACTTTTCTTTCTAGTGCTGTAGTGTTCTGTTATTAAAAATGTTTAATTCAAATATTGGATATACAGGGTGAGTCACTAGAGTCGCGGTGGTAGATATAGCAATTATCTTTAGAGATGGAAAAAAATATTTAATACAAAAGTTGTTTGGCATATCATTTCTACAACGTAAAATTATTTTCATTTATACTGGGTGTTGCATTTAGGCGTAGCAGAAAATAAATTAACTTTTTTAAATGGAATGCCCTATATATTATAACATATTATGATTGCGAAGAAAATTGTCTTACTAATTGTATCAGGTGATATTGACGTAAAGCTAATAGTTTCTGCAATATTCAATTTTTTATTAAAAAAATGGCCGTTGCAGGCCTTTTCCGAAAACAACGTAATAGCGTCATTTTTGCAGATATTTTCTTACAACTTTGTCAGAAAATAACCAATACTAATAGGGAGGTGATAGTGCCCAAAGAAATTTGATGCGCTATACAGGGTGTTCCTAGCACCTAATCAATTTTGATATTTTTCAAATGGCTTTTTCTTGAGTTTTTTAAATGGAACGCCCTGTATATTATTTGCTGGTTGCATTTCCCATTAAGTTGCCTTTAATTTATATTAAGTGTGGCATATACATATTTGTACCCGTTTTCGTGATATTTGGAATTTAAAGAAAATGTGTAATAAAGTATACCAACACAGTGCTTTAATATTACACCCTGTATAATTGAGTTAGTTTTTTTCATGTATTTTGTTATAATATAAATAAATTATAAATGTTGGTAAAGTTAAAAATGCTATTTTTTATAAAGATACATTTAAATAGCAGAGTTACGCTAATATTTTAAATTAGCTTAGATTTACTTAACCTCGTTGTCATGGAAACAAAAACAAATAACAGACGTGTAGTTATTGCTGTCAACAGACTTAATATAGCTAACCAACATTTGTAATCTCTGTTAACGATGAATTTTAATTATACTAAAGAGGAACTGATAAATATTATTTACATCTATGGATAAGCCGGCAAGAACGCTCTACTGGCCTCAAGAATTTACGCTCAGCGATATCCCGAAAGACGGCATCCCGATGCAAGAACAATTAATAGAGTTCGGGAACGTTTTGAATCAACAGGTACTATTACTTACAAAAAAAGAAAAAGAACAAAAGCGGCGACACATGAAGAGAATGAATTTCTGGTAGTTGCTAGTGTGGTAGAAATCCATACTCAAGCACTAGACAAATAAGAAATCAAGGAATAACCCAATCATCTGTGTCCAGACTAATACGGCGACACAAGTATCATCCATATCATGTGCAACATGTACAGGAATTGAGCGAAAACGATTTAGAAAAGAGATTACATTTTTGTAATTGGGCAGCTGCTAAAATTCAACAACAAGCAAATTTTTTTGACTTTGTTCCTTTTACTGATGAAGCTACGTTTCATAAAAATGCGTATGTTAACCAACATAACTTCCATTTTTATGCAACAGAAAATCCTCGCGTTATCAGGCCTTTGGACCATCAACATAGATGGTCACTCAATGTATGGGGTGGAATAGTAGGTACCAATTTGCTAGGGCCTTACTTTTTGAGGGTTCCGTAAATGGTCAAAGGTACTTACATTTTCTTAACAACCATCTACATGAATATTTAGATGATTTGCCGCTTAATATTCGCCAAAACTTAATTTTCCATCACGACGGAGCCCCACCCCACTTTAGTCTGAACGTAAGACAATTTTTGAACAACCAATACCCCAACAAATGGATTGGAAGAGGAGGCCCTGCGTTATGGGCGCCAAGATCTCCTGATCTAAATAAGTTGGATTTTTTTTTGTGGGGTCATGTTAAGGAATTAGTATACCAGACACCACCTACCACACAAGACGATATGAAGATTAGACTAAGAAATGTTTTTGCTGACGTCAGAGAAAATAAGAGAGAGATGTTAAGAAATACTTCGAGATCTTTTACCCATCGGATTAATGCTTGTAGAAGACAAAATGGAGGGCATTTTGAACACCTACCAAATCAATAACTACTTGTTGTTTTATCTTTAATTGTTATAGTTTTTTACTAGTTTTATGTTAATGCTTATCAAGTTTAAAAAATAGTTATTATTTGTTTTTATTTAATTTTTAGTTGTCTCAAATTATATTAATTTTTCATATTGAGTAACTAAATGGTAATTCCATGTACTTTTCAATTTATTTTGAGCAATTCTGTCAGTTTTTTAATTCAACAAAAGTATTTTTTTCCTTTCTATGTTCCCTTTACAAAAAAAAAATCATTAAAAAAGAACCATGTTATGCAGGGTGTAATATTAAAGCACTGTATTGGTATACTTTATTACACATTTTCTTTAAATTCCAAATATCACGAAAACGGGTACAAATATGTATATGCCACACTTAATATAAATTAAAGGCAACTTAATGGGAAATGCAACCAGCAGATAATATACAGGGCGTTCCATTTAAAAAACTCAAGAAAAAGCCATTTGAAAAATATCAAAATTGATTAGGTGCTAGGAACACCCTGTATAGCGCATCAAATTTCTTTGGGCACTATCACCTCCCTATTAGCATTGGTTATTTTCTGACAAAGTTGTAAGAAAATATCTGCAAAAATGACGCTATTACGTTGTTTTCGGAAAAGGCCTGCAACGGCCATTTTTTTAATAAAAAAATGAATATTGCAGAAACTATTAGCTTTACGTCAATATCACCTGATACAATTAGTAAGACAATTTTCTTCGCAATCATAATATGTTATAATATATAGGGCATTCCATTTAAAAAAGTTAATTTATTTTCTGCTACGCCTAAATGCAACACCCAGTATAAATGAAAATAATTTTACGTTGTAGAAAATGATATGCCAAACAACTTTTGTATTAAATATTTTTTTCCATCTCTAAAAATAATTGCTATATCTACCACCGCGACTCTAGTGACTCACCCTGTATATTAACCCAAAGAATATATGTATCGTATTTAACAATATATGCATATACAATTTTTTCTTCAATCAATTGAAATTAACATTTTCCATATATTAATCAATAAACAAAATAAAATAAAAATTCTCAGGTTGCACTGTGTAGTGCCCAGGCCTCCCCATCGTTCAATATGCAACTTTTTTCGTACCACTTTGAAATCAGTTCCTGAAATAAAATGTAAATTGTGTGAATTATTCAAGAATCGTCGACCTAATCGTATGCGACGGCTACCATATCTTGATACATATTTTAAATTTAAAATCAGGTGAACGTAGCCCGCGATATGCATGATGAACTTAGCAATATATCGAAGTGAAATTCTAATTCTACCTGGCGGCTTTTCTTCCTTTGTGTTTTCAGAGCGCAACTAACGCCTGTATATTGATTGTACTTCCGAACAAATGTTCCTATCACGATCTCTCGATTACCGATCGAATAGATAACGCGATTCTGGGGCAGTTTATCGTCCGCAATAATATGGTAGAAATACGGCATTGTTATGCGCAGTAACATCCATTGTACAACCTTAATAGATTCGCCGAACTTAAAGTATACTCTAGTTTTCGTTGTAATTAAAGAAAGTTACCCAACAGAGTTATATCAGCCACGAGCAAAAAACCTGGTTTACCGATCCATGGTTCGCTTTATTTGAATGTATGATTTTTGATTCTGGTTTGGATATTTTTGCTACAAGAAATAAAATCGATTTTAAATTGGAATAATATTGTGAACGGGATACAGGAAATGAATGTTTTCATTTAAGTCGTTAACCTATAAACGAGTTAACATTAATGTGCCTTTTGCCTTCTTAGGTAAAGAGTTAATTATAAAGTAACTAGGCAACATAGTTCCCACACAGGTCCGTTTTATGTATTTGACGCTGTAGGTAGCTGGTAGGTACCTACAATTATAATAAATACAATTATATTGTTATGATAGTCATTATTATGCATGAAAACGATATAATAGGTGTAATTGGATATTTAACATGTAATAGCGGCAAGTCTATGTGGGGTGTGCTTTTATTGTTACGCTTGAATGGTTCCTTGTTTACTCTAGGTTACTGTCTGTTCCTGATTGTAATTTGGGTTAAATATAAAAGTTTATATCTTCTTGACAAGCGTTACTGTTTTAGAACGTGAACATTTCTCTGTAACGCGCAAACGAACGAGCATATTTCATTTTATTTACTTGCGCAAATACAGGGTATTTAAAACCCTGGGGGACATTGAGTGGGAGGTAGATTTGGTTAAAATGGATTAAAAGAATTAAGCCAAGATGCTTGCCAACAGCTGTTTGAGTTCATTATACAAACGCCATTATTCAACGCTCATTATTATACAACGCTAATGTCATTATAATCATCGGTGTGTATTTTGCTAGGGATCATAATCGTCATTTATGCGTACACAATAAACTTTTTCTACTTTGCATTCACAATGCACACATTGTAACACTGTTTTCGGTGTTACAATTAACACATTGTAACACCGAAAACAGTAACATTTTTGTCTAAGATTGCCAGGATTGGTACACAATGATATCAAATGCCAAATGTACAATACATAACCACACACTGCCCCTTTTTAATCGCTTGCAATCGCATAAACTGCGAAATATCAATATTGTATACATATTTAAACATGCGTGTATCCTGCTATAGTATTGCCAAAGGTTGTGGCTTTCTTAGTTTTGCTGTGTTCATCAAAATACGCCAGCATAACGTTTTCGGTGATGTTTTACGACTCTGGTAAGTGATCGTTATCATTCTTTTCAACTAAACATCAAATCCCTTTTTCAGATATAATTCAAGGACCACATTTACTTTAATAAGGTATTATGCGAAGATCAAACCTACATCGCAGATATGAATGATTTTAATTACTGCTACGAGATTGTATATGCGCAATCAATGGTTTATCAGCATACACGTATGAAGCTATAGTACATTTAAAGTGTAGAGGATTTCTTAGTTTATGTAACGTATAAGTTTTCGGTAACATTTTGGACCGAATTCTGTTCGGCTCAATTCGTATTCATTTTTGTCCGTCGCTTTCGACTTCGTCTTAGTTCTGGTTGTGTGCAACATATTTGTATTACCTCCATCACATGTAATTTTACTAAGTATAATTTATTCTAATAAACTACTTTGCCGAAATTAAAATTGGGTTTCAATTATAACATAAGTGCTTGTAAATATATAAGCCGCAACGGCTACGTAGCGGAATTAGGTAGACACCGCTATTAAACGTTAGGTGTTAAAACTTAGCATAATTTATTCTAATAAACTACTTCACCGAAATTAGAATTTGGTTTCAATTATAAGTGCGTGGAAATGTATAAGCCTCAACGGCTACCTAGCGGAATTAGGTTGACACCGCTATTAAACGTTAAGCGTTATAACAATTCTTTAGTAAGTTCTTGTTCTTCGAAGTAACTAATCAGTCACCGCCAAACACTTCTAACACTTCCAAACAATAAGATTCTGATTATTATACTTATGAAACCACTATTAAAGTTGTTGACTTTTTAGGTTAAGTTTCATATATTTATCACAGTAGGGTTAAAAGTGTTGCCCCAAGCTCCATTATGATCATCGTTGAGACCTCGCTGAATATTTATTCAAACTTGTAGGCTAAAGTAGAGTAATTTTATTCACAATTAGATTTTGTCAAGATGTTATCTCATAGATCTCATCCTTAACGAAGTTGACAGTTACTACAGTGCTGCCACGTGGTACCCGCGAAATACCCTAGATTATAATTTAGCGCAATATAGTAACCACAATTTCTAAATTTATATAAAATTAATGACGCAAAGTAGAAAAAATAGTATATTACACTCGTTTTATAAGACGTATTGGCGCACTCGTTCCATTTGGGAACTCCTCGCTACGCTCGTCGTGCCCAAAACAACTCGTACGCCAATTTGACGTCTTATAAAACTTGTATAATAATATACTATTTTATATGTAAGTAGTATATAAAGTATTTGTTGCTTTCATTATGACTTATTATAAAGTTCCAAGCAGAACTTCATTATGTATACCGGGTGATTCAATTTCGAGGGTCACCATGGGGATCTCGTTTATTAGTGGAGATAGAGCCTATGTTTAAATTTGGCAAAGTTTCGTATTTTTGTGCTGATCGAGTATCTGAAAAGAAATTTTAGCTATCATTTTTCATTTTAAAGGTATCCGCAAAGAACTGAAATTTTAAGCTGACGTTTTTAATTTTTTATTCAAAACCAAACGTAGCTAGACATTTGAAACACAGACATTCTACGGCGACTTTTTAACAAGGAATGCAGTGTTATTTTTTAATTTGTAATAACATCAAAGATGGCGGCGTAACCATCAACGTTTGTTTTTCTTATGGGCGTCATGTTGAATTTTGGCATTTTCCGATAGTCGTGTTTTTTCTCATTTCCGCAATGTATAACATGTTGGCATTATTTTTTAAAACAATGGTTTAATAATAAAAAAACTTTCTTCTTTTTCTCGTTGTTTGTAGTGCTTATCAGGTACCCAACTGGTGGTTGGTTACAGACCGCCGGCGCCGGACTCACCAGAGTGCTTTGGATTAAAAACATTCAGATTGTAAAAGAAGCAAGTTGATACAACAAAAAACTTATTTTTTAAGTAAATGTTCAAATTGGTCGCCATTTTCTTGAAGGCATAAAACCGAGCCAGATTTCGACATGTTATGCTCTTATAACTGTTCTTCCCGGAATAGCATTGACCGCATTTGTTATTCCCGCAGTTCCTCGATATTTCTGCGAGTATTGTGTTAAATTTCGTCGTTCACAGTTCCCCATAGAAAATAGTCCAGAGGACTTAAAGCAGGGGATCTAGCAGGACTTTCCACCACTCCACCATTACCAATCCAGCGATTTGGAAATTGTTGATTCAAATAATTTCGTACAACTGCAAAGTTAGACTTGTGTGGGGTTTGTACGGTTTCAATTTCTTTGTTCGTAATGCTCTCCAAACACGTGTTTGCGGCAATTCCAAATTAGATGCTAGTTCCCGCGTAGAAATCCGAGGATCGTCATTTGTCTAAAAGCCAGTAGTTGAAGCATTGCAAATTATCGTAAGCTAACGTTTACCATTTCCAAAATATCTGTTTGATCGTTTTCAACATTTCCATGAGGATTATAAGAATTGCGGAGTTTACTAAAGATCCATGGTCCGCTAAATTTCTGTCCAATGTTAGGAATTTTGTACGATTGGGCATTTCTATGAGACAATAATAAACCCTTCATATCACGCTTTTGTTATTGGTAAACGGTATTTTACATCCCCAAGGTTTATTTGGTTAAATGGCAAACACAACGCTGAGCGCGCCGCTTGATCCAAGTGCATTTTGTTGATGTTGCTTGGCAACGAGTCCGGCGGTCTGTAACCAAGCTCCAGTTGGGTACCTGAGGTTTTTTGATTATTACACCATTATTTTAAAAAAATAATGGTAACATGTTATACATTGCGGAAATGAGAAAAGACGACTATCAGAAAATGCCAAAATTGAACATGGCGCCCATAAGAAAATCAAAAGTTGGCCATGGTTACGCTGCCATTTTTGATGTCATTTCAAATTAAAAATTGACACTGCATTCCTTGTTAAAAACTGTTTTTGTTTCAAATGTCTTAGTGCAGGCAAATTAACTGATTATAAGCCAAAACCGGTATTAATTGTAGACAGGAGTTTTATCATTGGAAATGGTAAAGGGGCTCATAGTGAACGTAAAAAAAATAAATGCAGGTCATGAGGTGGTATAGTGTTTATTTGGGAGGGTTGAAAGCGGGTGCAAAGCATATTATGGCGTTTTACGGCGAAACTTGACGTTTTATTCAAAAACGGCCTATATTAAGTTGTAGGTCATAAAAAAATCTACAACATTCATATTGGTCACTTTTTACTATGACCTCAAAATTTCCGAGAAAAATGCGAAAACCAATGTCAAACCGAATTTTCTGTTTTTTATTTTTCGCTGACGCAACAATGATTCAATTTTAATCAAACTTTGTGAAAGCGTGCCCTTTTATCCCTTAAATAAGCACACATTTTTTTATTATACAAAAAACAAGAAGTTTTTGAGATATTTAGTTTTTTCCGTCAAAATCAGACTTTTTTTAAAAAGAAATTCTGTGGTGAAAAATCATCGTACAGTTCTTCTGGGTCTCGTTTTTGTTGTTTTTACATGTACTTATTGACACAATAATAAAAATAATAGTCCCTATTTAACAACATGCTCAAAAATTTAAAAAACTCAAAAACTACTTTTGCAATAGTGAATTTTTCAGTAATTGTTCATTATTTGTTTGAATTTTTAAGAAAATTGCGATACTGCTTACGACATTTGATTGTACGGAAAAATTTACAATGGAAACTGTCTGCCATTTCTACACTAATGCTATAACCATTAAATTAGAATAAGAAATCTTCAGATAAGTAACCAAAATAGTCAGTTTTTGTCTTAGTATCCAATACAAAAGTTGTAGGTCAAGAAAAAATATACAACTTTTGTAGAGGTTACTATATAACATAACCTCATAACTTCCGAGAAAAATGCAAAAAATTAATTTTTTTTAGAATTTATAATTTTAATTTAGTTTTGACGAAACTTCTGAAAGTAAATTATTTATGTCTTAAAAGATCACAAACTGTTTATGAAAAAGTCTTTAGTTAAAAATGTGATAACATTTAATGTGAAACAGTACTTTAATAATTGATAATAATAAATTACAAAAGTTAATATTCTAACACGCCCCTAATACCAGTGCACTCCATGACCAGCGTGGGCGTAGGAGCCCCCTTCCATTACGTGTCGACACACGACCTGGACCGAGCAGGATAAAAGACGGTACGCAACCCTGGCACATGAGTTCGCTCACCGGCCTGGAGGAAACTATTAACTTGGCGCACCTCGTAGGGCCTTGGTGACAACGTGGAATCCCGACGGAGAGACAGGCATCGTCAGTATACGACACGCTGCACCTACCGCGACTTGCATTTTGAAATATCTTTTTCCGAATCTTTCCCCGTCAATATATATTTACAGATTTACAAATAAAAAATGAAAAGTATTTATTTATCATTTTCTATTTGATTTTTATAGATTGGCATAGTTATTTAACTATGCCAATCATTGCCTTATTCGCAATTTTTCTCGGGAGTTTTGAGGTTATGTTATATAGTAACCTCTACAAAATTTGTGGATTTTTTCTTGACCTACAACTTTTGTATTGGATACTTTTTGATTCTAAGCCAAAAACTGTTATTTTGCTTACTTATCTGAAGATTTCTTATTCTAATTTAATGGTTATAGCATTATTGTAGAAGAGCCAGTTTCCTTTGTATTTTTTCCGTACAATTTAATGTGCCGTAACAAGTATTGCAATTTTCTTATAAATTTAAGCAAATAATGAACAATTACTGAAAAATTCAGTGTTGCAAAGGTCGTTGTTGAGCTTTTTCAATGTTTGAGCATGTTGTTAAATAGTAACTATTGTTTTTATTATTGTATCAATAAGTACATGTAAAAACAACAAAATTAAGTCCCAGAAGAACTCTGTACGACGATTTTTCACCACAGAATTTTTTTTTTAAAAAGGTCTGATTTTGACGGAAAAAACTAAATATCTCAAAAACTTCTTGTTTTTTGTGTAATAAAAAAATGTATACTTATTTAAGGTATAGAAAGGCACGCTTTCACAAAATTTGATTAAAATTGAATTATTGTTGCGACAACAAAAAATTAAAAACAGAAAATTCGTTTTGGCATTGGCATTTGCATTTTACTCGGAAATTTTGAGGTCATAGTAAAAAGTGACCGATATGAATGTTGTAGATTTTTTTATGATCTACAACTTAGTATAGGACGCTTTTGGATAAAACATCAAGTTTCGCCGGAAAACGCAATAATATACTTCGCACCCGCTTTCAACCCCCCAAATAAACATTATACCACCCCATGACCTGCATTTATTTTTTCTACGTTCACTATGAGCCCCTTTACCATTTCCAATGATAAAACTCCTGTCTACAATTAATACCCACTCTCAACATAATTTGCCTGCACTATCTAGCTACATTTGGTTTTGAATAAAAAATTTAAAGCGATACCTTAAAATATCAGTTTTTTTTGCCGATATCTTAAACAAAAAATGATAGCTTAAACTTCTTTTCAGATAATTGACCAACACAAAAATACGAAACTTTGCCTAATTTAAACATAGGCTCTATCTCCACTAATAAGCGAGATCCCCATGGTGAGCCTCGAAATTGAATCACTCGGTATACATAGTATTCTTACATTTCGTAATATTAACAATTTTTGGGGACGGAGTTATTGTAGATGGAAACTGCATAAGAATTTGCGATAGATTTCATTGCGCTCAATATGAATCCGGACTCAAAATTGTTCCATAACAACGTTTTCGAAGAAAAATAGTTCCAAATCTAAAACATTATTTTGTTTTTTTTTGCGAATTAAGCCGAATTAAGAGACTTCAAACATGGCGTAATTACAGCCTTAAAGTCCTGAAAGATTTTTCACACAAAACAAAACTCAAAAGACTGACGTATTGAGCGTCAGTGTTGTGACGTCAGTGAGCGACGTTAAAATCAAGTGTTAAATTTAATTTTTTCGTAAACAATAATTAGGAAAACGTACTAATATGGCGGCTGGAAGGGTTGTATACTTCCAGCATGCTACTATACAATATTAGCTCAGTTAAATTAGTCAAGTTATACATATTTATACAGTTAATCACAATTCACGTATTTATAATGTACAGGGTCAAATTAAGTGGCTGCATATTTTATAATATAAAATCCAATGGCCATGTAGTTAAACGCTGACTCTTTATCATGTGTGCTTTCTTTTGACGTTTTATATAAATAAAATTGTTGTAGGGGATTTTTCCAAAACTTTCTGATGTACATATCTCGGATATAGTTAAATTTTAACCTCATGCTATTGTTTTTCTTATTATAAATTGTTTTCAAAGTCTTGGGTTGTGAAAAGTTTTATTCAGCACATAAATGCGTTGTTACTCTTACGTGCTTTTGACGGTTTCCAGGCGTAGGTATACTTTGAAAATGCAAACTCGTAGTTAAACTGTTCATAGACCTTTCTTTAGAGAATTAAAAGATCTAGAAATTTTGTAATAACGCTCATTGTCCTCTGATTAATAGAAAGCAAGTTATGTTAAAAATCCAATTCGGTCATCTATGATCGTGAAAAACTCGCGACACGATATCAGTATAATATCAACTGATTTTTGTATGCAATATGTATATGCCAATATAAGCAAGTTCTGATGTGGTAGATAATTACTTTATCAAATCAATTAGACTAGTAACATAAAATGAAAAAAAGCGGTTCGTTTCTGAAAAACTGACAGTTGGATCATTGTATCTACTGTTATCAGTAAACACCAGCTATATACGGTGCTATGTACGGTTCCGGACTTGATAAAGGCTGCAAGAGTAGCGCCGATCTACAAAACAGGAGACCCAGCTGACTGCTCAAACTACAGACCGATATCGGTGTTGCCAGTAATTTCCAAGGTGTTTGAGGTAGCGGTGTTGGCTAGACTTGTATCCTTCTTGGATCGGCAAGGGATCCTCAGTGCCCAGCAGTTCGTATTTTCGAAGAGGATGTAGCACGATAGATCGCATCATGCTGGAAAAATAAGTATACTTCAGAAAAGAGCAATAAGGGCTCTTGAAGTCAACCGGTATACCCACTGCAAGCATCTTCCAGCAAGTAATGGGAGTAAGAGCAGAGCTTCCCCACCACTACCAAAGAATCAAAGACATCAAAATTGAGCTGAGGACTGCACACCACTCTACGGTGCCATTTCACAGCACCGCCACCAGGACAGCCCAGCATCGACATCTACAGCTGTTAAATGCACTTCCGCTAAGTTGGTTCCACAAAACAAAAACAATATTTAGAAAGGACTTTAGGGAGTTATTAGTGCATTTAGTTTTTATTCCCTTCAAGAATTCCTGCAGCATATGAGACACCTCCACTAAACCTACAATCCTAGTGTTGTTCTGACGTTATTACCATACGGATTAAATATTTTGTGTCTCCTGTATTTTGTATATATAAATAAAGTATTCTATTCTATTCTATAACTTACAATTACATATTCTAGAACCATCACACAGCGGTGCCGATCCTGCCTGGGTACTAGGGTGGGTCGAAAAAAATAAATAGTTTTGTTTCGGAAAGCTTTAGTGCTGAAAAGTGTTGCCTATTGTAATAAGAAATAACACAACAGAAAAGAAAATCGGTTATAATCTTCCGTTAGCGCGTGGTACATAAGTTTCAAAAAATCGGGTCTCTTTGTAAATTTTTAAAGGTAGTTAAAACTTACTTCATAAGCACGCTTTAGTTTTTATGTTTATTTAATGGTTTAAATACCCTAAATAAATTACATTCTGATCAATAATATCATTTTTTCCGTTATAGTGCAGGCAAATTAACTGATTATAAGCCAAAACCGGTATTAATTGTAGACAGGAGTTTTATCATTGGAAATGGTAAAGGGGCTCATAGTGAACGTAAAAAAAATAAATGCAGGTCATGGGGTGGTATAGTGTTTATTTGGGAGTGTTGAAAGCGGGTGCAAAGCATATTATTGCGTTTTACGGCGAAACTTGACGTTTTATTCAAAAACGGCCTATACTAAGTTGTAGATCATAAAAAATCTACAATATTCATATTGGTCACTTTTTACTATGACCTCAGAATTTCCGAGAAAAATGCGAATGCCAATGTCAAAACGAATTTTCTGTTTTTTATTTTTCGCTGACGCAACAATGATTCAATTTTAATCAAACTTTGTGAAAGCGTGCCCTTTTATACCTTAAATAAGCACACATTTTTTTATTATACAAAAAACAAGAAGTTTTTGAGATATTTAGTTTTTTCCGTCAAAATCAGACTTTTTTAAAAAGAAATTCTGTGGTGAAAAATCATCGTACAGTTCTTCTGGGTCTCATTTTTGTTGTTTTTACATGTACTTATTGACACAATAATAAAAATAATAGTCCCTATTTAACAACATGCTCAAAATTTTAAAAAACTCAAAAACGACTTTTGCGATAGTGAATTTTTCAGTAATTGTTCATTATTTGTTTAAATTTTTAAGAAAATTGCGATACTGGTTACGACATTCGATTGTACGGAAAATGGAAACTGTCTCCCATTTCTACACTAATGCTATAACCATTAAATTAGAATAAGAAATCTTCAGATAAGTAACCAAAATAGTCAGTTTTTGTCTTAGTATCCAATACAAAAGTTGTAGGTCAAGAAAAAATATACAACTTTTGTAGAGGTTACTATATAACATAACCTCAGAACTTCCGAGAAAAATGCGAAAAATTCATTTTTTTTAGAATTTATAATTTTAATTTAGTTTTGACGAAACTTCTGAAAGTAAATTATTTATTTAGTCTTAAAAGATCACAAACTGTTTATGAAAAAATCTTTAGTTAAAAATGTGATAACATTTAATGTGAAACAGTACTCTAATAATTGATAATAATAAATTACAAAAGTTAATATTGTAACACGCCCCTAATACCAGTGCGCTCCATGACCAGCGAGGATAAAAGACGGTACGCAACCCTGGCACATGAGTTCGCTCACCGGCCTGCAGGAAACTATTAACTTGGCGCACATCGTAGGGCCTTGGTGACAACGTGGAATCCACACGGAGAGACAGGCATCGTCAGTATACGACACGCTGCACCTACCGCGACTTGCATTTTCAAATATCTTTTTCCGAACAACCCCACCCCGTCAATATATATTCACAGATTTACAAATTAAAAATGAAAAGTATTTATTTATCATTTTCTATTAGATTTTTATAGATTGGCATAGTTATTTAACTATGCCAATCATTGCCTTATTCGCAATTTTTCTCGGGAGTATTGAGGTTATGTTATATAGTAACCTCTACAAAATTTGTGGATTTTTTCTTGACCTACAACTTTTGTATTGGATACTTTTTGATTCTAAGCCAAAAACTGTTATTTTGCTTACTTATCTGAAGATTTCTTATTCTAATTTACTGGTTATACCATTAGTGTAGAAATTAGAGCCAGTTTCCTTTGTATTTTTTCCGTACAATTTAATGTGCCGTAACAAGTATTGCAATTTTCTTATAAATTTAAACAAATAATGAACAATTACTGAAAAATTCAGTGTTGCAAAGGTCGTTGTTGAGTTTTTTCAATGTTTGAGCATGTTGTTAAATAGTAACTATTGTTTTTATTATTGTATCAATAAGTACATGTAAAAACAACAAAATTGAGTCCCAGAAGAACTCTGTACGACGATTTTTCACCACAGAATTTTGTTTTAAAAAAGGTCTGATTTTGACGGAAAAAACTAAATATCTCAAAAACTTCTTGTTTTTGTGTAATAAAAAAATGTATACTTATTTAAGGTATAGAAAGGCACGCTTTCACAAAATTTGATTAAAATTGAATTATTGTTGCGACAACAAAAAATTAAAAACAGAAAATTCGTTTTGGCATTGGCATTCACATTTTTCTCGGAAATTTTGAGGTCATAGTAAAAAGTGACCCATATGAATGTTGTAGATTTTTTTATGATCTACAGCTTAGTATAAGACGCTTTTGGATAAAACATCAAGTTTCGCCGGAAAACGCAATAATATACTTTGCACCCGCTTTCAACCCCCCCCAAATGAACATTATACCACCCCATGACCTGCATTGATTTTTTCTACGTTCACTATGAGCCCCTTTACCATTTCCAATGATAAAACTCTTGTCTACTATTAATACCCACTCTCAACATAATTTGCCTGCACTATTATGCAACATCTTAAAATTAACGAATAATTTCCGTTCACATATCTTCTGTCCTAGAACCTTGTTCAAAGATTTAACTAATATGACATTTTTGGGTTAGGTGTGGCGTATATTTGAGATGTATAGGGTCAAGTTTTTAGAATGATCAACATCAAACTGTTACGAGAAGATACGTACGTTGAATTAAATTGCACCTAAATCCATCGTTTTACAACAATTTAAAGCTAATTTATTGTACTGCTCTGCTGTACGCACAAGGGTGGCTCGTAAGAAATAAATATTTTTTTAAACGGTTTAGTGTAAAGTTTTGTGGAAGAATTCGAATCCAACCACTTTTCAACCTAAAATTAAAAATTTGTTGGCAAAAGGTGCCCGATTGAGTTCAAATTTTAGGCGTCCTTTATTGATCACTACACTGTTTTAATTTATTCTAATGGACATACATAGTTTATTTTTTATGAACTGAAATTTATTCATTATAAACCCATCTATTGGCGTATGCATAGTCTTGAAAAGATAAGCGTAATGTATTTATAATTGTTATTGATGAGTTGGCTAAGTTAGATTGATGGCACATCACCATCTAAACTGTAAACCAAGTTACACAATCTGAAATGTAATTATTTCCTCAAATACGTCACAGAACATTGCTCTATAATAACAACATCCTCAGTGCTCACCGCTTTGCCAATTTCCTAGAATACATTTATTGTGTATTGCATTTCTCGTTCAATCTTGCAATGGGAAAGTTAAATGTGTAAGCGCAAACTACTTTCCTACACTTACCAACAAAATTTATTATGTACTTGCACCTGTATTTTTATATGCCATTAATGTAGCCATTTCGGTGTTGGCCATGAGATCTGCACACAAGCTGTAGAACATTATTTTTTTCTGGTTTGCTGCAGGTTAACTGCAGTTTTGAACATAAACACGACTACATTAACCAGTTGTAATGGTTCGGAATTAATTCAACGTGAAACTTGTCCAGCATTTATAAGGAGGACACTGCCAAGACATGCAGGTCAATAAAGTCGTCAACACGAGACCGGAAGCCTATATGATCATAAACGTGTTTATATTGTTAATTGCTATAACATCTGCTGACAAATTCTTGGAAGCTGTTGATCTGTCAAGAATTTTTATCCATTACGATTTTCCATTTTTTAATTGTAATATAATAATAATTTATAATATATACTAATATATTGTGATGCATGTGCCGTTTCAAAAAACTGCAGCAAATCTTATCACTCGATTGTGCGTGTGCGAAAATTAAATAATGACTATACCGATATCAAATATTTAAATAGTGATAAAGTTACACTGCTCCTCACGAGATTCTTTATGAATTTTAATGTATGCAGAAAATACAAACTACAAGGGCCGGTTTTAGAATATTTGGACGACGGCAGGTTAGTCGTCAACCGCCGGTTATTCGGCAATTTCTGTTGTATAATGTACGGTTGAACATTCAACGTCCGACTCTAGACGCTAGGCTCTTAACCGTCCGTTCACTTCCCACTTCCCAAGTAGTAGAAAAGTTCCAAGACAGTTTCGGGTACTTGAAAATTATAGCACACAACTATAAATAAAGTGTGATTTTGTCTATATTAACTTCAAATACCGTCGTTCATGAGACATTCGTTCAAAAAAATTAAGTTGAAGTTTTCTCTTATCTTCAATCTAATTAATTAATCTTTAAAACAAATAAAATAATAGGCCCTTTTCAACTGGTAGAGATCTATCCCTATCCCTATCCCTACTATATACTAAAAGTCTAACACAGTCCGCGCAAGAAGTTTACGAAAATCGGCGAATCGGGGGAAGGGTCTGCTCCTCGGAGAAGCAAAAACCGGCGCCTGGCGCCGATTTTCCGCCTAAAATTGGATTGTACAGCGCTTAGGCTTTCGATTTCGTCCAATTTCCGGCCAGTTTTCGTTATTTTTTAACTCGATTAGGCTAAATTTATGGAGTATCGTTTGGGATTGTCCTCGCCAGCGTGTCGTCATGCCAATCGATCGCGGTTGCTAGGCAACGGCCGCGCGCTTCGCGACGCGGTCACCAGACGGCGACACATCATGTCGCTATTGAGGTTACGCTACGAAGCAATAGATGGCGCGCCCGTAACCGCTTCGAACGTACGAGCATTAATGCTTCGGCGATCTACCTAGGTCGACCAGCAGGCCTATTAGGCCTGCACATTCTCCTAGTGGTATACTATACATCAGGGGTGGCCAACTTTTGTCTACTTAAGATCTACCTTTTATCTTTAAAATATGCCGCGATCGACATGTTGTCATAGGCGTAGCACTCTCGCGAGCTATGGGTAGTAGATACGCAAGATTTATGTTAAAAACTATTTTTTTTATTTTTTATATCACCTATTAACTTTTCGATATAAAGATTTATATCTTTATAGAAATATTTCTTTATAGAAAATAAATTTCCTGGGTCAACTTTTCATATTTGCAGAGTTCATTATAAAAATGCACAGTATGGCTGAAAATTTGATTCTCAGATTTCGCGACATTTTTCTAAAAAATTTAGACTTTTCTTAATCTATCAATAGACCGTGGGAGTTCATCTCGTACTGAAACAACTTGTTTATCTACCTACGTTGTTTATCTACGAGTAATATTAACATATTTGATTGGGTTTGAGCTGAAGGGATAGCCCTGTGCTAATATTTGTATCTTGTTGAGTTGAAAGGATAGTCCTTTGCGAATATTTGTTTATCTTGTCCAGCTGAAGGTCAGCTCTTTACTCAACTGTTAATTTATTTTGTTTGGCTGAAAGGTTAGCCCTTTTTTTAAATTTATTTATTTTGTTGAGCTTAAAGGTTAGCTTTTTGCGAATACATATTTGTGTCATCCCTTTACTGGCGTGGTAGGTAATTCATTTTGTTGAGCTGATATTTGTTTATCTTCTTGAGATGACTACTTGTCCCTTTAATAATATTTGTTTAATTTTTGAGATGAAAGATGAGCTCTTTGCTAATATTTGTTTATCGTGTTGAGATGAAAAGTTACCAATTTGATAATATTTGTTTATATTGTTGGAGATGAAAGGTCGACCCTTTGCTAATATTTGTTTATCTTGATAAACTGAATGGTTAGTCCTTTGCTTACTTGTTTATGTTCATGAGCTGGAAGGATGACCCCTTGCGAAAATTTGTTTATTTTGTTGGGTTGAAAGGTTATAGCTTAACGTGCTAATATATGTAGCTGAGCTGAAAGGTGGTTTGCTTTTTGCAAGTATTTGACTAAGTTTTAAGTTAAAAATTTTAGCGTTTTGAACGCAAAAAGAAAAGAAATACATGTTAGCAACTTGATTATTGTTGAATGAGTAATACCTTTGAATTTCGGCAAATTATGAATTGTCGAATGGAAGTTTTAATGAGTTACTGAGACCAAGTTTATCATTGAGGACAATAGTTCTGGAGACTGGCTTTGAGAGCATAGTCAGGATTGGCCGTGTTAGGAATTATTTTATTTGTTGGATTAATTCAGATATTGGGCCAGTGATAAAAGATTATAAACACGCTTATTTGTAAATAATGTACATGAGTAACTAGACCCACTTTTTACTGTTAACAGTTTTTGTTACAATGCGATAAGCAAAAAACTGCTATCGGTAAACGGACAGTTCTGTGAGATCGAAACTTGATTCTTGATCCGAAACTATCTTTCATCGTCCATATTCGCTAACAATAGGGTTATATACTTAGGGAGAAAATCGAAGGTTCTTCACTGTTCAAGTAGTATATTGAGCAATGAGTAACAACCGTTTTTTAATAGGGTTATAGTCAGGCTTATTTGCTACTATGTAAAGGTGACTAAACCCACCATCACACATTAAGTCAAGACATCGCGAGCGATCGACCAAAATTGGCTTCGCGATCGACCGGTCGATTGCGATCGACTTGTTGGCCACCCCTGCTATACATAACTAGAGCAACCAAAAATAAGCTATAAAAGCTGTTTCAAGCGCTATAACGCAGCGTTTCTCACCCTCTTTACTCTTGCGGAACATGGACATTGGGTTGGAACCCAAGGGAACCTCAACAAAAAATATTGTACAGTGCCATTCCCAATGTCATTCCGAGTAAAAAGTTTAGTATTTTTGAGTATTTTTTACTGTATCAAGTAACTAACAACATATCTGTAAAAAAGCACAGTTCAGTTGCTAAAAATTACTTCGACTGTGAAATTGCTGTACTTTTCCTAAAAATAAAAAAAAATCTTGTAAAATTACTGTAATACTAATGTCATTTCACAGAAATATGCTGGTATATAACCAGCGATATAGCCGTCAAAACAAATGCAAATGACTGCAAATTTTTCTTTTAACATTTCTGAACAATTTCTGGGAAATTTTTCAAGATGTGAAAAATGTGTCAGTAATCAGTTATAATTTATGAAGTAGGGTGGATGCAACAACAACAATTAATACATATAAATTACCACAAAAAGTAATATACCTTTATCTAACATTTGATGTATGACATGAGAGAATTTATACAAAATTAAGCTCACTATGAATGCTTGTTTTGTAGTGTTTTCTACTGTGAAATTTGATATTTTTATTGTGAGTACAGTTTCATGTGAAGCTATTAAAGAAGCTAATACATATTACTTAAGGCCGCGAACAGACAGCGAGCGTATAGCGGAGCGGTAAGCGCAGCGGAAAGCGCAGCGGAAAGCGCAGCGGAAAGCGCAGCGGAAAGCGAAGCGTTAAAGGTTACGTCACGAAGTCTACATTTTATTCAGGATGACAGTTACGTTCTGAAAGTGTGGGAATAAACACAAGTAGAAGACATTTGAACACCCTAATTTCATCTATAAATAATTTCTATATTTTCTCGTAATGTTTGTTAAATAAGGACAACCTTGCTCATACATACACAATGTTGGAAACTGCACTAGGTGCACTATTTTAATAAATGGTGCAGAAGGTGCACAATTTATTAAAATATTTTAGTGTTCGCGGAACCCCGGTTGATAAACGCTACGCTAGAGTCAGACATAGTAACGATGTAGGTACTTATAAGTATCTTATATACACAGTTTATTTTGGCAAAAAAATCTGTTACGAGTTGCATAACACCGTTTAGCAAAAGTTGAAGTGAACTTTTTACACGTTGTTTGCTGAAGGTTGGTTTGTCTTTCTTCGTTCCATTACAGTTTTAATTTTGAAACACATTTTCCGGATTATAATAAGGTATATTTCCATAGTTACTGTATGAAAACGGTGTAGGAATTTATTGAAAATTTATCGGTTTTTGTTTTTGTGCAATTAGTGATCTTTTCTCTAGACCAGCGTTTCCCGACCGGGGTTCCGCGAGATGGCGTCAGTGGTTCCGCGGAAAAATAGTAACAAATAGCGGTGGCGTTTTCCAGTTCATGGGCACATTATTCAGTCTTATTACTTTATCATACGCAGTATGTAAAGTATTGTAATCATGCCAAAAAAATTTTTTGAGATTTTAGCGGAAATATGTCTTCTTGGGTCCCCTGAACATTTTTGACCAAGGTACAAAAAAATGTCTGTGTGTGTGTGTGTGTGTGTGTGTGTGTGTGTATGTGTGTGTGTGTGTGTGTGTGTGTGTGTGTGTGTGTGTGTGTGTGTGTGTGTGTGTGTGTGTGTGTGTGTGTGTGTGTGTGTGTGTGTGTGTGTGTGTACCCGTTTTTGTGGCGACGATTCCGGAGAAACTACTAAAGGTATCGGGACAAAACTTCATATTTAGAAGTTTCATAACCAAACTTAGAGCTGAAAAGCTTTCTGTTGAAAAGGGTCCAAAGGAACTGGTGGTTTACTCATAGCATTTTTCGAAGATTTTGCAAATGAGCCGCTATTTGTGTAATGTCGTCAAAATAGTTAAATAATAAATTAAAGGAGAGGAAATTTTCTATAATTTATGTATATGACATTTTTTGGTAGAATTTATAGTTTAGCTGCATGAGCAAATTCTATTTCATCGAGATCGGTCGTACTGCTTTAAAACTAGTAGCCAGGATATGTCAGATTTTTTGATTCTAATGACAGTAGCTAGTGTCAAACGCTAATGTTTTGAAAATACTACTGTCAATATAGGCTGCGTTCGGATATTGAACACCGTTACACTTTTTACACCCACTAACACGTAAGTGTCATTTGGACGGTGTACCCGGTGTCAACGGAGTACAATATCCGAACGCAGCTTTAATCGAGATATCTGTCTAGTTCTACTAGTTTTATTTTAATGCAGACATAGGCGATCTCGATCAAATAGAATCTCATGCAGCTAAACTATTAATTTTATATATAGTATGATAAAGTCATGTGCCTGGCCACATCAGATTTTTTTTATGTATTATCTTAGCATGGAATTATTATTTGAAATATTGGATTAATAAACAAGGTCAATCCATGAATAATTTTGATTTGGAGCTCGTCTAACCCAATAAAATACGGTTATTTCGATATAACATCCAACAGGCAACATTATAGACTATTCATTAACTTCAATTGCCAATATTACTTCCAATTATCTGTTACATAAAAACAATATAACCTCTAGAAAACAACAATCTGGCAGAGTTATTGATCAAACTCTAACATAATATTTTGTTTTCAATATTTTTGCCTTTCCAAATGTGTGACAAAATAAACCTATAATTTGAATCTGCTGCTCATAATGGTACTTTAGGAGAAGAACAGAGTTGTAGGTGTGGATATCAATATGATCTTTCATTCAAGTTCTGAGCTTCCATAACGAAAATTATGTCGGTCCCATTCATATAAAATCAATAAATACACAGAGTGATTTGCAGTTATAGACGAAAATTTACGCGGACAGGAAACTTAAGTGTAATTTCAAATGTCGTGACTGTATTTAATTAAACAAAAAATAATTAAATTAAACGAAGTACGTACTAATTTTGACAATGATATAAAATTATATTTAAATATATAAATATTTTTATTTATAATTTGGTACGTTTTCGCATTTATTTTTCACCTCGAGTTATAAATTACCTTGTATCAGTTCAGTTTTCAACATTGTGTATGTATTAACAAGCTTTTTCTTATTTAACAAACTTTAAGAGAAAATATGGAGATCATGTTATAGATAAAATTAGTGTGTACAAATATCTTCTACTTGGGTGTTTATTCCCACACTTTTTTTCTCGGGACGTAATTATTGTTCTGACTAAAATGTTTCATAAGGACTTATTTATTTTTTCAATACCTTAAAATTAACAAAATATTAATAAAACAGTATTTTAAATGGTTCTAACTTCTCAAGGAATATTAACTTGTTATCAATAGGTCCATATGAAACGTTTTACTCAGAATAAATATTTCTTAATTTTTGTATTTTGACCAATGATATTTCTTTTAAATTTTTTAATGAATTTATTTATTTAATTATTTGTAAAAGGTACTTATTATATTCTTTTCGCATTGTTTGATTTCTATTCTCTTCTTCCTTCCTTTGGCAATACTTGAAGGAACTAAAAAAAGGAACAAAAAAGTCTATAGCTAGAGAGAAATATCTGCAATGTTACAGAAAATGATTGTAATAAACTACCTAAAAAGATGTAAAAGAAGAATTAACTGTAACATCGCCGGTTATTGGATACCAGCTAAATTTCTGTATTGTTTTTACATAATTCACATATTCCAGAAAAATATTCCTGTGAAATTAGAACAGTATCACCTTAATTTTGCAGGGCATTTTTTAAATTTTACAGGAAAAGTACTTTAATTTCACAGTAGTAAGTAATATTCAATCATTGAACTGCGTTTCTTTACAGTCTTGTATCTGGTTACTTGAAAAACGTTACACGTTTTTCTGTACGCAAAAAGAATTCTCGAAATGCCTTGGAAAGTACATTGTATATTTTTTTGTTGGGGTTCCACCGGGTTCCAACCCTATTTAAAGCATTCCGCAAGAGTAAAAAGGTTGGAAAGTGCTGCTCTAGACGCTGATGAGTACCAGACTTGAATCCGAATGAAAATGGATACTATCACTTTGCGAATGAGCGTGATTAGCGAGAACTTTATTGTCATTAATCATAATGACTCACGACAAATCGCGGAAATTACTGAAAATGAATTAGGTACATTTTACTTTCATCCGGACACACTTTGTGACCTACAACTTCAGGTCATTACCACAGAACTTGTGCTATTCACTTATGCCTCTTGCGTATTGACTACACGTTTCCGTAGGAAGTATTAGTATCGATACTTTATGTCCCATATTTATAATTCAATTATGTGCCACGAAAATCCCAGACTCCCTGTTGTTGGCAACCGAACACTAGTGAAAAATGTGCCGGCGTCTCCACACGCGTCTGTTTGACTCGGTTCTTCACGTCTCATCGGACACGAAAGTGATCAAAGTGCTGATACGGGATAGTGGAAATCAGATATCGTCAGTATTTTGAGGTAGGCCGGATATCTTGGGCTTGGTTTCCGGCAATTACGATTCGTTCCCGTTAATTCTGTTTTAAGTTATTACTGACGATTGATGAGTTTAACAATGTAAGGTAATCTAACTCAAGATGATTCGATGGTGTACGGTTTAAGCTAAAATTAGCGCCTAATAACGAACGGTCTTAAATTAAGAGTCTTTTTATACAGTGCCGAAGAGTAAATTGGAACGGCCTGAGTCAGGTTTTATTTATATTTTGCATTTCTGGTGCGCCGTCGGTCGGAGGTACTCTTAAAGAGGTCGCTCGTTTGCAGCGTAGATAATTTCTAATTTTGCAAATTGATGATGGTTTCTTCTATTTTTGCTCCTGTATTCGAGGTTGAGTGCAATTAGCTTTTAACGATGTTGGAGAGCTTTTTTTGTTGTTTAGTAAGATTTATAACTGACGTCGCTGTTAATATAACTAATTTGCGTGAAGAAGCAAATTGTGTTTTTAGGTGCTATTAGCACGCCTTTAACGGTCAGAAAATCATGTGATTTTTGTTAGTTTTGATTGTCACGTTGTATTTCTGGGGCGTGAAAAATAGCGTTTACATTCAACAAAGATTATTCTCATTACCTTAAATTATATTCCTAAGTACAATAGTAGAACTTGTCATAAGACAAAAACGTGGGTATTTTAGACTCATTGAGCAACGTTTCATTATACTCAATTATTTTGTAATAATACTAATGTTTGTTTTTTATACGATGGTGTATCCTTTGGTGTTTACGTTTCAATCCCTGCTGTTATTTTGTTTTGGCTCATTGTTTCTGATTGTAATGTAGCAATCTCAGATTGCCTGGAAACGTGCGAATAGTAAGTATATTAAAGATTAGTTACTAAAAACTTGTGCAATATTGTGGAGGCATTGTGTATCATCCCTTGCTTTAAAATAATAATAACAATATATTGTGGTTCTACAGTGTCTCCAAGTGTTGAAATCATATTATGGAGATATTGTTTATTAGTCCAGTCAAATCGTTTCCGAGTGTGCCTGTTCCAGGAAAAATACAGAAGTTTTTTTCTCCCATTCTATGTTTTTTGGTGTGTGTTGAACACGAATTTCAAGTTTGCTACTGCCCACGGATGTGGCTTCACAAAAATCGCAAAATAACTAAAAGTTTTCGACCTTTTTTCAGTTTTTGCGAAAAAGTGATGAAACTATGCACTTCTCGAGGTAGACCATCTTATACAAAAATAAAGTACATTAAATTTTCTATAAGAGTACCCTTGAAATGCATTTTTGGTTGAACTGTTTAGCCGCTACAGCGTGCTGAAAAAGGGCCAAATTTTCCTACTTTGTATAAAACCCAGTTTTCGAGTTAGTTAAAAAGGCTAGGGATTATGCTAAAACTACATTAATTTCCCTACGCATTGCACATCTTAATCATTTATTTTGACCAAACCGTGTAGCCGCGAGAACTGGTTGATGTTTTATGTTATTAAGCTAAGTGAGAAGCCGCTAAGTCAAGAGCCCGAATGTTTGTGTGTTTTTTTTACAAAAAAATACATAATACGTTAGCTATCAATTAAAAGAGCAAATATATAGTTCTAAATAATAAATAGTAATAATATAGGTATCTACTGAATTTTTGGTGAAGAGCTGAGGACTGAAGGGCGGTTTTGCGTACTGTGACATAAAATTTCAACGCGCTCTAGCGGCTACACAGGTTGGCCAAAATAACTGATTAAGTTATCCAATTTGTAGGGAATTGAATGCAGTTTTATCAGAATCTAAGCTGTTTTTTAATTACACGTAACATTACATAAAGTAGGAAAATTTGGCCTTCTTTCAGCGCGCTCTAGCTGCCATACCATTCAACCAAAAAATACACTTG
This sequence comes from Aphodius sticticus, assembly GCA_963966075.1. Taxonomy (NCBI): domain Eukaryota; kingdom Metazoa; phylum Arthropoda; class Insecta; order Coleoptera; family Scarabaeidae; genus Aphodius; species Aphodius sticticus. The sequence continues at coordinate 28,136,516 of OZ014509.1, forward strand.
AAGGTGCTTTTGATAGGAAACTTAGTGTACTGTATTTGTGTTCATAGTGGTCTACGTCGAAAAGTGCATAGTTTTATGACTTTTTCGCAAAAAACTGGAGGAAAGTCGAAAATTTTTAGGTTTTTTTTGCGTTTTTCGTTGTGAAGTTTTATCCGTGGGAAGTAGCAAAGTTAAAATTCGGATTCAGCACCCCAAAAAACATATAGAATGAAAGAAGAAAAACTTCTAATTTTCATTTTTCAAAACTCCGACGCCATGCTTTTTTTGTTGCGGTGAGGGCTACTACTGAGTCAGTAGATTTTTCGCTAGATCTCAGAATTTCCAGATTTTGTCACATTTCCCTTATGTAGAGTAGCCAAATAAGCGAACAGTCCATTACCATTATATGCTAAGCTATTATAATTTTATTGTTTTAAATAGGGCTTGTGTCTACTTTATATTTGTGGTTACTTCCTCAGATCAAAGGTAAAAGACATACATTAAAATGTGTTAAAGGCATTTTGATGACTCCTAAATTACTCAATTTATACTTTAAGGGTTTATTAACCACTCATTTGTGTTCATTTTTATTCGTAGCTGATAAAACTGAAATTGCAAAATAAGTGTGCTTTTTGTATTTAATATCAAAAAGTTCACAAATATGAACAAATACATAGATCGAATTGTCAGAAAAATTAGTTTTTTTGTCGTAAAGCAACAAGTTCATATTTAAGTTTATATAAAGCTTATAATTGATGATTCTACTTAGCCAATTTGCTTACAGGTGCCCTTAGCGCACTATTGGCGTTTAACTTTTTATTGAAGTCAGTCACATGCACTCCCATCCCTAAATTGTATTGAATAGGAGCACATCTTCTTTTTAAGACCTTGTCTGCAAGTTTAGAAATTACAAGAAATTTGCCGCCAAGAAATTTTTCCTTTCGATGTTACCAATACAGAGATTTGTAACGAAACGTATATAGTATGATCTAAAATGGTGATCTAAAATGACGAAGGACAGTTTGACAAGTATAATTCTTGATAGCAAATTAATAAACAATAGAAAGGCGACAACAATTGTTGGATTCCAATGAATTATCAACAGATAAGGTTTATAACCGGAAATACAGTGAACTCTTTAATCGTGTTCATCATAATAAAACATTATCGAAATGGAACGTGTAAAAACTAAAATCCGAAATGCCAACATAGACTGTGCGATAAACAATGATAATTCAAAATAGGTAATTAAAAAAACAATACTATTTTGACAATTTAGCATCGAGTGAGAATGTTTATAACCAAAAATAATAAAATACAATATAAAACATTTTCTGCAATTGATTTCTTTTTAATCTCAAATACTACTAATTTGGCGTTTGGAAATCGGTCGAAGTTTATTGATATAATTTTAAAGCTAGTGATTAGCAATAAAGTACTCCATGCTCCTTGGATTGGAATGAATTGAAAAAATAAAAGGACGTTAGTTGTTTCCAAGGGGTTTAATTTGTTTCTTTGATTACTAGTTTCAAACTTTCGTTCGTCATCAGGCCAGCGTCAAACGGGTCACAATGTGGTCATAAGTTGTTCACACATATATAATTCTCTGGCAAGTTCAGTCAAATATGAAGCTAGTGGTTGATTAGTGAGGTAATTCTATTTAGATACCGAAAAAATATCGAAAAATGACAAAATCTGGAGATCTTGGTGGTCATTGGATTGGACGATAGGATAGTGTTATCGATCTGTTATAGTCCAGGAGGCACTGAATTATTTTGGACCTTATTTTCGCAAACATCGATAGAATTGTTCAGTTAGTAATTCTGAGCAATATTTTCTATATGGATAGGGGAGTGGGGGTTCCAATGGGTTGAGGCGGAAAATGCGTCAGCAGATACAAATGCGCTGCACTTTTTTTTTCCACTGATGAAAATGGTTTTAGTAGTAAGGGGTATACTAAAGTTAAGTAAAAAAAAAACGGGGAGTCTGTCTAATCTGTAAACATGGCATATGTATCTTTCAGGTGAAAAACTGAAAATTTTATTTTAAAATAGTTTATCTTATTTTGGCAGTTCTGAAAATTTGTCAAATAATAGTTTGCATTATAACAATAGCTTAAAATACAATCTGGCTATTATGGGAAACCCCGAAAGCCTTGCCAGACTCGTCTAATGCGGGGTCAGGACACCTCATACCAAGACAAGTCATACCCGGACAGCTCATACCAGGACAACTCATACCAAGGGAAAACTCATACCACGAGAACTCATTCCGGGACACCTCATACCAAGGGACAACTCATACCAGGACAACTCATACCAGGACAACTCATACCAGGACAACTCATATCAGGACAACTCATACCAGGATAACTCATACCAGGACAATTCATACCAGGACAACTCATACCAGGACAACTCATACCAGGACAACTCATACCAGGACAACTCATACCAGGACAAGTCATACCAGGACAAGTCATACCAGGACAACTCATACCAGGACAACTCATACCAGGACAACTCATACCAGGACAACTCATACCAGGACAACTCATACCACGACAATTCATACCAAAACACCCATAACAAGCCGACAAATGATTGTTGTCACGTACGGTGTCATCTAGAATGATGAGTAGGAAACTCTCTTTAACGCCTTAGTATAAGGTAATTGAGTTTAATTTTCTACATTGCCGAGTATAGGCATTATTATGTACATAACACAGTTTTTACAACGAGGACGGCTACCGCCATCTAGTGAAAGAGTGATGTATGTAGGTACCATGAACATAACCAAAAAAATACGACGGTTGCTGTTGACACAATCAAATAATTTAAATTTAGATTTCTACAATGGATTAGATGGAATGTGATGACTGATGCTATAATGAAGATATGTTCTTTTGCAAATAAAAGACAAGCAGCATTAAAAATATTAGTGTTATCACTTATTAATCGGAAATTCTTACACAAAAATGTATTGTTATTACCGGGAGTTTTTCTTAATTGTATACATATCTGCCTCTGTATACTTGTAAAATTAACAGGTCAATACATTAGAACTAATTAGAACTCCCAAACTATAGGCAACCAAAACTATACGAATCATTTGAAATAATGTACGTTTTAATTTTTTAAATCAAAAGTTGTCATGTCAATCTAAATTGTACTTACCTGTTTTTGGTTTTGCTTAGAAGCGCAATAGTTTATTACTAAACAATGTACAGCAAGGATGCAAAATAGAGATATGTATGTGGTACCATGGCGGAATAGTTTGAAAGCCGTGAGAGATTTATTTTCGGTGAAATATCCCGACAGACCTATTCCTTGCATTTGAACTGTGCAAAATATTGTACTAAAATTTATTAATGATGGCTGCATAGTAAATTCACACAAGAAAGGGATTAAAATCAGTCATGTATTAACTGAAAAACTAAAATTTAATAGTTTATTATATTATGCGGAGGAAAAGAAAATATCATCACTTTGAGAAATAGCAACTTATTTTAATGTATCTAAATCACCTGCCCATAAAACTTTTGAGTGTAAGTACAAATCTTACAAATTCTCAAATCACCAACAACTGTTTGATTTGGATAACAAAACTAGTAATTGAATAGTAATTGTCGTATTTTTGACGTTATGCTGTGTTTATGTGCGTGTTTAAATGTGATATGTCTGCCAATACTCAGCAATGTAGAAAATTAAACTCAAACACCTAATAATAAGGCATTGCAGAAAATATAGAGAACATCCACGCCATACACATTGATCTAAGTTTGCTAGATGACACCGTATTGACACTACAATCATTTTTCGGTTTGTTTTATGGGTGCTTTGGTATGAATTGTCGTGGTATGAGTTGTCCTGGTATGAGTTGTCCTGGTATACGTTGTCCTGGCATGAGTTGTCCTGGTATGAGTTGTCCTGGTATGAGTTGTCCTGGTATGAGTTGTCGTGGTATGAGTTGTCGTGGTATGAGTTGTCCTGGTATGAGTTGTCCTGGTATGAGTTGTCCCTTGGTATGAGTTGTCCCTTGGTATGAGATGACCCTTGGTATGACTTGACTTGGTATGAGTTGTCCCGGTATGAGTTGTCGTGGTATGAGTTGTCCGGGTATGAGCTGTACCCGACCCGTCTAATGCTCGTCAGTCGCGCTCAATTCGGCACGTCCGATGATTGGTTTTGTATGTACATGTTCTTTTATAAATGAGAGCATTAAAAGAGCAATTGCACACTGTATGGAGTACATAATTATGTTTCGGTAGCTCGAAAAATATTTAATTTATGAAGTCATTAATATTAATGAGTCATAGAAAAGTTTTTATTTGATATCTAACTTCAAGAAATGCATGAACAAAATCAAATTAATTGAATTATTGTTCTTCTTCATCGAGTTCTTCTTCGCTTCCGTTGTCACTGTCTCTCGTTTGACTGCCTGCATTGTAGGACTTGGAGAGTCTGGCGAGTCTGGCCAGACTTGTTTTTTTCCATGACATTATAGTATAATCTACCACTGAAATATTTTCAGAACTTGGAAGATAAAAGCAACAATTTTCTATGTTTACAATTTTGAAAATGCCGCCAGACTCATTTGCCAATTTCGTAAATTAGCAAAATATATTGTTTGTGAGTGAATAGTCACATTTCGTATGAATGAAATAAAGTTTATGCTTCAATCACCGGAGTTTGTACTCCATATATTTGAAGTCTGACGTAGCTATCCTGTTCTGGTTTATGTTTAATTTTCGTTCTATCATAATAGCTATAATAGAATTAAAAGTCACGAATCGAAAGAAATGCTCTTAATGCTTATTAAAGTCATTTGAAATGTATCGTTGAGCTCTTCAATGTACGTTTATCATTTCGACATCATTTCTTAATAAATGTTAGGATTATGAAATACATCGGAGAGTTTTATCTATTAAAGTGCTTATTTATTTGAATCTTGTACCAATTACAATACGTTTAATTATATCCACAGGGAGATGTTTACAACTAATCCTATGTGTAATGCCAGTACTCAAATATTTAAGACATTTACTTATGAAGACTGAAGTGTTAGTGCTAAAGACAATCTAATGTGACATACGTAAATACAACTGAACATGAGAACCAGGAATAACGTTTTATAAGCGATAGAACGTCACGTTCCTGTACACCCTACGTGTATATCCTAACCGATTCTAGACTAATATTAGATCTCACTATGAACACATTTTCTTCTTCACACCTAATTGAACATCCAATTGTAGCCGCCGGAAATAAGCTGTGATCATGAGTCCACAAATTGTACAGTGTTTGGGTTATAATGTTATTGCTGAAACGAAATTGCGGCAATCATTGTTGCCGGGATGTGTTTGATTGTGAATTGCGGTTTTGTAGATGTTATGGTGTTTGCTTATTGATTACTAGGTGCTCAATTGTCTTCAGGCTAAACGTGCCTTTAACATTCATTCTTTAATATTAGCGATGTGTATTAATTTCCAATATTTGAATTTTGATGTACGTTTGACCTCGAAGGATGTTTATATACATGAGTGAAAGTGGCATCTTTAGTAGGTATGTAGTTATAACTGTACAGTGTGACTGAATAGTGCAAAAATAGAGGAAAAGTTAACGGTTTTTTTAAGACATGTATACACATGACATACTGAGTTAATCATGAATATCACGATTGTATAAATATGGCCATATCGGTTATTTATTCCAAACTGGATCTTTTTATTACCATTACTGGACTATTTAAATGCAAAACATCACTTCACATAAACGTGCCTTAAAAAGTATAATATGTACAGAGTGATCAATTACATCTATACTAAACTTTTTTTTACTCAAAATCAAGGATACTAAAATACAGGTAACTTTAGACCAATAAGAGGCCAGGAAATTAACGCGGGAATGCGGCATTTGGTTTGCCCGTTCCAACTTATATGAATTCATAAATATTAGAAGAAGGCTTGCTGACACGCTACGGGCCGTTTCATGGCTCATCTCCAATAAAATTTTCAGATAACACTAACTAAAATTATTTTTAATTTTTATACGCTTACGTAAAACGTCCAACTCCATATCAGCTAAATCGCTCGTTACCGTTTGACATTCATGTCATAGAGCCATCTCCTGGGTTTCTGGGAATATACCCAAATTTATACCTTGCAAAATCTTTTTTTTTGCGACGCCCCCCCCCCCCCCCCCAATCGGCTCCTTTTCCGGAAAAAAAAAATCCCCCAAAATTTGAGAAAAATCGGTTACCGTTAACACGTGCCACCGAGCACCTCAAATTTCTCATTTAAAATACATTAGAAAAATGCACCTTTTTTTCCTTTTTTTTCACGTTTCGGATTTAGAAAAGAAGTTGCTGAAAAGAAGATTATCATTTATCACAAATTGTTCAGAACTTCCCAAAGATCATATCCACAACCACTATATTTCTCTTCACCGCCCCCACCCTCTCCTGCAGTACCCTAAAAATGAGGCAAAATTTTCCCCAAATTTACAATTTTACACGTGATTTATTATTTTTTTTGACAGAAATTACCATTATTGAATTGTTGACAAGTTTTTCGGCATTTATTAACTAACTTAAAAATTAAAAAATGTCTAAACAATTACCATTTCTTTAAACAAAAATATACGATGTTACGAACTCATTTTTCCATTTGTTGCAAACGTTAAATAATTGTTTTTGGTCATTTATTAACTAATTAGCAATTGTTTATACAATTACCATTTGTTGAAACAAAAATATATGTTGCTACTTGTTACGCACATATTTTTTCTAATTGGTATTTTTTGTCATTTATTAACTAATTTGCTATTGTTTAAACAAATACCAATTGTTTAAACAAATATCTACATTGTAATGGACATAATTTTCTGAGTTTTTTGCATAAATTATTATTAGATTAATTGCAGTTTTTGGACATTTATTAACTAATTTGTAATTGTTTAAACAAATACTATTTGTTAAAACAAATATATACATTGTTAGGGACATATTTTTTATATTTATTGCAGAAACTATTATTAAATTATTGGCATTTTTTGTCATTTATTAACGAATTTGTAATTCTTTAAACAAGTACCAATTTTTTAAACAAAAATTTACAATGTTTTTTGTTTTTTCTCTTGTAGTAATTATATTGTTACATTGTTGGCAAGTTTTTTGTAATTTGTTACTTAATGTGCGATTGTTTGAACAAATAAATTTGGTTAAACAATAATATTCAATGTTAGTACGTATTTCTTCACTAAAATTATTAATAAGTAGTAATAAGTAATGTGGTTGCAACACCAATTATTATTATAGGTTACAATTGAAAATTAGTTAACAAATTTGGCAAGAAAAAAAGGCAAGGAATACAATAATAATTTTTGTCAAAAAGATACGTCAGTACCATTGTATATTCTTATTTAAACAAATGGTATTTATTTAAACAATTGCAAACTAGTTAAAATGACAAACAATGCCAACAACCTAATTAAAATTTCTGATAAAAAAGAAAAATATGTCCGTAACATTGTATATTTTTGTAAGTAAATGGTATTTGTTTATACAATTGCAAATTAGTTAGCAAATGACCAAAAAATGCCAATATCCTAATAATAATTTCCTTTAAAAAATAGAAAATATGTCCTCAACATTGCATATATATTTCTTTAAACAAATGGTATTTGTTTAAACAGTTGCTAATTATAACTAGATATATATATTCGTACGGACATGCCGTACCCTTCCGGACTTACCGTAATGATTACTGAATGTAAAGTAAATGGTGATATCTGCAAAAAAATAGAAAAGTATGTTCGTAACATCGTATATTTTATTTCAATAATCGAAGAATAATCGCTTCTGCCAAAAACAATAATAAAACACGTACATAACATTGTAAGATTGTATATTTGGGGATACTTTTGTCTCATATTTAGGCTACTATGGGGAGGGTGGGGGGTGGTGAACAAAAAAATACTGGTTGTGGATTTGTTCGTTGGGGAGTTCTGAACAATTTCTGATAATCTCCCGCAACTTTTTTTCTAAATCCGAAACGTGAAAATAAAAAGTTGCATTTTTGCAATGTATTTTACATGGGAAATTTGAGGTGCTCGGTGGCACGTATTAATGTTAACCGATTTATCTCAAATTTGGGGGGAATTTTTTTTTTCTGGAAAAGGAACAGATTTGGGGGATCGTTGCCCTCTAGCTAAAAGTCCGTTTTTTGGACCACCTAATACCCATTCTTGAGCTAAGTGGTTTCCGACGCATTTTAAAGCAAAAGTATCAAGTGAGTTTTAGATCATAATATCTCCTACCACTTTAGTATTAAACAAATTTTATTATTGATGGTGTACGAGTTATGGCAGATCTGAGAAAGTTTATGCTTGGTCGTTATGTTCTTTTTGGGATTCTAATAAAATTTGTTAATTGGTTTTGACTTAATTCACAGAAGGTTAAGCTAAAACATAAGATGAAAATATTTCGTTGCAGTCAAAACCATTTAGGGTTGGAAATTGAATTTGATATAAAAATGTGTATTGTGAAATAAAATCCACGTGTCCGTATATTGTAACCATGCAAATCCGTGCAAATCCGGGTTGATTCTTCTCCAGTTAAATTGGTGGAGTCGATTGCACAATATCATTCCTGACAATCCGGCGCGTTCCTAATAATAGTGGTTTAGTGCCATCGTTTCCTCGTTCCATAAGTGTTTGGCACAATTTACATTCAAATTTTGTTCGGAGCGAACGACGTGTTTGGGGCCTCGCATTCCGTAACTAATTTCTCCTCCTCCGGTGGAGGCTGCGACCTCTTGAAGCATTCAGTGCACATGCATACCTTATCTCACCTGGGCTATTTCAAACTGGAACGGTATATTTTTGTCTAACAGCTTCTGTATGCAACGAACAGTACAGAAGTACCGTTAAACTAGGAAGTTTTGTACGATGATTGCGTTGCAAAAATTGCAAAAGTTTTCTTATGGAGTTTCACTTTATATGAGTGGGTGACGTATGAATACGATTGAATCAGAACTCAATATAACTTTTTATGCAAATATAGGAGAGTTAGACCTACATACATATAGGAGAAAAGAAACAAATATGGAGAAATAAACCGATACAAACAGCTTTTAAAGAATTGAAATTGATTTTCTCCAGCTGGTAATATAATGATTTTTGTGGACATTGTGCTATTGTCCAAACTAATCTCAATTATCTCTGTCCATTCACAAACTACTTTAATATAAACAGATATAATTAGGATTGCCAGATGTCCCCTTTCGGTCGGATTTATTTCTTTTCTTTATTTATTAAGAATGGTACCTGGTTTAGAAATTTAACCAGTTAACTTCACCGCGTCGACATATTACATCTAACGCTAAAATTCTAGCAATATGCAGTGTGTCTCACGGGATGCTTGATTGTACTGGTACTTTTGTTGTTAGTAGTTATAGAAAGTGGGTTAAATGGACAATGAAGTGCAGATTTGTGTGCTCTGTAATAATCAGTTGAGAAAGCAGAGATATTTTGAAGAAAAATTTCGTTTTGCCATATTACATACAGTTTTTAGTTTGTAATATGGCAAAATTTGACGAGTGGCAACAATATATTTATTTGCTGCAAAGAATGTTTATTTAAGTCATAACAATATTACTTTACTCCAAACAAATGGTATGTGAGTCAAATAAACCTCAAAGACGTCAAATTGGCGCACGAGTTGTTTTGCCCAAATGGAACGAGTGCACCAATACAAATACCAATAAAACGAGTGTAATATACTATTTTTTCTACTTTGCGTCATTAATTTTATATAAGTTTAGAAATTGTGGTTACTATATCGCGCTAAATTAGAATCTAGGGTATTTTGCGGGTACCACGTGGTAGCACTGTAGTAACTGTCAACTTCGTTAAGGATGATATCGATGAGATAAAATCATGACAAAATCTAATTGTGAATAATTTTACTCTACTTTAGCCTACAAGTTTGAATATTCAGCGAGGTCGCTACGATGATCATAATGGAGCTTGGGGCAACACTTTTAACCCTACTGTGATAAATACATGAAACTTAACCTAAAAAGTTAACAATTTTAAAATAGTGGTTTCATAAGTATAATAATCAGAATAGAAGTGTTTGGCGGTGACTGATTAGTTACTTCGAAGAACAAGAACTTACTAAATAATTGTTATAACGCTTAACGTTTAATAGCGGTGTCTACCTAATTCCGCTACGTAGCCGTTGCGGCTTATATATTTACAAGCACTTATAATTGAAACCCAATTTTAATTTCGGCAAAGTAGTTTATTAGAATAAATTATACTTAGTAAAATTACATGTGATGGAGGTAATACAAATACGTTGCACACAACCAGAACTAAGACGAAGTCGAAAGCGACGGACAAAAACGAATATGAATTGAACCGAGCATCCAAGCGTCCAAAATATTACCGAAAACTTATATGTTACATAAACTAAGAAATCCTCTACACTTTAAATGTACTATAGCTTCGTACGTGTATGCTGATAAACCATTTATTGCGCATATACAATCTCGCAGCAGTAATTAAAATCGTTCGTATCTACGATGTAGGTTTGATCTTCGCATAATACCTTATTAAAGTAAATGTGGTCCTTGAATTATATCCGAAAAGGGGATTTGATGTTTAGTTGAAAAGAATGATAACGATCACTTACTAAAGTCGTAAAATATCACCGTAAACGTCACGCTGGCGTATTTTGAAGAACACAGCAAAACTAAGAAAGCCCCAATCCTTTGGCCATACTATAGCAGGCTACACCCATGTTTAAATATGTATAGAATATTGATATTTCGCAGTTTATGTGATTGCAAGCGATTAAGAAGATGCAGTGTGTGGTTATGTTGAGTTATGTATTGTACGTTTGACATATGGCATTTGATGTCACTGTGTACCAATCAGACAAAAATGTTACTGTTTTCGGTATTACAATGTGTTAATTGTAACACCGAAAACAGTGTTACAATGTGTGCATTGTGAATGCAATGTAGAAAAATATATTTTTGCCTCTATTCAAACCCGCATTTATTTGAGTTAAACAAAAATTTCGATCTGTGTAGAAAAGCTGTTAAATTATGAAAAGTTTACACTTTTTTATGCAAATTAATTAACTGAAAATAAATTTAACCTATATTTTAGAAGGCAAATACTGATTTTTTGCTACTGGCAATGGGATAGTGTAATTTGATTTAAGATACTTTTGAGAAATTTTCGAAGAAAACACTGGCAGAAATATTGTTTAAGTCAAATAAATCGTTGTTTGAGTAGCAGCAAATAAATATTTATTTGATAGAAAAATGTTTTTTTTTAATCAAAAAAATATTACTTTACGCCTGACGCTTACGCCTGACGTCTAAAGCGTCAGATGTTAAAATTAATGCGTTCCAATCAGATATGGCCACGATTTAACGCAATAATTTCATATTCGTGCATTTGGCAAATATCGGCTATCCAAACCTATAGTGAAAATTAAATTAAATAAATTAATTAAATTTTAAATAAAACATGAACTTTTGGGAATTGTCCTTTGTTGTAGTGTGTAGTGTGCGATCGGTCTTTAATTGTTTGAACATATCCGATGCACTTTCTAGATGGGGATATTTTTGGAAGATCAATAAATAATAAAGCGGTATTTTCCTCTAGCACTTCTTACTTAAACTTTTGAGTTTAGATATCTGAGCATTTTCACAGATTTCCATGTACCTAATTTGTCTGAAATGCAATAATCTAAACTAGCGACTAACTACCATGCGCAACAGCAGAGAAATCAAATAAGCTACAACCTATTCTGGTGTGTTTTTTTTTGGTAGGGTCCAAATCTGAAGTAATGTAACTTTAGATTTGGATTGTGTCAAGCTTTTGAGAAAGAAAAAGGCGTATTTTTGCATTTTCGTTTGTTTTTTTGGCACCGATTTTCTCAAAATCTAGACTCAATTTATAATCACTGTTTTAGCATATTCTCCGAAAAACTCTCAAGCGTTTATGGATTTTTTTGTTAAGCAATGATTGTTTTTTTAATGCAAATTTAATACTTTTACTAAACAGGTAGCAAAACATTTTTTTTTAATTATGGAAAAAATACTGTAATTGTTTTTCAGGTCATATAACATTTTGAAGAGGTGTATTCTACAGTATTTACTTTTTTTTCAATATATTGGTTTTGATTAAACTCTAAATGTTATTATGATCGTAATACATACATTTCAGGCAACATACGTACGCTGCAAACATTTGTTTGTTGCTTATTTATAACCGATTTGAAAAGTTGTGGTTTTGCAAAACTACTTAGTAACTAAGTTCGCTTGTGTGTTTAATGCAAATTTACTTTATTTAGTTACGCACTAAATCTAAATATAATTGAGATCTAAAAGATCAGTAATAGCGGTAGCACAAACATTTATCTCAGTAGTCCGTGATGCAGAAGCGATATTCCAGAGGCTTGCAGAATTCCAAAACGAGTAGAAAGTAATTAACCGCAATTACCTATTACCGTATACACGCGTTCTTTTCTATCTACATTCTCTACCTACACAACATCCTCATACGATCCTGTAATGAATCCGTGGACGTGAGAAAATAGTTACCATATAAAGGATTAAGCATGCCTTAATTGCATTGACATTTAATTTCCTGAACAGATGCTTATTAGGTAACTATGCGAGTAAACAGATGAACATTTCCTTGTTGAGATTCCGAGTTGCCGCTAAATGACTTGGCAGTAGGTGATGTTTATTATGCCACAAAAACATGCGTTATAAATAGACGCTGAAATCATCGATCCAACAAACGAGGCAGGAGTGCAGCGCAGTTTTACAACACAATAAACAAATTGTGGTTATATGCACATTTACCTGACTTTTTGCCTGCCATTATTGTTGTGCAATAGACGCTTGATGATTGCTAATCGGCCCGTGTAGTGTCCATCACGTGCTGCCCAAAGTTATTTTCTTCAGCATGCGCAATCGTCCAGTGCGTGGAGTTATGTGTAACGCCACCAAAAATTCATACCGTGAGTGTACGTCACGATTTTGTTTTATGTAATTTAAATTTAACGTGGTTCACAAAAATATATAAATCGGTTTTTATTATCAAAATAAGTATTGGTACTTTTGTATCCAGTCAAGTTTTTTTATTTTACTATTCTCAAGGTTATAGTTAGCCTTCAAATATAATTATGTTGCATACCATTTTACTGCTGTAAGCCATAATATTTTCAAAGATAGCACTGAATGCAGAGTTTGAATAGCGATAAAAATAAATTTTCACTATCGATCTGTTATATTATTAGCTTTTCTGCGCTAATGACTTACAATTGGAACAAAATAGGGTTTTGTTAGTCCATCATATTTTCACAAACAACATATTATATTTTCAATTTCCAGATGAAATTTTCTGCTGCTGCTTCTGTTGAAAGAAAGCTAAACAAAATGAAAAAAAAAACATATATGATTTGATCGGCATGTGTAGCTATGAGTTGGTTAAAATAGTCGTAGTAAGTTGTCATCTAATAACCCGCTGTAAGATTTTACGTTCAAGTAGAATACAAAAATTCGTCAATACCCTTATCGATTATTTTAACAAATGCACAGCCAATTCATTAAACAAAGACATTACTTTGGGTTGTTATGGACCCAACATAATGTGTATTACTGAAAATGAACCGAGGAACATAAATGAGAGACATAATGTAATGATGTAGTTACCTATTTTCAGTACTGTTTTAAGAATTTTTGTTTTGCAATAAAATAAAAACTTTAAATTCCAGTAATGTCTGATTGCGCTGCAATCATTTGAAATTTCGTCAGCCTTTGCTGCATCTGTTCTTTTATTTGGGGCTATAGGCGACAGATTTGGTTATTACTGCAGGTTTTCCATTGATTTTTCTGCAATTGCAGTTCTTCCTCGCTATCTATTTATAATTTTACTTTTACGGTTGTGATTTAAACTGAATGCAACAAACCTTCAATATTTCCAGAAAGGGTTCGGCATTGTCAAAGAAGCAACAATCTGCACACTTACAGTAATTACGTCAATTCATCACTAGAGACGTGCACACAGTAGAGTGATTACTTGACGTAGAACTAGGAATTTATTGAGTTTATTTCATTGATTCAAATGCATATTTACTTGGATACATAAAGTTAGGTATATACAAGAAATGCCACTTGTTGCCAATAGCCAGTCCCTGCGTCGTATAGCTGTTTTACATTACGCAATTCTTGCGCAAGAAGTTACACAAGAAGTTGTTAAGCAACAGAAATCTGCAAACAGAAAATGGTTCAATTTCTAGACAAACTAATCATCATAAGAAAAATCATCACAATTTCTGTTTAACATGTTGTAAGGAGGTACTACTGCACAAATTGTGTACTAAATTGCGCACTAAATTGCGTAGTGTAAAATAGATATCACCCTATTCGACTATGCTTACATTTTTACGCCTATGAGAGGAGATCGCGAGAATGTTTTTGTACGCTATGCGCAAACGCGTTGACTCAATTTGACCGCTAATAACACTGTTGCGGCCTAATTTACGCATGCGTGTAGCGCTCATGCATGCGCATAGAGCACGTTGTTATTGTAGAAAGAAATAGAATAGAGTATCCTTCATCTCGCTTTGAATGCTGAACAACCTTTCTGTCTACCTGCATTATAGTAAGTATTACTTATATCTATATGCCAATAGCATTGAATAATACAAAGAAAAATTGAGAACCCTTACATACACGGAGTTTTAATTATAGATATTAAAACTCCGTGTATGTATATCGTCGGGTTAAAGGTAAAAGTCACTAACTAACATCTAAAATAATTACGAAAAACTGACTTTAAGATGTATTACCAACAAATATAATGATATTTTCAGGATAATTAATGCATTTTCGAGTACTTAGAACACTTATTGATCGCCTCCTTGTACAAGATGAGCATTTAGAAGCATTTGACCACAATTAATTCGTGTTTGAAGAAAATGTAACAAAATGTTAGTTAGTGACTTTTACCTTTAAGCCCACGATATTATGTAGGTATATTTCGTGGGCTTAAAGGTAAAAGTCACTAACTAACATTTTGTTACATTTTCTTGAAACACAAATTAATTGTGGTCAAATGCTTCTAAATGCGCATCTTGTACAAGGAGGCGATCAATAAGTGTTCTAAGTACTCGAAAATGCATTAATTATCCAGAAAAGATCATTATATTTCTTGGTAATACATCTTAAAGTCAGTTTTTCGTAATTATTTTAGATGTTAGTTAGTGACTTTTACCTTTAACCCGACGATTTATTCTCAACCCTATATTTTTAGTAACAGATATACTTTTTGATATTTTTCTAATAATCAAAATAAGGAAAAGCATCCAGTATAGTTTTTAAACTTTGTTGAATACATTAAATACATCAGATTATTTAAATTTGCCGCTTAAAACTAATCTATAAATTGTTAATTAATAAATAGTTAATTGTTGTTAATTATATAAATGCAACTTTGTTTGATTGTAGTCAAGATTGTAGGGAAGAGGGTTGACCGCAGTCCTTAGTCCCCAATACCTTATGACTCCCCATCGTGTGTAGATTCATATCCCGCTTCCCTCCAACCCCCTCCCTCACCTTTCCCACCCCACCCTAGCGAATAAGGTTGACCGCAATCCCAGAACCTAAATACCGTATGCCTCCCCATTGTGTGCGAATTCATTTTTAAAATTTTAATGATGACGTCATTTCTGGAAAACCCGGAAGTCATAGATCATCCCATAAATTGGCATTTTCTGTCTATTAACACAACGTTCATTCCTTCGGCGTCAAAAACACAAAAAATGTTAAAAAACAAACGTACCTATGCCGTGGGTCACCCATTATAACGACTTCAATATTGTCTTCAGAATATTATTTTATTGCTTGTTAATTTATTGTAACTGTAAGGTTAATATAATGCTTATAAGAACCATAATTATTGTGAATAAATTTACAAAATATTAAAAAAAGTTTTCATGTTCTTACATTTGGGCAATCAGGCATTTGGGCAAATAATAAATCATCATTGTCCTTAAAGTACGTACAAACATAAATAATGCAGTATATATGATAAAACGTAGATAGATAACTAAACTTTTCATCGGTAGTACGTACAATGCTAAAACAGAATGAAATAAAGCGGACAAGGTCGACATATTGGCGATGTGCATTGGCACAGTTGGGTCCCGCTACGCGGAGCACTCCGATGGCCAATGATGGCCCCTATTGGCACTGCGTGTGGGAGCACCTTGATCCGCTCATTCAATGATCATGTTGGTCATTGGTTACATTTAATTTTTTTTTTAAGTTAAAACAATTTATCAGGTAAATGTTCTCGACAATCAAATCCTTTATTCATAATAAATAATATTGAACGTTATTCAATTACTTTTAATTCAATTTATCGTTGCATTAATATCATATTTCTATAATAAAAGTTTTTTTTATTGAATGAAGTAGGTACATCTATTTACTTTAACAGTATATTGAGGGCTGGTATTTTCACCTACCTATAAAATGTGAATAGCTGCCTGACAGATCTGTCATTTGTTGTCCTGTTATACTCCGTTAAATGAGCGGTGAGCTCAGGGTGAATATAAGGAGTACACAACATAAGAATTAATAATACCTATCTGATCGTAAAACGTACCTACTTTGGGTATATAAAACTGGATGCAGGTCCAATGTATCTTTGCTTCTCTTCTTACAGTAAATGTATCTGACCGAGAAACGATCAACAGATCGACTTTTGATTGAGTACTAAACCGCGCAAATGCAACGCCAGCTGTAAAATATTATTCTACAATAGGCACATGGCTAGGGGTGGGCGATCTTGGAAATTTGTGATCGATCTTCGATCACAATTTAAGATCGATCTGATCGATCATGATTGATTAGATCGATCGATCGATCTTTTAGTTCTTCCATATACTGTACGTGTCCGGCCACGTACGTATCATCAAAAGATCGATCGATCGATTTTTTTTGCCCAGCCCTGTACATGGCTCATATGGCTGGGTAGTCCACCATATTATTTTGACTGATTTTCCTCTTTTAAGTCGAAATCATATAGCAGTAATTCCACCAAAAACGTACCTTACTGGATGCGCGTGCGACACCATAATGTGTTCACAATAATCATACAATATCTACTTACTTTTAATAGAAATCTTATTTGTGGAAAATCTTGCTCCCCAGATTTATCCCCACCCTAACAAGTCAGTCGCCACTTTTGTTTTGAAGTGTAGTGTTAATACGGGTACTGTATACGGGTACAGTAAGTCCAAATATATCCAAATGGAGCCAATTTAGATTATTTGCTGTATTCATAAGATTTAAGCGTAGTAATAATTTAAAGTACATCTTATTTATTTCCATTCGCCAATGGAAACAGATTTTGTTATCAAATGCTTGCTATATTAAAATGGCATTGATATGTTGCTCACATTTCCTAGTAATTAACATTTTCTGTAATATAATAAATATAATCATGATGTCAGTCAGACGTTATCACGAAACTCTATTGTATTGTGGTCGGTTTCTCTTTAGACCTTGGTTATCCGGGCGCCGTCATCTACTCTTCTCGCTTTCCAATTTATGGTGGTTTGGTGTGAATTTGTCTAATCGCCTAATGGACACAGCCAATCGGTGGATCGCTCGCCAGACCCTTATCGTTTTAATTAAACCAACTGCTTATTTATTGTGGTTGCAGTTGATGTGGAACAATACGATTTATTCCTTTATCTGCGTGATTTGTTTTATGTGGGTGCGGCCCGACCGCGACGGTACACTATGTAATTAGTGGACGTGTGTGTAGCCATTGTTCGTTCCAACATATTTTCCTTTCAAGGTTGCCGCCTTTTGTTATTATACATGCCACTGATCTTTCTCGTGCTCTATTGTTGCTAATGGGACTTGAGTACTTGATGCTTAGTCGAGATGATTAAATTCCGGGTAGTTTGTGGTTATTGAGCGTGTAAATATTCGACATTTGTATCGATGTTTATTTTTATTATATTGCTGATCTATTGTACTGAGACTGTAGGAGGTACTTTGTTCATACCATCATATGCTAACAGAATCACTTGAATATGTATGTTAAGAGATAGTCAAAGCATTTGTAAGAATGCTTTTTCAATTTCTAACGATCTAAACTTGAATCTTAAAAAGTTGTATGGAAATTTCAGCAAATACATACCTACAAGTCGAGTGGTGGCTTGTAGCAAGAGTTGCATGCTCAAAATTCCTGGTTTGTGAATCCTGCCTCTGCATAGCTGCATCACACTACAGGATCGACCGCACATATACACGTATACACACACACACAAACCTAGAGTTGTTATGTGTAAAATACTTTGTATGACTATGATTTCGCACATGATGGGGAGTCATATGAGAGTCATATAGCGGTCAGGGGCTGAGCGCCGCGCCGGTATGGTTTGTAGTTCAATATAGTAAAATAATAAGAATATTATAGTATATTATAATACAAGTTTGATAAGACGAAAATTGGCGCACGAACTGTTTTTATGCGCGCAGCGGGGAGTGATATTTTCAATCATGATGACATTCTGAACACGAAAACATATCGATCGTCAACTTTTATTACCAAGGCAACAAAAACATACTTTGTCGTTTATTAATCTAGGTGGCTATGAATTGGCGAAAATAGTCGACAATTGTCAAATAAACACTAACTAAATTGATTTTGGACCATATTGTACTGGTGGTGCCCTGTAGCTTGATTTAATTGGTTTTTGGCTAATGTCAGTATGAGAAAGTCAATAAGTCTTATTACACCTGCCATTTATTTCAAACTATGTTTTATGATTAAATAATCCCGCATGAATGTGTTTATATGAATGGGTAGGTACTCATAGCCTACACATGAAAATACAAGTTTGTCCAAAAACCAATTGAATAACGCGTGTTTATTGACAATTTTCAACTATTGTAACCAATTCATAGCCGTTTAGATTAATGAACAAAATGATTGTTTTCGTTCCTGGGTGATGAAAATTGATGATATGTAATTATGTTTTTGTTACGATTTTCTATGACATATGAAGAGACCTGGGAATATAAACTCATGCTTACATGATGCTAGAATCACAGCTGATAGCGCAGTACACGACGGTTTTCGGCAACACCGCCTAAACTAAAACATTGACGCAACTGTAAATACATTTTTTTAGTGATGACACAAAATGAAAAGAAGTGAGTGAACATTCACCAATTTATTCTGATCTGAACTCCTCATTTTAATTTATTTATCAACGCATTGTAAAAGGGCTGTGGGGCAGGCGCGCTGAAATTATGGTTGTGCGGTGATACCGTATCAACATTGACGCTAAAATCTGTAGACATTTCTTGTGGGAAATTTAATGATAAACTTTTTTTTTTATTAATTGACAGCACGTCAGGTACTTGTGTATAACACCTAGTCTGATGACTATCTCTTTTCAGGAAGGATTTTCAATATTATTACTATATTTCCTGAGGAATACGTTCGACAACGTGGTTTTTCTTATTCATCAAAATTAAGAGGATTTGGTCGTATTTTAGGTAGAATGAGAAGGTCACAAAATAATTTATTGAACAATTCATTAAATATTACAGTCACAGCAATCACAGCAAGTACACTCAACCTTTTTTTTAGTAAAAAAAATTGTTTGAATGTACGAACTCTTCGGATATAACTAGAAATGAATGATTTAATCATAGACAATATAACCGAGTAGAACATAATGCCATAATAATTGAATTAATTTAACTATAAATCATTAAAATTGAAAGGAGCTGTACCATTTATTTTATTCCAAACGCCCCAGCTCGTCACTTGGGGTTAAAAAACTTCAATATTTTTTAGCTGTTGAACTTTTCAATGTTATTAGTGTTGACCAGTAATCACTCATCGTTTTTAATTAATTTCAATCATAATTTTATCAAACATTCAGTAAACATTTCGATGTTAAGTTCAGTCGGTCGTTTTATTTATGATGTTCAATAATTTTGCGTCTAAATTGACTAGACTAATACTGAAATCAGAAACATTCCTCAAGTACATATTTATATATTTAGGTTGTTTGATCATCAATTTCTTATTTCGTATGGACGCCAAATCTATATTGGATTTGCATAGATTTCTGCTACATTCTATTTTTAATTTATTTATCAACGCATTGTAAAAGGGCTGTGGGGCAGGCGCGCTGAAATTAGGTTTGTGCGGTGATACCGTATCAACATTGACGCTAAAATCTGTAGACATTTTTTATGGGAAATTTCAAGAGAAACATTTTTTTCTTAATTGACAGCACCTCAGGTACTTGTGTATAACACTGTATGGTCTGATGACTATCTAGCTACATTAATCTAACATAAATTGCTAAGGTTAAAAAATGTTCTATATTAAGCGTTCTCCATTGGTTTAACTTAAATTGAGTTTGGATGCTGACGCTTTACACCGAGCGTAGGTACATGCAAAAAGTTTAGCGTGAGAGGTTACGGCCTAGAGACCTATACGCTCTTATATTATTTGGAGGAATTACATGCGTGGTGTGAAATATAACATAAGATATTATAAAACACAAAGATTTTGTGGAAATATCCTCGGTACGTTCGTTGAACTGGTGCTAGCCGCACAATGTTACAGCTGTCTGATGTAACGTGTGTTGTTCTTGATTAGGTAAAAAAATTGCAGAAATAATTTTCATGTGAGAATTTTGAACAAATTTTCATTCCGAGTTGCCGATTTGTTCAAAAAGGATATGAAATGAATAGCTGAATTATCCTTGTCATGCGCATAAAATAGGTGTAGATGTAATTGAAAAGTTTTGCGCATTCAAGGACCTTCCTCGTCAGATTTTTCACTCATTTTACGATAAAGTTGTTCGCACCATTTTTGTGGAAACAGAAGCATTGTCAACAAAGTATGCAGAAAGCAGCAGAAGAAGGGAAGGGTAAAAGTCAATTGAAAATAGTAAAAAAAAAGAATGGCGTAACTGTCTCGGACGATGGAACATAGAGAAAACATATTTTTTCTTCTCTGTATGTTTGGTGGCGCTTATCAGCTGGAGAAATGTTGTTGACATTCTCATAAAATCTAAATACTTACTGCAAAGATTGCAAATTTTGGAATAAGAAAAGGAAATAAGAAAAGGAATGCATAGATCACGTCAAAAAACTAATGGCACTCGTCCCCGCTATTTGACAAAATTAGTTAGGGCCTCGAAGAAAAAGGGAAGTTAACCCAGAAGCCTATAAATGAGCTTTCAATTTATGATGGACTTAATTTATGGAGCCATTCGTCATAATCATGATTCAATTGATAAAATGAAGAAAATACGTCTGGGCGACAATGTATCATAAATTCTGACCGATGAAATGCAACCTGGTGATTTCATTTTCATTTTCACTTTCAAGTGGCAAAGTAATTGTGTATATTGCAGCAAGTATAGCTATATGTGTTGTCAATGATGCAGTATCCGGCCTTATGAAGTGTATGGAGGTATTATGGATGTGCATCTAGCCAAACTGCAATAATATCTGCGCGAAGGCTGACGCACGACGCATCATGTTTTCAGAGTCATCCCTGGCTGATGCTGCAAAACAGGCCCGTCTGTCGTCAAAATCAAACAGAAAGAAACAAGAGGAGGAAAATGTTAATTTGAAAAGATAATTATATGGTCCAGGCTTCGCCGACTATAGTAAAATATAACAATTCTATACATCAAAGTTACACAATATTTTAAACGGTGTTTTCTCAAAACCGCATTTTTCAAACTGGCCAGAAAGATTACTTCAACTGATCTTCGTCAATCTACTTGAAATTTTATATGCAGCTTCAGAACAATATTATCTAGAGAAGTACGTACGGATTTTACGATAAGTTCGAAACTTTTTTGTTATAAACAGTTTTTAACCTAATTTTATACCTAAAAGTGATATTTTGTGTTCAAACGTTCGCCATTTTGTTTTAAAGCGGAATTTTCTAATTTCCGTACGTACTTCCCGAGATAATCTTATATAGAATCAATAATTTTTTTGTTTTTATGGCTAAGTGAAAAACTGCGTGCAAAATCATTCCGGCCGTGCAACCCTGTCCGCCGGAAGAGGTTTCCTTTGATGTCCTCTAACGCTGCTATTTTTTATTTATTTTTGTTTTTTTTTTATTGTGAATATACCTCAAAATATGAACAATAAGGGGCTTTAAAGAGATTTTGTAATTCATTTACTATATAGTAAAAAATATACCTACAAAATCGGCTATTTTTTGTCGCGTTAGAGTGGCATTACCCCTTAAGTAGCTGCTAGTAAAGTAGGAGTTTATTATATGTCGACAAAGCTGACTTCCTAGCAATAAGCCAGTAGATTTTTTGTATCTTATGCCTAATTATTCTCGTTTCTTTTTAACTTAATTTACCAAATATCCAATAATCGAAGCTAAATGAAACAATAAATAAAAGTCAAAACGTTGACAATTAATTCTGGTATTTTTTTGCGTATAATATGAATCTGAAATCCTGAATTCTATTTTTTTTAGGAAAGAGCGCATTTTTGCTGGTAATACGTCTCCGCCATGTGTAACATTTTCTTGAGTCCACTGCTCTGTCGGATACCTAGTGCAAACGTGTTTTAATAGGGTTTCAAATGTCTAGTACCATTGGAATTATCTTCCAAACTAAAAAATATCCGGCCAGGTATTGAAATCTGAAAATCCAACTTGTAATTATTGCAATTTTACACTTAAAGAAAATGTTACATTTTATTCAAAAAACAAGTTAATTGCATACAGATTACTTAATATCTGTTTCAAGTCAAAATGGTAATGTTTGTAATAATATAACCTATTACTTTCACATATTAAGACTAGCATCTAAACCAGTTTTAAGATGTCCCAAATACCGACAAATCCTAAAATAATATTTAATTTTCTGATTTACAGCCATGCGCTAGATTGAGATAAAAGATAAATCTTGACGTAAGCATCCGGTATTCTATAATGTCAAACTGTGTTCGATGTCTTTGTCATAGTTGATAAACTATGATTCCCTATCTTTTCGATATATTGAATAAGTCAGGTATTTGTCAATCGATAAAAGAATCCGTTCGTCACACTGCATAAATGATCACTTGGGTATTTACACTAGCAATTATGTCATTTATTTAACCTATCTGATATGTGTAATCTTGTTTAGGCACTCTTCGGGACATTTTATGTCGAAATTATTACCTTAATTCCCAAGAAAACCGTTTATCTATTTATTTATATCGTGAAATGTTGCTTGGTAGCTTATTGATACGAATTTTGGTTGTGATTTCAGGTGATGCAAGTCCCAGGTTGGGCAAAGTCCGGAAGTTTCAGAGAAACAAAGAGATCCTAGATTTACCGTTTACATCCAGCGAGAGCGGGTTCGAAACCGAGCTTGACTGTTTGGACTCATCCCTATCCAATACCAGCAACGAAACCGACGAAGTAATCATGCGTCTCCAGACGAAGATCGACACCCTGGAGCAGATCCTTGCAGAAAATTCGATCCCTCTGCCATCGGATTGTCACTCACAGGCGGTAAGTCGGTTTGTCCAGTGAAAATGTTTGTATTTGCTCTTTACTTTGATAACTACTTAATTAGCCTTCGATAAGATAGTGATGTCGACTTGAGATTGTGCGCTGTGCGCTCTTCTAATTTATTTGCTGTTGTATTTAATTTATGTTCTACCTGTTTTGTGTTTTGTTTTCAAATTCTAACGCTAAACGCTATGCTAAAACTTGTTTGGTAGAGAAGCTAAGGATACTACCAAAGCGAGGTATTTGAGCTTTTGTTTCCTTTACTTTTTCCGCTCAAACTTCCGTTCAGTTATATTTTGTACTTTTTACTCGATAAGTTTTGTTTCATTTTATTCTTTAGCTTTGCAATGCTACCTTAGACTTTTTTTGAATGAACGTGTGTTGTACTCCTTTAGCTTCTCTATAAAATACTTATTTACTTGTACCTATAAACATAACAAAATCGAAAATAAATTTTACTTAACGTTGATTGGCTTTTGATTTTTGTTTTGCACCCATTATTTTATAGAGAAGCTAAATTTGATGTGCGTATGCTTGCATGACGTAGTTTTGGCCAGTGTGTTCTATGGTAAGTAGCATTTTTATTTCCAAATTGTATTAACATTGTTTAAACAGTAATATATTATTTATGTCGGGTTTGTCAATGGCAATTTTACTCTTTCGTATAATGTACATACTTCATGTATACAATATAAGGTAACTGTTAGTTTTCCACCCTAAAATGATAATACCTATTATAGTAGAATCGTGAAAAGTGTACTGTGGTCTCATAGGCCTTGATTTCCATGGAACTAAATTAGGGTGTTTCGGCGGTTACTAAAATCAATATGTATTCATAATTACCAGCCGCGTTGGGCCGCCGATAAAAATACTGGGATCGAAACATGCTAGTGTATATTTTTGGGTTATATTTAGTGAAAACATAAACTTTTCAAATGAAAATAAAAGTTAAAGGTGATTCATTTTTAAATTTAGGTCGGTCGTTCAATAATAATACGGGATATGTAATTTAAGATTCACACATGCGTATTTTGACGTTTGGATATATCTTTTGTTTGGCCATTTCATAAAGTGTTTCCAGTTCAGCAAATGCTGTCCCTGTTAACGTTAAGTTCAGCTCAACCCAACAAATTAAAAAAAATCTCATGTGGCCAGGCACATGACTTATCATACTATATATAAAATTAATAGTTTAGCTGCATGATATTCTATTTGATCTAGATCGGCTGCATGTCTGCATTAAAATAAAACTAGTAGAACTAGACAGATATGTCGATTAAAGCTGCGTTCGGATATTTTACTCCATTGACACCGGGTACACCGTCCAAATGACACTTACGTGTTATTGGGTGTAAAACGTGTAACGGTGTACAATATCCGAGCGCAGCTTATATTGACAGTACGTATTGTCAAAACATTAGCGTTTGACACTACCTACTGTCATTAGAATCAAAATAACTGACACGTCCTGGCTACTAGTTTTAATGCAGTACGACCGATCTCGATAAAATAGAATTTGTTCATGCAGCTAAACTATTGATTGTACCAAAAAATGTCATAGTCATAAATTATTCAGAATTTCCTCTACTTTAATTTATTATTTAACTATTTCGACGAAATTCCAGAAATGGCGGCTTATTTGCAAAATCTTTCAAAAATGCTAAGACTAAACCTCCAGTTCCTTTAGACCCTTTTCAATAGAAAGCTTTTCAGCTCTAAGTTTGGTCATGAAACTTCTAAATATGAAGTTTCGTCCCAATACCTTTAGTAGTTTCTTCGGAATCGTCGTCACAAAAAACGGGTACACACACATACACACACATTTTTTTGTACCTTGGTAAAAAATGTTCATGGGACCCAAAAAGACATATTTCCGCTAAAATCTCAAAAGAATTTTTTGCCACGATTACAATACTTTACATACTACGTATGATAAAGTAAAAATACCACATTATTGAGGAGCAAAATATACACAAATTTGAAGTGACAAGCAATGGTATAGGACAGACAGACCATGGCGCCCGTAAAAAAATCTTGAAGTTTTTAACCTCAAATCAAAGTTTGAACTGACGCTTTTTATTCGTAAAATTTTTATGAAGGATTTTCAACATTATTACTTTAGGAATACGTTCGACGACGTGGTTTTCCTTATTCATCAAAATTAAGAGGATTTGTTCGTATTTTGGGTAGAATGATGATTTGGATGAATTAAGTATTTTGCAATCATTTGAAGTCACTGGTGTTATTATCGTTGATGCAACGTTTACAGTTTCTGACATATAA
Organism: Aphodius sticticus; assembly: GCA_963966075.1. Lineage (NCBI taxonomy): Eukaryota > Metazoa > Arthropoda > Insecta > Coleoptera > Scarabaeidae > Aphodius > Aphodius sticticus. The sequence goes on from OZ014509.1 coordinate 28,162,399, forward strand.
CCTCAAACTTTTGAATTTGAAATAGATCACCCTGTATATTTTGACATTTTCTGTTACAGTTGTCCTGTTTAATGTTACTACGCTTGTTATAGTATTATATCAAAAACATCTAGTAATTAACAAAAGCCTTTATTACTCAGGTTTAAAAATTAACAAAAAATAACAACAACAAAATAAATCGATCAAGTTTAAAACAATATGTTCTTGCCAACTAGAGTAGTTGTAGTAGAAAATGTAATTAATTTTTAGACCTAACTAAAAAAGGTTTTTGTTAGTTTCTGGATGTTTTTGATATAATAGTGAAGACTGTAACAGAAAATGTCGAAATATACAGGGTGTTCTATTTCAAAGTCAAAAGTTTGAGGTTATATCTCAGAAACTGTAAACGTGCATCAACGCTAATAACGCCAGTGACTTCACCTGGTTGCCACATACTTAATTCCAAAATTTCTTTAAATTCGGTCGAGCCGTTCCGGAGATTTTGTCAGTTTTATTTCATAACCTTCAATTGTCTTTTTCTCGAAAATTTTCTTATGTAAGGCCATAATAGTTATTTACGTACCAAAGGCATTAGACGGATGTTTATGCCCTGAGGGCGACAGTTTAAAAAGCGCGAGGGCCGATAGGCCCGAGAGCTTTTAAAGTCGCCCGAGGGTATAAACATCAAGTAATGCCCAAGGTACATACAAAATTTTATGTCCTACTATGGTTTTGTTCCTCCGTTTGAATAATATTAATAAAAATTTTGACGTTATCAAGTGACGGCGTATCTACGGAGTTAAATAACCAAACAAACAATTCGGACTTGAGTGACAATACAGACAATTAATTGTCAAACTTATAACCTTAATCGCCAATAATTGACATTGATGAGTGACAATACAGACAATTAGTTGTCAAACTTATAACCTTAATCGCCAATAATTGACATTGACGATTTAAAATTTACAATTTGAACGACAAATATTTGATATATTTGACATATAACCATGGCAATCCTTTATGCCCTAGGGCGCATAAAGAATCTTTTTCGGCCCTAGGGCGCGAAAAGAAGCTGTTTTCGTCCCGGTAACTAAGATGTGAAAATGTCGATGACGTCATCTGTTAAAAACAATAGAAGATAAAAAAAATTATTTGATATCATAAGGTGTATTTTGATAATTATAAATCGACGTGTTCGGTGATTTTTTCAAATAGCAAACCGTTCTTGAGATTTTGTCATGTTTCCATACTTTACGCACTCACTGTATATTTGGATTGCTTGATCATCAATTTCTTATTTCTTATGGAAGCCAAATCTATATTCGATTTGGATAGATTTCTGCTACATTCTATTTTTTTCTCAGTACACAAGTGTAACGTTGAAAAACTTTTTAAAACAATTGCATAATCGCAAACTATGTAATACTCATATATATATATATAAGTAGTGCGTCCCCTTTTTAAATGAAAACGTTTTATTATAACTTTCTTTTTATTACAATGTACAAATTCGAGCAAAATAGCTAACTCGCTAACTACACCATTGCAAAGGTAGAAAGATTAATAAGTTCTTCTCAGGTTCAGGAGTTTTCTTAACTTCCTCAGGAGATTCGTCATTATCCTGGCATTCTGGCCTGGTAACCATTTTGTCCTAAGCCCATTAGCTATACGACAACAAACTTTGAAACTAGTCATTTATACTGTAAAACTGTAGTTTAGAATTTACAAAGTCAAACTTGTTACTATTTTTTTGTTAAAAGTTTAGCTATTTTGATACTTAGTGTGAATATAATAATTTTATCCTTATAAGGTTGGTGATGGTTATAGAGAAAAAAAAACAAATAAAAAAAAATATAGAAAGAGCTCATTTTTTAGAGAATAAAACGTGGCACAGAGAATGCGGTTTTACTTTCCAAATAACTGCACTAAAGATAAAAGAAAAAGCACTAATAAGCGCGGCCCACAATCGAATTTAAATTGCGGTAATCCAGCCTGAACCATTGCTCACGCACAACTGGGTTCGCCAGTCTCATCTCGATTAAACACTTTTCATGACTGAATTATGAGGAAATACGTTGGCTCCTAGACAATTGGCATTAAAAATTTAATTTTTTTTGGTGTATTGAAAACAAAAAAGAAACTCCAAAACCTTAATTTATTTTTGCACCCATATTGATTAAGAATTTTCGTATTATTTAGTATCTTTCAGTTTGGTCCAAAATATGTTACATTTGTATTATAACACCCTGTATAAATTGTTAAAACAAATAAATACTTGAGTTTACCAGTTGGAATGCTTCTGATTTCAAAGAATGTGGATTTGAAATTGTGATGACTATTCTGATTCATTCACTTGACTAATAACCTTGCATGATACGAAGAGAGTAAATATTAAAGGTCACCATCATGAAACGTGTTGAAATATTGTTGAAAGCATCACTTTCCCGGTGATTGATGGTGTCTTGATTTCAGGAAGTTTTCAGCGCCGCTCAGGCACCGCCTAATATCGCTGGTAAATAACACAGCCCATACACTATTCATACAACTTTATCGATCGATGTGTAGATCCCTCTGTACGATTATTACACAATCGCGCTGCTCTAGCATTGCCTTCGCTATAAATAATGCAGGGTTGGAACACGAATAAAATCGACACATCCACCCATCAGTGTCAACAACCTCGTCGTGCGCTGTTTCTTCGATGCCGAATGAATGCTGTACTGTAAAACGCGTTTACTGTTTTCTTTAATTATAGTGCGTACTATAATTTCGTACTTTACTGCGCCTGCTTAGCATGCGTTTATGACAGGAGAAGACGATAAGTAGAAATGCGGAGAAATCCAAGCGTTCGTATAGCGAATATCATTTCACTTTTTAATTTGAATGGTTACTCGAGATGATACTTCAACAGTTTCGGTAGCTTACACAATTGCAAAACAGTTTAATAACTGTTTGTTTTTAATACCATTCAAATATGTTGCAAATTTCATGGTAGACACAAAAAGAAAGACAGAGGTTCGATGCAATGCATCGGGTCGCTATTTTGTTTAACTACATGTAACTACATGTAATGTGTTTAAGGAATTTAATGCGAATATCAAAAAAAAAATAAAAAAAAATTACAGAAGTTTGGCATGACTCATGTTAGATGACTTGACATCATAGATATTAATCATTATAATAGACCAGGCAATAGAGATTTTTGCGTGACAAAAATAGTATCAGCAAGCCGACGGTCCCAGGTCACGTGGAACAGTCCGTAGATGTATTGTGATGTGTTTTCGTTTTTCGCTGTACCGATGGACTCTTGATGCTTTCAACAGACGAATTGTAGAGAATGAAAAGACGAAAAAAATAAACGCTACACGGACTCGATCGGATTAAAATTAACGGAGGAAATTCGGAAAGAAACGGAAAAATCTGCATTTCTTCAAAAATTCACGTCCGTCATTTTCAAAGTAGTAGCGCAGGCTTTTCGCGACAAAGTAGCGATTGATGGGTACTTTGAGTGTGCACACTGCACAACCCAGGCGTTGTCCGATGATTAGTTTTTCACAATTGCGATTTAAATTTTTTTATGCAATATGGTTCGCCGAGCCTGGATGCCTGGTGGTCCGATTTTAATTTCTTTAACGTATTTCAAAAGTAGAACTATTGTTCTACAAAACGTCTATTCTGATTTTGCGTTAAAATGTTGCGAAATAGGCGAAAAATGCTTGCAACCATGACCGAAAACTGCCGCGCGCTCTAAAGCGGTCGCGTAGTGGAGTAGGCGGCCCACTCGCGGAAGCGCGCAGCGCGCTGGGATTACTATAGATACGCGCTCCCCCGCGTCGGCCGCCTACCCTCTCTACTCGACCGCTTTGGAGCGCGCAGCAGTTTTCGGTCATGTTTGCAAGCATTTTTCGCCAATTTCGTAACATTTTAGAACAATAGTTCTACTTTTGAAATACTTTTAAAATCGGACCACCAGGCATCCACGCTCGGCGAACCTTATTGCATAAAAAAAAATTTAAATCGCAATTGTGAAAAAACTAAAGGGTTCACCCTTATATCGACGTTTCCAATTATTAGCGGCAGCTCAAGCCGCCACTTTTTATGACAACGGCGTATGAGCATTAGTTTTTAATCAAAGCGTATCGTACCCAATTTATACTACTACCTACAACCAAACTCGAAATCTGTACTTCAAAGATTCACAATTTTCTAGGGAGTTAAAGTTGCACCGGTATTTTTCTAATATTAATAACTAGATTGCCGGTTGGTGGATTGGCTCAAACTTCACACAAGTAGTTGTAACAATGGGTTCTAAATACTGACTCACAACCCTAATTTCTTTTCTTTAAAGATTGGCCCCAGTTAAGGATGGCTATCGATGTATTGATGTTTCCAAAACATCGGTGTTTTTTCGCAATCATCGATGTTTTTCTCATCGATAATTTTTCTGTCGATGTTTTAACATATCGATGTTTCCACACCGATATTTCACTACCGATGTTTTTGCAAATCTTCATGGCAATATAGCAGTGTTTAAACTATAATAATATTGAACTTGAACACATCAGTTCCTTCGGAGCGTATTTTCTCCATTTCTGGAAAAGTTCAAAATCACCAGACAAGTCGCCTAACATGAGAAATAGCTGCAAATCTTAATTTCTTGAAACATTGTTGTTGATAATCAATATTGGCAATAATATTGTTACTCTGTGTCTTTTTTCATATATCTTTCATATAAGCGATATAATAGACTTATTGTGTTTTGAATCAAAATAAAAAGTTAATTTTTGCCACCTTTTTGTCATCCAACAACAGAAGGCTGTATAGAAGGCTACATACATACATATTTCAGTTTCAATGTAAAAATGAAACACTTGCGGACATTTTACCCTAACCTATAAATATTTCTAAGTAAAACAGTTTTTTTATCAAGTAGTAAGAAAAAAGGCAAATACTACAGAGAAATATGTTGTTCTTTGGAAATGCCGCTTTTTACCTTTGGACGGCAACAGGTTTAATTTTTTTCATTTTACCTATTCATCGTTATTTAATGTTACAAGTCATTGATGATTAAAAGCATCGATATTTTTATTCCGATATTATCGAGATATCGATGTCTTCATAAAATTTTACCATCGATGTCAAACATCGATGGTTCTTACTTCGATACCCATCCCCTACCAGGGGTTTTAAAGTTTAACTTACCGTATGTTTACAACATTATTAGCTACAAATTTTGGAGACGAATTTTGATCTGACTACACAATTAGACCCTAGAATAGCTATTAAGAAGGGCCCGTATCTCAAATGTGTTCAATAAAAAAAACCTGATGTGGCCAGGCACATGACTTTATCATACTATATATAAAATTAATAGTTTAGCTGCATGAGATTCTATTTGATCGAGATCGGCCATGTCTGCATTAAAATAAAATTAGTAGAACTAGACAGATATGTCGATTAAAGCTGCGTTCGGATATTGTTCTCCGTTGACACCGGGTACACCGTCCAAATGACACTTACGTGTTATTGGGTGTAAAAAGTGTAATACAATATCCGAACGCAGTTTATATTGACAGAAGTTATTGTCAAAACATTAGCGTTTGACACTACCTACTGTCATTAGAATCAAAAAATCTGACAAATCCTGGCTACTAGTTTTAATGCAGTACGATCGATCTCCATGAAATAGAATTTGCTCATGCAGCTAAACTATTGATTGTACCAAAAAATGTCATAGTCATAAATTATTCAGAATTTCCTCTAGTTTAATTTATTATTTAACTATTTCCACGAAATTCCAGAAATGCCGGCTTACTTACAAAATCTTTCAAAAATTCGAAGACTAAACCTCCAGTTCCTTTGGCCCTTTTCAACAGAAAGCTTTTCAGCTCTAAGTTTGGTTATGAAACTTCTAAATATGAAGTTTCGTCCCGATACCTTTAGTAGTTTCTCCGGAATCGTCGCCACAAAAACGGGTACACACACACACACACAGACATTTTTTGTACCTTGGTCAAAAATGTTCAGGGGACCCAAAACGGCATATTTCCGCTAAAATCTCGAAAATTTTTTTTGGCACGATTACAATACTTTACATATTGCGGTATGATAAAGTAATAAGAAACAACAGTGTAAATACTTGTTTTTTTTTACTGACCAGTACACACTTTAATAATCTTAATTTTTCTCAATGACTAGTGGTCACAGCACACAACTTTACATATTACATACCTAATACATAATACTGGGCATTTTAACATATTGTAAAAAATTATTTTGTTTGTTGGATTTATTACTTGTTTACATTACATATTACTGTATTATTGATTTACTGGGTGCATATTACGTTTGTTAGTGTCGCAAGATAATAAATTAGCTGAGTGGCTCATTTCTTAGTGTTGCCATTTTTGTTTATGCTACTATGGAATCAGAAAGAACCGCTGTCGAAAACCGGGCTGATCAGTTAGATCTGATATTCTTTATTGCCATTTCGTTGTCCGCTTACGCTTCTAGTAATCGTTTCGTTTCCCCAAATCCTCTTATTGAGTAGCGGTGAAGGAGCAATAATCCTTACACCCAATTGTTAATAACATTGCAACATAACTGTGCATATTTCACCACAAAAAGAAGACTTTATGAAGATAAAACTTCCGCCCTGGAAGAGGGTGATCTATTAATAGTAGCACTATCAAATACCCATTCAAAGCTCTAATTCCCTACAATTAGATCGAAATTCACCTAACGGATTCATAGATATATTAATGTTGAAAGATACCGGAAGTTAAACTTGACTTTTTCAGTATTCAGCACGCATTGTAATAAATAGTTGTGCTAAGTTTTGGGGAAATTTATCGACCGGGTTAGTAGATATTAATATTACAAAAATACTGGAAATTAAACTTTAACCCCCTGGAAAAGGCTAACCTTTGAGGTATACATTTCTTGCTTGGTGGTACAAAATTAGGAATAAACATTAGTTATTGACTTAAAAATAGGAATCCTAGCTGGCTTTCTTAATAAGAATATAAAGTGAAGAGGGGTGGTCCTTTGAGGTACGAATTTTGAGGTAGGGTGTACAAAATGGTACCGATTTAGTACTAAATATTAGGATAGGCGCTGGCTTGAAAATTGAACTCCTATATGGCTTTCCTAATTAAAGTAGGTGTGTGCTCAACTGTCGCTAAAAAAATGGCAACGTCGATAAAAGGGAAAGTAAAAATTGGCGGCCTGAACTGACGGGCTTGGCTGGCGGCATTGGCGGGCTAAAAATTGAAATGTTGATATAATTGGCGTGATGTTTAAACTCAGTGTCCAGTATTTATTATGTGTGGTAATATTGTCTATAAAAATAGTTCCATTTTTACTTTCTCATACGTAGTATGACAAAGATATAAATTACAATTGTGTAGAAAAAAAGTTTTAAGATTTTAGCGTAAATATGTCCTTTTGGGTCCCCTGAACATTTTTGACCAAGGTACAACAAAATGTCTGTGTGCGTGCGTGTGGGGGTCCAGAGGAACTGGATGTTTAATCTTAACATTTTTCAGCAATTTTGCAAATGAGCCGCCATTTCTGTAATTTCGTCAAAATAGTTAAAAAAATAAGTTAAAGTAGACGAAATTCTGAATAACTTATGTCTATGCCATTTTTTGGTATAATTAATAGTTTAACTGCATGAGCAAATTCTATTTCATCGAGACAGCACGTACTGCATTAAAACTAGTTAGCCGGGATTTGACAGATATTTTGATTCAGTTGACAGTTTTATCAAAACATCAGAGTTTGACATAGTTTGACGCTGCTGTATAGTATGATAAAATCATGTGTGTGGCCACATCAGATTTTGTACTTTATCCTACGTAGTATGACAACGTTTCATTTAGTTTATTTTTAGGTATTGAGATTTGAATTTTGGTACAGAGGTATAAGCAAATGAGCTGCATTTCGTAGGCTACCCGACTTAAATTTAAAATGTAAACTCATGCTGCTACGACTCTGCAAATAGGACCAATTTATTTTTTTCGGATTAGATATCGAAAAAATAATTAATAAAAAGATATCAAATAATAAAAGATATCGAAAAAAAAATCAATAAAACTTGTTCAGAATCGACTTCTAACATGGCATACCCCGAGTATCAATTAAAAATTCGCATTTTCACATTGTTTGCAGTTTTTACGCTTTTATCAGTTCTATGGTCGCATTTGTTGGAAAATTTGTGAGGGAATAAAGCAGGAGTGTTCTGAAAAAATAGTGAATTTAGAAATACAGCAGACTTACAGGTAAGGTCAAGAAGGTTACATTTGATAATAATCACATTTTCTGTTTGAACGCCTGTTTTGGGTTGAATGAAAATATGGCTGTCTAGAAAAAAAATCGTTCTTGGCGGAATTTTAAAAAGCAAACATTGCGTTGAAATCAACGACTGCCTCCCGGCTGTCGATTAAATAAATGTAGTATTATAAACCTTTAAAAAAATATTTTATCATAATCACCTCGGTTGCAGTGGTTTCAAGGATTTGATGATATGGCAGCTTTATTGGCTCGACTAAACTAAAAGATAAATTGGAATTGGATATTTGCTGGATACATCATAAATAATTAAAATAAACTGTCTAGTGTTCTTTCAGGAAAAGGAAAAGTAATAAACAAATTTACAAACAAAAACAAACAATATGAGGAGTAATGTTGAAACTGTATACAAATTATAAAAACAAAAATGAGAAAAGAACTGTGAAACTACGTAGTATGCACTCGCGGAAAACAATACATAATTTTTCCGCGATCGTACCATTGTACAATATACCTACATATCCCATAAATTTTATAAATAAAATTTCGATCTCTTTACGGAATATCAGTATCTTCTCGCATTTGAAACAAGTTAAACAGTTGACCACTCGTTTCACTCTGCCTTATGACACCAATGCGATTAGCTTGAAAACCAACTGATTCAGTATAGGCGTACCTTATTTATTCGAAACCTAGTCCATAACACAGGAAGTGAAATTTTATTCCATCGCCCAGAAAAAAACATAACGCCTATACAAGCATTGCACAAAGTGGCACAATACAGGTTATTATAATGTGATTTATTCAAAACGCCTCGCTGTCCAACTAAAATTGAACATCATGTTCGACACTAACCATTAGTAGTGTACCAGCGGTGTTGCTATCGAAACCATGGACGAGACCATGATGCTGCTGTCCTATTTCAATGTATTTTCTAATCCGGTACGTACCATCACAATTTAATACCTGTATGGAAATTAATACCATCTGACGTACTTATTAACCATATGCTCCCAGATAAAAAAAAAAACGACACTGAAAAATTTGCAGATTTTCTTTTAAACAATGAGCTAACGTTTCTCTCAGTAATACTAGTATTATACCTTGACAGTTTGAATGGGACACTGATTAAAAGGTCATTGGGGTCACGTTCCTGTTGCCTAGTTTTTATCTATCGGATGTTCTAAAATTAATTTACTGGTCCGTTTGCAATGAGAAATATTTACGGTTTCTATGTGGTGTGTTCAGTGTTTTAGTGGGTATTTAACTAGTTACAAATAAAATATTTCTGATAGTATACTGATTTAAAAAATAATCGAAATAGTGTTGGAATAGTGTCAAACCCTTGATGTATACAGATAACATTCAATAACCATCAGTTATTTTTCTGTTCAATATTAAATGTAACTAATTGGTAAATAAATTGCCGTGGTTATTATTGTGGAGTTTTTTTATGTAGCTGAGAAGCTTTAAGTTGCTTTAAATGCTTTGAACCAGAATTTACAATAATTTTAAATCCTTAGCTACAGAATGATAATTGGGTGAACCATCACAAAGAAACCTTAGCAGTGCCTCACGAGAACTGATGTGAACAAAATCAACCTATATGAATTCTCAAATATCCTCCTGCTGCCCAATGTCCATTTTGAATTTTGAAAATCTGACGGTTTGACATTAATTTTTGTACAAGAGACCACATTGTTAAAACTACTTTTACATCTATTAAATTTCAATCATAGCGAATTTGAATTTTTTACCCATTTTTTTTTAGTTTGAGACCCTTAGGGCGCGTGTTAATATGTATTCATCGATCTCAACTTTCACAGGAATTAATATGGATACAAAGGAACAAATTGAGAGTCGTGCAGAAAATAATAAAAGGTGAAGAAAAAAAACACCACCCTAATCTACATGATGTATTAATTCCGTGTTCAGTCCAATCATATAAAAATAAATGTACATTTACGTGCATAATAAATTGTTCGACATTTCGAATGGAGTAAAAACGCGAAAATTGTCCCGATCCCAAGTAAAAAAGTGAAACAATTATACTTTAAAGTAGAAAGCCAAAATTTGACAAAATGTATTTATTGAGCTCAATATGACAAACTAAAAATTTGTACCCAATCAAACAACCTTTTGCCGTGAATATTCTTGAACCATTTGACGTCCACTTTGCCAACTTTTAAAGCCTATAATTTTGGTTTTCTACTTATAAAATTTGAAAGCATTGAGCAAGTTTCGGAGGAAAAGATATTGATATTGTCCAATCAAGTTAATATTTTAGGCTTTTCTTATTGCCTCGAAGTGGCAACTTTTGGCATACAAGGCGTAGGTATCGTCAATTATTTTTTTTTTATTTTACCTTATTGTACTATTAATAATTACTAATATCTGTGTGTTCGGATTAATGAGGTTGTACTGTATTTTCAACACATGTAATGGAAGTATTTGTTTATTAGGTCATTATGACGCATAATTCATGAATAAATATAAATACATAATATAATTTAAGTAAAACTGATAAGTGAAGTATGTATGTTATTTGTTACATAGCAGCATTATTGAAGATCGAAGAGGTTCCAATCTATCATTGCATAACTTTTGTTATAATTAATATGTGTATGTATATCTATGGAATAACAAGGCAAAGGCAGTAAATTACAAAATATATTCAGCGTGCGAATGAAAACTGAAAAGTATGCACACCTAAGGTGTGTTTTATTGCCACCCGTGTGCAATTCGTATCTATTCGAAATGATTCTGTTTTGAAGTGAATTGAACACGAGTAATAAAACGCATTTGAGTGTACCTATCGCGCGCGCGCATACGCATTCGTGTTACGTGTAGTTAGGCCGACAGGTTATGTTTGTATAGGACATTTTGCATAAGACTTATTGCAAGGAGTTAAGTACGAATTGCATATGAAGCCGTCTCACCAACGAAAACAAATACACATAACCTCTTCGAGATACAATCGTGACATGCATGTGACAGCAGACCGATACCTTCCTCCTATTGGCTGATTTAATTTCAATTCATTTTGAATACAACTGATCATCTTTTCCGGCTTGTCCTTCAGGGGTGAAGGGGGAACTGAATATGATCAGTTGAAATCTATTCACTTTCATTTTGAATGCGCAATAAAACGCTTTTTGAGACAAGTGAATACGTTTCAAAATGAAATGAACTGATTACCAGTGGCAATAAAACACACCTATTAACTTTTGTAGATACTGATTTTATGGTACCTACCTATCAAACTCCAAAACTGTCCTGCAGCAGCGTGCACACACTTGGAAATTATTAAATCAACAACTTTGTTGGCGAATATGACTAATCAAAACAAAAAATGTCAACAGAAACTATGCACTGGGGCGAAGCAAAAAACTCGACAAGTAGTGGATAGGACCAGTAGGAATTAGCGAAATGTGAAAAAGGCTAGTGAATTTCAGTTGCTTATCATGGCTTGCTTTGAACAGTTGACACGGAACTTTTCGTATGTAAGTTTCTGACATTTTGTTTACGTTTCGTAAAATTGATAAGACCGGTTCTTATTTATGGGGATCGTGCCCCGGTTTTGTCGATCCAAATAACAAAGTTATTGTTATCTGTCAAATGTGTGTGTCTCTGAAAGTGGTGTCATGTTTAAATTACGTGTGTACGTGTATCTGGTAAGATTTGTAAACAAATAACAAAAAAAGGCTACCATTCACGGTCAATTAATTTGCGCAAAGCGGCAGTTTGTGCAAACTGTTTTACACAATGAATTGTTCAGAACCATTCACGATGTACCACGTTGCACAAACAGCTGTTTTGCGCAAAATGATTGACCGTGAATGGTGGCCTTAAAGACCGGCTTGTTGTGTTATGGACGTCATGGTGGATGTATAACCTCACTATTAGTTTCAGTTGTTTCATGTACTTGTGACTTTCAGTGTGCGCACTTTCGTAAATATAAATACCAGGTGAATGTATGTAAGTAAATGATATAATAAAGCAAATTTAATGGGTTGGCATACCCATTATGCAAATGTCTTTGGTTGGTGTATTTTTTCATGGATATGTTACTTTTAATATGCTTTTAATAAATGAAAACTTTAATTGCATAATGGATAGTGTCTATAATAAAAAAAAGATTTTTTAATATATTAAAATTTTGAACTTACGTGCTTTGTAGCAAGTTTTTTAAATTGCAAAATGCTTACAAAAAGATAGCATATTATTTAATCAAGTGTATTGTATAAATTTTAAATTACAATAAAAAAATAGAGAAAACCTAACCCAGTACCCCTATCTTAAGGTAGTATTATTCCTCCTAGAAACACATATTTTTATTATAATTCTCTATTTAGGACAATCACAAAGAAGTGCTATTTTTCAAGATTGTTTGATAAACATTAATGTTTTTATTTAATTTTCAGGAAACGGACGCGGCCTTAGTGAAAGTAAAGCAGCTGACGTCGCAGTCTGGTGAGCTGGAGCGACTGCTGATCGACGTCAAGACCGACATCAACCGCCTGTTTGTGAACAACGGAAGCAACAACGAGGAGATCCGCCGCATAAACGAAAAACTCGAACGACTGACCTCAACCGAAGAGTCAAACGTCAACTGTGACGGTTTGAAGAAGCAAACGAACGACGTCTCCACCGAGACGGAAAGCGAAGACGATGACCTGAAGCAGAAGCTGCGCAGGTGCGAAGCGGAGAACACCACCCTGAAGACAAAGTGCGAAGACCTGAAAGTGTGCTTGGAACAACTGGAAATGGAGTACGTGAATTGCGAGAAGTATTGGGAGAATAAGCTCGAAGAGGAGAGAAGAGTTTTTGAGACCGAGCAGAGCCAGTACAGCGAGCATTTGATCCAGTTGACCGATAAGATTGCTGAGTATGAGAAAGAATTTTTGGAGAAAAGTTGTAGGCTCCCGCCTATCGAGGAGAAGCGGAAACTGGAAGAGCAATTCACCGATTTGGAACAGGAGTTTGAGGATTACAAAGACCAGGCGGAGTTCCAAATGGACGAGAAAGATCGTGAGATCGCCGATTTGAAAGAAAAACTCGACGAATTACAAGTCCCGCCTAAAGAATTCTCTAGCTTACCCACGCAAACCGAATTTGAGGATACGAGGCTGTACAACTTATCCAATCACGTAATCGAGTCGACGAATTTATTCTCAGCGGACACGATGCCGTATACCCTTCAAGTCCCCAATACTTCCGGGCATAACTCCTTAGAAAGCACCCCGTTAGACATTAAGCCACACATTGAGGTTCCGATCTTAAACCTCGATCCTTGCTTGATCTGGAACCAGAACGTCGGTTCGGCTCAATCGGAGAGCATGGACGCAACCACCACGTCACTTCCGGTCTCATTCCAAACGACGCAAGAGGAAGTAAAGCAATCGACGTCCATGTTTGATCTGCCCTCTACGTCAACGGACCTGGGAAGCGGTTGCTCGAAGACCGCTCCGATGAGGCCGAAGAGGACACGAAAACACGATAGGAACCTGGTGAGCCAGCGGCTGTACAAGAAGAATGGTGACTCGCAACCAACAAGTCAGAAGTCCACGGCAAATAAGTGGAATTGTACGGACGACGTAAGAAGTTGCAGCAATGATGATAGGGTTCTCGTTCCTCTGAGTACGGTGCACAATATGAATGCGAGGATTCATCACTTGGAGCAGAGGTGTAGGCACCTGCAATTTGTTATCAAGCAGCAACACTATCACGCTGAGCAAGTGTTGCAACGTAAGTTTTTTATTTCTGTTATACAGGCTGTTTCCCTTCTGATGTTTCTATTCCTATGTGCCAAATGCAAACAGGTGGTAGACTCATACATCCAATTTGTTACAGTTGTTAAAAGTAGTCTCATCAAACTAGAGCGTTAAAAATGCCTACGGTTGAATTAATCCAGATAAGTCGAGAATTGGATTTATATATGTGATAGTATGTTATTCAACATACTAAGTTTTGGTATGTGATTCTTTCCGGTACATCCAAAACGTGTACAAAATATATAAAAAAAAATATTTATTAGAAACATTTTAGTGAAGAATTCTCTACAAGTTCTCTTCAGATCATTTTTTCTAAATCCAACAGTTTTAGAGTTAAGTGCAAGTTCTAATAAAACACATTACTTATGTGCTTTTGGGGTCGCTAATTAAGAGTACGTAAAGATTTTCTAGATTTTTTTACTATAAACAACTGGGAAACACACTATTATCGTTTAGGGGTTGTTATCAATGGAGAAATTCGAACCCTTAAGGGGAATCCACACCCCCTACGTTTTACTTGCAAAACACACAAAAGTTCTGAGGATTTTTCTCAGCAATTTATTCACACAATCGTAAAAGAAATACACCAAAGTAAAGATAAAAGATATATAATTTTGCGTCTAGTGGTAGATTTTTGATAGTTCTGTTCGTTTTTGATAAATCTATTTTTGAATATGACATAAAATTGGCTGATTTTGCAATTTTTTTACGAAGAACTCAGGTCAAAATTAAAAAAAGTACCACATAATAGGTCTAAGTTACACCTTCCTCTATAAGTGTACAAAATTTCACGTAAAAATATCAATATCTTACATGATTTTTTCACTCAAAACTTTACTTCTTCAAGTACATGAATAAGTTATATTTTATCACGTAGCGTGGATACAACAACAACAAATAATACATATACATTACCACAGCAAGTAATACATCTTTATCTATAATTTGATGTATAACATGAGAGAATTGATACCACATTAAGCTGACTATGGATGCTTATTTTATACGACGTACCAGCAGTAGTGATTCCTCTTAAGAATAGTTGCTACGATTATATACCTACAATTTGAGATATGATTATTATATGTTATTCAATATTTGTAAAAATTACGAATATTGCTGGTATTAATTATGCAATCCATTCCAAATCCAAATTGTTCAATTTTTATGACTTGCGCTTAAGGCTATTTCTGCAACAACAGCGTTGGTACTATTTTTTTTTATTAATATTTCAGTATTGAGCATATACAGGGTGTGTATGAATTAAGGTAAGTTTGTTTATCGAAATTTGCAGCGTCTTGTGGGGCGCGCGTGATGTGCTTACTTTAATTCTTACCCCCTGTATATGCTCAAAACTGAAACTTCAATAAAAAAATGTACTACCACAGCGCAATTGTTAAGGAAAAATAGCCTCCAAGAAATGACAAAATCATAAAAATTGGACAATTGGATCAAAAGATAATTAATTTTAAAGTTGACATACATTTTGAGTAGGCCGAATTTTTTGCATGTCAGTGTAACAGTGGAGGTATAACAAAGAAATGATAAACGATTATGCTCTTATGAATTCCGAAATAAATACCTTTATTGAGTACAGTATGATAATAAAATTGACAACTAGTACGTACCATTTTGGATAATAATTGAGCATCTATGCCTTTTTGAACTATACACTTCCGCTATCTCTAAAACTATTGAACAAAATGTAATGGTGCAACAATAATTGTATCCTCTATAATTTTGCTAATCATTACTTTCTGTCTAGGATGTACTTGAAAGAATATATTTTCAGAGAACCAAATCAGGATGCCAGCTTACCTTTCTGGTAGGTCAAAATACACTGGGGGCAAAGAAAACTGTCCAAATTTGTAATGACTTTTATTTTCAATATTATTCATGCATTCATTTAACTATTTCCAATTATTTAGTCAATTCAAATATTTCTTTGAAAAAAGAATTGTCTATATTTTTGAAGATTGAAAACATCCCATATTCGCAATAACAAAATGTTTCGATCCAAAGGTACCTTTTGGATGGTCATGCAGTATTTCTGATAATATTGGTTTAATTTAATGTGAAATGAAAAATGTATTCAAATCAGTACATATTGACATCTGTTTGGTTTTGGTCAATAAGAACAGTAGAGATTTTTATAGCATCATATACAGTAGGGGTGGCCAACTTTTGTCTACTTAAGATCTACCTTTTATCTTTAAAATGTGCCGCGATCGACATGTCATAGGCGTAGCATCTCGCGAGCTATGGGTAGTAGATACGCAAAATATATGTTAAAAACTATTTTTTGAAAAATGTATTCAAATCAGTACATATTGACATCTGTTTGGTTTTGGTCAATAAGAACAGTAGAGATTTTTATAGCATCATATACAGTAGGGGTGGCCAACTTTTGTCTACTTAAGATCTACCTTTTATCTTTAAAATGTGCCGCGATCGACATGTCATAGGCGTAGCATCTCGCGAGCTATGGGTAGTAGATACGCAAAATATATGTTAAAAACTATTTTTTTTTATTTTTTATATCACCTATTAAGTTTTCAATATAAAGGCATAAAGAAAATAAATTTCCTGACTCAACTTTTCATATTTACCTCGTTCATTATAAAAAGGCACGGTATGGCTGAAAATTTGATGTTAAGATTTCGGGACACTTTTTTTGCCAGGAAAATTTACATGGAAGATTTCTACACTTATGTTTTAAAAATTTTAGACTTTTGTTAATCTATCGATAGATCGTGGGTGTTCATCTCGTACTAAATCAACTTGTTTATCTACTTACGTTGTTTATCTACGAGTAATATTAACATATTTGATTTGGTTTGGGCTGAAAGGATAGCCCTTTGCTAAAATTTTTATCTTGTTGAGTTGAAAAGTCCTTTGCGAATATTTGTTGTCATAGGTGTAGCACTCCCACAAGCTATGGGTAGTAGATACGCAAAATATATGTTAGAAAGTATTTTTTTTTATTTTTTATATGACCCATTAAGTTTTTGATATAAACGCATAAAGAAAATAAATTTCGCAACTCAACTTTTCATATTTGCCGAGTTCATTATAAAAATGCACAGTATGACTAAAATTTTAATTTTAAGATTTTGCGATAATTTTTTTGCCAGAAAAATTAACATGGAAGATTTTTAGACTTATTTTCTAAAAATTTCAGACTTTTGCTAGATCGTGGGAGTTCATCTCGTACTGAAACATCTTGTTTATCTACCTACGTTGTTTATCTACGAGGAATATTAACATATTTAATTGGGTTTGAGCTGAAAGGATAGCCCTTTGCAAATATTTTTATCTTGTTGATTTGAAAGGTTAGTCCTGTGCGAATATTTGTTTATCTTGGCGAGCTGAAGGTCAGCTCTTTACTCAAATGTTAATTTATTTTGTTTGGCTGAAAGTTTACCCCTTTTCTAAAGTTTTTTTATTTTGTTGAGCTGAAAGGTTAGCTTTTTACGAATACATATTTGTGGCAGCCCTTTACTGGCGTGGTAGGTAATTTATTTTGTTGAGCTGAAAGGTTGGCCCTAATATCTGAATGGTTTTGAGCTGAAAGGTTAGCCTTTGCTAATATTTGTTTATCTTCTTGAGATGAATAGTTGTCCATTTGATAATATTTGTTTAATTTTTGAGATGAAAGATGAGCCCTTTGCTAATCTTTGTTTATCGTGTTGAGATGAAAAGTTACCAATTTGATAATATTTGTTTATATTGTTGGATATGAAAGGTCGGCCCTTTGCTAATATTTCTTTATCTTGTTAAACTGAATGATTAGTCATTTGCTTATTTGTTTATGTTCATGAGCTGAAAGGATGGCCCCTTGCGAATATTTGTTTATTTTGTTGGACTGAAAGGTTATAGCTTAACATGCTAATATATGTGGCTGAGCTGAAAGGTGGTTTGCTTTTTGCAATTATTTGACTATGTTTTGAGTTAAAAATTTTACCGTTTTGAACGCAAAATGAAAAGAAATACATATTGGTAACTTGATTATTGTTGAATGAGTAACACCTTTGAATTTTAGCAAATTATGAATTGTCGAATGGAAGTTTTAACAAGATACTGAAACCAAGTTTATCATTCAGGACAATAGTTCTGGAGACTGGCTTTGAGAGCAAAGCTATAGTCAGGATTGGCCGTGTTAGGAATTATTTTATTTGTTGGATAAATTCAGATATTGGGCCAGTGATAGAAGATTATAAACACGCTTATTTGTAAATACATGAGTAACTAGACTCACTTTTTACTGTTAATGGTTTTTGTTACAATGCGATAAGCAAAAAAACTGCTATCGGTAAACGGACAGTTCTGTGAGATCAAAACTTGATTCTTGATTCGAAACTACCTTTCATCCTCCACATTCGCTAACAATAGGGTTATATACTTAGGGAGAAAATCAAAGGTTCTTCACTGTTCAAGTAGTATATTGGGCAGTTAGTTAACAACCGTTTTTTTTAATAGGGTTGCAGTCAGGCTTATTTGCTACTATGTAAAGGTGACTAAACCCACCATTACACATTAAGTCAAGACATCGCGAGCGATCGACCAAAATTGGCTTCGCGATCGACCGGTCGATTGGCCACCCCTGATATACAGGATGATTTTTTCATATACAGAGTGAAATTTTAAAACTTCTATTTGTTATTATTTCTGCTAAAAAGAAAACAGTGGAATTGGACATTTGTAACCAAAACATTGCTAAGTTTTGGTTGTTATGGGCGCCATGTTTTATTTAAAAATTTTAGATTCTTTTTTTTATTTAATTGTATTTTCAGACATTTACAATTTTGGACGAATACTTAATTGAAAATTTTTTCCGTTGTTTTTCGCCCGCATTAAAATTAAAATTAAATTCTAATTTTTGACTTATGTCTTCCAGCCAAGATTTTGGTTACATGTTTTAATACCTTCGCATAATCTGATAATTTCATACTTTAAACAATATATCAAAACGTAAAGAAAATTATGAAAATCAGAGATAATCATACTGAATTTTACTTCCTTTTTCCACTATATAAATAAATTAAACAAAGAAGTATATAAGAATTCAGCTTATTTCTAATTTTTTTAATTAGTTTAGTGTAGCCTATATTTTTTAAACATACTTTTGACATATTTTTTAAAACATCTTTTAGATCCGACATTTTTAGAGAATTTCACTGCAATAATTAATGAATAATGATGTTACCCTTGTGACTTATTTTTTTGAATATTAGTAGCTAGGGAAAAGTTGTACTTGGCTGACAAATGTCCAAGAAACCTATTGATGCATATTTATATAATACTCGAAAATGCATTAATTATCCAGAAAATATCGTTATATTTGTTGGTAATACATCTTAAAGTCAGTTTTTCGTAATTATTTTAGATGTTAGTTAGTGACTTTTACCTTTAACCCGACGCATTTTATCTTTTCAGATTGTTGGCAGCAGCATAGAGATGAGAATTTGCAGCATCAAATTATGCTTAAAGCAACGCAAGATAAATTAGATCGTCAAGTAAGGATCTGCAATGAACAGTTGGAAAGATTGGCCAAGAACGATTTGTTAGTGAAGGATATTTACGTAGAAAATGCTTTTCTTGTCGCTAACGTCCAAAGATTAGAGCAAAAGTGTCATCTGTTGTCACAGTGCCACTCGACAAATTCTGTTTAGTCCCTTCTTGTGCTTAACGGACAGCCTCCTGTATATAGATCTATAATAACTCTCGTGCCTTTCTTGTTTGGTGCATTTATTTTGTGTTACGACGATGAAAGAGTTTATTGGTTCAGTTTTTTACAATTTATCATATCATATTGATATTGATTTGTGTATTATATTTAAATAAGTAATATAAGAATGTTAAATTTGTAAATGAAAAGTATGCATAGGTACTTTTAGAACTGATATGTTGCAAAGTTGAGGTCAACGACTCGTGGATTGTTACAACCCTTTATATACGTTTATTTTTTCTGTGTCCGCTATTTTGTTATTATGTATCGCACTTTTTCCAAAGATTTGTACATGAATTTTTGTTATTATATGCATATTTAAAGTGTCATATGGTTTCATACTTTAGTTTCACAAATAAATCTTCTAATTAAAATGTAGACATTTGTTTAATACCTTATTAATTTTGCTAATTACTACTGGCAGTTTTGAATTGGCTTTTTGTGTTTTTTGTGGGTTTTCATTGCAAGTTTAATTTTTGTCGTCCTACAAACTGAGGACAGGCCAACACAACAGGAAATCTTTCAGAGATAGCGCCCTTAAATAAGTGGCCAAAATCGAAACCAGGCAGTTCAGTCATTGGCAGGAGGATGGCGTTGCAACCAACAGTATCAGCATATCGTGAAGCGGGAAACCCTTTTCAGTAGGCAACTATACTTGAAAAAAAAAACTAAAGTATAGAAGATGGTGATATACAGGCGGGATGTAAATTTTAATAAATTAAAAATTTCAGCCACAACCGGGATTTGAACCAGGGGCCTTTGTGTTGCTAGCATAATGCTCTATCCAACTGAGCTATTGTGGCCTATGACAAATGTTGGATAGAGCATTGTGCTAGCGACACAAAGGTCCCTGGTTGAAATCCAAGTTGTGGCTGTAATTTCTAATTTATTAAAATTTACATCCCGCCTGTATATCACCATCTTCTATACTTTGAGTATTCTCATCATTACGGTAAGTCTGTATGATACAGTATATATCCGTATATTCATATCTAGTTATACTTGAAAGAGTTGTTTTTATTTCTACAATACATAGTTTTCTGTCAAGTAAGGCGTGACTCGTCTAGGATTAAAACCGGAAAATGAATCTGATATTATTGTACAGCTTGTAGATGTCTTTACTTTATCATAGATAGATGACAAAGTATTGTATCATGCGTAAAATCATTTTTGAGATAGCGGAAATATGTCCTTTTGGGCCCCTGAAAATTTTTTATCAGTTTTTACCTAGGTACAAAAAATGTCTCTGTGTGTGTGTATATGTGTGTGTGTACCCGTTTGTTTTTGTGGTGACGATTCCAGTGAAACTACGAAAGTATCAGGATGAAACTTCACATTTAGAAATTTCGTGACCACACATAGAGCTGAAGAAAAGCTTTTTGTTCAAAAGGGTCCAAAGGAACTGGATGTTTACTCTAAGCATTTTTCAAGGATTTTGCAAATGAGCCGCCATTTTTGTAATTTTGTCAAAATTGTAAAATAATAAATTAAAATAGAGAAAAAATTTGTATAATTTATGTTTGACATTTTTTGGTAAAATTGATAGTTCAGCTGCATGAGCAAATTCCATTTGATCGAGATCGGTCCTGTCTGCATTAATATAAAACTAGTTAGCCAGGATTTGACATATTTTCGTTCTAATCGCGATCCACCACCGGTCTGCTCACGCGCATCGGCCACGCCTACAAGTGACGTCAGTGCGAGAAAGAAGCGCAATTAGCGTTAATGTGACGTTAAGCTGACGTAATAGCGAGAAGTAGCGTTCGTTGTCATGGTCCAATATGTTGTGACATTCAAGCCTTTTTGACAATTAAAGCGTTGGCATGGTTATCAACTTGTTAACCTAAATCACCTACAAAAATCTAAAACTAAGGATGTATTTGGTTGCCTAGGTGTCCGTGTCAACATCCTTTTCGCAGTGACGTCATGCGCAGAAATGAACGAATTTGAGGCACGAAGTGAGCAGACCGGTGTAGTGAACCGTGGTTCAAATATCAAACGCTGATGTTTTGACAATACCTACTGTCAATAGAATCAAATTATCTGTCAAATCCTGGCTAATTAGTTTCATTTTAATGCAGACCCGACCGATCTCGTAAACTATTAATTTTATATATTGCATGATAAAGTCATGTGCCTGACCATATCACATTTTTTGCATGATGCCGGCAGCTCCTTGTACGCATTCATCAGTTATCATTATGCCCGGCCTCCACTAACGTCTAACGCCTTCATGCGTTAACTAACGCGTCATCGTTTTCCGCCCTTCTGATTGGCGGGTTAATGCGTTAAGTCGTGGCCACACTCGATTTTAACACATTAATTTGAACATTATGCGTTAGGTGTTAGTGTGGCGCGGACTTTAGGACACAATTTAGGACACCGTTGGCGCCCCGCAAATTTTTTCAGTGGGGTATTTTTTATTAACTATACTGCCGTATTAGCACAGATGTAATATACATATAGGATTGTTGTAGGTTTTTAATTTATTTGTCGGTGGTAAAAAATCACAGTCATATGTATAACCATGAATCATTACCACAAATATATTAATTAAAGAACATATACATTATAAATTACCATAATTTCAAATATAAAACATACGGTGCCTTGCGCCGTGGGCAATATCCGAAATTATATTTACAATTTGAAATCTTTACGATTTACCCGCCAGTGAGTGAACAGCTTGGCGGGTAAATTTTTACAAACAAACGACGATAAAACGATGAAAAATGCTTTACAAAAATATTTAAAAAGACTTGTAACGTTTTAGTCTAAAAAATATTCATTACAACACATTCAGCCTACGATCACGCACACGCAGCTACCGCCACCGCCTTCGCCGTCTCCTCCGTTGATGCGGTTCAAAATCATCATCATCGGTGTCTTCCCGCTCGGCATCCAGTTGTTGAGCTACTGCGTCCCCGTCGCCTTCGTGCTCGTCCCCAGGATGGTCAGGTGGTTCCGGCTCTACAACCTCTTGCGGTGGTGGAAAGATGTTGTGTTGCTCGAATGGAAAGTGATGTTTTCGCATCCTCGGTTTATCGGTGATGTTATCGGCTTTTTCATAAAATTTTGTGACGTGTTTAGCCAAGATGTCTTTAATAACACGCAGCGCGAGTATGTAAATTTATAGTACGGACATATCGATCGGTTCTTAAAATACGTTGAATTTTGTTTTGCTGGACCTGAACACGTTTCAAATGTGTACGCGCCGCGTTGTCTCACACTGGCGCCCCATAAAGCATTCCCGGTCGAATTATCGAATAATACACGAGCTTTTTATTTGCGAAATTTCGAACACTGTTACGACAAATTAGCGGGTATATTGTCCAAACGTTCCCGCTTGTTATTTCTATAATTTTGTTCATCTGGTTCCTGAAAGTTAACCTTTGATCAAGATACACACCCAGATACTTTACGCACTTCTTGAGGGGGACTGGTACTTCGACAATTTTGACAGGTGTATCGAGCGGTTTAGTTTGATAACAATTACGAGTTCCGACTTAACAGCATTTAACCGGAGCTTCCATTTCGCGTAATATTTCCGTAGGACATTAACGTGAATTTCGGTCATGAGGGATGCTATTAAGGGATGAAAATTTCTCGCATAGATCGCCGTGTCATCCGCGTAAAAAGCTAATTTTGTATTTCTTAATTTAGGGGTATCCGAGATGTAAATATTGAAAAGATGGGAGATAAAATCGCACCCTGGTACAGAAAGTTTCCTTACTTGAAGACATTTCATCATTGACCCTGACCATGATTTGTCGGCTTTCGAGGTAGTCTCGGATTAGTTTAATTAAATACGCGGGGTAATTATTCGTAATTAATTTGTGCAATAGTCCGATTATCCAGACTCTGTCAAACGCCTTTTCAATGTCCAGGAGCAAAATGGGCATATGATTTCTTTGGTTGAAACTTTCCACGGCGTCCGCAACGACGCGTGCAATTTGGTGGGTGGTCGAATATCCGGATCGAAAGCCAAATTGTTCATTAGGAATGACATGACGATCTTCAGCAAAGAGATCGGCCGATAACTGGTGGGGTCATGCGGTGGCTTGGAGGGTTTGAGAATGGGCAGCACCACTGGAGTTTTCCATACTGCCGGGAAATAACTAAGAGACAGAACAGCGCGCGCGATGTACGTGAGTTGGACTATGGCCTTCCGGGGCAGGTTCTTCAGCAAGAGGTTATGTATGCCATCTACGCCTGGAGCCTTTAAAGAGCTGCTTCTCTTGACATATCGCGAAATAGTGGATGGTTTAATTAAAAAGACGTCATCGGGTGGATTATGCTCTTCAGTCAGGAACTCCTCCACCCTTTGTATTAAGTTAATGTGATCTTGTGAAGTGCCCGGTTCTGGTATGTGTACCTCACCGTAATAATTAACCAAAGCATCTGCCTTATCCCTATCGGTCAGATGTAAACCGCCATCATTCTGCAACGCTGGTACGGGCCTAAATTTGCGCTTGAGCTTTCAAATTTGTGTCCAAAGCGTATTATCATCTGTACTTAATTTACCTAATCTGTCCGCCCAAATTTTGTCTCTGTGTTGTTTTATTTCTGTTTTGACTCTATAATAAAATTGAGGTGTTGATATATACAGTGTCTCACTAGACGTTGGATTGTATGGGTACCTACTTTTGTTATTATTATATTAGAGATCGAAAGTCGGTTAAATGAACAAAGTAGTGCATATTTATGTGCTCTTTCATAATCTGTTCAGAAAGCAGTTGAATTCCAAACGGTTTTACCGGCTACACGGCTACACCACAGCTGGAGGGGGCTCTTCCAAGATGCAGTTGCTGGCCTGCGCTCGGAGCTGGGATTCAAAAATCTTTGTACCGTCGTTATTTTTCAAAATCTTGACTTGATTTGGTGAGGGGTTAGACACAGGTCTAAACTTCATGAAAATAAATAGAATAAATTTTTTTTTGCTTCGCTTATACTGCTGTGCTATAAAATTCTAATTTTCCTACCCAGTGGTGATCAAGTGGTGATGGGTAAGATATTTTGCATTAATTCTTCAAAATTCATTTTTTACTAGCAAACGGATTTTTATTGATTATAATACAATAAACACTTTATACAACAGATTTTAAAATTATATTTACAGATTAAATAAATTAAGAATGTTACTACATCAATAATAGATAAACAATATTAAGTATTAATTATTCACTATAATTATACGTTCCTACAATAAGGTATATTTTTTTGAATACTTCGATACTGCGAAAAATGTTTTTTTCCTGGGGTTTATAAATTTTTATAAACCCACGATATGCGCCCTGGAGGCATTTTTATTTGTGTATGGCTCAGTATTAGATTTTCTACCACACAAGCCCAAGCATTTCACAGTATAATGGAGCAGCCAAAAGAACAATTATATTATCTTAAATGTAACATGATTTATAGCAACACTACTGAAATTATAATTATACTACTGAAATTAATGTAGTACTACTACCTTGAAGACGAGAAATGTATAATGTACATTCAGTTTGCAACTGGGATATTTTGCAATTCTGTTTATATCATATCAAAATAGATAACGTAATGATAGTTAGGTTACAACAGACAACAGTTTCCAAAAACACGTAATGACGTAACAAACCTATCCTAACAATGATACCCTACTTATTCGAAAACACTTGTATAAAGCTAACTAACATATTACTTTTATTATTTACAAATTATACAAGTACACGCAACGATAAAATTATTGAAAATCATACGCTATAATATGTTTCCGGTTCGTACATATACGATGCGATAACTTCAAACATCAGGCACGTTTTTCGATTTTTTATCGAATTTGAATCATTCCGTCTTTATTATCTTACAGTCTCAAAATATGTCTCAGCCTATTTCAGGCAACAACAAACCCAGTGCCTAGTTTTTTTTTGATACAAACGTCGCGTCGTTTAGATTTGTTACCATTCGCGTTTACTTTCTTAACTCTAAAGATACATGCCGTTAACTAAATAATCGGCATCGTGAGCGTAAGATTTGCCTCCTCTTCGCATTCTTCGACGAACTACTCTCAAGCGGCAAGCAATCAGTATTCCCATTAAGCACATGATTATGAAACCTAGAAAAAATAGAAAATATAATTAAAATAATCTGTTGCTCATTGAGATCACTGAAAATGAGTGTGTTCACATATCTTAAAAACTCTTGTAAAGAGTAAGGATTTCGCGCGAAATTTTGAATAGGAATTTGAATTTAATCGCGGGAAGAACCGGCAACAGAGAAAGGGCCGGGGTAGTTCAAAATATGACCGCGTGGGGGGTGAACCCTTCAGGGATTTGAAACGGTCTCTGGTGGCTCACAGTGAGCATTTGTCCAAACCATTATTCTTATGACTTGGCGTATTTAGTTCAAAATATTGAGCATGAAGTATCAGTATCATTCATACCAGCCAATATTTTTATTAGTTTCATTTTGTTTATTTTCACCACCTCATCTCCAACTACGCAGGGACCCTCTCCAAACACGTTGTATATTACCAAGTTCAGACCAATAGTAGAAAATGTATTGAACAGGTTGGAATAAAATAATAAATGAAATAAACATCAATTAATTAAAACTAATATCACTGAATAAAATCCTCAGAAATCACAAATATCCATAAAACATTAGATACAAAAAATAGCATACAGCACACAAGAAAAGATAATTCTCAATATTAACACTAACTAGTAAGAAAATTATCTTCAGCCGTTCTGAAGTTAAAATACCCCCCACCGTGAAATATTAAAAAAACAAGTGAGCCGATTTTGCCCGTTCACGAAGATGTACTTAATTTTTAAGAGATGAGTTTGTATACCAAATTTCAGATCAATTACTTCAAAATTATACGGACATAGCTAAATCGATTCAGTTTTCAATTCTCAAAGCTGGGCAAAGTTAATCTGAAAGTTAACTTCGTTAATCGTTAATCATTTAACGGAAGTTAACGTTAACCGTTAATCGTTAACTTTTTATAAAAAAAGATGGTAATATTTAGTATAACCTAAAAACAACGGAGTTTTCTGTTGCATAAGTTAAAAATGCCTCAGGATTTTTTCAAACTAGGTACAGTGGAAAGGTAACTAAAATAACTAACTACATTGCGAGATGCAAGATTTATAAAAGACATTGAAAAGACCAACTCAGGTGGTTGGAGTTAAAAGAATAGCATTTTAGAACGTTGCTTTTAAGTTTAGATTTATATTTTGAAGCGGGGTATTTCTAAGAAACTAACAATATTTAAAACAATTGATAAATATTTATTATTACATAATAAGTAGGTATACTCGCGGGAAAAAAATTTATACATCCTGCATTTTTTTGCAGCGTTATAACTCAACAACTATCCAATAAATTTTGGTCTGCTTATTCTTGAATATTTCCTAATATACAAAAAAATCTGTGTGAAAGTCCGATCAAAATTCGTTGGGCAATTTCTTAGTTACATGGAAACAAAAAATTTAGGATGTAAACATATTTTTTTGAGAGTGTACATACAAAAAGTGCTTTATATACGGACACCGCGTCGCACAAGGTAGTACGTCACACATATATACAATACCAAGTTAGACCAGGCAATAGAGATTTTTCCGTGACAAAAATAGTATCAGCAAGCCGACGGTCCCAGGTCACGTGGAACAGTACGTAGATGAATTGTGATGTGTTTTCAACTCGCAAATATCATTACTTAATTTGTTATAAACAAAAAACCACAAAAAATCATGCTTTTTTTCGTTTTTCGCTTGTAAAAGCGGAACCGATGGAGCAATCTTGACGCTTTCAACAGACGAATTGTAGAGAATGAAAAGACGAAGAAAATAAACCCTACACGGACTCGATCGCATTAAAATTAACGGAAGAAATTCTGAAAAACCGGAAAAATCTGCGTTTTTTTAAAAATTCATACCTCCGACATTTTTAAAGTTGTAGCGGAGGCTTTTCGCGTGAAAGTAGCGATTGATGGGTACTTTGAGTGTGGACAACCCAGACGTTGTCCGATGATTAGTTTTTCCACAATTGCGATTTGAATATTTGTATGCAATATGATTCGGCGAGCTTGGATGCCTGGAGGTGGTCCGACTTTAATTTTTTTTACGTATTTCGAAAGTAAAAGTATTGCGTTAAAATGTTGCGAAATAGGTGAAAAATGCTTGCAATCACGAGCGCGCGGCAGTCCGCGCGCTCCAAACCGGTAGAGTAGTGGGAGTAGTCGACGCGGGGAAGCGCGTATCTATAGTTATACAAGCGCGCTGCGCGCAAAGCATTAAGCCAAACCTACGCGATTTTCTTGCGAATTCGCTGTAATCTTATTGTGGTATTGTCGCCGCACATTTAAATTACATGGCGAAATTATTCGCGTCGCTGTCGCGGCGACAAAATCGCGTAGGTTTGGGGTCGGCTTTACTATGTATACGTTTCCCCTCTAATCGCACACTTCCCCCATTACTCGACCACTCTAGCGGGCGCGGGCGTTTTCGCTCATGTTCTCAGTAGTTTATTCCCCACTTCACGTCTAATCCCCTCTTAATCCGACCGAATCCAGGTTTTGCAAGTACATGTGTTAATATGTGCAAGTGTCAGCTGTTAATATTAAAAATGGCGGAGTTATGAATTAAAAAAAGAAGGCAAAATTTCTCTCCGGTTCTAATCATCCGATCGGATTGTTTGACCTATCATTCTCTTCGTAATTTAATTCTCTACAGTTCATCAGCATTGCACCATTAAGATTGCTTCAATAGCTTACCTTTTACATTAAAAAAAAGTAAAAAACGCGATTTTTTGTTGATAATTGTTTATAAAAAATTTTAAAATTGCATTTTCGGGTAGGAAACATAGTGGGAATATACTACGGACTGTCCTGCACAGGATGGCACAGACGGCTGCCTGCTAGTCTTTATGTAAAATAAGCAATCATTTATAGCTCTATTGCTTGGCCTACTAGGCCACTAGACCACTTTCGCGAAAAGTATAAAGAAAAAATATTCTCTACAGTAATGTATGGGTGGTCCCGATTTTACAGAGTGTGACGGTATTAAAGATTAAAGTGACAATTTACCTAAAGTTAATGATAAGATGGCGCCACCCGGCGCCTCCGCCAATCCTTCCTTGATTTCCAATCTCTCCGCGACGACATACTTCGACTGGTCATCGACTGGTGAAGTGTGTTTCGCAATTTTGATCTGCTTCGTTGTAGGCTTTTTACTTTCTAGTTGCTCTTTCGAATGCTGTTTTAGTTCATGAGCCAGCTTGTTCTGGACATGGGTGGGATTCTTCTCTTCAGATTTCCACGTCTGCGTGAACTCCTGTTCGGCTTTTGCTGGAGCTGGTTGTTCATTGTGTACTGCACATACAAGAAGTATTAATTAATTTCATTTAACATCTAAAAAGATTGTGCGCCTTTTAACGAATATTGAAGATTTGTTCGACTTGTTTCTCCTACATAAGAGAAATGCGTGGGCTCATATTTTAAAATAGTTTTTAATGGAAGAACAAGAACATATATTTCGATATTTACCTAAATGTTTTTCTTAACTGGCGAGGGGGTTGAGGGGGTATTACTGTGGTGTTTTTAAAACTTTGCTCTATGGCGTATAGAATCACGTGCATAATGTGTTTATGTCTCTTAGACATACGCAATGTCTTTTCTTTCTTGTAAGTCTTAAAATGCATAATCCTTCTTCTTTTAAATAGCTGTTTACGCTAATAATAGATTATTATACCAGTTATGACTAAACTGACTTAACCAGTCCAGTATTGCGTATACCAACTATCAGATAAACCTTACCTGAAGGTAATATATTTCTATGCCATGTTTCCGGACTATTTGGTTCTGAGCCATATGGATTGTTTCTATAACTTCCTTCTGAAAAAAGGCCGGCTGTAATTGTTACAATTCTCACATTAATCACATAAAACCAAACCAGGATCACATAAACAAATAACACTGCAACAAAAAAATTCCTCCCGGGAAATTTTAGCTAATAATGATTCTTTATACTACTTCCCACGAATATGGTCTTCACAACGAAAATCGCAAAAAAACTCGACTTTTCTTCAGTAGACCTCGTAGACTTCGACGTAGACCACTATATACAAAAATAAAATACACTAAATTTGCTATAAAAAGCGCCGACAAGTGTACTTTTTGGTTGAATGGTTTGGCCGCGCGAGCGCGCTGAAAGAAGGCCAAATTTTCCTACTTTATGTGATGTGCGTGTAATTACAAAAAAAAACTTAGATTCTGATAAAAGGACATCAAATTATCTACAAACTGCATAACTTAATCAGTTATTTTGGCCAAACTTTTGGCCGCTAGAGCGCGTTGAAATTGTATGTCACATTACGCGAAACCGCGATAACAAGAGCCCTTCACCAACAATTGAGTTGAGACCTATATTATTACTGTTTATTTATTAAAAACTATATATTTGCTCTTTTTAATGGATACTTAATGTATTATGTATTTATTTATTTTTTATAAACATTCGGGCTCTTGACTTAGCGGCTTCGCTTAGCTTAATATGACATAATATATCAACCCAATCTCGCGGCTACACCGTTTGGCCAAAATAAGTGATTAAGATGTGCAATTTTTAGGGAAATTAATGTAGTTTTAGCACAATATTAGCCTTTTTAACTAACTCGAAAACTGGGTTTTACATAAAGTAGGAAAATTTGCTCTTCTTTCAGCGCGCTCTAGCGGCCAAACTGTTTAACCAAAAATGCATTTGAGGAGTGCTCTTATAGGAAACTTAATGTACTTTATTTTTGTATGGGACGGTCTACCTCGAAAAGTGCATAGTTTTATCACTTTTTCGCAAAGAAACTGAAAAACGGTTGAAAATTTTTAGTTTTATTTCGGATTTTCATTGGGAAGCACATCCGTGGGAAGTAGCAAAGTTAAAATTCGTATTCAGCAACCCAAAAACATATAGAATGAGAGAAAAACAAACATCTATATTTTTTTCCTGGAACTGCGACCCTCGGAAACGATTTGACAGGACTATTATAATATACAGAGTGTTTTGTTATCCGCTTATTTGAGGTAACCTAGAAAAAAGCCTTGGGAGATGTGTTCAGGGGGTCATATAGAATCAATATTAGCTAAAATTTCCCGGGAGGAAGAAAGTTGATCAAAATTTGTCGCACAATGTAATTAAACACTCAATGTACCTGATGGCGGGTTGTGAGGCCAATTGTCCTGAATCTGCTGGATTGGTTGTCGATACACTTCGCCATAGTATGGTGGAATTTTTTGATATTCATGAGTATTGATTTCCCCGTATTGTAATGGGCTAAAAAGCACATAATCATGTTAGGTTCCATAGGAATTCAAATCTAAAAGAGTGTCTAACCTATAAAGCACATTGAACATATGCTTTTTATTCGATGTATCTACATATTCAGTTTCAGAATGCAACTAGGAGCCTCTGAATCTATGCATTCATTTTTATACGTGTCCAAGTGGCATGCTTACTACGTAATGTTATCCTTACTATTCATAAATATGTATTGGACATGCAATTTATATTAGCATATTTACAAAATCTACATCTCATCTCAACAATTTTATGCCATGGAATTATTCAGAATGACATTGCATCCCCCGCTACTAATATTTGAGTGTCTATTGGCTTTCTAATCCAACGCTATTACAGTTATGTATGTCCTGAACACCGAAGTTTTCTTTCTCGCACCAAAGTTGGTTGGGAATGGAATCAATTGTGAGAACATTTTGTTCCAACAAGATGTCGATGGACATTCGAAATGGTTCGCGAAATGTTTGCCGGACATGTTGTTGATTTGACGAAATGAAGAGAGAGTTATCGTGAAGTAAATAAAGGTCGCGCACAAGTTGGCTTCGTTCATCTCAAAGCGGTTGTCTGGTTTCGCCACGATATGGTAACCCTACTTTAAGATAAGCAAACGTTTTAATACTAGGAGTATTAAAACATTAATACTCTGGGGAACTTGGACTCCAGAGCTACCAATATTTTATTATTTTAATTTTGAAGTGACATAAGTTGACTATTAAGTTGATAAGTCTGCTATGATCATGAGGTGCATTTAAATTACATTTATGTAAATAAAATCATAATATCACTGAGTATATACCATTCGATTTCACTCACTATATTAGTTGCAGAAAGACAATTAATTAACAAAAAATTATATGTATTTTGCCCGTGCCCTTTTGTCCTGCATTGGACGTTCCAGTATTACTGAGTTAAAAGTAAAATGCATGTTGGTTCCAAAATATTAATACTCGCAAAAGCCTTTTATTATTTGCAAAAGCGTGCAAAAGCTGCTTAATTTAAATATTCTGTTTTTGGCTAATACAATTCGGACGTAAGCGGAAATGTTAAGCCAATAACTAGTTTGGGAGGACTTCAGAATAAGTGGAATTATACATGTCAAGTTATTGTACCTATATCAATTTCACCTGAAAGAAAACTACATTATCAGTTACATAGATAATTCTTCCTTCACTTAATTTGAAGGCATATACCGGGTGATTCAATGTCGAGGCTCACCATGGGGATCTCGCTTATTAGTGGAGATAGAGGCTGTTTAAATTTGGCAAAGTTTCGTATTTTTGTGCTGATCAATTATCTGAAAAGAAATTTTAGCTATCATTTTTCATTTTAAAGATATCCGCAAAAACTGAAATGTTAAGATATCGATTTTTTATTCAAAACCAAACGTAGCTAGACATTTGAAATAAAAATATTCTAGAGCTACTTTTAACAAGGAATGCAGTGTTATTCTTTAATTTGAATTAACATCAAAGATGGCGGCGTAATCATATCCAACTTTTGTTTTTCATAGGGGCGCCATGTTGAATTTTGGCATTTTCCGATAGTCCTGTTTTTTCTCATTTCCGCAATGTATAACATGTTGGCATTATTTTTTAAAACAATGGTTTAATAATAAAAAAAACTTTTTCTCGTTGTTTGTCGTGCTTATCAGGTACCCAAATGGTGCTTGGTTACAGAACGCCGGCGCCGGACTGACCTTTGGATTAATAATATTCGGATTGTAAAAGAAGCAAGTTTATACAACAAAAAGCTTATTTTGTAAGTAAATGTTCAAATTGGTCGCCATTTTCTTAAAGGTATAAAACCGAGCCAGCTTTTCGACATGTTATGCTCTTCTAACTGTTCTTCCCGAAATAGCATTGACCGCATTTGTTATTCTGTTATTCTAATGCAGTGTCATTTTTTTAATTATAAATAACATCAAAGATGGTGGCGTAACCATGGCCAACTTTTGTTTTTCTTATGGGCGGCATGTTGCATTTTGGCCTTTTCCGATAGTCGTGTCTTTTCTCATTTCCGCAATGAATAACATAGCATTATTGTAATTTATTATTTTTCCGATTAAGTTTTCATATTGTACGACTCATGTTTTTTTCAGACTAATACAAGTATAGAGGGTCGCATGGAACAAATTCGATCATAGACAAATGAGATCCACATGTAGGTACTTATAATATTATAGGTATTCTTATCTGGTTTCAGAGCGTCGCAATATCAGGAATGAGAATACCTCAACAGAATAGGTCGCTCAAGTTTTCCAAAAAGAACGACAATATATTACTTGTACAAGCTACACCTAATACTAAATCCTAAAGTGAGAGACAGCAAGATCAGGCAAGTTAGTTCAGTGTAGTCGCGTGCACGCATGGATAGAGATAGAGAGAGGAAGTCTCGCGAGTTTCCCATTCAGTTCTAATGGTTTCAGGACGTGCAACTGTGCCCTAATCTACCTTCATGGTAACCCGCCTCACCCGCCATTCGAATATCCAAGAGCTCGATGCAGTGTCTGCATCGCTCCCTTGTATTTATTATACCTGGATTCCAATGCGTCGGGAACCTGTAGTCCGCTACCTTTATGGTTAAATATGTGACTGTTCTTGTCTGAAAGCCAAACAAAATGGCAAATGAGCAATATACAGAATCTGCCTATCGCAAGTGGTCCAATTTCTCTCTTACCGTATTGTGGTGATTGGGGTAATAGCTGACTTGATTGATGCTGCGGCCAATTTGGGGATTGGGCAGGATATTGAGGAAATTGAGCCATTTGTGGAGGATCCAACTGAGCGTTACTGTTCAGAAGCACGTTTCTCTGATCTGGCAATGACGGTCTTATGAAGTCCTCTTGACTTGGAACGTTGCTAAGTTGAGGGTTGTGGTTTTGAATGGATGGATGATAGGGTTCGTGGCTTTGAACATTGGCTGGCTGTGTGATTCTTGAAACCTCCTGGAATTGAAATGATATGAACTTACGTTGCAAATTTATGTATAAATCGATAAATGTAATAGCAGATGGAAATAACCCAAAGTGTTCTGACACCCGGAATTCATATTACCTAATTGCATTATTTCACTTACCCCTTCATCAGTTTTAGTCGATGGGACATTCGAATTCAAATGATTTGTTGCTGATGATGTGACTGTCGAAGTCTCCGCTGGGCAACCCAATTCGGGTGCTTCATCACTTCCGTCCGAACATTGTGGAATGCCATCGCATGCATTGTATATCGCTATGCATTCGCTGTTTGAACGGCATTCGAATTGAAATCTCTTGCATTTTCCACCTAAAAATAAACAATATGTGTGAGAATTAGTTTGGGAAATGTATTATTTGTATAATGACAGAAGAAATAATGATATAAATGATGTTTCCTACTTTAAACCCTCTGAAGGGTTCGAAAAGGATCGATTTTAGGGTACATAAGTGTATTTTAGAAGTATATGTAATAGTAATAATAGTAATAAGTATTGTAGAAGTATGTGTAATAGCAATAATATAATATTAATCAACAATTATCTTCATCAAGGGCCACCACTTCAAAATATTATATGATGTAAGAAACAAAAGTTATAGTATAGCCGGATCGGCGATCTACTCGGATCGGCGATCTACCCGGATCGGCGATCTACCCATTTAGGCAACGCGCAGACCTATTAGGTCTGCCCCATTTCTTTTTATACTAAACGTGACTCGGGGACACTCAGGGAGAGAGTTTTACGAAAATGGGCCAATCGGGGGAAGGGTCCAAAGCTATTATATGTAGAAGTTACCTCGATGGCTATGCTGCCTATGTCAAAACATGTGACGTTAGTGGGCGACCGCACTCCTTGTTCGGATTTTTGACGTTTCGAATTTCTTATGTTCAGATTTTTGACGTTCTACTATTATCCGAACATGATCCGCACAATTGCCTTAGTTTATATATTTCTGCTGTAGAACGCAGAAATATGTTATCGACACTGGTGTTGCTGATAAACAACTAAGATTCATAGTTCAATAATATTGAACATTAGCGGCCTCCAAACTTTGGCAACGAAACTGATAACTACAGTGCTTAGGTTTTCGATTTCGACGATTTTTTGCTGTTCGAAAAGAAAAAACCCAAATATGACTAAATTTATATAGTATTCTTTCCATAATTTAAAAAATATGTTTAGGGCCAATGCCGTATGTGAAAGTTAAGAAAAATGTAAACTTTGTATTGAAAACAAAAATATTATTTTCATTTTGTTAACTATAATTAATTTGCTTACCACAGTTATTACCTTAATAAAATCTTATCCATAAACTTTTGATTGTAGATATCATGATATATCGCAGATTTACAATTGTTTGTAAAATGCTGTAAAATGTTATTTGTCAAAATACAAATATTTAAATGATTTACCTGGCTAACAGAATTAAAGAAATCGTAGAAATGACAAATCGATTGATTTCGTAGAATCTGGATATGAAAACTGACATTATGAATTGAGAAAGCAAAAAAAAAACGCAAAAAAATGCAAAAATTAGAATTTTGTTATTTCAGATTCATAATCCTTGAAAAAACTACCAGAATCGGTTGTAACGTTTTTTTTTTGTTTGCCAATGTAGTAATTTAGATTATTGTATTTTGGACAAATTAAGAATTGGAAGTCGATGATATATTCTCATATCTGAATTCAAATGTTTATCGATTATTTTTTTATTATTAAAAATAGTCGTGGCATGCAAATATATTTTAGTCAAAATTCATACAATT
Organism: Aphodius sticticus; assembly: GCA_963966075.1. NCBI lineage: Eukaryota > Metazoa > Arthropoda > Insecta > Coleoptera > Scarabaeidae > Aphodius > Aphodius sticticus. The sequence goes on from OZ014509.1 coordinate 28,198,250, forward strand.
CATCGTGATAATTTGCACCGCAAGATGGCGACACGTGTTCACAAACGCGCTTGCACGACATTAATGAAGTGATTAATAAACAAGATACGTTAATTACAATTTATATTGGTTGTATTCCATTCGGTTTAGATGAGCATGGATGTTAATATCTCTATTTTATCTTCGTTGTATCTATTTTACTTGAGAATAAAAGCTAGTAAGAAAATTATCTTCAGCCATACTGAAGTTAAAATATCCCCCACCGTGAAGTATTAAAAAAAAAGAAAAAAAACATGTGAACCGATTTTGCCCATTCACGAACTTGTCCTTACTTTTTAAGAGATAAGCTTGTAAACCAAATTTCAGATCAATTACTTCAAAATTACGGCAGTTATCGTGTACACAGACGGACATAGCGAAATCGATCAGTTTTCAATTCTGATCAAATCCATATACCGGGTGACCAACGGCATAGGTACTCCCGTTTATTTTTTTTGTGTATACAGCTGGACGAATGAAATTTGGGAAAGTGTTAATAGACAAAAATGCCATTCTCTGGAAAACTGTTGAGGCTAATATGACTTCCGGTTTTTCCGGAAATGACGTCATCCTTAAAATTTTAAATGACACCCTATATTCTTTGTGTGATATTTTCAATCAGGATGACATTCTGAACACAAAAACAAATCGATTGTCAATTTTTATCACCAAGGCAACGCAAAAATAACTGTTTTGTGTATTAATCTAGGTGGCTATGAATTGGTGGAAATAGTCGAAAATGGTCAAATAAACACTAACTAAATCGACTTTGACTCAGTGAGTCATTTTTTTTCACGGGTAGCCAATGGCCACACCCTGATTATTCGATAGATAACATCTTGCAATGTATCTTACAATGATACCAAATACTTGATATTTTGTTAAAATTCGTAGCGTACGGGTAAAAGGGTTGAGAAACGCTTGTCTACAGTATAGACTTAAACGAATAATTTTTATTAAAGTCCGGATAAATTTTCAAATGTTAGTTTAGTGGAGAGAGTATTAAAGACATCTTATTAAAAGAATACAATGCTAAGTATGAGGAAAATGGAAAATGACGGCACAATAGCATTTGTCTTGAGGTTTCTTCTTAATTTTCCAAGCCTGTTTCAGAGGTGTTGCGGAACGTCACCGATTGATAATTTGCACGGCCATTTTTACCCACGAAAGAAAGAAAGTTTGGAATCATTAGAAAAAGTAATTAAAGCGAATTACTCGAGGCGCGAAGAGAGTCATGCTTCACTTGCTAGATGCAGTCAATTGAAAGCGCAACCTTTCTATTTGTTTCATAGAAGCATGAATGAAAGTGAGACTGACACGATAACAATACCCTAACCATGGTAACTGGATCAATGTTTCTATTGCCTTGCATTTTAAACAATGACGTGTTTTCGTCTAAAGATATTTCATATGGATATCATTTAATATTATTATTATGGGAGACTTATTTGTTAAAATTTAAACATTATTTTTTCTTATTTTCCCAGGGTAGTCTTTTGAGGCCAATCTTCTATCTACTATATACAAGTGACTTATAACGCATGACACGGCTTCAATGGCGCCAAGGTCAACTGTAGAGGAACCTATTATAGTTTCTACGAGCTCGCAGTTAAATACATCAAGGGATAAAATAATGGAAGACCAAACTCATTGAACTAAAACGTATTCACATTATCTTATCAGCAAAAGAATCGAGGACATATCAACGTAAACGACGCCATAGTTCCATATGCGAAAACTACAAAATATTTGGATATGGCCCTCGAACAAAGCTAATGTGGACAGAACACGAGCAGGGTTTAACTTAAAATACAGAGAATTGCACTGGCTTGTGGGGAGAAACTTTCAATTGTAAGTACAAAATAAATTAGAAGTTTACAACTAAATTCAAAAACCAAAAACCATTAGATCCAGTCTTTCCAACAACAACCATTATGGTTAACCGCTCCTACATACGGAATAATTACTTGGACCGCGATCTTGGTGCCCAAACGTCAAGCAAGAGATAAAAAGATTTTCTGCCAAGCAGAAATCTCGTCTATATGTTACGGTAATAGTGATAAATAGGTTATTATTAATAATTACCGGTTATTATTAGTAATAGCCAACTGGCGAGGTTACAGTGCAGAATTTATCACATGAACCGGCTAGTATTAATAATTTCCAGCGTGCTGTGGTCAATGTGATATATTTCAATTCGATATTGCGTTAAGGTGATGCTACAATATAATAGAGCCTCAGATTTGGAATTCTGTTAGTATCTACATAATCGCCACACAACGAGTCTATTCACTGGGTTTTCAGTGTTGGGCCTTTAGTGACGTTAGTCCTGACTTACTTATTTAGTTACTACTCATGACTAAAATAAGGAAGATTATCAAAACGAGACTAAAAGATGCCAATCCATACTAATTGCATGCACGAGTGTGTAACTCTTTGGGTTATGCTTATTTGCGCAATTCTTAAAAGCTAAGTAAGTAATAAATCAGAAACTCGGTTTGTATTATTTTGCCAGTGCATACGTACATAGTGCTTCTGTATTTTGCAATTCGTGGCAAGAAAATTTATTTTTATTTATAACTTTTATAAATAATTTTATTTTTATTTTATTATTTACGATGAATATTGTTTATTTTTGATTTGTAAGTGCACAAATGTGATACAGATTTTATTTGAGTTACCTACTGTTAATTTTATTTATTAAGAATATATTTTTTTTAAAATGATTCCTGGATTTATTATTGTGTTTTTGTTATTGTTATATTTTTTCATCTATCTAAATAAATAATGTATTTAAAAGTCTTTTTTTTGTTGGTGATAAACACTTTCATAATAACCGCCTTATAAAACAGATTATATCCGTCAGATATTAGATATGCTTACGGTAGATATGGGTAATGGACAACCTAATGTAGGGAAGATTGGGGCAAGTTGTTACAATGTTTAATCTTTTATTTATAAAATAGTACTTTATTGTCAAACGCCAAAAGTAAAAATACCGTGTTAGGAACAGAACCATACAAAAATGTTTGCATCATTTGTGCGGTGCAATTTATGTAAAAACATCTATATAAACTAGTCTCGCCTATTCTTGCATGTATTTGAATGGAAATACAATATTGAAAAAATTAATATTATATGGGCAAAATTTCAAGATAATTGGGATTTGGGAATTTACTTAATAAATTGTAATTGTACATTTACAAAGAACTACCCACATGCATTAAATATAAAATGGGTGTTATTGATAATAAAATGGTTAACTTTTTTGAACACTCTGTATAAAATGTTCTTTTTACGTTTTGGTCATTGAGGCGTCCTTGGCTGTATACCAAATATCATTACCAATGATATCCAGTAGTTTCTAAAGTACAAGGGAGACAAAAGAAAACATTCTGTATTATCAATGTTTTGTATTATTCGTAATTTTGGTCATTGGGCTAGCCGTACTGATGATTTGCGTCGAGTAAATAAATATAATAGCGTACATACTAATCAAAATAACTTAGCTAACTTCTTTGCAGACTGTATACAAAAGATCTTTTGTAAAAAGTAACGTTTTTATCACTTTTACCGTGCCCGTTAGGAAATTATCAATAATAGCCGATCCATGTGATTATTTAAGTGTTTCTAATCACATTGACCAAATGATGCGGTTATTATTAATAATAGCCGGTAATTATTAATACAAACCACATTTATCACTTTAACCGTAACATATTACACACCATCACGTCAACGTAGAGGACCTGCAGCTACTGAATAACCAAAATCTAGTAAGAAGGAAAAAAAACCTTTATATCTCAGTTTTGTCTCGGAAGGAGACAATCGTAGAATTTTCTCAGGATTGTTAAACAAATGATGGAAGTAATATTAGGGTACTGTTTCGTTGTTCGAGCCATTCTAGAAAAACAGATAAGAAACACACCACCTGAAATTATTTAGGTTTTCGCGCTTTTCTAAAATTCAAATATTTATAACTTTCGTCTCAGAGGGAATTAATCGCAGAACTTTCGTCTCAGAGGGAAGTAATCGCAGAATTTTCTCGGAATTGCTAAATAAATGATGGAAGTATTCTTTGGAAAGTTTTGTTGCTGTGAGTGATAGTTTAAAGGTTCATCTATTAACATCAGCGAAAAGTACAAACGGCCTGATTGTGCCAAGGTGTTACAGGAAAACCGCACCATACATAATATTATGCCATGTTAACATTTGATTAAACTGCATTCCATAACAGATTTATAGTGAATACAACAAACATTTATTTAATTTCAGTGTAATTGCAAGTGAAGGGCGGTGAGTCTGAGTCTGGAGCTAGCATTAGATTTTCAAGTAGCCCCGCTATTTTCAAGTAGCTCCGTTTTCGGTAGGTAATTAAATACCAAGTTTTAAGAATTAATATACTTATAACTTGAAGGTTAATCCCTTACATTAGTTATTTTAGCCTATTAATTGAAAAAAAAAAATCCACTGGTTCAAGGATTAATTATACGTTTGTTGGAGCAGTAGTAAAATCAATTGGGTATTCTTCTACCCATGTGGCATGCGCAGAGGTTTTGGAAGGGCACACCCTCCATTGCGCATGCGCAAGATAAAGAATAAGTGTGTTATGCACTTATTTTGCCGCGCGATGCTCGAACAAACCTAATATTTTAGAATTTTAAAACATCCCTCCACAAAAACCCTACACGATACACCTCGCTGAGGGCGCAGCCGCAAAAATTAAAAAAAAAGTGTATGTACATTTATTACTTTCGTGTTGCAATGGTGTCATAAATTCGTGTTTTTTATTTGCTGTTTCTACAAACCACGCACGTATTCACACATTGTGCGGTTTTCTGGTGGGTTTTCGTTTTATTTTCAATATAACCTGTATGGAGTCGTTGGCCGTACGACCTTGCCAACTGTTTTGGATGTGATAGAGCACCGCGTTAATTGTTACATAAAAACAACTGTCACTCGATAGACAAACATACAATCGAGACTTCCTTGAATAATAAAAGCGAGATTAAAAGCGAATTATTCAGTGTTTAAACACGTTATAGCAGTAGTCCCTAGTTTGTAGAAGTCATATTTTCTTTTAAAATAAAACTACATCAAGGTCAACTAGCAATTTTGTAACATAGATTTATTATTATTGCGAAACTTTCAAGCAATAACTACTATAAACAAACAAAGTCTCGACGATATTTCTGACACTGACTTGAAAATGCGCGTGGCTTCGCACACCTGTAATAGAGTCTTTTTAGACGAACATATTTAACGAAAGATTGTTTTTATCAAAAATATGACTACACATCTTAATGTCCAACTAATGAAGTTTATTTCATGAAAATTATTTTACAAATTGTGGAGATACAATCAGTTTACTGTGAATTTGTCAAATGTCAAACAACTGTCACTCGATAGACAAACATACAATCGAGACTTCCTTGAATAATAAAAGCGAGATTAAAAGCGAATTATTCAGTGTTTAAACACGTTATAGCAGTAGTCCCTAGTTTGTAGAAGTCATATTTTCTTTTAAAATAAAACTACATCAAGGTCAACTAGCAATTTTGTAACATAGATTTATTATTATTGCGAAACTTTCAAGCAATAACTACTATAAACAAACAAAGTCTCGACGATATTTCTGACACTGACTTGAAAATGCGCGTGGCTTCGCACACCTGTAATAGAGTCTTTTTAGACGAACATATTTAACGAAAGATTGTTTTTATCAAAAATATGACTACACATCTTAATGTCCAACTAATGAAGTTTATTTCATGAAAATTATTTTACAAATTGTGGAGATACAATCAGTTTACTGTGAATTTGTCAAATGATGTTCTTCATTTGAAAGAGCCATTTTAAGTGGAATACTAAAAGCCGATATCTGACCCAAATTGCAAGGAAATTGTCATAATTTTTGCTTAAAGGATGAACTCTTGGCAAAAAATAATACAATAACTCGTTTAAATATAATCATATTATTGAATATTTAAATCAGAAAATAAAAGTACTTTCCAGTATATAAAAATCCAAATAAAGCAAACAAAAGTTAGCAGGTGATGGTGGAGATATCTAAAATTATGACGGATGGTACAACACACTTAATACCTCCCACTATTTCAATAATGGACAATTTCATTCAGCAAATAATTAGATATTTTGACGCCAATTCCTAGTAAAGTTTAAATTAAAATCGTCAATAGTCCTATTGGTTTTGGTGTAAACCTAACTAAAACAAATGTTAAACACAGTGTTTTTGTTGACGAGACTTTTATAAAAACTAAAGTTTATGTACCATGACTTACTTTGGTGAGAGTAAGCAACCCTCCCGAATTGGGCGGGACAGTCCCGAATTTTAATCACTTGACCCGTGTGATGAAGATCTCGAATTATGTCCAGACTTTAAAAATGTTTGTTTAATGTCCAGAATTTCGAAGACCAGCCATAATACTAATAATTTGTTATCAGAGAAAAGTGTACCATTTATTCGACTTAAATAAAAGACTACTAAAACGAGTACCCCACACAAAACAAAACAGAAACATTATCGGATTTCAATTCAAATAATAACAATCATTAAGTTGACTGTTCCTGAAAAATTCGATTTAAAACTAAATAAATGTCTATTTAACATTACATATTTTAACAGACATTTTCTAGTAATCTACAATATTGCTTACAATATGGATAAATGGCAAAGAAACGAATATTTAATGACAATTTAAGAAATTTTGGATAGAAAATTATTTGTTTTGATGTAGTTGCATATCGGTGAAGGCTGTGAAATCTATCTTTATTAATTTTTCTAATAGTTTTTGCACATAAAACTTCTTAAAAAATATATAAATCAAATGCTGGCTGGCACACACATATTAGTTGGCACACACAGCATATACAGTTTAAACTAACTTAAATTAAAAATTACAGTCCCAACCTGGATTTGAACCAAACAGCTTTCTTGTATGATGCACAACTAATGACAATGGTATCGAAGCCTATAACATATTATGTTCTTTATACCTACTTCAAATAGTCATGACCATATTCCGTATAATCTTTTCAACTGTATTCTTAGAAACGCTGGAAAGAGCGCTGGAAACATAATATATCTCTCTAAACCAGGCAATAGAGATTTTTTCGTGACAAAAATAGTATCAGCAAACCGACGGTCCCAGGTCACGTGGAACAGTCCGGAGATGAATTCTGATGTGTTTTCGACTCGCAAATATCATTACTTAATTTGTTATAAACAAAAAACCACAAAAAATCGTACTTTTTTTCGTTTTTCGCTTGTAAAAGGTGAACCGATAGAGCAATCTTGATGCTTTCAACAGACGAGAGAATGTAGAGAATGAAAAGACGAAAAATATAAACCCTACGCGGACTCGATCGCATTAAAATTAACGGAGGAAATTCGGAAAAACCGGAAAAATCTGCGTTTTTTTCAAGAATTCATATCTCCGCCATTTTCAAAGTTGTTACCAAGGCTTTTCGCGATAAAGTAGCGATTGATGGGTACTTTGAGTGTGGACAACCCTGGCGTTGTCCGATGATTAGTTTTTACACAATTGCAATTTGAATTTTTTTATGCAATATGGTTCGGCGACCCTGGATGCGTCAGAGGTGGTCCGATTTTAATTTTTTTTAACGTATACGCGTATCTAAAAAATTCAAATTGGAATTGTGTAAAAACTAATCATCGGACAACGCCTGGGTTGTCCACACTCAAAGTACCCATCAATCGCTACTTTCTCGCGAAAAGCCTGGTCAACAACTTTGAAAATGGCGGAGATATGAATTCTTGAAAAAAACGCAGATTTTTCCGGTTTTTCCTCCGTTAATTTTAATGCGATCGAGTCCGTGTAGGGCTTATTTTTTTCGCCTTGTCATTTTCTACAATTCGTCTGTTGAAAGCATCGAGATTGCTCCATCGGTTCAGCTTTTACAAGCGAAAAACGAAAAAAAGCACGATTTTTTGTGGTTTTTTATTTATACCAAATTAAGTAATGATATTTTCGACTCGAAAACACATCACAATTCATCTACGGACTGTTCCACGTGACCTGCGACCGTCGGCTTGCTGATACTATTTTTGTCACGAAAAAATCTCTATTGCCTGGTCTACTCTCAGATAGGTACTAGGAAATACACGATGTAGTTTATCTCTCACAGTTGGTCACCATAGTTTACATCCAATAAAAGATTCAACATACAATACACCCAGTGCTTTCAACATACAATACACCCTATGCTTTCTAGCATTGGGCAGGTAATTAACTTCAATTTGTGTGCCTGTCACAATTTATATGCCACTCGCTATAGATTAAACACAATAATATTGATAAGATCCCGATTTATCTAACGCGACCATCAAACATCCAAGTTACTACGGCAATCACCACAAACGAAATAATTAAGTAAACGTACAAACTTCAATTGTTTACGAGTCGAGTATGATGGGAGCATCCTCGGCATTGTAAGATAAAACAAATAGCATCGCGGATTTGCCGTTATCAGGCAGGTACCCACGGAGCATTGAAGAGGCGGCAGTACTACAGTTTTGTTTCTCCCGTAGCATCGCAATTATCAGGTGTAGTGGAATTAGGAACCGGAGACTCTGCATAATCATTACAGTCGCGATCGCGCTGAACGCACGGTTCCGTCTCTCTGTTTTCTCTGTGCCCAACGCGAGAATTTCGCCTTTTGATTCCGCTTACCGCGAACAGTTGATTTTATTATTGTGTGCGATGGCTTCTAAGCTGAAGAGGTCGCCGATTATACCGTACAACGAGGATAGTATCTTCACGCCGATGTGCCCAACTTCTAAAGGGGTTAGTAGAGAATAATTGTTTTCATGTCGGTGTGAAAAATCGATATCGATGAATTTCCGTTTTCAATTTCCGATAATTCTCGATTTAACTAAATAAAGGAGATATACTCTGAATACTCTGAATGATTGGTGTGGATTATTGGAAACCCAGTATTTGAAGACTGAACTAATGAAAGAGAGTTTACTTAGTCCGAAGATGCTCGTTTCTAAGAAATAATGGAACTTTGCTCTTTGCGAGTAATAATATACCACACGACATTATAAACAACTAATAAAGCACAAAATTAATTAATAATTAGTTTATTAATAACCTCTAGGCCGATCTGCCCACTATTATGAAAAGTGCTTTATGAAGAACTTGTAATAAAAAATAATATACTGGCGGGGCACCTTTTTCCCCGCAGAACTTTTCTCCAGTTAGTAAATGTTACATTGACCAAAAAGTTTCATATATACCTATTTGAATTCTTTATTCCTCAAAAACTTACAACCATTTGAAATAATAGCAAAAATGTATCTTAAACGGCTCTAACCTCTTTAGGAATTGAAAACCGCAATATGTCGACATGAATCTTTTTGAAACTATATATAGTCAAATCACTATTATAAGAGCTTTGATAGAGATAGACTATATTCTCAACTCTCCAATAATAGTGCAAATCTACTTGATGCAGATTACCATTAATTTGCTTATGTAAGATCACAGACGACTTCTATTTTTCTATTTAGTAAGTTGTACCTAAAATCTTGCACATTAGTGTCGTTCCTATAATTTATTCTTTGTACACTTTATTATCAAACATTTTACTGAAACTATGCAAAAAACAATTCAATTAACTTTAACTTGGAGCGTATTAGATTTTTTAGTTTCTTCATAGTGACCATTATACGCTGCTGGTTCTGGAACAACATAGTTCGCCTATATCAGTAGTGTCAAACTCATTTATGATCAAAAATATGGAACAAATCTAAATAAAATTGAACTAAAATTGAAAAATTTAATATAAATATAATGAAAAATAATTAATTGTTCACTACATTTTCTTCATTATTCCTGCTTCAACTGCATTATTATTAATGAATATCAAAACTACAAAAACAAATCTGCAATAGCAACTTAATCATAGGAATATTTTAAGATCATGATGCATTAAACATCTATCAATTCCATTACCTTACTTTTTGATATGATTGATGATCCCTTTTATCTCCAGAATACAACCAAAATACGCACCTAGAAAATGTTAAATAAATAAGAGTTAAATAAAAATAACTTTATACAGTCTGTCCCGTAATACAATGGCCATAGCTTAACCATGTAACACTTGGGACAAAAATTAGACGATTTAACCCAACTTCTATAAGCAATGTCTTTTCATTTCGTTGTACACGGCTTTAAAGTTCACGTTTCAAAAACCATTTTTTTATAAGCGATTTTGTGGATATTTGGAAAAATAAATTAAGAAGTTAGAACTCATCATGTGCGATGATATTCAGTCATGTCATTGTACCATGTGTGTCATTGTACCATGTGATGAGTGCCATGTGATGTAATAGACTTTTTTATGGTAAGGTAGAAATCCTTCGTTTTTTGTTTTAATATTTAGTGTTAGTATTATTAATTAATTGTGATTCATTTCTAATACTAATTTGATTATTATTAAAAATATAGATATCCTTCTTAGGCGTTCTAGTAAAAAGACATATTTTACATTTCAGTTAACTAAAATTATAAATTGTTTTATTTAATTAGACGATCATATTTTTATGATCAATCATTGCTTATTTTTTTTTTCAGATATAAAAAAAAAGTTAGGTTACAAGAAATATGACATTTGAATATACCCTTTGTAAAAGAAATTGTTTGACATATTTCTACATTGCTATGAATGCTATGTGTCACATAGCACCAGGGATGTTAAATTACGGTAATTAATTTTTGTCGTAAATTACCGTTGAAATTAAAATTATTAATTTCAAATATTAATTTACCACGTAATTAAAAATTAAAAATGGTAAATTACGATGGCGTAAATTACCGGGTAATTAAAAATTCAAAATGGTAAATTACGCTGTTTAAATTACCGGGTAATTAAAAATTCAAAATGGTAAATTACGCCTGTTTAAATTACCGGGTAATTAAATATTTAAAATGGTAAATTACGCTGGTTTAAATCACCGGGTAATTAAGAATTCAAAATGGTAAGTTACGCCTGTTTAAATTACCGGGTAATTAAAAACTAAATGTTAAATTACGCTGATTTAAATTACCGGGTAATCAAAAATTCAAAATGTTAAATTAAACAGATCACTGTAAGTTATGATTACTACTAATGTTAATAAAAATGTTTGGTAACCTTAAATTATTATTTTGTGGATAACTAGCTATCTCTGATCTTTTGCCTAATTTGATAGTACTAAAACCAAAGCAAAGACTACATAGAAATACTATTTTGTAGCACTACTACAAAAGCAGGAAAATCAAACAGAATAATAATAGTAGAAAATAAACAATTTAATTCTGTCCACATTCACAAAATAACTCTCCGGTTCACAGAGGGTTTTTTTCATTTGTCATTTATCTAACACTGGCATCTACATTAAAAAGTGAATTCTGAGAACAAATGGCTTCTGATTTCAGAGCTGCATTATCGGATTTGTTGGATTGGTCGTCATTGGCGAAGGGGCTTTCCACTTCTCTATTCATTAAATACAAAATATTAGTTCTATATTTTCTCAAGTAATGTCGGATTATTTGGAATAGTACAAATATAACGTTTACGGGCGATGGGACTGTCATTGGATGTGTTGAACTTTACGCACTAGTCCGACCATGCACCACGCGGATTGTTAGGTACTTCCCAGGCAAACGCAAACAACAGTGCACTTGTCGACTGCTTAGGAGGGGTGGGGCGCATTTATGCGTCTACTAATGGAATGTCTTTGAAATTAATTTAAAAATTCTGGTAAATTACTACCAACGGTAATTCAAATTGACGGTAAATTACCATCGGTAATTTACGCCGTAAATTACGGTAATTAAAAATCGGTAAAATACCATTATTTACGGTAATTAATTCGGTAATTTACGTGGTAAATTACGCTTTTACATCCCTGCATCGCACCCATGCTTTGCGCTATAATTGTATAATGACCGATATAAGTCCAAAAGATGTGATCTAACTTTCTAACTTATTTGTCCAATATGAACACACCCGATTTAGAAGCGGCTTCGTTATAACAAAAAAAATGCCTTTGAACAGTGCATGTCCATCGAATGTCCATCGAATTTTTTGATAACCTGTGTAGTTAACCCGTGAAAATGATAATGACAAATAATACTCTATTGTATTTGATCTAAATGCACATCTTTCGTGTACTAAACTATATATCTCTTAATACTTAATACATTCATTATTTTTGTCATTATTAAAAGAAACAAAATGTATCCTCCCTTCAGTATAATCGTTTTCTGCTAAGCTCAAACAAAACCAAGCTAGTTTTATTCGCAAGGATTTTTCTACAGTTACAAAGAACCTAATCAAACGTTTGCAAAGCGACAGATCTAAAATGGCTGTAATAAATTTATAATTGCAACTGATTGCATTGCAGAACATAATTAAAACAAGCGACAGGAGGGTTTTATTAAAAATTTATGCTCGGAGTAATACAACAGCGATGGTATTATTTGCCAGCTCTTAATTAAGCCAGTAGTTTCAAAGGAATATAGAAATAAAGAAAGTAAAAGCGAGCATAGCAACGAAGTGAAGTGTAGCAATTGTTACAGTTTCGGGCATTTTCTCTTCGAATTAACATAGATGAATCTATGTTTTATAAAAAAATATTGCAAAAGGCAGATTAGTACATATCATACGAATATTATTTATATATTTGCAAACATAAAAATAGATATACCTAATGTAAATATACGAATACTAAATTGAAATTTCATCTGCTCACAGTGACACCGACAAACACAACTACCCACTGATTGGCAAGCAATTACCTTTTTTGAAAAGTTAAGAAATCTCTTAGCTACGATTTGCATAGTTCTTAGATACTCACAAGTTACATATTTGCATTATATTTAGGAGTGTTGGTATTTTTGTCAGATTTCTCTAATAACATTAGTAATAATAATAATAATAAGAATACCAGTTATGTATAAATTGCTTCCGGGTTATGCCGTGTGTCAAGATTCGTAAATGTTGACGTTCCGCGAACTATGTTGCTCGCTTCTTCAGAGCTAACTGAATATTGAAGACCTACCAATTTATATTCTATATAATTCTGGCCGTGAAAGCCTACGTACTTACTTACAGTTATGTATTTTATAAAAAAATATTAAAATCGTACTACACAGCTAAACTGTATGTAGGAAAGCCTGAGAATCAGGAATATATCTACTGCATTGTTGCAAATGCGTTTATCTTCTACTTAAATACAAAGGCTTCACCACTAATGCAATTTAAATCATCTACGTAAGTCTATGTATGGAAATCTCGAAAAGATACACATCCAAATCATTTGATAGATATGTATGCGATTAGTCCTATCATGTGATAACAACATAGATATTTATCATTTTATAACACCTACTAGTTACTTCAATGACTCAACTTAATAAATTCTTGACATTGTTTGGCTAAACAATGATACACGTAACATTTTACAACAATTTTGCTAGGTTATGTTTATACGGATTGCAGATTGAAGTAAACATTTATTTATTAAACAAATGTTGTACCAGGTAGTGGAAATGCTATTTATTACCATTTCCTTCCATAAATCTGACAATATAGTCACTTCACGCGATATATATATATATATACATCAAACATTTTCAATAATTGAAATAAATTTATAATGTAATTAGTTGAAATTTTAAAATTAACTCTATATAGTTAAAGTTTATATATGACAATTATGATATTTTTGGAGCTCTAATAAAACTAAAAAATTTGCACCCCTAGCATGTTTCAGAAAGGTCCACTATCTTCATGAATTGCACTGTATACACGCATACACAATAAACATTGTTAATGCTAATACAAAAATAGTAATAAATTATATACACTACAACTTTGCCCAAAAATTAACAACTTGCCAAGGGTGCTAATTTAGATTTTACAGTAAAGCCCCAAAATGAACAAAGTATTTGCTAAAATACCCAACCGACCGTTGGCAATCTCAAACTAGAATCTCTTGACTAGACTATTTTGTTACCTGTTTAAAGAAGTTATTACTTATAATGTTGGCATAATTAAAGTACTTTTTCCTGAAATTTAACAAAATGTTTGCACATTTTACACTAAGATTTAGTACGTATCATGCAATTAATTTGTCACCATTCGTGATTTACACATTTTCATACTAATCTTAATCGTTTTAAAATATATAGACTGAGAGATTTAGTCATAAAAAGTAATTTTTGTTGGGGTCCAAAAGTCAACGAACCCGCAAAATCATATCGATTAATCGATCTTAATTGTCTTAGAATCTTACTCAATTATATTATTAAACGTTTTACAACTTATTCTATATCTAAAGGAGTAGATTATATTTAATTATAAATGTCAGTACTCTTCTATAAAGCGCAAACGTTGTCTGTCGTCCGTTCCGGTCACAACCTGTTCCGAAGAACTGTGACAAAAAATACCAACCTGTTCCAAAGAACTGTGACAAAAAATACCAATCTGTTCCTAAAAACTGTGACAAAAAATCTCAACCTGCCCCGAAGAACTGTGACAAAAATTCACAACCTGCTCCGAAGAACTGTGTCAAAAAAACACCTGACCGTTACAGCGCGGAGCGCCAGGACGGCCGCGGGTCACATTATAATATATGTGACCACCGAGCGACCCGTTTAGTGTCATTGAATCTTGTCTGTACTACTTTTCTATATTGTCGTAACAGTTGATCCAAAATGATGAAACTGCACGTTCTATCCTAAGTTGGTACTGTAACAGGATGTTATTCAAACTCAAGAAACTAAAATATACTTGGTAAAGATGCAGTTAATCTTGAGAATACATCAATGTCTCGTTAATTATAGAGAAACAAAAATGGTTTAAAGGGGTAAAACTCCATGGGTAAAACTGAACACATTTAGCTGATTTTGAGTTTATATAAAGAAACATTATCAAGAATAAACTGAAACTTCAAATGTTAATTTTTAATTTCTTGCTGAAAAAAATGGACCTAAACACAATGCACAATAAAAAGACAATATATACATATTTTTTAAAATTTCAAAATGCCATTTGCAAGCAACACAATAGTTACTCATAATATTGCTTTCAACAATGCAATGCCAACGTTTGGAGTATTGAGGACTCAATACGATGTTCCCACCGTAATTTTATTGATCTATTCTATTTACTTTTTATGATAGTTGTGCAAATTTATGGTAGCTAATAATAAGATAATAAAATTATTTTGGATTTTTCGTTAATACCAAAACTTAATTATTTTTTCTAAACTCCGATATCCGTTACAAATGCCTATATAGGTGTTTTTTATCATAAAATAAAATACTGTACTTGTATTTCACATCATATACATTTCTGAAAAGGTTCACTTGAAAATTAGTTTTGTAAAAATACAGATACCCATTTGCAAATTCCTGGCATATGTATTAATTAACATGCAATTATTTACTAAGACCCGTTCGGTATAAACAATATTAACTAACAGCCAAACAGAATCAAGATTATTAGCTAATTACATAACGATCCTTGGTGGACTGTAGTATAAAATGCGTACACCTATCAGTACTGGGTCACTCCGACGGGCGCACACACGTATATTATTACAACTAATTGGAGTTTTCGTTACATTGGGAAACGCGATTTCACTTTCAACTTTTTATTGCCTCTACTGGCATCGCTGCCTTCTCGCGCACAATAACCAACCATTGTGCAGGCTCGGAATTTTGAAACATCACCATTATCCGGTGTCATTCACACACGCAAATTGTCGAGTGGTACACAGACACATCTCGATTGTTTGCAAATATGACACGCGTTGAAGACAAGTGGCTTTTAGTGAAGTTAGTTACGTGGATAAATGAGATATAAAAATGCGTTGGCTTTGTTTGCTTTTGTTTTTTTGAGCACAAGGTTATGAAGCCATTGGTGTAACTTAGGTGTGAGTAGTCATTACCGTAACTCAAAGGCGAAACTTTGTGTTAATGTCCGTTTTCTAAGGAAAAATGTTAATTTAATTATTACTGGTTATGGCTGAGGTTTATGTAGTTCCATTATAGGATTTCGTGGTTAAGAAGTTCAAGCATTTTATAACAATTTAAGTTTTGATTCAAGAAAGCGCTCAAGAAATTACTTTGATGATACACTTAAAAATAAACCGCTTTTTGGATTTTGGGAATGTCTTTCTGTATCTGCCTTTGAGCGGATATGTTTTTGTGTATTTTATGTATCGAGCTTCCAGTACGCCCATATTTCCAAAAATTCAAAATTACAATCTGCCAATTAATGTAAGAAGTAAATACAGAAGTAGTTTATAGTGGTCAAACCTGACAGCCAGGCGCATTAATGATCAAGCGTGGTATCTCATTCCAAAAATTCAAAATTACAATCTGCCAATTAATGTAAGAAGTAAATACAGAAGTAGTTTATAGTGGTCAAACCTGCCAGCCAGGCGCATTAATGATCAAGCGTGGATGAACAACAATGGTTGGTTTTTGGTTGTTAAATCATGCAAATTCTTACGAAGATGTGGAGTATAATTTGACCAAATTTCCAAACTGCTACTT
The DNA here is from genome assembly GCA_963966075.1 of Aphodius sticticus. Classification (NCBI taxonomy): domain Eukaryota; kingdom Metazoa; phylum Arthropoda; class Insecta; order Coleoptera; family Scarabaeidae; genus Aphodius; species Aphodius sticticus. Next base: position 28,214,869 of record OZ014509.1, read on the forward strand.
TATTATATTTCCTATCATTCACAGCTTTAGAAACAAACAAACTACCTACAATTTGCGCGTTTAAAGTACCGTACGCCGACAGTCCTCCCATTTGAACGACTTAATAAACATTTTAACCACTCTCAAACGACCCGAAAGCAAAACAAAGAACCTCTCGGAGAGTTGAGTTGCAGCCTCGCAAAACGTATACGGAACCAAAGCGCTAATGCATGACTGATCGTTTTGGACTACTAATTTCTGGTCGACGACTACTACCGCATCGGTCCGTGGTTTCGCGCCCGGTCCATGGAAATCTCCCGCGAAAATCGTAACCGCTTCGAGTCGTTTTGACACGCACCGACGATCCGCGCTGGTAAAAATCGAGCCGATCCGTGCCCGGATAAGAGATAGTACGGTTGTTTTCCAGAGTGTGGGAGCCGGGCACAAAGAGTGCGTACGCAGTTTGCCCGGAATACGGAAATGCGGGAAAATTGTTACAAGTCGTCACATAAATTTGCATAGTATATGACCCGTCATCCGGTCGTGACGCCGTTGAATAAGTTTTGTGAGATTTTCTATTTGATGTGAACGGAAAGTGAAATTTATATTCCACTTTTCATTGGGCGTGCTGAATCTTTGACTTGATTCTGGGAAGCATTCACAGATTGGATTTTTAAACGATTTTATTAAGGGATGTTTCGCAACCAATGAAAGACGCGAAGAGGACATCAACACGTGACAAGAAAATACGACCGAGTTCAACGTCATTACGACAACGCTGCCACTTGAATATTTTTAAATGCTCAATTATATTATTGTTATTGAAAAAAGAAACAATGGCAGAGTAACAATTCGAGAGTATTTGCGGCGTTTATTTGCAAAAGTCTCTAATCGCCAAAATTTCAAAAAAACGTTTTTTTTTTGCAAAGTTACATAATTATTTAATGAGGAATCGATTGCTTTTGTCAGAATTTTTAGATACAACCTATTTATTACCTAAAGTTTGATGCTAAAGTGTAAGTTATTTGCAAAACACTCTGTTTGCTTTGAACGTTCATCTGCAAAACTGGCTGTCTACAGCTCAACCAATAGTTTGGTGCTCTAGTGTTCACAGAGCAAACAGGTGTTTTTTTTTGTTTCCCGCAGGAAAATAAATTCGTTTCAGTCTAAACATCAATGTTCTAGTGCGTTGTGATTTTTAACGGCAGTTTTGTTGTTGCGATTTGTTAGCATGGATGAGACAAATACTCAATGTGAAATTTTACCCTGTCCGAAAGGAAAAGGACGCAAGAAAGAGCGACAACCAGAAAACTACTCTAGGAATGTTAAAAAAAGGCTCAGGTATGTTTAAAAAGTAGAAAATTTTAGAACATACCGAATTAATGAAAGTAGGAATTACTTTTGTATCTATAGGATACAAAAGTAATTCCTACTTCCGTCACAAGAATTAACTTCTTCGCCGACGGCTGCGGTGGTCAAAATAAAAACACTGCAATGATGACAATGTTAGCGTACTGGCTTCTTAATGAATCACCAACAAACATTAAAAAAATTGAGATCACATTTCCAATCGTAGGACATTCCTTTATCCCTCCTGATCGAGTTGTTGGATTACAGAGAGAGAAATTAAAAAAAAAACTCCTGTTATTGTACAATCCAGCCACTATGATGACATCATAAGTAGACACGCCACAGTCAGAAGAATTGGCATTGACTGAAAGGTAGATGACTGGAAGAATGAAGCAAGGAAAAATGTAAAGCTTCCTGGAGCCTGGCATTTCAAATTTAGCCAGGCAAAACGTTTCATTTTTTACAAAAAAGAGGATACTGTTTTAATACAGGGCGAGATTAATTACGCCAGTAACGTTGGAACAGCTAAAGGAATTTGTAAAAAAAATGGTTCAATTACATCCATTCAACCATGCGATATACTACTAGGCAAAGAGCTTAAAGGCGACAAATAATCTATTATTGGTTTGCCGGTTAGTCATTATGGTGGCAATTGGCGACAATTACCAGAACGCGCCTTCTACAAAAACATACTGCATGAAGAGGATCAAGACGCGTTAAAACGAAAATGACATTTAATCCTTTCATTGCTTTTTCAAAGTTTCATTGGCATATAAATAAGAGGTTTTTTAAGATTTTTTTATTTGAAAATCTTTTCTGAATACTAATTACAGATTACTTACTGTATAATAATCTTTCAATAAAAATTCAACAACTTTCTTTAATGATTTATTTTTATTATTTGCAAAACTGTCTCTTTGCACCAAAATCTTATTTTGTTCTCAAAATCTGTGATACTTTCAAGTTTAGAATCATTCAATTTATTATAAGTGCCTGGTAAGCTACAGCAACCAAAATAAAATAAAAAAATAATTTTCATGTTGGCTAAAACGTTTTATGTTGCTCCTGAAAAGTAAACCAAGTAACAAAGAGGATGTTTTGCAAATAACGACCTCATTTCGACAATGCTGAAATCTAGACAGTGTCCGGCAAAAAATTTATTTTAAAAAGGTATTTAGAAACATTAGAAGGTATGCAACTACGAAATTACACACTTTCGTACGATTTTTTTTAATCACAAGCTTACATTTTTATCACGATTCTAGAAGACAACAAGCAACAAAAACAGAAATTTATTTTTTAAAATATTAAAAAGATAACACATTCTAACATTTTGCTTTAATAAATAAAGAATTGGGAAAAAATACTAAAAGTAATAACAAAACACATCACAATACAATGTATTACTCAATGTGGCCTTCTCAATTCTCAATGCATAATATTGTACGTTTGTTCATCTCTTTATGCACATTTCTGAGCATTTGAGGATATATGCTTTGGATACAATTTTCGATTACATTTGTGAGATGTTGAACGTCTCTAAAGGGCCATTGTGCATGATGCTTTAAAGTGCCCCAAAGAAAAAAAAATACATTGCGGTAAGGTCGGGCGACCTCACAGGCCATGGATTATTCGAATGTCTTCCTATCCATCGGTTTGGAAAACTTTCGTCCAACCACAATTTCACTGGTACTGTTGAGTGAACGGGTGCACCATCTTGCTGAAGGAGCATATTTCCCCGAATATCTAAAGGCAGATTGTCCAAATATTCAGATAAGAATATTTGCAACATTTCCAAATATCCTTGGGAGTTTAAAGTTTCGCGAAAAAATACAGGGCCGACAATATGTTCGTTCAATATTCCACACCAGACATTAACTTTGAACGAATACTGGTCTCGACATTCAATTTTAAAATTTTGAGGTTCTTGCGTCCACCATCGACAATTTTGCGAACTAATAGTACCGTTGGAAGTGAAGGTTGACTCGTCAGAATAAAGCATGTTTTTTGAGAAATGTGCATCTTCTTCTACGTTGCATTGAAATAAAAAAGAAAAATCCAACCGTGGATTTAGGTCTCCATCTTGTAATGTATGAACAAAACGGGGTTTGTATGCTTTAAATTTGTTTTTTTTTTCAAGATTCTCGTAATCGAATGTTCTGACATTTCTGCTGTTTCTTGTCTATGAGATAGAGACATTCTTGGGGCTTCCACGACGGGCAAAAGAACATTCAGGGAATTTTCTTCATTTGTTGCACTTCTTCTGCGCGATACGTTTTATCTTTTGTCAATGGATCCCGTTTGCTTAAACCTTTTAACGACTTTCGCTAATGTTGAATAATTTAATTGTTTCCTTGGGTGCCTTCAATTAAAAATGATAGCAGTTTCCCGACAAGTGTGATGATTGTCGCCATGTATTAACACAATTTCAATTCTTTCTTGCAAACTCAGTACCATCGCCAGTTCTGAAATTCTACACGCTTTAAAAATGTAAACCTATTAAGGTAACTTAACATGTAACTAGCGCAACTATTGTTGGTTATGTCAAACTAACAATTGTGGTCTCGTTGACGTTGCTAGGAAAAACTAGTCAAATAACATATTTGGTGCTTTTTACGTGTCAAAATTACTGTACTCAGGTCGCAGTCTCATACGTTTAAAAATGCATCCAAAACATCAACCCTTGAAATGATCCGAAATGTGCATACGCAGATTTAAATTAATGCATACGCAGGTAAATTTTGGTATTAAGCCTTGAAAATGAAAGACGCAACATGGAGTAAAATGTTTGATTGTGTTGTAAATGTTTTGACAATAAATTCCTGTTTTAATACTACCTTATTAGTATTTTTGCTTTTGCTTTTTCTCTTGGTTAGTTATGTTTAAATCAATGAAATGTTAAACTATAAAATGTTATTACTTTTGATATTGTTTTTATTTTTTAGTTTATGAAATTGATAAAAATGTAAGCTCGTGATTAAAAGAAAAATCTAGCGAAAGTGTTTCTAATTTCGTATTTGATACCTTATAATGTTTCTAAATACCTTTTTCAAATAAAATTTTTGCGTATCTTTTAAAATAAATGTACTTTACTCTTTAGTAATTTTCTTAATTTTGTAACACCCGGTATACGCAAGCAGATAATTATATCTTGATGTTCCCATTTGTGTCCAAGTTAGTGCCGGACACTGTATATGATATTAATAATAATTTAGAAAATAAACTGCTTATGCCGTGCGCCAAATTCTTAATTGTTGACGTATCGTCAACCATGTTGCTCGCTTCTTCAGAGCGAACTGCATACTAAAGAGTGACGATCGATAAAAGAACTCCACCAAAGACTAGACATTAACAGACCTAACACTCGGAAAAGGAACCACGTTCTGAGAGTGAGATAGAGTGCTAAGCCAATGTAAAACCCATACCTAAGTGAAAGAGCGTCACCAGAAAACGGAACAACTTCTGAGTGAGATAGAGGGCTAAACCGAGTTAACGGGATTATTGTATATTATGCTAACGAATGTCAATTTGATAATCGTAATGACATATGTCAAACTTATCAAAGGGTTCTTTGATGTAGAATTCAAATAGACACCATATAATAATATAAAATACTACTCAGGCGCATATTAAGACATATTTCACAAACAATCACATATTTAGGTTTTGTTTTTTAGTACAAACTAACCGCAAACTGAAGTTTCTCAATATTATAAATTATGATTTTCTAATTTTGATAATATTTTGCGGTTGAACTATTATAAAATGTCTTGCAGGCACCTTCTATCAGATTTCTTTCGTAGTGAACCCAAACTATTGGACAAAACGGACACGACATAAAAAGTTTATCTGAGATTATCAAATAGCGCCACATGGAACAGGCTGAATTTCAGTTCGAAAAGGCACCTGTATAATAAGGCTAAGTTAGAGGCTAAGAAGATTGTGACGAAATTTGCAACTGTGGATAAAGTTGTCATAACTATTACCAAGTTTCTACCGCTGGATTGTCGGTTTTACAGTTTTTGACTGTTTTAACACCATGCCATTTTCCTTACACCGACGGGTCATCGCATCCGATGCGATGCGAAATTATCACAGTTGTATCGTCCGCAAACTGAAACAGATCACCACTGTTCATATGCCTCTGCAAATCGTTCATGTATATTATAAACAATAGAGGCCCTAAAATTGAGCCCTGTGTGACTCCCACCCTTAACCTAGACGATCTCGAGCACAAAGACCCACCCACGCTAACAGTCTGACGCCTGTCTTTCAAGTACGACTCCAAGAGTTAGATTGCAACTTCCTACCAGAAACTATTAAATGTCTTCTAGTTTCAAATTAAGAGAATTTTTACACAACTTATTCTGATATAATACATATTGATTTCGGAAAGGCGTATTGATTGGAAATATGTATATTTCATGCTGTGGTGCTTCTGATGTATATTATTAATGATTAAAAAAACCTACCGAACAAGTCTGGATTAGCTGTTTTACTCGACGAAATTATATGCATGGTAATACATTTACATTGAACTTGAACTTTTTTTTGCCTTAGGCTTAATGGAAGTCGACTACCTCAGCATCCATTCAATTCCCAGCCGACTCTTTCAGTTTTGTTTTTGCACACGTAATTTGCATAATATAGGTGATTCAGTTGGTTGATACTTATAATTTATTAATAATCAATTGCTATAGCGCTATATTAATTTCTTATAGCGTAGACAAATTAGAAGACAAATAACAGACAATAGTTTAACGTTTTCCGCAGTATTGTGGTTTGGTCGACTAACAAAAGCGTGAGAAAACAATTTCTCATAGTTGTAGCTTAACGAAAAGCTACTCTTACTTAACCTTATTCCAAAACATTTCTTCACGCCACTTTACACACAATAATATAAAAATACTCTGTTACGTAAAGGTTACGACACTCATCTCGGTCTACGAATTTATAGTATTCGAGTTAAGCATTATTTTGTGCAATATGGTCAACCATCAATAATTATTTGGTGTATGTTACACTGCCATACAGTTTCACTATACAATTCTCTTCTTGCAGCTGTAATGTGGATGTGTACTAACTAACTGAACACGCAATGTGATGCAATATAAAGTTTGAAACTTACTTGGGGATTTTGCATCGAGCGTGTCTTTGCTTTTAGCTGTGGTCGTTGTGGTGGAAACTGTTGTCCTAATGACTTCTGGCGGGCTGGGATTGTTTTCTGATGCTGGCACATCCGGTTTTCTGTAAGATAAAGTCGTTCTAGAATAGTATGGAGTTATTCTATTATATTACAGTGTGGTTACAAAGTCTGTTGTTCCGCATTTATAAATAGGAATTTAACAAATCTAAGTTACTAAATAAAATCGACCTTGATTTTTTCATCACAAACAAATTTATCAATAATACAATAATGCCTTTGCAATATTGAAAACAAGGATCAGTTTATTAAACCGGGAAAACTATAAATGATGGTCTTGTGGTCAAAGAGTAAGACACCGCTTGAAAAAAAATGTTGCTTGGTCAGACTACTGCTCTGTTGCAAAGCCATATCAATCCCCAACGTTTTTACTTTATCATAAATATATGATAAAGTATTGTGATCGCGTCGAAAAAAAAATTGAGATTTTAGCGGAAATATGTCCTTTTGGGTCCCCTGAACATGTGTCTGTGTCTGTGTGTACCCGTTTTTTTTTTTGTGGCGATGATTGCGGAGAAACTACTAAAGGTATCATGATGAAACTTAGAGCTGAAAGAAGTTTTGTTCAAAAGGGCCCAAAGGAACTGGAGGTTTACTCTTAGTATTTTTCAGCGATTTTGCAAATGGCCACCATTTCATAATTTCGTCAATAAATTAAAGTAGAGCAAATTCTGTATAACTTATGTCTATGACATTTTTTGGTAAAGTTAATAATTTAACTGCATGAGCAAACTTTAACATTGAAACTCATGCGTAGAATAAGCGACTAGTTTGCCAGGATTTGACAGATATTTTGATTCTACAGTATTGTCAGATCATCAGCGTTTGACAGTGTTGTAGAGAATGATAAAGTCATGTACCTGGCCGTCCTGGCCACATCAGATTTTTTTGTATTGTCCCAATATCTGAATGTTTATGAAAGATGCACAGTTAAAGAAAGCATTATTATTTTAGCTTTTTACTTCTTTTAATGCGCGATTTATATTGCTAGTTTTGCGACCTAGGCTAGTTTAGCTGCATGAGTATCTATTTGATCGAGATCGGCTATGTCTGCATTAAAATAAAACTAGTAGAACTAGACAGATATGTCAATTAAAGCTGTGTTGGGATATTGTAGTCCGTTGACATCGGGTACACCGTCCAAATAACACGTGTTATTGGGTGTAAAAAGTGCGTTCCGATTGGTGGTAATGGTAGGTAATGGCGGTGGAAGCAGACGAAATTATAGTATTTCTCACATGTCGTGATGGTGACACATATTAGTTTGCATGTACATAAACTTGAGTCACTAGCAATTTCTATTAGAAATACTATAATGGCGTCTACTACCACTGCCATTAGCACTAATGAAAACGCACCTTAACGGTGTACAATATCCGAACGCAGCTTGTATTGACAGTAGTATTGTCAAAACATTAGCGCTGGACACTACCTACTGTCATTAGAATCATATCTGACATATAATCTGACATATGCTGGCTACTAGTTTTCACGCAGTACGACCGATGTCGATGAAATAGAATTTGCTCATGCAGCTAAACTATTGATGGTACTAAAAATGTCATAGTCATAAATTATTCAGAATTTCCTCTAGTTTAATTTGTTATTTAACTATTTCGACGAAATGCCAGAAATGGCGGCTCATTTGCAAAATCGTCGAAAAATGCTAAAAGTAAACCACCAGTTCCTTTCGACCCTTTTGTACCAAAAGCTTTTCAGCTCTAAGTTTGGTTATGAAACTTCTAAATATGAAGTTTCGTCCCGATACCTTTAGTAGTTTTTCCGGAATCGTCGCCACAAAAAACGGGTACACACACACACACACACACACACAGACATTTTTTTGTACCTTGGTCAAAAATGTTCAGGGGACCCAAAAAGACATATTTCCGCTAAAATCTCAAATTTTTTTTTTGGCACGATTACAATACTTTACATACTGCGTATGATAAAGTAAAAATCTGACGTGGCCAGGCACATGACTTTATCATACTATATATATATTAAATTATAGTTTAGCTGCATGAGATTCTATTTGATCGAGATCGGCCATGTCTGCATTAAAATAAAACTAGTAGAACTAGACAGATATGTCGATTAAAGCTGCGTTCGGATATTGTACTCCGTTGACACTGGGTACACCGTCCAAATGACAGTTACTGGGTTATTGGGTACAAAAAGTGTTATATACAATATCCGAACGCAGGTTATATTGACACAAGTTATTGTCAAAACATTATCGTTTGACACAACCTACTGTCAGTAGAGTCAAAAAATCTGACACATCCTGGCTACTAGTTTTAATGCCGTACGACCGATCTCGATGAAATAGAATTTGCTCATGCAGCTAAACTATGGATTGTACAAAAAAATGTCATAGTCATAAATTATTCAGAATTTCCTCATCTTTAATTTATTATTTAACTATTTCGGTGAAATTCCAGAAATGGCGGCCTATTTGCAAAATCTTTCAAAAATGCTAAGACTAAACCTCCAGTTCCTTTGGACCCTTTTCAACAGAAAGCTTTTCAGCTCTAAGTTTGGTTATGAAACTTCTAAATATGAAGTTTCGTCGCGATACCTTCAGTAGTTTCTCCGGAATCGTCGCCACAAAAACGGGCACACACACACACACACACACACACACATTTTTTTGTACCTTGGTCAAAAATGTTCAGGGGACCCAAAAAGACATATTTCCGCTAAAATCTCGAAATTTCTTTTTGGCACGATTACAATACTTTACATACTGCGGTATGATAAACACACGCACACGCACACGCACACGCACACGCACACGCACACGCACACGCACACGCACACGCACACGCACACGCACACGCACACGCACACGCACACGCACACGCACACGCACACGCACACGCACACGCACACGCACACGCACACGCACACGCACACGCACACACACACACACACACACACACACACACACACACACACACACACACACACACACACACACAGACACAGACACAGACAGACACAGACACACACACACACACCACACACACACACACACACACACACACACACACACACACACACACACACACAGACATTTTTCTGTACCTTGGTCAAAAATTTTCAGGGGATCCAAAAAGACATATTACCGCTAAAATCTCAAAAAAAATTTTTGGCACGATTACAATACTTTACATACTGCGTATGATAAAGTAAAAATAATTTATATAGCCTTGCATAGAGTTCTTGAGAACCCCATCCAAGCCCTCCACACGGTGTGCCACCAGAACATCATTTTTGTTGCCCTGGTACAATAAATAGCAAGTTTAATTTTTAAAATTATAACGGGGCGTAATACACTTGATTTGTTGAATTGGATTTGTTTAATACTGTAAAATAATCCGTTCACAAGTCCGTTCACAAAAGTTTTTGAGCAGCTAAAAGAGCAAAACTTTGCAAATCTGCATCTTTTACAAACAAACATATATTAGGATGTATCGAAAACCAACAATTAACATAGTATATTATAACAGTACTATAAATAGACATTATTAACATCAAAGTTTAGTAGCGAGAAAAAAAAAGACGAATGGTCTTTATCCAATATATGAATGTTTTTATGGTTACAGTGTTTTGGAGGTAACATTCTAAGCGCCTAACTATGTTTATTGAAGTTTTTTTCCGTAAAATATGATAATATTTTACCCCTATGTTTTACCCATATTAGGGTTGCCATATACGGAGAGCGTGTCGCTCTGTATACTTTAATCAACCCTAACTAATTTGTTTACATACTTACCTTGTTTCAACGTACGCTCCAACATTTAAAAATATAATCTACCAAATTTCAGTGAATGGAAAGGTGTGGCATAATGTAATTATAATTGAAACTGTTGTAATGAACACATCGTATTTTGCAGTTTTATTATAACAATTTCAATATCCAACGGAAAATCATTGTTAACGTCTTATGCCAATATTTTTATAAAACAAACTTTTTGTTTCCTTATTAAGACCTACCACTGGTCGAGGATGTGCGACATCCCAAAAGGGGAGTGACAGGTGGCTATTCTGCTCTACTGTACCCACCGAAAAATTGTTGTCAATAATTGGCCCACATTAATTCCTTCAACAAACCAATAATTTCTTTAATCAAAGAACCATTTATTGCAACCTTTAAATATTTCATTTTCACTCAACCAAGAATTTAAAAAAATATAATTCTTTCACTCAACACAATCATAATTATTTGAATATGATTCCTTATAATATATAAATTGTAAATTTTAACTGAAAACAAGAAGTTGTTTCACACAAATAAACGTTCTTTCTACCAAACAGATATTTGCAACAAATGCGATCCGCAAAGAAATATTTTCTTGCGTCTATTTCTGTGGCATTTTCTTGTAGGTGCAAATAGCTATAACAACATTTTATGACTAGAATGAATGACTAGAAAATATAGAAAATGGGTAATATGAATAAAAATGAATATATACTTTATGGTCATGGTCAATGCTCAATATATTGACGTAAATGCTCCAATTCATAGGAATAAAAATCTAGAGCCGATGCTCATTGTCAGCGTCAATAAATTCAGCATAAAGTACATTCTCATTTTTAGTCATACCACATTCGTAACCTTTGTTTTACTAATAATAAAAATTGTCTAATAAATACAAATTTATAATTAATTATTTGCAAAAAAATTTCATATCCAATTATTTTAGAAAATACTCGAACGGGAAATTTTGTTTTTATCAAAATACCATAGCAAACTGATGTACCATGTTCTTTTTTTTGTTTTAATAGCAATTTACTATCTTTCCATTGATTTCTTGTAAAAAAATACCACGTAAAAACTCCTTCGAGCAAAGTTCCCTTTTTGCAATTCAGACTCATTTTTTCTTTTCAAAAACCTTATGTCTTGATTGCACAGCAATAAATACAATCGTATATAATATAGAATGATCAACGTTTAATGCATTGCGTTGAACTAAGAAATAAGTATATATAAAATCGAACAATTGATTACTGCACGCATTTGAGATTCCCACTACACAATTTAGAATTCCCACTGCACAATTTGTGTCCAGCTGCACGTTAGAATAATGCCTTGATAAAGTAAAAAAAAAACGGAAGAAGCCATAACGTAGTTGTTAATCATCCGATTGATGAGAACCAACAAGTAATGGCTTATTTTATAGCATAAACTATGGTATTTTTCACGACAAGTGGCAGTAAGCCGCTGACATAACGCGCAAACGTTCCTATAGGCATTGACGTGTGTTAGAATGAAACAGCAATCTTCTTTATTTCATTCTAACACATGTCAATGCGTAGGAACGTTTGCGCGTTATGTCAGCGGCTTACTGCCACTTGTCGTGAAATAAACTCTAGTAGAATTCCCCTACCTAGTCACCAGATTGTCGTTTGACAGGCGTATGTCATTTTAAATGGGGCGGAATATTTTTTCTCCATCATTTAGTAGTCGATTCTTCCTAAATTCAATGTTCAAATTGAGTGGCTTTATATAAGAACATTTTCGATAAAAAGGCAATTAATGAATGCACCAGACAACTGGTGCATTGGCGCTTGGAATATATGTTTTTGCGCTGAATACTTTGAGTCCAATTTTTGGCAATATGACATCAGCTTCTTCGAAAAGTTCACGCGCTAGGATGCTTGTGAGTTCTGATTTGTTTTCTGCGCATAGAATTCTATCGACAACGCCACATTCTCCATCAGTAGTAGCAAATTGTCTGTTTCTAGAAAAATTTCATAGGTTAGGCCACACAATTTTAACAAAATTCTTAAAATATAATCGTTATCGAAACATCTCATGTACTTGTACATTCCGATAGAATGTCGGCAGGTCCATGTTGATATAAGGTAATACCACGAGAGCTGCAAATGAGTCATCGATTTCAGCTGTTATTTTGGTGATACAGACCATTCTCGTGCGTTAGACAGAAACAGCGTACTTTTTCATGCGTCTGTTCTTACGATTTTAAGCGATGGCTCATTTGCAGCTCTCGTGGTTTTACCTATAGTTGTGTTGCTGTAAGATGAAGTGCATACATTAGTGCAGGACGCTCTCGTCCGCTAAAGATCATCATCGATGACGTACTGATGCCAGTACTGATATGTATGTACATTGTAGTAGACACTACGTTTGAGTTCCACCGTACCTGAGTTTGCTCAAGTCGTCTTCATGCTTGGTGAGTTTGATCTGGCTCTCGAGATCCGGCAGGTGTCTATTAACTGTTAGGACTCCACTCGAGTAGTTGACGTGATGGGTGAATTTGCATTTGAAGTCCTCGGGTGGTCCGCATTGGAATAGATAACAACTGCCCACACTCTGCAAACAAAAAGAAAAATGCATGCGGTTAACGAGCCGTAGAATCTTAAGATAATTGAAAAATTGGAACTGCTGCGGATGAAGTTATAAGTACGTGGAAGGAAATTGAAAATCATGTGTCGATTTCACACGATGATTTGATAGAGCATCTTTAAGGAGCAAGAAAAGTTACTATTATTTAAGAAAAAATCAATAAAAAATCACTATCAACTATCAGTAGTGCAAATTAAACAAGTTACGTATACTTGTTTAATCGGCTCATGAAGAAGTGGAGAACGATGAACCAGCGCGTCAATGGAAGTGGTAGCGCGGTAAATCAACGAACGCTTAGTTGGTCCGGTAATACCGGAATCCGAAAACCCGAACGCTGGGTGTATTAGTGTGTATCAAACAAATGTTGCTTTCGAAATTCGAAATTTCATGTTGCTAAAAAGTTGTCCTTATGGACCCACATATACCACAGAAAAAAATTGCCCGGGATAGGTTTCCCGCAGGAGGCCTAAAGTTTATAATTTTCTTTAAAAATTAGATTTTGTTACAAAAGATTAAGCGATTTCTCCTTTTTCAAATAGAAAACGTTGAACAATAAAGTGTGAAAGTAATGTATACAAAAATATGCAACAATTAGGTCGCCTGCAGTTTATTTAGATTTGAAAGAATTTTTAGAAAAATGACCATTTTTCGTATAATTTAAAAAATTTGTTTAAACGTTGATAAAAGTTTATTTGTCATTAAAAATGTTATTATGTGCGTAGATGTGGACCTTGAAAAAGAAGAATCACTTAATCTGTCATTAAAAAATGAAAAAATTTGAATTTTTATAGAAAATTATAAACTTTAAGCCTCCTGCGGCAGACCTAAATATTTTTCAATCGGGCCATTTTTCTTTGTGGTATATGTGGTCCATAGAGACAAGCTTTTGCGAACTTGAAATTTTGAATTTTGGAAAAACCTTTTTCCGATCCACCCTATGGTGTATCGTGCTAGGGTTTATGTCCTCATTAGGGTGGTCCAAATGTATGATTTGCCCTTTTTTTCGCTGGAGGGCAACGTATAACCACAATCTGTTCCTTTTCATAAAAAGAATATTTTTCCAAATTTGAAAAAAATTGGTTGACATTACCAGTTACCATGTCATATTTCCCATTTAAAATAACCAGGGAACAAATTCAGAACCATTACTTTTTGGTTTCACTACCCCCCCCCCCTGCAGTATCATGAATAAAACGCAAATATTTCCCCAAATGTACAATGTCTCGTATTTTTTATTATTGTGGATGACATTGTTATTAACGGATTATTTACATTTTTTTGCTGTTTACATAAATATATATATATATATTCTATTAACAAATATCACAAAAAATATACAATGCAACGTACATACATATTTTCTATTTTTTTGCAGAAATTATTATTGTTATATTATTGGCATGCTTTTCGTAATTTTTTAATTAATTTGATATTGTTTAAACAATAACATACAATGTTACGTATTTTTCGCAAAAATTATTATTATTGGATTACTTGTCTTTTTGTAATTCTTTTAACATATTCATTTTACGTCGATCTATTTCCGCAACTTAGGATAATCATCGACGCTGAGGGTAGGCCTCACACACCCAAGAATTTTGTCTTACTGAGGGGATTCCACCCCCAGTAAAACTTCTTCAGCGTTCACGTCCCATAATGACAGCACAAGGGACCAAAGGTATTTGATCCCTGCCTAAAATACCAGGACAGTCGATTTTGGCAAGGGCCGTGCACGGAACCGTGAATCTCCAGCGTAGATTTTTTTTTGTATTTTGTTAACTAATTTGTAGTTATAACCTATAATAATAATTAGTCTAATAAGGTGTTTATAAATACATATTTATGAAACACGGGTTTGTGTTATGATAATATATGTATTTGCTTTCTACTAATAAATTATTCATAAATAACTAAATAATAACTCTATTAATTACACATTCGTAGAGACAGGCGCCGTAAAAATTTTTGAACAAGTGGGAACAATTGTAAATTAATTAAGACTTTTACATAAAAGATGTTAACAATCTATATAAATCCTATAATAATAATTTCTGCAAAAGGAAAAGACCAATATGTATGTAACACAGTATATTGGTGTTTAAACAAATTTTGTTGTATTTTGTTTAAACAATTGCAAATTAATTATAAATGTCAAAAAAGGCCAATAATTTATTAATAATTTCTCCAAAAAAAGTAGAAAACTAGTAAGAAAACTATCTTCAGTTGTACTGAAGTTAAAATAGGTACTTTAAAATATTTAAGAACAAACAAGTGAACCGATTTTGTCCAGTCACGAACTTGACCTTACTTTTTAAGAGATAAGCTTGTATACAAAATTTCAGATCAATTACTTTAAAATTACGGCAGTTATCGTGTACACAGACGGACAGACAGACGGACATAGCTAAATCGATACAGTTTTCAATGTTGATCAAATACATATATACAAGTCTATTTCTGCCATGCCTCCTTAAGGGTGTTACCACCAATTTACACCACAGTGAATGTGGGGGTATAAATGTAGCATTGCATATTTTTGTTTAAACATGGTATTTGCAAATTAGTTAATAAATGACAAAAAACATGCAAATAACCTAATCCTAATAATTTCTGGCAAACAAAATAAAAATTTACGTAACATTGTAAAATTGTTAACTTGAGGAAAAAATTTCCCCATATTTCGCGTACTGCAGTGCAAGATGTGGGTTGTGAAAAAAATTGTGGTTGTGACATTGTTCCTTGGGGAGTTCTGAACAATTTCTGATAACCTCCCGCAACTCTTCTTCTAGATCTGAAACGTGAAAAAAAGGAAAAAAATGCTTCCAATGTATTTAAAATGGGTTGGAAATTTGAGGTGCTCGATGGCACGTGTTAACGTTACCTATTTTTCTCAAATTTGGGGGAAAGTTTTTTTCCGGAAAAGGAACAGATTGGGTTGGGTTGGGATAGGTCGTAGATAAATGCTATTAAATCCGTACCTCCCTATAATCTGTATTGTGAACAAGATTTGTTGTTAATTGAGCCATTTGTGTTGGATCTTTGTTACTTCCAAGTTTCAACCATGTAGAACTAGGAAACACAATTTTCATACCTGTAAAAATGTCAATTGTCGCAGAAACAGATTACCATTAAAATTTATGCAGGTTTTGAGAGTTATAATAGTCGTCATTGACCAATACATGGACATATTTACATTGACGGTACCTGGTATTAACGGCCCTATACCAATAACTAAATTCTTAGACTACATAAATGAACAACTCTGCTAAATGCCGTCTATTCTCTGCTTCCTTGTTTTTGACACATTTGCACATCCTTTGTTACACAACTCCATCAAAATCGAGGAGGTAAGTCTTATCATAAAACAGAAAGTAAATGCATTTACAAACATGCACTGTTCGATGGTGCATATTTCAAAATTTCACAACTATCTCCGGAACAATTAAAGATAGACCTACAACTTTTGTGTGTTCTACATTTAGAATTGAACCTAGTTTACGCTTTCTGAATTTCAATATAACTATACGCGATACCTTGTATTATAACATCCAAATTCGCCCACCCTGTACATTTTTGTAACTCGAAAACGGTGCGTTATATGAAGAAGTCTATAACGAAACGTATTCTCATTTATTTTGTGTCTGTGATAGGATCTTCAAGGGAGGACCATTAAAGCTTGGACATACTATAACATAAATTGTCATATTTATATTAAAAATAATAGTTAGCACACTAACAGTGCATTTGTAATCGATAACTTCCTCCATTAATTTCTTGTTAAATGTAATTATGCATATCCTTATAAGATCGAGCATACAGCTTACTAATAGTTGATGTGAGAATCTTGTAAAATAGCTTTTAGTTACGTTATTAGCAATTCTAGAATCTCCATAAATTACATCGTAGTGCGCTAATAACTATAATAAATTAAAATGACTTTAATAATATGACTCAATATTTGTTTTTTGTGACAACAAATTGCATGTACAGCAATTATTATAAAGTTCCATAAACTTCCAAAAATACTGAACTGACTACACTAGCCAACGATAATAATACACTCAGTTCCAAAACAAGTGACGCAATTGACTTTTGACCTAACTTTATTGTCATATATTTTTTAAACCAGTTGTTCCTTTAAACCAGTTCCTTCGTCTTTCAAAAACAAGTAAACAGAACTAAGTTTTTTCAATGTATTCTGTATTGCAGCGAAAAAATTGGTACCATGTTTCTTCCTCATTTTTGACACACCATGTGTGTTAATCAAGTAATGGTATACAATCTATATGCAAGCCGCGTATTTTACGGACATTTTGTTTTTTATTCATTGATTTATCTCTAAAATTGTCCGAATTACAGCTTTTTTTGAAAGCTTGCATATTACAAGTTTCTGAATTAAAGGAATTAATTGCCTTCCAACAAATAAACAAAAAAGAAAAATCGGCCGACTGTGCACTGGTTTAAAAAATATAAGACATTAAAGTTAGGTCGCGGAAAATATGTTATATACATTCTGCATTTTTGCGGCGTTATAACTAAAAAAACCAAAGAATTTCTGGGTGAAAGTACTATCAAATTCGTTGGGTACTTTCTGAGTTACATCGAAAGTGTGCTATGTTATATGTTATAAGATGTTAGGTACTCTTCGGTTGCAGCAATTTTACACTTTTTTACACTTTTTCATAACGGTGTCAAAACATTTCATTTTTCAAGTGGCATTATTTAAAAACGTGCCGTGATCTGAAAACAATTGCAGTGTTTTGCACATATTTTTAAAACAATATTTAGAGATTGTTACTAGCTACCGACCTCAGAAAAATATAATTTATGTGTATATTTACTTATAAAAATATAAACCAAATATATGTTTGTTAATTTGAATAATGATGTGACGCCAGTTTTCCACAAAATTAGGTAGTGAGTTTCTCAAAAACTAGAAATAATTCACAACTTTTGAGAGATTCAGATCCTACAGAAATCATTTGTCCTTTGTTCTATCTTTTGTCGCTCAGTGTCGATAAATTAAATGAGCGGAAATCTGCTATTAATAAACTATTAAAAAATATAATTTATTAAATACATATTTAATTATTTTTAATTATATTTGACACCTGGTGGCAATCACTAAATATTATTTTAGTTGTGAAAAGGAAACCAGATCATTGAACTAGATGAAAAGTATTAGATTTCTTTAATAACAAAAACATCTTTAAAATTTCAGTATTTCAAGTATTTCTTAGTTTAGTGATAAAACAAGTATGCCCCTATCTATTCAAGATGTCTGCGTGACGAGTTTTAAAAAGGTGGCAACCCTAGTGCCTACGCTACTGACGATTGCATAACAAAGTAAAACATAAAATAAGTTACGGCTGCCACCGATAACTATCACCATACAGATTTTCTAGAAAAAAGATAAAAATTTTTATGGTTGACATAAAAGCTTTCTCGGAGTACACTTGAACAAGAACATTCGGCTCGATGATTGATGACAAGCTGACGTTCTTTTGTTGTGCACATTCCATGAGCGTCCAGTCATGTAAATTTAATATTAATTTAATCTCTTTACTGTTACTGTTAGGTGAGTAAGAACAATAATCTTCTCGCGTAGATTTGGGTGAAGGCTTTCAACATAAACTGCGCCTTATCATGTCAAACACGAGCCACCGTGCGACGTGTTCGAGTGAAAACCAAAAAATGCTTATTGTGTCGGAGCCATTGTAATCGGTCTCACGCTCTAATGGGCGCATATATTTTAAAACCCCATTTTTGCATATTATTAACTCGCAATTAGGTGTTTAAAGCAAGGTCGTAAATCACGGCTTAATGATGATGGCGACCGTACTGGTAATCCAGACTGGCGACATTTCTATGCCACATAAATAATGCCCGATTGCCGGACTGGCTTGTCAAAAATGTGCGGTTTACGAAATTCTTCAGATTGAATCTGAGGAATTTTAAACGTTGTTGTTCTCAAGACCACCAGGACTGCACGTTAAATTGTTTTAAGGTTCCCAGCTGTGGAGGTACCACCTTATGGTATTTGCAATGTCCCGGACATCCGGGGAATATACCTGAAATAGTTTCATAGAGAACGGCAGTGTCTGCATTAATATAAAACTAGTTACTTAGGATTTGACAGATATTTTCATTAATGACAGTAGGTGGTGTCAAACGCTGACGTTTTGACAATACCTACTGTCAATAGAATCAAATTATCTGTCAAATCCTGGTTAACTAATTTTATTTCAATGCAGACACGACCGATCTCGAGCAAATAGAATCTCATGCAGCTAATCTATTAATTTTGTATATAGTATGATAAAGTCATGTGCCAAGCCACATCAAATTTTTTCTTCTAAAGTTCTTTCTATTATTGTTATTCTGTGGACCAAATCGATTGTCAAATGTTTGTTTCTTAATCCAAACTGATGAGCAGGTATAATTTTTCCTTTATCGAGATTGGCCTCAGACATACTAGTAAGTACGTAGGCTTTCACGGCCAGAATCATTTAGAAAATAAACTGCTTCCGGGTTATGCCGTGTGTCAAGATTTGTTAACGCTGACGTTTCGCGAACCATGTTGCTCGCTTCTTCAAAGCTAATTGAATACTGAATACTCACTCTACGGGGATAATGTTTACAAACTTACCAAGCATTTTGACACGAACAAAACGAAGCTAGATGTTATCCAATCATGCTTTTTTGAGAAGGTGCAGGGACAAAGGTTTAGTACCAACATTCCTGCGTACCAAGCACCATATCAACACCGCTGCCGCCAAGAAGATTTTGAGGAGAACGGAGAATGCCTTATTACGTGAAAGGGTACATTTCACGTACAGATCTTTACAGGACACTACAGATAAATTGCTAAAACTTCATCTCAAATTAGCAAATAGATTGTCAGCCGAAGATTGGGGTAAGCTTGATTCCACCACATGGAGAAAGGCGGAATTTTAGTTTGAGAAAGCAACCGAATCTCACAAGAAGAAGTTTGTTAGGTTAGAGGCGAAGAAGATTGTGACCAAAACTACTACTGTGGACAAAGTAGTTATAAATATGTCTAATCACCAACTCTCCACCGGTGAATTGTCGGTCCTAGGCAAAGGATTGAACTTTGCAATCGCACCGATAAGAATACCTAAGGAGGAAATTATTACCGTGGTAGAAGCCGCATTGTACAAAATTCCAGGTGTACAAGCAGAGGACATTCGTCAAGAGGTTTCCAGGATAATTAGGAAAGCTACCCCGCCAAAGAGCAATATTACCAAAGAAGAGAAATACTCTCTGAAAACCATCAAGGACAACAAGGATATCACAGTACTACCAGCGGACAAAGGGAATGCAACGGTGATATTGAACAAGGAGGACTACAACAGGAAGATGAACGATCTATTGGACCCGAATACGTACCGTAAAATTTCCAAGGACCCAACAGATAAGATAGGAAGGCGAGTGAAGGAATTGGTTAAATCATCATCGATTCCCGTACAGGAACAAAGAAGCCTATTTGTTCAAGCCCCTAGGGCACCTAGGATCTACGGTTTGCCAAAGATCCACAAGGATAACGTACCTTTAAGACCAATCGTTAGCGCTATAGGCTCCCCAACCTATTTGTTGGCAAAATACTTGTCGAAAACCATCCAACCGTTTATAGGACAAACCACATCTTTTGTCAAGAACTCTGAACATTTTGTTCAGATTTTGAAGGAAGTTGTCATTGACCCTCAGGATATACTCGTAAGTTTCGACGTAACATCACTCTTTACGTGTGTTCCGGTTAAGGAGGCAGTCGAACGCCTTCGGACAACACTTGTCCCCCTAGGTCTACCAACCGATGTACCGGATCTTGTAGAGTATTGTCTCTCCACCACATACTTCAAGTGGGCGGGAGCGATGTATGAGCAGGTATAGGGTGCAGCCATGGGATCACCTTTGTCACCGGTAATCGCCAATTTCTTCATGGAATTGTTTGAAGAAAAAGCCATTAGGTCAAGTCCTTTCAAACCCAAGCACTGGGTCAGATATGTCGACGATACCTTTGTGATTTGGCCACACGGTAGAGATAGACTTACTGAGTTCATTAACCACCTGAACAATGTTAGTCCTTCCATCAAATTCACGATGGAAATAGAAGAGGATAATCAGCTGCCTTTCTTGGATGTGCTGGTATACAGAACGTCAACGGGTAGACTTGGACATACAGTCTACCGTAAGAAGACGCATACCGATCGGTACTTGAACGCCAAATCGCACCACCACCCCCAACAGAAGAGAAGTGTTATTAACACTTTGTTCAATAGAGCCGAGAAGGTATGCGACTCTAGCCCCTTGGACGAAGAACGAAAACACGTGGAGTGGGCCCTACGTCAGAATGGATACACCAAGTCTGACATACGGGGTGTCACACAAAGAAAACCGCAAGTCTCAGAGGAACCGCAAGAGTCTAAGGGGTTCGCTTGCTTACCATACGTAAGTGGGGTATCAGAGAGAATCGGTAGAGTACTGAAGAACTCGGGTATCACGGTAAGGTACAGAGCACCAGCTAAGGTAAAGTATCTTTTGCCTAACCCAAAGGATATCACACCACTCCTGAAGAACGAAGGGGTATACAAGATAACATGTGAGTGCGGAACATGCTATGTAGGACAGACAGGACGAAGCATCGAATGTCGAATCAAGGAGCACAGTAGGGACACCCGGCTAGGCAAGATTCAACAGTCCGCTGTTGCTCAACACTGCCACGAGTCGGGATACACAATGGATTTCGATGACGCGAAGATGTTGGCAAGGGTGGGTAATTATCATCGAAGGCTTATTAGAGAAGCCATCGAAATTTACAAACATCCTGACAACATCAATCGCGAGGACGGTACTGACATTAGTAGGGTCTGGAAATCGATCCTAACGCGGTCAGGTGGAAAACAACATGGAGCGGTAGCTCCAGATGTGCGCAGTGAGGTGTAAATTCAGGTATATAAGGGAGCCTTTCTTGGTAGGTCTTCAGTATTCAATTAGCTTTGAAGAAGCGAGCAACATGGTTCGCGAAACGTCAGCATTAACAAATCTTGACACACGGCATAACCCGGAAGCAGTTTATTTTCTAAATTTTACTAGTAGTTTTTCAAATAGTGTTTACAATGTGGGCAATAAATTGGCCTGTACGATAGGGTGATCAACTTTTTAATACTCCAAGATGGGACGCTGTGGTTCGAGAGGTGTACATAAATAAATATTTTCAATAATTAAATCTCATTCTATAACTTAAATGGTCATAATTTTTGAATACTCTTTTTTTATCATTTTCAACATATTCCTAATCCAATGACAAACATTTTATATAATTACTTCGGTATTTGAGTGTTTCCTAAGTGATTTTCTAAAAAAAATATGTTTGGATTTTTGAAGTTAAAGGTGTTTTTAAAATTAAAGATTTTTTTAAGCTAAAACTGAAATAAAAACATGCAAAATACTTTCTTTTCTTCTGCTTCTAATTCTTTTTTTTACTGCTTTGCTTCCAAAAACAATGTTAATTTTCTAGAATTTGCAGCGTCGAGCCATTGTTTGTGCTTATTAGATAATGGATTCATTTTTTCATTGTTTTATTTGAAATCCGATAATAACAATTTTCTGTGGTCCAATTCGAAAATTTAATCTTTTACTTGCAACAGCAAATATCGATTATTCAGCAAATTCAAAACTGTATCCACAAACATTTAAGAATCTATAATTTATTCTTTTGTGTAAATTTTTCTGTATTTGTATGACTATGAAATCCATACATCTACTTGAACAATCATAACCTCAAAGGCACAGATGTGGTTTCTCAACAAGATTCAATCTTGACTAAATTCATGCAGCAGTTCTGCCCTATTATATTAATTATATTAATAACGGGAAAATGGTTTCTTAATTAAATGTTTTGTAAAAAAGTTTCGTAATTTCTCAATTTCAACATAAAAATCAAGCAGTTTTTCTAAACTATTTCCCTTTTAAAGACTGATAAATTCTCGACATTAGAATAAAATTATCAAAATGCAGGACAAAATTCGGGACGTTTCACGAGGCGGGACTAGTTGTCAAATTTCGGGACTGTCCCGCCCAATTCGGGACGGTTGGTCACCCTACTGTACGAGGATGTTTCATTTGGTGGCTTTCCAGGCTTGGGCATCATCACTACCTCCGCAGCTTTCCAAACGGTTGGCACATATCTACTATCTACTATCTACTATCTACTACTCTACTACTATGTACAAAGTCTAAGAAACTTCGAGGAAGAAGTTTACGAAAATCGGCGAATCGGGCGAAAGGTCTGTTCGTCGCAGAAGCGAAAATCAGCGCCGCAGGCGCCGATTTTCCGCCTTAAATTTGGTTCTACAGTGCTTAGGCTTTCGATTTCGTCAAATTTCCGCCCAATTCTCGTTATTTTTTACCTCGATTCGGCTAAACTTATGGATTATCGTTTGGGACTGTACTCGTCAGCGCGTCGCCATGGCAATCGATCGAGGTTGCTAGGCAACGGCCGCGCGCTTCGCGACGCGGTCACCAGACGGCGACACATCGTCATGTCGCTGTTCAGGTTACGCTACGAAGCAATAGATGGCGCCCCGTAACCGCTCCGAACGTAACAGGGCATAATCACGTCGCACGTCAAGAGCATCCGGGCTTTTTAACGCTTCGGCGATGTACGTAGGTCGACCAGTAGGCCTATTAGGCCTGCACATTCTCCTAGTTTAAGACTAAATGCTGCGTTGCATATGTTAGTCTTAACCATGGCTTTGTTAGATAATTTTTTGAGATCCCTCCTGTTATCAGATCAAAACCTGGTGACTTTTTGTTTTATATTGATAATTTCATTTCGTATTCGATTTCCTTGGATTATTATAGAATTAGTAATTTCTTCCAAAGTTCTGTATACATTTGGAATGAAGAATTGTTCCAAGTACTCTGCAAAGACATTTATTTGAGGATTTGGGTGCTTGATTTCTTCCTTAAGTCCTTTAGTCGCCTTCCTTTGAGAATAATCTGTGATTACATAATTTTTTATGTCTTCTAGGTTTTATATACTGTCGTTTAATATCTTGAATCATCCTACGTAATGCCTTAGTTTACCAATTTTATTTAATTTTGACTACTGGGTTTTTGACAACCTGAAAACGTTTTCTCGTTTCTTTCCATGACAATCTCTTATTCTCTTTGGGTAATTTTACTTTTCACCTCTCAAAAAATTACAATCGTGGCTTCCCAAACAGATTTCAGTATATTGATTGGATATGATTGATTATATACGTGTCTATACCTACACGTTAGATGGCGCGCACAGTTATTTTGACATGTGCTATGTCTGTACCTGGACGCTAGATGGCGCTGACGGTATTTTTACCCGACAACGCTTGCGTGCGATTGATCGGCTTCACTTGCTGCTAGAACCCCTAACGAGACGGTTGTGTTTCTGTTCTCTACGTTGTACATCTCTTCCAAAGATTAAAATAAAAGAGTTTGGGCTAGTAACGTGTGTCTTTCACTACTACCCGCAACATATGGTCCGTCGAGGAAGGATTTTTGGAGAAAATCAGCGAATTAGCAGAAAAATTGGGAGAGTGGCAGTTCAGTTCCAGAACAAAGGAAACAGCAAGTCATGTCCGGTCAAGAGAGCGCTGTGCCCAGAGGTTAGAAAAGGATACCCAGAGAGCTACACGCAACGGACAAGAGAGAAACGAGAGCGCTACGAGCCCGAGATCAGAAAAGGACAGAGAGCTTGGCGCCAACATAGTAGTGAAGGAGATGGAATGCGACAACGCCCAGGAGGTTTGAAAATTCACCCAGAGAGCTTTGCGCAACGCCGCGGCCGCATGCCAACGACAATAGAGATTGCCGGTGCATAAAAGTAAGGTTAGAGCGTCCTTTTCCAATATTCCTTATCACATTCTATTTTTATTTCATTTTCATAACCAGTTTAGCAGGTTTCTAGACTAATAAACACCGTATTTTAAGGGTGTAAATAAGGAGACTATTTTATTGAAAAATGAGTACCTTAGATTTCGATGACCTAGTAAATAAAAGGGGTTATATCAAGGGAAAATTAACGCGACAAGAAAAAGCGGTTGATAGTTTTCATTCGTCCGATGACGTAAACAGTTTAAAAGAAAGAGTTTTGCATATTAAGCCGTTGTTGCAGGATTTCTATGACGTGCAAACTTTAATTGAGAAACATGAACGTGCCGATGCGGCCGAACAAGACACAGAGTCAGAAAATTTTGAGAATCGCTATTTTAATACTTTGGGGCGTATAAAAAGCCTAACAGAAAAACAAGCTTCAAGCGAGGAGACCACCAGGGTTACGCCCGTTTTTAGTTCAAATGAATCATATAAAATTAAACTGCCCACCTTGAATTTACCGAGTTTTTCAGGTAATTATACAGAATGGATTGCTTTTCGAGATACATTTGATTCACTAATAAATAATGAAGGTCGATTAAATGATTGTGAAAAGATGCACTATTTGAAATCGTGCTTAAAAGGGGCCGCTGCTAATACAATAGAGTCTCTTACGGTTTCGAGTAACAACTATGATGCTGCTTGGCAAATCTTAAGTAAAAAATATGAAAAATTAGATTAATCGTTCATGAACATGTGCTGGCTATAATAAAATCGCCTAGTATTACTAAAGCTACACAGGCATGTCTTAATCAATTGATAAATGATATCACAGTAAATATTGAATCATTAAGGGTTTTAAAGCTTCCGGTAGATCACTGGGATGCTATTCTAATTCCGATCATAATAGAAAAGTTAGATTATGTTACAAATCGGGACTGGCAAGCTACTTTAAATGAAGAAATGTACACGGTGTTGGTTAGAATAGAAGCCTGCTTAAATTCCCGACCCCTGTGTCCCTTGACTAACGACCCTAATGACTTATCCGCGCTCACGCCTGTCCATTTTATGATTGGAGATGCATTTACGGCTCCTGTTCACGTTGATTACATACCAGTAAAACTGAACAGACTATCCAGGTGGGAACGACTGGAGTGGATGCGGCAACATTTCTGGAAACGTTGGTCGCGAGAGTATTTGACAACATTGCATCCCAGAGGAAAATGGTTCCAAGGAAACTGTCCCATAAAACCAGGAAGTATGGTAGTTCTGGTCGAAGATGGCATACCGCCGCTTCAATGGCGACTTGGCAGAGTAGTGGAGTTGCACCATGGCAGCGACAACATCCCCAGAGTGGCCTCGGTTCGCACCAAAACGGGAGTTTTCAAGAGAGCGGTAAATAAGTTGTGTTTGTTACCAGTGGACTGATTTTCGGTCAGAAAACGCGCGTTAAAAACTCATGTGAAAAGTTCGAATAGATTTTAAGAGAAACTTCTTTGTAAGACTTGTTTTTTGAAAAAGACTTTTTTTAAAGATTTATTTTGCTAATTAACATTGTTTAAAAATTATTTTAATGTGTTTATACTTGTTTGGTTTATATTTGTTCTTTGTTCATTTTTGATTATGTTCATTTTGATTTAGAATATGTTTTATTTGCCGAAGTACGTCAAGGGGGGTGCTATGTCTATACCTACACGTTAGATGGCGCGCACAGTTATTTTGACATGTGCTATGTCTGTACCTGGACGCTAGATGGCGCTGACGGTATTTTTACCCGACAACGCTTGCGTGCGATTGATCGGCTTCACTTGCTGCTAGAACCCCTAACGGGACGGTTGTGTTTCTGTTCTCTACGTTGTACATCTCTTCCAAAGATTAAAATAAAAGAGTTTGGGCTAGTAACGTGTGTCTTTCACTACTACCCGCCACAATACGTATATTGTATATTGATCATTTTACAAACAAAGATGTTTCACTAATTCGGTTTGTCAGCTTCCTCAGACAATACATTTCGAAGCACATCTGGAAACAATACTTTGAGCTGAAGGAATTTCAGTAGTTTTCAATGTCAGGCAATCGATACTTACGAATGACATTTTTTAATCTAGCAAGGTAATTATCCTTATGTTCCTTCTCTTTTACACATCTTCCCTTACATCTTAAGATTTCTAATCAGCTAGATGTGCACATTTTCACTTTTAGTTGAAGGTGTGTCATGTAAGTAATTATTTTGTGTAACCACAACTAGTTTCGTTTTTATAAATATTCCATCTTCATAATATTATCTTCACATAATACTACCTAAAGTTTACAATGTTTCATTTAATATGCATGAAAGAGAGGTTGATTAGCAGAACAAAAAAAGCGCACACATGAGAAGTGGAGTACTTTCTATTCGGTGTAGCGCCAAACAGCGTCAAACACTTTCAAACTATTGCATTCATTAAATAAAGTATTATTAAGAAAATTAATTGGTGTGGAAAAAGAGAAGCCTCCTCGCAAGTTTCATCGCAGGCATGTGAAAAACACCGCGTGAGTTGCATTGTACGCAATCAACCACGTATTTCTCGCGCCAAGGTAAGCAGAAGCACATTCTTCTTTGCAGAATGTATGTTAATCGAAATGAAATTGTTGTATTACATGGGCAATATATTATTATGTGTGCGTTATATAATATATATCTGCTGTAGATTATTTATGGCGATGTGATGTGTACGTATATTGCAAATGACGCACATCTGAAACCATAACAGCTTTTAACAATAACTTGCTATATGGCATATATTAACGCCGATAACAACACTAGATAATTATGAAAATAATTGATTATGCAAGAGATTAAAGTAAGGATGAACCTGAAAGTGAGGGAGGAATGTGTAAGTAAGATAGTATAGTTCTTAAGAGTCGTGTAGATGGTATTTCCAAGAGCAACAGGCTGAAACGGAGTCATCTATCAATGCGGCTCAAAACCATCAGCAAAATAAAAGGAGAGCATCAAAATCTGCAAGTGTGTACAACAAATAGGCAAGGGAGAACCGACAAAACAATTACCAACATAAGGGATGTTGTCCAGTTAGGTAGCGTATAGAGGTATTTAAATAAGTCAACTCCTCACAGTACCGGGCGCGCTGTCTATATGAGCGACCTCCCTTAGGATAAGTGCGGAATAAGTGTGTATTATTACTTTTATGTTTATTAATCTAGGTAGATATGAATTGGTGAAACTATAGTCAAAAATTGACAAACAAACACTAACTAAATCGATTTTGGCCGAGATTGGATCACTGGCGTATCACTGGCGTCCTCTTATGTCTCATCTCACCTCTTCAATATAAACTTAGAAATGTATTCAACAATAATCAATAACTAGCAATAATCTCAAATAATAAGAAACTATCAAACGTATAAGTAGTACAGAGAACTGTCAGTATAGAGACCTATCTGATGTTAGCGAATTCATCAACAATTCACTACGCCGACTTTATTCTTGCTTTCCTGTTTTAGGTAAACATTTCCACGCCAAGATTTAGGCAAAATGTGAAGTATTTGATATCATTGTAATCGAAAAATGTCGAATAATCGGTGTGTACCCAACGGATATCCGTGAAAAATGACTTCATGGCCAACAACCAATTAAAAGACGCAGTAGGGCGCCGGTGATACAATAGCGGCTAAAATCGATTTAGTTAGTGTTTAGTTAGCCGCCTAGATGAAGAAACATAAGAGTGATATGTTTGTGTCCTTGGTGGTGGAAATTGACGACCGATATCTGACGACCGATATCTGACGACCGATATCTGACGACCGATATCTATCGTATTCAGAAAATCATCCTTATTGAAAATATCACAAACATATTATAAGGTGTAATTTACAATTTCAAAGATGACGTCATTTCAGGAAAAACTGGAGGTCATATAACTTCAAGAAAATTCATTCCCAAAAATAGCATTTTTTGTCTATTAGTACATTTTCCAAATTTTATACATCTAGACTCTAGACTCTCTAGAGTCTCAAAAAATAAAATAAACGGGCGTACCCGGTATATATAATATATAGATGTTACTTCTCTTAAGAAAAAACTGTGATTCTTACACAAGAAATAATTTTTGCAAATGACATAAATCCACAACCAGCATACAGTGCGAAAATGAAGTGGGTAACGAATAATCACTAAACATTTTTAATTGTTATTTTTGTTATTTTTTTATTTTAAGTTGATTAAATAAAATTGTTTTGGGCAGTGTTTTCTGCTGTACGTTTTAGCCTTTTATTTTAGTATTGAAAGTTTTGGCAATTTTGTCTTTCTATAAAAACTCAGTGCATACCTACAAGATTTTTATTCTAATTTGAATAGATTTATCTTTTTTTAGCAAATCATAAAGAGAAAACGAACATGGTTGCTATAGCAACAAAACCGAATTCATTCTAGCCAAAAAAAAATGTCCAAATTTCCAGTAGAATTATGAGAGAACTATGTTAAAACAACATTCGAAAAAGTACCTAATTATAATACACCGAACAACATCAGCAAGTAGAAAATTTTTAACTGCGAAGCCAAATACCATGCAAAATACCTCTAATAAACGACACATTATATGTAACGAAAAGACGGACCTACTCACACTTCTACATTTAAACATACAATGCATATCTAACAAAACTCATTCACTCCAAATACTAGCACAAGAACAAGCGGCCGATGTCATTGCCGTGGTGGAACACTGGCAAACTGATGGTAATGTGCAGCTTCACAACCTAGAAAACTACAAGCTAGTCACATGGTTTGGAAGAAGCATCTACAGTCATGGTGGGGTTGCCATATTCACCAAAAGTGAAATAAAAGTAGAGGATATATCGGAAGTGAAATGTATGTCCATCGAAAAGGTTTGTGAAATAGCAGGTATCTTTGTCCCAGAACATAACTGTGTCATTTTGGTCACGTACCGCTCCCCAACGGGTGCCTTTGACGATTACCTCGTGACCATTGATTCAGTACTAAACCTGATATTTAATAAATATAGCCCAGATATAGGTATAGTGATGTCTGGCGACTTCAACATAGACCTCCTCTCTAATACTGTGCAGAAACGTCAATTTTTGAGAGTGATGCATAGCTATGATATGATGCAAACCTTTTTCGGACCGACCACAATACAGGGAGCAACCGAATCATGCATAGACAATATCTTCATTAACAACACGAGATATAAGACCCACAACAATAACTACAACATAAGTGACCACATTCCACTCATCATGACGATGGAAGGTCAGCCAAAACATCAAGAGCAGCTTAGAAGAATCTACTCAACGAAGAACATGTCAAAGTTCAAAGATAAAGTTCGTGAGGTTTCATGGGAAAGTCTTTCCAATATAACGGACCCCCTTAAGATGTGTGACATACTGCTACATATATTCACAGGTGCAATCAACCACGCCTTTCCGATGAGGCCGGTGCGGATGAATTGCATGAGCAAACCATCACAACATGTAGCCAGTATGAAGGAAAACCTGAAACTGATGCATGCACTGCAACCCTCGTTCGGAAATAATGAAACTGGAAAAATTCTCACGCGTTACCGCCATCAGTACAACTTGGCTCCCGAGTTAGATAGAAGAAGTCAAAATCTGCATCGAATCAACAATTCAGATAACAAAAGCAAATCCATCTGGGACATGATTAACAAAGAGACATGTAGAAAATCCCGATCATCAAACACAAAAACACCAGAAAGTCACACGTTCAACCAATACTTCTCTTCTAATGGCGAGAACATAATAAATAATCAAACATGGAATATACAGCCAAACATAGCTACATTGCCTCCAAAGACTAACCACTTGGACGATTTTGCTCAAATTTCCGAGCAGGAAGTAAAAGATATTATTGTGGGGCTCAAAAATAAAACTTCCATCGATTTTTATGGAATCAACACCCGGATGGTAAAGCTGGTTGCCGAATTTATTACACCATTTCTGACCACCATGTTTAATGGCTGCCTGAGGGCGGAATCTTCCCAAATCCACTGAAGACAGCTGTAGTCCACCCAATCAACAAAAAGGGCGATCGTGAAGAATGTTCCAACTACAGACCCATCTCGGTCCTGCCTGTCTTCTCAAAAATTCTGGAGAGGATACTGCTGAACAGAGTCTGTGGGTACTTTACGAATAACGAATTCTTTACGAACAGCCAGCATGGATTTCAAAAACAACGCAGTACTACTACAGCATGGCATTCCTGCATGGCAAGTATCTGTACGGCAGTGGATCGAGGCGCAGCTTGTTCATCCTACCTGTGTGACTTGACTAAAGCTTTTGATACCATCTCCCACAACATCTTGGTACAGAAGCTGGCCAGTTATGGTTTCCAAAGTAAAGCACTGAACATCTTAACAGACTACTTAAAGAACAGATATCAAGTTGTATTAATCAATGGCAGAAAAAGTACACCACTTCCTCTGAAAGTCGGCGTGCCACAAGGTTCCATCTTGGGCCCAACTCTGTTTAATATCTACATCAATGACCTGCCAGAACATCTCAGCTGCAGTACCGTACTTTACGCAGATGATACAACCTTAATAGCAAGCCACAAAGATCAGAGCACCCTAGATGAACCGTTGGAGGGCGATCTGAAGAAAGCAGACACCTGGTTTCAGCAGCACAGACTTGTACTGAACAGACAAAAGACCCAAAAGATTGCCTTCACTATGGACAGGTGGACCCCCGTTGGGGAGCCTGTAAGACTCCTTGGTGTGATGATCGATGCCAGGCTAACATTCAAAGCACATGTGGACGAACTCTGCAGCAGACTCTCAAAGACAGTATTTCCAATAAGAAGACTCTTTAAGACTATTGGTGTGGAGGCGGCAACCGTAGGCTATCATGCGCTTTTTCATGCAAGCATGAGCTACGCAATTGAAATCTGGGGCCACACAAAGCATCTGGGGTCGGTCTTGCTGGAGCAAAAAAAAGCAATTCGTAGCATAGAGGGTTGGAGCTACTATGAACATTGCAAACCACTCTTTATAAAGTATGGTGTACTGACAGCACCAGCTGAATATATTTATAGAGTCCTGGTAGATGTCCACGCACGGCGTCGTTTCGAGTTGCCTCGCAGTGGATACTACCATGAGTACAACACAAGAAGCAGGTTACATCTACAACCACCGGAAATCAGAATTCAGTCGGCTGAGTATTTGAGAAGGGGTGTTTCTGTATACAACAGATGTCCCGAATCCTGGAAGTTAAAAGATCTACCCGACTTCAAAAGAACACTTAAGAAGCATCTACTAATAGCACCACCCTACACTGTCGAAGAAATTACTTTTTGAAATCAGTTGTTACTATCATTATCTTGTGTTGACGTTTACTGAACAGTAATAAAGCTTATTTTGAATTTGAATTTGAATTCGTTACTTTACATACATTCAAATGATTTAAAATTCAAAACTAAAAGCAAAATATTTCCTTGTATTTTGAGAATAAACGTTTAATAAAGGTTTAGCTAAATATAAATACCTAGTATTTGACGGTGAGGAAAAATACTAAAACATTTATAGGATTTGTAATTATTTCGATCGACGCAACATATTTTACCCAGTCACTCACAGTCAGAACGTAGTGGGGATAGGAAAATTACAATTTTATGACCTCCAAATGTCGCTTTTGCATTTGTTGAAAATTGCCACAAAGGCGTAAGCTAATAGATAATGATGAAATATGAAGATCTTAAAGAAGAAAATATACATATCTAAATTGTCGGTACTACTAATTTGGCTTAAATGACTTAAATTTTAATCAGTGTATCAATGCATGAATATTATAATATATTCCTAAATTATCGCCAATGGTTGCTGAATGTAGCCCATCGTCGCACAAAATTCTTGTTCTAGAATGAACGTTAAGAACGTAGGTACTGAGCTTATGATTATCAATTCACACCCATTGATATTACTCGAATATCCGGCTAAATATATCCATGAATGAACATCTTATCTAACCTTTTCTTCGTATATGAACACATCGCAGTTTTCGGTTTCACAGCATAACCTCAGGCACTCTTCCCTGGTGTCCAGGTCTATCTCGTTGAGATATTTGGCACCCATTGCCCTCGAGTCCTGAGTCCTGATGATCTTGTCCTTGTGGATCGCAAAATTGTCAATGCACGTTTTCAAGTCCACGTCACTTCGCTTTTGGACGTCAACATTTCCCACAGACGCACAACTTACGAAAAGATCCACCGCAAATACAACACACGCAATACAGAATATCGCGTTTGATAGCATTTTTACAGCTCGCACTATCGGAAAAACGTAACTGTCCTCGAGGTATTTGTATACAATGTGGAGCAAAATGGCGCGGCGCTAGTCTCTGGCAATCAGCTGGTTCCGGTAATCGATAAGTTGACGCCGGCGTCATAGTTTATTCTGGCTAGACGCACCGGTGCCAAAAATGACGGAAAATTCGAATGTGGTTGGGGTACGTATAGCTGCTCTGTGTGAATCCATCGACAGTGGAAATCAATAGGGCGATATTTATGGGAAAATTATACCGTACCGCTGGGAGGAATTTTGCCAAAGAGCGTTTTTGCACGCGAATATCATATGGGAAATGTAGTTCCAGGCATGGTTAAATGTGTTGTGAATATATGCGCCTCGCGTGTTTTCTGTTGTAGTCTTGTTTAGTCATTATTATATTTGCGGAGTTTGTTTCCATAAACTTAAACTGTGTGTATTCACCGTAATATGAAAATTTAAATGTCTAATAATCAGAAATATGTAATATGTATTTTGTTACGCAAACCCTTTAAGGTTTTGAGTAGGCAACCAAATAAATATACTTCATAATTGTGTTACACCGAAATGATTAGGTACTTCCATTCAAATTATAAGTTACAGTAAACTTGGAACCTTTGCCGATAATACAAACAATATCCGACTCAATTCTGTCGAGTCTAGGTGACGGATTTTAAGATTATTGCTGGCTATGTCGTAGGCATTCTTGCGACTATTAAACCCCGATATTCACAGAAGTCGTCACCTACACTTGACAGAATTGAGCCAGGTACTTTTATTATTATTTAAAAGGGACAAAGTTCTCTCTAACGTATATTTTTAAGTCACAAACTTGAACATGCATATGGAACAGCCGATTGAAAATTGTAACTGCATTTACAATATAAACGCCACCTTAATATAGGTATCAAAGAACCGTTAAACAAATTCACTACTGCTTTCGTTCCTATAAAAGGCCGAATTGATACACCGTCGCATCCGCCAAATGTGTTCGAGCTGGATTAATGCAGGGGTACCAACCATCTTGTTCCGTTGTACAGCAAAACTAGAAATCTAGAATAAATGGTAGGGTTGCGGGTACCAACTTTTTTTTTCAAAGCAAAATGATGTATATCTGGACAGTAATAAATAATAATACTTACACATAAAAAATCTGATGTGGCCAAACACATTACTTAATCATATTATATAGCAGTGTCAAACTGTGTCAAACTCTGGTGTTTTGGCAATACAGTCTATAGAATCAAAATATCTGTCCAATCCTGGCTCACTAGTTTTTAAGCAGAACGAGAGATCTCGATGAAATAGAATTTGCTCATGCAGCTAAACTATTAACGAAAAAATGTCATAGACATAATTTCGTCTACTTTAATTTATTATTTAACTATTTTGAAGAAATTACAGAAATGACGGCTCATTTGCAAAATCGTTGAAAAATGCTAAGAGTAAACATCCAGTTCCTTTGGACTCTTTTGTACAAAAAGGTTTTCAGCTCTAAGTTAGGTCATGAAACTTGTGTCGTCCCGATACCTAGTAGTTTCTTCGGAATCACTGCCAGAAAAAACGGGTACATACACACATACACACACACACATAGACAGACAGACATTTTTTTGTACCTTGGTCAAAAATGTTCAGGAGACCCAGAAGGACAAATTTCCGCTAACATTTCGGCACGATGACAATACTTTATCATACTATATACGATAAAGTAAAAATCTGATGTGGCCAGGATTTGACAGATATTTTGATTCTATTGACAGTAGTTATTGTCAAAACATCAGCGTTTAATACTATTTACAGTCATTAGAATACAAATATCTGTCATCGAGTACTAGTTTAAGAAATTTAAAAAGTTCAATTAAAAAATATTTTTAAAAAACTGACAATTATGGGCTTAAAATTGGGACCACTTTAAGTCAAATCATACCGTCCGTTAGTCCCATAACGTCAAATTGCCAAGCCGATACATTATATAGGTTTCAGTGGTTTCTAGTGCGCATAAGTATTTTTTTATAACAAAGTAGCATGACAGTATGCGATGTAAGAAGCTGTCGCAGCAGAAAGGGTCCTAGCAGCAATAAATCAGCGGGAATTACGTTTCACCGGTAAGTGACGTTAGATGTCAGTCAAATGACAATGAACAGGCCCGTATTCAATAAAATTTGACTTAATTTTTGGTTTACTTAACAATTAAATGTAGGTTTCCAAAGATTCCTGCCCAGCAGGAATTATGGATACAGATTGTAGACCGATGTAACTGGAAGCCGACAAAGTCCAGTGTTGTTTGTTCGAATCATTTTACGGATATATGTATACTATAGACAGAACATCACCAAATCGCATCAAATATATTTTCTAGTTTAGTAAAACATCGGTTCGATCACGATGTGTTTGATAGTCACAGAATATTATTAATTAAAAGTATTATAAATTGGTACACACATATTCGAATGTGTTATATCAGAAAAACAAAAATAAATAAATGCGTCGGCATTCGACATCAAAATAATAAAATGGTTTTGTTTAATGGCTAGTAGGTTACAAAATGTACAATGCTTATTTTGTTCATATTCATATTCATGTTACACTCATACGATTTATTTTAGTAATCCTCGGTGTGTTTGATAACAATAAACAATTGATAACAAAATCCAAAGGAAAGCTGGTTAGTCGACGGTGAGATATAAAGGAGAAAGGTATTTGTCGGGCAATTCCGTCATACGAAGATCGAAGAAGCAACCGTAGACACGTGTTTCGGACTATTAGTCCTCATCAGTACGGTATAGCCAAGGAGCAAGATGGACACTCAATGGAAAACACTCAAATGGTTCCCTACAGGGGGTGACCAATGTCGCCAATTTGGGAACCATTTGAGTGTTTTCCATTGAGTGTCCATCTTGCTCCTTGGCTATACCGTACTGATGAGGACTAATAGTCCGAAACACGTGTCTACGGTTGCTTCTTCGATCTTCGTATGACGGAATTGCCCGACAAATACCTTTCTCCTTTAAAATCCAAAGGGGATATCAAACAAGGTTATAACGTAGGGATCGACTTAATTATATTAGGGGTCGCGTAGCATTTAAAAGGGATAAGTGAAACAATCTATGCACCCGCAACGCAGAAACGCAGGGTGCAGTGATCGTTTCGTTGACTATTAATTCTAAATACAGTTATGGGAATAGGACACCTTATCGACGCCAGGGCCTTGACAAAAGTCTCGGCCCTGCCTTTCGGTAACAGAAGAATCAATAATGTATAAAGTAATGCTGCACTTGCACCCACAAGGAAAAGGAAAATAGGACAAGGAAGATATGTTCTACGTGTGATATTACCATTCGTAAATTTAGTATGCTACTCATAGAATAAGTTTTCCTTTCCTTTTTTATTATTTCGATAAATACATAACTGATGTAATTCATATTAGATGATGTAATATCCCATATAATTGGTGGGTCATATATGATCGAGATTTCACAAAAATTCTGCACTAAAACTATTTTGTTACTACTAAAGCCAACCTAATATTACGTTCGTATTTTGGGAATTGTTTCAGTAGGACATATATAACCCAATATAGATAGCTATTTTATCATCACTTTATGTTCTAGGATTATTGTCCCCTGCCGTGAATAATTGTATGCTAGCCCACACAGGGTAATTATTTATCGGTTGGATAAATGGACAAAGAAACAAAACACGCTTTTCACATCAGCACGCGCGAAATAGGAGCAATAAACGGCATAAAGGACTGCCAACTCGAACCGGGAATTTATAGAGAAATCTCCTGTAGATGCCTTTACGATGTATACACAGTTTTGTTTCAGCGATAATGGTTTAGCAGAACAGCAATTTCATTATATTCCGCCAGGCGGTTGTATCTAATTTTCAGCATCTGCTTGCGACGAACTTTACTTCTCCAAGAAAAACATTTATGAAACCGCACAAGTGGAAGGCATCTGTAATTTACAATGTTTGAAAATTTCTGAGTAATGCTTGGCGGAGTTTTCTCGCTTTTACTTTCTTTCGTGGCTTTCATATTCAATGAGCGTGCTTATGTAGATATCATTGCATGCGTGAAATAATTTTAATAATTAGATTAGATTTAATTTTAAATTTATTCTAATTTTGATATTTGACTTTAATAATCAAATGTGCGATTATTTAAAGTTTGTGCGCAACTATTGTATTAATTACACTGTGTTACAGTAAAAGTATACTTTTCACGAGACATAGTGTAAGATGGTGAGCTGGTAGAACTGAACATAATGGCCTATAGGAAATTTTCCAAATACCACCAAAATCCCGTTTTTACTTTATCATACGCAGTATGTAAAGTATTGTAATCATGCCAAAAAAAAATTTCGAGATTTTAGCGGAAATATGTCTTTTTGGGTCCCCTGAACATTTTTGACCAAGGTACAAAAAAATGTCTGTGTGTGTGTGTGTGTGTGTGTGTGTGTGTGTGTGTGTGTGTGTGTGTGTGTGTGTGTGTGTGTGTGTGTGTGTGTGTGTGTGTGTGTGTGTGTGTATGTGTGTGTGTACCCGTTTTTTTGTGGCGACGATTCCGGAGAAACTACTAAAGGTATCGCGAAACTTCATATTTAGAAGTTTCCTAACCAAACTTAGAGCTGAAAAGCTTTCTGTTGAAAAGGGTCCAAAGGAACTGGAGGTTTAGTCTAAGCATTTTTAAAATATTTTGCAAATAAGCCGCCATTTCTGGAATTTCGTCAAAATAGTTAAATAATAAATTAAAGATGAGGAAATTCTGAATAATTTATGACTATGACATTTTTTGGTACAATCAATAGTTTAGCTGCATGAGCAAATTCTATTTCATCGAGATCGGTCGTACTGCATTAAAACTAGTACCCAGGATGTGTCAGATATTTGATTCTAATGACAGTAGGTAGTCATACGCTATTTTTTTTAGAATGCCTACTGTCAATATAAGCTGTGTTCGGATATTGTACACCGTAAGAGCGCGTTCGGATAATCGGATAGGGTACGGTGAGAGTGACTAACGCCATACGGCGTTTATCTGCATATAAGAGAGAGACAGCCGACCCAGGTTATCTGAGCATTGCTCGCCCCATACCCTACCCTGACAAACCGTACGCGCTCTTACACTTTTTACACCCAATAACACGTAAGTGTCATTTGGACGGTGTACTCGGGGGTCAACGGAGTACAATATCCGAACGAATCAACATATCTGTCTACTTCTACTAGTTTTATTTTAATGCAGACATAGCCAATCTCGATCAAATAGAATCGCATGCAGCTAAACTATTAATTTTATATATAGTATGATAAAGTCATGTGCCTGGCCACATCAGATTATTTTATACTCGCATGTGTATAAAAATGCAGAACTCCGTTATTTTCCATCCGATTTCCAAAATAAAACATGAAATTGAAAGAGGGACCACAGACCATTATAAGGATGTACTGTTCGGTGAAATCCCATAAAAAGTCGATAAGTTATGGACGCCAAAATTCAGAAGTTTCCCATTATTTTCAGATTTTCTGAACTTTGACAACAGTTTGATGACCTGTTTCAATCCATAATATTTTATTTCTATCTTATTATCGAAATGCCATTTAAATTTGCATTTAATACGAGTTTGTTTATTAGAATCGGTTGAAATTTGACTGAGTTATCGAAGTTTAATCACCGACTTGACATTCACACTAGGCAGAAGGAATATACCTACGGCCCGACCGTAATAAATCCGTACTCTTGATTCACATTAACTAGACATTATTTTGTTTCTTTATTACCTTGTTTTATCGTATTTTAGTCTATCTAATATGTTATTAAGTATTACTCGACTTGTACCCAAATATCGTAAAATCATTAATCGACAATCTTAACCTATTACAATTGTGTATACTATTAGGACGATGTAGGTCTTTAGTATCACTAAATTTCATATAAAATAATAATCAAACTGATCCATAAGCGGTAAGAAATCAGCTTTAGTGGATGAATTTAGGTATTTCAACCAGGGCTGTGGAGTCGGAGTCGGAGTCGTGGAGTCGGAGTCGGAGTTCAGACAAATTTCAGAGGAGTCGGAGTCGGAGTCGGAGTCGGAAAAAATGTACCGACTTCGACTCCGGATCCATGTTTAAATAATGTAGAAAAAGACATGCGAGATGGCCGTTGCCTCAATAGATAGTAAACGATTAACTAAACATTATTAGGTCTTTTACAAAGTAGATATAGTTTAACTACAAAACACACAGGTCGGTGGTGAGTGATGATTAGCAAAATGATTATTGTGAGTCGCTAACCGCGTCGCATATATAGTTTATGTAATTCCCATTTCTAATAACCAACTTCAATATGCTAATTATGATAGCTAGATCATCTACAAATAAAAAAATCGGACTTCGATGCATACTTATAGAATTAGAACTTTCCAAAGTGAAGCGTCAACGTGTGGTTTTCCTTATTCATCAACATTACGAGAATTTGCTCCTATTCGTTCAGCCACAAAGAACAGCTGAACAATTCATTAAATATTGCAAAAAGTATTTTAGTGATATTCCCTTGCAATTTTAAAAAGAAAAAATAGTTTCCTACAGCTTTTGTACCAGAAGAAACAACGTGATGGTATCACAGTCGTATTATCAACTCTCAACATTTTTTTTTTATTTGTCCCAATATCTGAATGTTTGTAAAAGATAATGCTTTACTAGGAAAACTTTGCAATTTTAGCTTTAATGTTTCATAACTTTAAACGTTTAACCGAAATTGATTCTTTTTTTGGCACATGAACATATTCATCAAAAGTATCACCCTTGAGTATACAATATTATGGTATAATCACATCCCTTTGTATTTAACAAAATATGTAGAGATTTTAAATTGTTACTGATTATGTCGAGTGTAGGTTACGGCTCTTAAGATTATTGGTGGCTATGTGGTAGTCTTCTTGCGATCAATTAAAAAACACCGATATTCGCAGATTTCGTCACCTACACTGGACAGATTTGAGCCAGATGATTTTTATTCTTAGCAAAGGTACAAACCTCACTCTAAAGTAATTTTTAATGCATAAACTTAAACATGGATAATATATGTATAATAGCCGATTAAAAATTATAACTGCATTTCCGATTTAAACTCTACCTTAAGTTGAATATCGGAATATCCATGTATGCAAGTCATACTCATTGCAGCCAGAATTGTGAAGTCATTACTGCTAACAGAAGTAAGAGGTGAGATTATTTTCAGCTTATTTTGCACTTAATGTTGTATTCATTGAAATAAATTTTATTTTGTACTATACAGTGGTTTTGTTGTAATATACTTTTGTTATTATTAAAGGTAGAAAGAACATCGGTTCAAGTGACAAATTAGTTCAGAATTATGTGCTCTCTAATGACAAAACAGTTGAAGTTCTAATGATTTCAGAGATACTTTGAAAATATAAAAAAGCGTCCTTTTTAAATATGGCCATAATTTTGTGGTCCGATCAACAGGCCTTTTTGATTTTATTTACAATTAGATTATGTCAGATTTAATTTTTTTTGCCATTAAATTCGCTGGAAACAAATAAAATTTTGCCGGAGTCGGAGTAGGACTACCAAAATTATCTGGAGTCGGAGTCGACAGATTTTTTACCGACTCCACAGCCCTGAATTTTCAACTGATCTGTCAGGAATATTTGTTTGGCC
This sequence comes from Aphodius sticticus, assembly GCA_963966075.1. Taxonomy (NCBI): domain Eukaryota; kingdom Metazoa; phylum Arthropoda; class Insecta; order Coleoptera; family Scarabaeidae; genus Aphodius; species Aphodius sticticus. The sequence continues at coordinate 28,255,637 of OZ014509.1, forward strand.
ACAAATTCAAAAAATTATGCGGAACAACGATTTTGCAACTAAACTCAATGATGTGGGAAGGCGAGCTTGGAACAGTTTTATTTCATTAAGCGATAACTTTCTTGGAAATGATAAAAGTGCCGACTACGCAAATATTGTACAAGAGTTTTTGAGTGTCTACGGTGAAATGGGCTGCAACATGTCTATCAAAATTCACATTTATTTCCGCACAGTCTTCCCCAACTCAGTAACGAACAAAGTGAACGATTTCATTAGGAAATGGAAGCTATTGAAAAACGTTTTCAAGGAAAAAACAGCATCAGCATGATCGCAGACTACTGCTGGTCACTTAAACGCGAAACAGATGATGTATCGTATAAACAACGGAGTAAACATTTTTAAATTTTGTTGTATTTCTTGTTTTTTTTTTATTTTTCATAAATCACGATAGTAACTCAGTACTGTTCCAATAAACGAGTGAAAATTTTACTGTTGGTGCAATTTATTTTGAACCCTAATATACCCGGAAATGTAATGCACGTAAACTCTAATGTACAGAGACTACGGATTTATTACAGTCGGCCTGTATATTTCTTCTCCGTAGTGTGATGTGTTTAGCCGGTCAATAAAATTTGATAATTCTGTTAAATTTCAACCGATTCTAATAAACAAACTCATATTAGACGCAAATTTAAATGGGCTTTCATTAAAAAAAATAGCAAGAACATATTACGGATTCAGACAGGTCATCAAAATGTTGTTAAAGTTAAACATATGTGACAATAATTGGAAACTTTTGTACTTGAACGTCCATAACTTTTCGATTTGTTATTAAATCTGACCGAACAGTACATCTTTATAATGGTCTATGCTTCCTCTTTCACTTGAATTTTTAAGTTTGAAAATCTCATAGAAAATGCCGGAGTTATGAATTTTTATGCACATGCAAGTACCCAAAAACGTTTTTTTTTTTTTAATCGACATTTTGGGAGTGTTTGGAAAATTTCAGCTGTGCCATTATGTTCAGCTCTACCAGCTCAACAACTTCCGCTATGTCTCGTAAAAAGTATATGTCGTTTTTTTTTATTTTTGTAACCGAGTGTTATGAGCACAGTTTTGATAGCTTCTTGCTGTAGAAATGTATTTACTCGAGTAAACTCTCGACACATGTATATTATGCTGACGCAAAATGACTAAATTTTATGTTCCAAATTGACTTTACATCATTTTATATCATCCCATTAGTTGTTATTTTATTTCGTTCAAATGGTTGGACCTGCTATTTCTACAAAATAAACGTATCGTATCATAAATAGTTATTTTTAATACTCTCTTACCTCACGTTTTTGCTTGTTGCTAACACAACGATTTTTCTATAAAATTTTGTGTATTCAAGAAAAACAAAAACTAGCAGAACGGTAATAATGCATGGATTACCATCGTGATACATAATAAACAAACTCAAACATTTGGTTTTGTTTTTATATTATGTGATAATATTGACATTACTACTATCGCGTATGATAGCGGCACAACAAAGCAATAACAATAAGCGTAAAAAAATGTGTTTAGATCAGATATGATGAAAATGCATGTGGTCACCAGCGATAATAGTAAATGTAGCCCAAAGTTGCATTTTTTGATAATTTATCAAACAACCGTCAGTTTAACCATTTAAACGATATTAATTTAACCTACCTACGTATTTCTAAACGTGTTTTGTTTTTTCTTTCTTTGTCTTCTTCGTCAATATTGTGTGTCAATTAGCTGTAATAGGTTATTATCAGTCGGTATTAATTTTAATACAAAAGCGATAACAGGTCATTTTGATGTGATATTTTGTGTAGATTACGAAACGGACAACCAAATATCTCCATGCCATCATATAAAATATGCGCAAAATGTGAAAAGACATTTTATTTTAGTAATAGGACCCTCCAAAAATAAATTGACGTGAACAAATTTTCTATGTAGGCTAAAATAATAATTTTAATACTGTGAAAATAAAACTCCTTTCACAAATATCATTTTCTTTCATAACTGTTCAATAGGGTGTATCCAAAACACGTTTTTTTTTCGAAATTCAAAATTTCAAGTTGACAAAACCTTGTACCTATGGACCTACATATACTACAAAAAAAATTGGCGCAATTAGAAAATATTTTGGTCTCCCGCAGAAGGCCTAAAGTTTATAATTTTCTATAAGAATTAGAATTTTTTTTTCAATGAAAGATTAAGTAATTTTTCTTTTTCAAATACAAAAAAATTAACAATAAGGTGTGAAATTACCGTATACAAAAATATATTACTCTAATGCAACATTTAGATCGCCTGCAGTTCATTTGGATTCGATACAATTTTTAGAAAAATGACCATTTTCGTATAATTTAAAAAATGTGCTTAAATGTTGATAAAAGTTTATTCGTCATTAAATTTTTTATTATGTGCGGAGATGTGGGCTTTGAAGAAGAAAACCCACGTAATATTTCATTTAAGAAAACATGAAAAAATTCGAATTTTTAGATAAAATCATAAACATTAGGCCTCCTGCGGGAGACCTAAATATTATTCGATTAGGCCAATTTTTTTGGTGGTATATGAGGATCCACAGGGACAACTTTTTATCAACTTGAAATTTTGAACTTCGAAAAAAACGTTTTTCGATACACCCTAGTTCAAGCTTCCATCTTTCATTTCAGTCTTTTTCTTGAAAAGATACGTAGGTTACAAAAATGTAACCATACACAGGTTCTATTTAAAAGAGAGTGCCCTTTGTTACAAAAACTGTTTGCAAGATGTCAACAATTAAATATTCCGTACCCAAATTGCACCTCGATGGTACGAAGTTGATCGAACCTTCTCGCACGTCAAATTAATTTTCAGTAGTAGAGAAAAAAAATTCTCTTTTTAAAGTGCTATTTTGACACAAAAGAAGTCTTTTGAAGTGATGTACGTTACTCAACAAGTATTGAGTTTTGCTCCAAATCAACAATGGTTTCTAAACTACTTTTAAAGATAGCTCAAGAACGCAATTGGATGCCTCGTGTCTGTGCAATGTTTTCGATACAAATGTCTAAGGCCAACTCTGTTTCTTGAGCAAAAACAAGATAAAACTATGTTTTAAAATTTTACCTTGTATACGATCAAATCACCTCGTTATACGATGCTATAAAATCTGTACTATTCTCTTTGACCAAACAAATGTCATAAATTGTCCTAAACAAACATACTCACACCTTTCATTTCACATTCAATTGTCCCGAAATTATCAGAAACGATGTATAGCCATAAATAAAGTAACATTAGATTGAAACGTTTTGTTATTATATAAGCAATTTTATGTTTAGAGAATTCTTTGAATTGACTACAAGTAATGTATGTTGAGCGCGCATAGTATGGAAGAATTTTATTTTCTGAAACGGTTTGTTATTTGAAAAAATTCTCGGACACACGATTTTTAATTATCAAATTGTTTCTACTTATGACGTCATCGACACTTTTTAAAATGGCCCGTCTTTTGTTATTGATAGATTTGTTAATGTCCTAAAGGTACCTACACACAGAAAAGTGATCTCTCGAACGAAGAAAGAATTACTTGGATGAAGGGATTGGTAGGTTCGTATATACGCGGGAGATTATTGACTTAAACCATGAAATTTTGTTTCTTGAAATAATTACTAGATTTAAGAAAGTTGTTACTCCATTGAAGTAAGTAAATAGTCTTCAGTGAAGAGCATATTTTTATTTGCAGTAAATATATTTAGCATCTTCAATAGAGGGAGTTAGTCTTAAGTATTCTATTCAAATCCAGCATGATTTTTTCCCTAAACGGGAAAAATCAGATCAAACAATATATGATAGCTGATGTAGCTGAAACACTGGTCACGGAATCGCATTTTGTGCAGTTGTACTGCCACAAAATGTCGCACTGTTAACGTTTCTTGGTCAGATACATTTACCACAACACGACAACCAAAAACATATTAGACCCACATATCATTAATTGGACCTGTTATCCAGCGTTTATATACCCAAATATGGTGACATTTTATGACCAGACCTAACGCGACATCTTTTGGCACCCTTCGTACCATTTTCAAGAAAACAATACTTATTCATCTTAAATATCTTATATATTCTTGGATTAAGTAACTACGCACTGGAATGGATATACAAGGACTTCATTGAAGAAATTTGACATTCTTGGATCCATAAATTGAATTACTTCTTGCAAGACAACATTGGTTATTATGAAGAAAGTATTTATTTGTCGAGAGCATTTATCTGAGAAATTCAATTACTTAGATTGAGTAGATGGCATTTCTTGTATATACCTAACTTTCTACATTCAAGTAATTATGCATTTTAATTTAGTAAATAAGTTCAAGAAATTACAATTTCTTGTTTCGACTAATCAGTTTTCTGTGTGTAATTGACAAAACTTATGGACTTAAATAAGAAAATGTTCAAGTAAAAGTTGTGCGAATAGGCGTTTTCCATTGACTTATCTGCCCTGAATACGAATCTGAGCTTGATAGTAGCATATCACGTCAGGTTATTGCGCTTTTTGTTGTTTCTTTTATGAAGACGTGCGCACACCACTTATAGAATCGCTGTAAATACTTGAAAGCCATTTCTGAACAAACCTTCAGAATTTTAGGAAAAAGTGCAAAGATTGAAGAGTAGTATGAGACCATTTTGCAAATTTCTAGGACTACGAGCTTAGCTGGTATAAATTTGTAAAACCAAAATTGCGTCCTTTTGACATTTTGTTCCATAGCTCTAACCATAATTCGACCCAAAACGCAATTTCAATTCCAATTCACAAAATCCAATTTCCCTCAAGATATCAATTTTCATTTTCTCAAAATCTCCTCTCAAAATTTTCTTAGGCAAAGCCATAAAATGTTTCCTCCTCCATTTAGACAATTAAATGATCTACCAAAATCAGTAAGAATAAAAATGTGGTTGTCATTTAAAAAAGTATCGATGACGATATTATTGAGTAACAATTGACAGTCGGAAATTGACGGCCATTTTTACAAAAACAATGAATTTAATAATTAAAATCGATGTGTTCAAGGCCTTTTAAAAATAACAAACTGTAATATTTTCACATGTTCCTATACCTTATGCGCTCACTGTATATTAATATTATTGGAAAAACGAGTAATTGAAAGTTTGTACCGTTTCTTTGTACCACAGAGTATACGCAAAAAAAAGTAAAAATTAGCAGAGACACAATTTCTCGACAGCGCTAGTGGAATACTATGTATGCATGGGCGCCCGCAGAGAGGGGCAAGGGGGTGCACTTGCACCCCCCGGGCTTTTGATATAACAGGGGAAAGATCAACAAGAAAAGAAATCATGAAATACATGCTGATTTATAACTATTGTTAAAAACATTTAACATTAACTTGAAAAAAAAAAATATAATAAAATAATGGAACTTAATAATTAAATAATTCATAAATTGCTGAATTTACACATAAAAATGCATAGATGTTCAATTACAAAAGAAACAGAAAGAAGTGAAAACTGATTATGTTATCAATTTTTGCAAAAGTTGACTTATTGAAATACGTTTGCTAGTCGAACGCAGATTATCGCCATTTAGCAAAACTCCGAGCGTCAAAGGGCTACTAGGACTTATATCCTACAATTTGAGGTATGATAGAATTGCAACAATTTTTGCAAAAGTTATAACTATTTTCTGTAACGACTGATTGAAATACGTTTGCTATCCGAATGGACATTATCGCCATTTAAGGGTTGTTGTCTACGGGACAGAACTCCAAACGTCGAAGGGCTACTAGGAGTTTTAATTACCTACAATTTAAGGTATGATAGAAATTTATGCAACAATGTTTGCAAAAGTCGTAATCATTTTTCTGGAGCAACTGAACGAAATACGTTTGCTATTCTAACGGACATTATCGCCATTTAGGGCTAGTTGTACATCGGGCAAAACTCCAATCATCAAAAGGCTACTAGGTCTCGGAATTACCTACAATTTGGGGTATGATTGAAATTTATGCAATAATATTTGCAAAAGTTACATTTTTCTGGAGCAACTGATTGAAATATGTTTGCTATTTGAACGAACATTATCGGCATTTAGGGCTAGTTGTCCATGGGGCAAAACTCCGATCGTCGAAGGGCTACTATATCTTTTAATTACCTACAATTTGGGGTATGGTTAAAACTTATGCAACAATTTTTGCACAAGTTATATACTTTTTTCTGTAGCAACTGATTGAAATACGATTGTTATTCGAACGGACATTAACGCCATATAGGGCTAGTTGTCCATGAGGCAAAAGTCCGATCGTCAAAGGGCTACTAGGTCTTTTCATTACCTACAATTTGGGGTATGATAGAAATTTATGCAATAATTTTTGCAAAAGTTATAACCATTTTTCTGGAGCAAATGTATGAAATACGTTTGCTATTCGAACGGACATTATCGCCATTTAGGGCTAGTTCTCCATGGGGGAAAATCCCTGCTCTACGTCTTTTAATTACCTACAGTTTGGAGTATGATAGAAATGTATGCAACAATTTGTGCAAACGTTATAAACGATTCGCTTTTTATGCCAAAAGCAGAACGGTAGCGCCGGTTTCCGTCAACCCTATTTTTTAGAGTTAGCAACTCTTAACTCAACCCATGGCCGGCTTTCCTTTTGCACCCCCCTGGAAATATTTCTGCGGGCGCCCATGCATGTATGTGGTACAGTCTGATATAGATTTGATTATTTCATATCGCTTCAGTGGAACCTATGACGTCTTCAATACATTTTTTAAACAGAAATCTCATTTCTATTATGGTATGTATTTGTAAGTTTGATTTAGTGTGAATATTTCAGTAAATTACATTTGTCGAACACCGACTACACATCGGGTAATATTTCCGTGCTACCGCTACATATCCCCAGTTTCTCGCACCATAAACTCTGATCTATATCCGATTGTCGCCAAAATATGGTCCGTCGTTCCGGATGTTACTTCCGAAACGGCCAAAATATGCTCACTACGAGATCCCTTATCACGCGCCTATCAAGCCGCAAAACAATAAATTATTACCGACCACTCCCAACCCACGCCAACCATTTACCCTAAGACATCCCCAAGTTTTACCAATACCAACCCACCCGAAAATTCGCTAACAAAATACAGAAGTCTCCGGGAGGACGAAAAAGCGAAACTCACCGGCATCGTCGCCGGCGAGGTTCATTGTTTCCGAATCGAATATCGCGCCCGGTAACGGACGAGCTCGCCCGAACGTGGTTTACCGTATCTTCACTCGCCCGCACTTGGCTCAGAAGATCCGTGAACAGCCGGTATAGAGGCCGGTTTTCTCGTCGCGCTTCAATATAGTATCACTTGTGCTTAATTGTGGTGATTAGTATTGGTTTCATTAATAAAAGTGATATTCAAATCCGGTGTACTACAAGTGCTGATAGTTGACACAGCGTCTCACCCTTTGCCTCCACCTCGAATTTACAACGTAAGACATTATTTTTGATAACACCTCCCGGAAGAAACATATTTTTAGATAGTTTTACCGAAATCGTAATCCAAAAATAGCAGTAACATTTGTAAGGTAAAATTAATTGCCACTGCGCTCTACGTTTCTACGTATCCACAAATGAAGGAACGTTTTTCCATTCCACGGTCTAAATACTTTTAAAACATGCATTCTTTTGATTTGTAAATTAGCTTCCTCCACGTGTATGCACATAATTAACACAATGTAACGAATATATACCAAATAAATCTAACAAACTCAAACAATAACCCAATCTTAACAGATTTGAGTGCCTCCTGACATCAAACAAAAATAATAATAGCACAACTATTATCACCAAAGCGATAACACGTATCGTTCCAGTCATTATTGAATTGTCATTTTTCATCAGTTTGCGATTTTTAAACGCAATGTAAACTAAAACCATCCCTGCGAATAGGGGAGGCCATTTTACCCTTTCACTACCTGATACCACCCTACGCTAAGCGGGATTTACCCACCCCTACGCACGCCTGTTTTTTACTGCCGTATTTCGAGCGATAATTTTACGATGTTAAAATCTGCTAGCGGTGTCTTCGAAACGTCCTTGTCAGTTATTCGGTTGTTTTAAATATTCAAATAGCTTTTTTTTTTAATACAAGGCAATCATCACCGGGATTTCGTTTCGTAGCACATTCGTGTGCGGAATATTATTATTTATTCTGTTGGTTTGGTCGAGGACAAGGCTGTTGGTTTCGGATATTTCCACGAAAAGCGGATGGAGATATCTTCAATCTTAAGTAACTTTATGTTGTGATGGTAACAAGATGCGCATGAAGTCATCTTGCGTTTTGTTTGTTTTGTTGGGGGCGGCGTTGTGTTGATTAAGTTGTTTTCTTTTTCAGAAATATATGATAATGAAAGTTTTAAATTGCTATAGAATGAGTATATTTTTCGGAACATGCGAAGCAACAAGTGATAAACAATGGATCATTATCTGGTGCACTTACAAAGATGACCATTTTCATACAGCCTCAAGATAGTATAAAGTATGGGCACTGAAAGTCACTAATTGTCAACAAGTCTTCTAATGTTTGACCAGGAAAGATATGGGTCAAAGTACATATTAGTTCCTGCAATGATATAGAACAATCACAACGAGTAAGTGGGTGTAATATGTATGTAATCACATCCGGAACGGAAGGCGGTCAATACACCTGTTTTAACTGTTCATGCAGTAAATAAGTCTGATAATGGTATGACATCCTTCTGGTATCGATGTGAATTGTAAGATGGGCTAGTTATATTATTAAAAACATTAGCATTTTGACTTGAAGTAGATGTTATTAAGGAATCTGCAATGAATCTACACTGCGCGTCAAAATTAACGCATCACTAAAAATTTGTCACAATTTCAAAGTTGATTATCTCTTGAGCCATTCTTCCGATACTTATGATTATTTTGTTCAGTTGTAAAAAAAATCAGTTTTGATATACAAGGTGGAAAAATAAGGATAAGCTTTTTGGTTAAAATTTGTAGCATTTTGTGGTTAGCGTCAGCTTCAACCACATAAATAAAGTGTAGCCAAACATTAGTTCAATATTTTCTAAACATTTTGTTCTTCGATTACATTCATTATCTTCATTAACCGCGATAAAAGCACAGCAATATAATATAAACCTAGAAAACATATCGGTAGAGGGCTGTGAGAATCTGCAGAACTCTCACAAAATGGGCGTGTTCAGGAAAGGAACCCCCTCGTGTACAGGTATGACCGACTAGAACGTTTTATTTTTTAGGACCAAATAAGCTTTATTTACACATCAATATCTATCAAATCGCTCATTTCATATTGCACTGCGAATGAAGCTCAGTTAAGAAAACCCTGTCATATTGGTTGGAGATGTATTGATTGTATTGTATCCTTCACTGAACAAGACATTAGAAGACACTAGGATACACAAGAAGACAGAAACAAAGATGCATAACAACCCTATGTGTTACAGCTTTTTTTTGGAAAAACCAGATTTCAAATTCTAAATGTTGAAAAAAAGAATTTTATCATGTTTCGTGTGAAAATTATTTTGTGCTTGTTTGATCTTGAGAAAGCTAAGATACTTGAGAAATGTTCTCAGAAAGAATGCAACATATCGAGCATGTAGACTGTATTATGTACTAGCAACCGGTAAAGCATATTTTGAACATTGTATAACATATTTACAGTACTAATGATCGCATTATTATTGTTAATTTCATAATGTTACATTTATTCTATTACTGAAACCGTTGTACCGATGAAATTCGTTCCCGGGATGTTGGACACGCAATTCATGGAATATAAAATTCAAGCAATGTTTTTTTTAATTAAAAAAAAGTAGCATCTACACTAATATTAGCTGGGGAAATGTATCAATATATCAGATATTTTCTACTCTCATAAGATTTAAGTGCTATTGTTATTTAAACAAGAACGCTATCAAAGCCTCCAGGGAGTCTATTCTCGTCATCTTTTTGAAACGAATGTGAGACTTCTCGAATGGTTGGGTGGATGGAGTGGGGATATCAGCGGTTCCCCCCTGGAACGTATCTATGAGCAAATTAGGGCAACCGCCGATATCCCCACTCTCACCTAACCACTCGAGAAGTCTCGCATTCGCTTCAAAAAGATGACGAGAATAGACTCCCAGGTTACACATAACTGTAATTTAATTTTCATAATATTTAATTCATTTTTCTAATTTTCTTCTATTCGTAATCAACCTTATTTGTTCGTTTCTTGGAAGATGTATTTACAATGTGCAAAAAATCAAGAAATGCTTAATATTTGAATTTGATCACAGTTTTTTTTTTAATTAGCGTTTAACATTGGAAAAATATGTGTCAAAAACTATATGTATTCATATCCATAAGAAACGGAAAACATTTGAACTCGGACAATATATTTTCCTATAATTGCTCACAATATTCCTGTTATCAATCAAAGTCAAATCTTTGAACAAGGTTCTGTTCGCTGATATCTTATTTCAAATTTCAGTTTTTCTACCCACTAATCAGAACCTAGATCGGAATTTCTCCTTTTCGCCACCGTGCTTTGACAGGCACGTAAAACCGTTGGTCCCGTAGTCTACCTCTGGTTCTGACAAATGTTAAATTTAAATAAAAAATTATTGTTGGGTCCATTATTTTATCCCCTTTTATGCTATGGTTCCAATGAATCGCCAATCTCATCTCATGACCAGAGATTTACAGTTGACTAGCGAGGCGTAATTTCTTGCACTCGACTGCGACTCACTTCTCTAATAACATTTGCCGGTTGCCATTTACTTGTTTCCTGCCACAATTAATGGCCAATCCGGTCTATCATTACATTTTTTCTGCACCAGCACCGTTGTGACATTTCCTATCACGTAACACATCCGTCCAACAAAATAATGCAGTTTCTTCTCACCAAGGATTCAGGAATTCGATAATCGAGAGGATTTCGAATGTTACACTAAATCGTGAGATTCTAAGTGAGAATGTAGCCAAAATGTAGCATCTGGAAACACAAGTAAATTAAGTTCCGCTTTTACCTACATACATGTGCTCGTAAAGTGCTGCGAGCGTTATAGTAGAGTGATCACGCCTCGTAATTTATAAATGCTATTTGTATACCAACTGTGCTGCAATGACAGAAATTTAATTTAAGAAGTAGCAATTTTACCGAGAATTTAGTATTTTGCACTTTGTGTTATATTAATCCATGATATGAATTGCATTAAATACTGAATGAACAGCTATGTCTGTTATTATTCTGCACTAAGGCATTTTTATTTATTAGTTGCTGTTGAAATTTATGTCAATTAAGTTGTACCAGGTCTTTAGTGCACAGTTGACAAAACCATTAGATAACAGAACGACTTAAGAACTATGTCTATAATATTTACTATTGTAAATATATAAATGAGCATAATAAAAAATACAGGCACACCATGCGCTTTTTAGTTTTTGTCAAATGACGTAGTATTCGTAGTATTCGAGTTAATGAGATTGTTATCGTTACAATAATGCTGGTATCATATTATCATTTCAAATCAAGATTACCAAGTTATCTGCACTGTATCAACTATATTGTGTTAGAACTCTGATTTTCCGGCGTGATTAAAGAAACAAATTCTTTGTTGAAGTGTAGATCGGTCAATTGAGACATGTTAAAGGATAATGCAGTGTATGGGAGCCTGCTGACAGTCATTGCGCTGTAACGAGAGTCTTTTTCGGATAAAGGTAGACAATTTATTTCACAATACATATATTACGTAACATACAAAATAATATCATTACAATACAAAATAAAATAACAAATAGTTTGCTGAATACCTATAGCCATTAGGGTTTATACAAAAACCGATTTTTAAACCCAGTTAAAAAATGTTGTTGGTTTGGTGGGCATGATAAATATAATTAAGTAGTAAAAAATATATGTAGTTGGATTAAAGGTAAAAATCTGTAACTAAATTAGAATATAATAATTTTTATTGCAAAAAGAGTTCATAGTAGCCAAATGCTTATAAATGCTTATCCTACAGGAGGATACTATCAGTAAGGGCGGGGGTTTAAATGCTAGTGTAAACCATAAGCTGATTTTAAATATACAAAATCCTTGATACCAAAAGTCCTCTAATAACAATTATTTCTCAGGAAAATATTATATATCGTAGTTTTTCAAAAAAAAAAAAAAAATGTAAAATGTTATCAAATGCGAAATTATAATCACCCTTTCCATTGCATATACCGGGTGTTTGCAAAAAAAGGTAAAAAAATATAATTTACTCTTAAGAGTTTTTCAGAGTTTCGGTAACACCCGGTACATGCAAGCAGATAATTATATTCTAATATTTACATTTTAGGTTCAAGACAACACGGAAGATTTTACGAAGAATAAAATTTTCTAAAAAGCTAATGCCATTAGTGACCGACCTTCTGCCGAACACTGTATATTATATACATTCATTGCAATCTTTCAACAATTTCCATTCAAGAAATTAAGAATACTCTTTGATTTAATACTTGGTTTAATACAGCAAAAAGAAATTTGTTTTACAGCAAAGTCTGTAAAGAAACCGGGAGGATTTGTAAAAAAAGAAAACACTTCTTCTGTGAAATTACCGTACTTTGCCTGTAAATTTGTTAAAATATCTTGAAAATGTACTATAATAATGCTGTGTTTTCAATTTTACAGGAATATCTTAATGTCAAGGCGTTATATTGTTAAAAATATACAACAATATTGCTGGTATTTTTTTATTTATTTTTTTTTATTTATTTAATACACAATATGGGCAAACCGCACAGTACAGGACGAACCTAGATACACTGTGCCACGTTATTGTGTGCTACGGTATTGGTATGAAATGACCAGCAATGCAAATAACACGCAATTGTAATTTAGTTTAACTATACTGCATTATCGTTTCTTTGACAGCATTTTGGCTGTAGTTTATTACATTTATTTTTAGTAACTTTACAGACATTTTTCTCGGAGTACAAAAACTTATTTGCTTTTTTTCAACTATGATCGTTTTTAAGTAAAAGATTATTTTAAGTATTCTTATCGTCACTGAACCGGTAACCGCATTGCTATTTGTTGTTATTTTCGGCGGACCCCTGATGATATCTCGCGGAGCCCCGGTTGAGAAACGCTGTTCTAGGGTATAGACCTCACTACAGGACAAACCCTTCCTTCAGTGGGGCATGAATTGAAAAAAGGTGAATACTACACAATACTATTATGAACACTAGACATAATTTTGGCAAATTTTCAATCAAAAAGCGCCGAAACTTCTAACTTTTTACGTCCTAAAGTTCGCACGAACACAATGGCGTTCTTTTTTTTACACACCTATTACGCGATGTGCGGATTCAAATCTTTATTGAGCAAGAAATGAACCTCCTTAAAAAGATCAATTACCTACCTAACCTCCAATTAAACATGTAATTAAAACGCAACGGTGTAAATTTGTTACTGCAAACAACAAACGTCATCGCGCCATTTCCGGTGGTAGTTTCACGGAAATCGATCGACAGCAGTTTCGCATGTTCGTGTCGAGTATCGCGAACGCGAAAGTTTCGTCTTGCTGCGTTACTAAACAATTGATATAGATACGAAAGTATTACGTAAATCACTCGCACACCGGTAAGAAAAGAGGTTATGTCGTGCTCGCGTATAACAAACCGCTGTACCCCGAAGAACTAATTTATGAGGTCAAGAGGTACGTTCATGGGTACATAAACGTATTTATATCTTACGTAAGCGGCGCTCACGTCTCTTGTGCGACGTGAATCCGGGTTAAAAATGGATTAAAAACTGGGCCTTGGGGGGTCAGAAGTCAGAAGCTGCAACTGAATTATTACAGGCGATTTGTTTCGTTCGCTTTTGTGTCGTATTTTCGTTGTGCAAGGATTTTTAGGCCTAATTTTAATAACCTATAAATAAAACGTGTCGTGTGATGTTACATTTGATAACTTCTTGGATAAATAAATACCTACCACTGGATGTTCTTAGCTAACGATGAAATATGACTTATAGCCTCTCGTAATTGGAGAAACTCCAATCATGAAGAAGACCGCGCAGAGGATATCGTAAATGAGTTTTTGCATAATTTTGCAAACTAATACTGCTATTGGAGAGCGATTATATCTATTACCATCATCATATTCCACTCGATTCTGTTAGTTTTATCAACTTCCTGGGCCTGTAAAGCCTTTGCTAGTGTATTGTAAGCAGCATACAATTGTTAATGATCTCCACAAGCTATGAATTCAAATTATTTTATGGTAATTTTATATGTTTATTTGACTTTGTGTCCTCATTTTTATATATGTGCGTATTTAGTCATATAAGTAAATAATTATTCTAGCCTACTTCGAGTATCTGCTTTTTTACGTTTTGGCCGACATTTTGGGATCGTCCATTTTGAGTTTTGAAAATCTGACTGTATATATAGATTTAGGCAGGTTCGAATATCATAGAAAATAATATATACCCGCATGTGGCATTTTGTGGTTTTTACAGGTTTGAACACCATTTTGGACCGCCATTTTGAATATCTGCCTTCGGATTTGATAAGATGAGATTTACGCAAAGGCGTGATTTTGTAACTGTTCTGTTGCCATATCCATTTTATCCATTTGATCCCCGAATTTGCATGCTGACAATATAATTTCAGATTTAGAATTAGAGAGTAGCAAATATCACATAAAAGAAGTTTCATCCGACTTTTTTTTAAGTTTTTATTTAATCAACTATGTTTAATTTATTTTGATTGAAATTTTGAATCTGTAATTTTCAAATGTTACGGGAATATTCATGCAAATGCAACACATTTGTTTGAATTATAAGTTTTTGGAATTTTGTAAAGCGATCATTGGATTTGGAATCCGGGAGGTTCAGATGTTACAGCAAATAAGTTTCATAAAAACTGGACATTGTTCTACACTTTTGGCCGCTACAAAACGTCTATTCTGATTTTGCGTTAAAATGTTGTAAAATAGGTGAAAAATGCATGCTAACATGACCGAAAACTGCCGCACGCTCCAAACCGGTCGAGTATCCTTGTATCTATAATAATACAAGCGCGCTGCGAGCTTCCCCGCGTCAGCATCGGCCGACTGCCCTCACTACTCGACCGCGTGCAAAAACTAATCATCGGAAAATGCCTGGGTTGTCCACACTCAAAGTACCCATCAATCGCTACTTTCACGCGAAAAACCTCCGCTACAACTTTGAAAATGGCGGAGTTATGAATTTTTGAAAAAATGCTGATTTTTCCGGTTTTTTCCGAATTTCCTCCGTTAGTATTAATTCAGTCGAGTCCGTACAGGGTTCATTTTTCCGTCTTTTCATTCTCTACAATTCGTCTGTTGAAAGCATCAAGATTGCTCCAGTGGTTCAGTTTTTACAGGCGAAAAATGAAAAAACACGCTTTTTGAGGTATTTTGTTTATAACAAATTAAGAAATGATATTTGCGAGTAGGAAACACATCACAATACATATACGGACTGTTCCACGTGACCTAGGACCGACAGCTTCCTGCTAGTATTTTCGTCATGCAAAAATCTCTATTGCCTGGCCTAGTTATATTTAATCAGATATGAATTTTGAAAGACATCAGATTTAGAATCTATGCTCTTCAAATGTCACAGCGAATAAATTTCATAAGTAAGTTTTAAACGACAAACAAACAAGCAACAAGGAAACTTATCACATGCACATACAGTGTGTTTACACATTTAATAAAGTCATATCAGGTAAATAAGATAAATTAAAAAAGTAAAAGTACATATTTCAAAAAGTGCAACACGGACACAAATCACAAATACGTAAGTTTTGCGGAAATATTTCATTATTTCTCGTTTCAGGTATTTATTGTTAATACTTGATATTATGCGATCGATACCATTTTGCCATGAATTAATAAAATCTGATTGTTATTTAAGTAACTATTATTTAAATTTTAATTTTCACATGGATTGTTCTTGCGGAGCGCAGTTCAAAATAACAAATTCTTACATAATTATCATTAAGTTGTAAACTGAAACATAAAAATTATATATTTGTACATATTTGTAAGCTTTGTACATATTTAGGGGTTGCACTACTTTTTAATTTCAAGTTGAAGTTTCGCCGATTTTTACTTTATCGTGATGTAGTTACTTACGTAGGCCACAACTGGTGGAAATTTCAACACATTTGCTATTTAAATAAAATAATTTGGGTGTATTAACTTAAACTGGAGAACACTGTATCCCCCACATCGCAAATGGTGTGTTTTACCGTCCTAATTTATAGTTCCAAATATAATCAAAATCATTTCAGAAGCGCATTCGTTACGAAGGAAAAATTGTCAAAGTAAACTTTGAAGCAGTATAACAATGAAATGAAATCGATTTGCGTAAATATGTGTTGCTGTAAATAATGCTCCTGTAATAAACTGATTGATATCGATTTATTTACTTCCCAAAATCTTGTTAAAATATCAATTACTAAACCTCCCTTATCTGACTGTCAGGTGAAAAGCCTAGTTAAGCGAAAGATTTATCCTTCTGACATAAGAATCCAAATGTCGCCTAAAACAACAACTCCCACAGTGCAACGCCTACGTGATCTGATACAGCAGTGGAACGTGAGTTGACTAGGAATCTGCCATTTGAACTTTGGGAATCCTGGCAGCTTTGGTTTACCGGAAAGGCACTCGTTCAAAAAATAAACATATCCGCTGGCAGCCGAGCACAATTTCCGATACGACGCGACGTTTTGGCAGTAACAGTACGGAGTACGGCCTACTAGAAATTGCTATGTGGTATCCAATATTGATCAGAACCCATCTCTGCCAGCAACTAGGGTGCTTTGGAATGCACTTGTGCTTTGTAATTAGTTGATTGCAGGACGGGATTAGTTCTAAGGTTTAATTAATCTAGGGATTCGAATGGTATAATGAGGAAACCATGTATATTCCGATCGAAAGTGTTCTCAATATACAAGGGATGATCACCATAATTAAAAATAACTAATGTGTTAATTTTTTTAGTAAATTATGGGTGTAGAATATTTACTTCATGGTCATTGATAACTATTACTGTTATAAGAAAGAAAGGAATAACCGTTTTGGGATATCTTTGCACCATTAAGATGAAGCACATTAAAAATAATGGCACATAACTAGTAGGCACAGAAAAGAAAATGATTATTATATTGCCTAAAGCGTGAAGTAGGCTTATTTGCGATGTGTTTTATTATTTGTCGAGTTTAATAAATTAAAATTAGGATCCTCTTCATGCTCCAAATAAGATACGGTATTTTTTGGTGTGTGCCTCAAAATTTATGACATGTGCAGAACGACTTGACGCAGTAGTGAGTGTTGTTTTCTCTTTAATTGGTTCAACCATGGTACATATCAAGAGCCAAAATACATACTATTACAATAATTCTTCGTATGTACCAATATGATGTATGTACCTACCCTTGATAAAACAGAAAGTCTATTAAATTAAGTAAGGTAATTTATTTACGCTGGAAAGTTAAAAATACCATAACGATAAAATGTAGGTGTACTTAGTAGTGATTGGGTATGAGTAATTGCCAAATAAAACGTAGTAAAGTAAATATTAACGCGGCGTTCAGACATTCACTTGGTAAAATTAAGTTAAAAATTAAAAAGAAATCATAGTTTCAGTACGAGTTGGCGTTTTCAAGTTTAGGTCTAGAAAAACCTCAAAAGCACGTTACAGAAACAACGTATTTGAAGAGTTGAAGTAAATAACGAACTAAGTGCCAAAAACCTTAAAAACCTCCGAGATATTTAGAAAATAGTGTGCAGCAAGATAAATGTTTTATAGAAAGCCATCCCTAATTTTTTGTGCATATTGAAATAGATTGTACATCACATGTTGGTGTTGTTTTTTGCCGAGGTCTTGTATTCCAAAAGCAAATCTAAAATAAATTAAAAAATTCGTAGGTGCTAAGTGCCATAATATTTATTTATACGTATTTTAAGCTAAGTTGATATTTTTTCATACTAGAAAGTAAAACTTAATAAAAATAAGTTGCTTGACCAAGTATACTTCATACAGAGTATCCATTGTTCGAAAAAATACATGAGGACCTCGTTTACTGAAAGCCATGCAAAATTTGATAGTTCTGCTCAATTTTATAGTAATTAATTTTCTTTAAAAATGCGTTTATATCTTATTTTGCAAATGTACTGAAAAACTGTTGTTTTTTATGCAACCTTTCTAATCTAAAGATGTTTACATAAAGTTTACATTGAAAATGACTTATTTTATTAACTTCCTTCAGAAAAAGTAGGGACCAGAAATCAAAATCCACTCAACGTTTTTCTCTTATTTTGAATTATTATTTGAAAAGAAATAAACACAAGCTTTAATATTTTTTTTCATAAACTACTCAAGGTATCACACAGTATTGATACCAACAATATCGTACATTTTCTTTTTATTATGAAATCAAAATAAGATGTAATTATAAAATAAAAAACAGAAATAACATGAACTTTTTTGTAATAATAAAATTACCAGAACACGCAAATAAATCGCCAGCCGTAAAAATTTTCTAACAAAACTTTTTTTTGGGTTTAAACTAGCTATGGTTTAAATATATTGTATTATGGAAATTTGGTAACCTTTCGTTTTTTTCAAATAGACCCTGTATTTTTTAATTCTAAGATTAATTCTAAGAATTGTTTATAGGAATTTTTTTTCTAAAATGAATCATTTTTTAGTTAACAGTATACAAAATGTATATATCAAAATTTGTCAAAATTACCGGAACACCTAAATAATTCCCCAACCGTAAATAGTTTCAAAAAATGCTTCAACTAAAAGTTTTTTGGGTTTAAACAAGCTCTTGTTTAATATATTATTCATTTTATTATGGATATTTGCAAACCTTTTGTTTTCCTGTATATTTTGTTTTAATTCTAAGAGTTTTTTGTAGGAATCATTTTTTGTATAAAATGCATAATTTTTTAATTGTAAGCAACTACTGGCTCTGACTAAAGGCACTTAGTGCGCTATTTACGAAAATACTCCGAAAGTTAACTCATTCAAGATCGAGCGGTCAAGTTTGTTAGCCCTTTCATGACATATTTTTACGTAGCCCATTATTTACATTAAAGCCAGGGATGTCCAGCTCACTTTAATGTAATAAAACCAATTTTTGATTTTTTGCACTTAGTTCATTATTTACTTCATCTCTTCATTTGTGTAGGGTGAATTTTTCCGCAGCCTAAGTCATTGAAAACATGATTTAGCATCATATTTCGCAAAAAAATCCAAATTATTTCATGTAGTTAAAACTTGACCGTTCCCTAGATATGTCCTTCAGAATGTTAAGAAGAGTTTTATGAAATACCTACCTTGCTTTATTTTGCCACCATAGATTTGATTCTCGGTCGACCAATAGAAACCAAGAAATTAAAAAAACGAATTCTTTGACCGTGTACCGTGTCGACCACAAGATATTGATGAGAACTTTTTGGCGCGTTATTTGAAAATGCCCAAGCCCAACCCCAAAATGCCTATACCAGCTTGGTGTGTGTTTTCGAACTTAAATCCTTATGTTGCTGGGCTAACCCTCGATATAAAAGTAATAAGTACCGTGATTATATGATATTTTTTGTTTTTGTTTTGATTGTTTATTTTTCTTTAGTGGCCATTGGGCAAACCTATGAAACAGGTAACCAACTGATTTTATGTTGAATGACAGATAATAATAATACAGTAGGTTAGTGTATTACAAATACTTTTTTTTGTAACTTTTTATAAAAATTAAAAATAGAAATATTTATAAATATCTGCAGCAGTATGTTCTGCAATGCATACATAATCTTCAGAACGATATATGGTTAGAAATATGTACAGATTTTCTAATTTCATTAGTTGGTTTCCAATATTGCGCACCACTAAAAATTTGCCCACAATTTCATTATTGATTTTATTTCGATTTGCTCAAACCAATTTTGATGATTTTTATGATCAATTGTTAGTGCAGTCACCAGTAACGACACCGTGGAAAACATGTTGATTCAGTTTTAAGCATATTCACGAAGCAAGAATAAAGATACTTTTTTTGGTCAAAATTTGGAACAGCCTGTGGTTTGTACCAATTACAACTACTATACCACAGTAATTTAATAAATAAACTATTTTAAAAACATATTTAAAACTGATCAGATAATTTCTGACGTTTGGCCATTGTTGTTGCTAGCTTCTTCAGAGAGTTGATATTGAATACCAACCAGTATGTATTCAGAAACTAATACACGGCATAAAAAATATTAATGACATTACTTACAGCAAATATTCGAAATATTGTTATTATGAACATATATAAATATAAACCTAATATTCAGTTTGCATGTTTCTGATACCTCCGGTTCCAACCCTATTTCAAGGGTTCCGTCAGAGTAAAAAGGTTGACAATTTCACACGACCGTAACATTTTGTGTTAATCCACATAGAAAATTAAAGACCAATAAATTATTTTTGTGCTGTCACACTCGAAAACAGCTGATTTCGTTCGAGGTTGGAGAACCGCTATGGAACTTTGCCGCTCTACTGCGGCAAAGTACAAAATACATATTTCAAATAAACTAAGATCACCAATTTGATTGTTTGTTGATAAGGAATAGCAACCCGTCTTTATATCTAATTCTAAAAACGATAAATTGAGAAAATTGTAAATAAAGTATAGCGACGTATAGCGAGTATAGTTTTATTTTAGTAAAACTTTTTTTTAAATTTTAGTAGCATGTGACATCTACACTGTAATGAACAAATATAAATCTGTCCGAATTTGAATTAGTTTTTTATTCTTGACGTTTCGTCGAAGTGGTGCCAACCTAACATTTCTTATACAGAAATATAACCATTTTTGAATTTTTTTTAGTACATATTTACTCAAAAAGCAGCACAAAAAAACGTTGTATGTCACTCCTGCCGAAAACTACATAGCGCGACTGGCTCACACACCGGCGTCGAGGTGCATTACCGCTCGTCGGGCTATTCCGTACTTTCGGCACTTGTAACATAAATAACTATTATTTAATTAACTTCTATATCTTTTCCAGGTACGTATTCAGCTTCATTAAAGCGCCCATGATTTGTACCGTAAGTAATCCTTGAAATATTATATGAATGAGGAGCGACCGTTGTCATGATAGGCAGAGCAATATATAACAAATAATAACAAACACAGGTATTGAATATCCTATTATATTAGAATAAATTCAAATTATAAAATGTTATCATATGGATAACAAACAATACCGTCAATCGAAAAGCAATTTAATTGTAGTAATAGAAAGTCGAGTGTTTTGGCCGTAAACAATTGCTCCCATCATAAGTACCTACTCTGTTAAATTTCCTTAAGAAATTCAATTTGTATACACGTTACTTTTGGATTTTTGACGGAATAAAGCGGCAGGAAGAATGCGCTATCAACACTGGGGGAATCTACGCAATGTATGTCTTCTTGTGCTTCATTATAATTTAACGACCGCGTTCGCAGCGAGCGTTTATAACTCCGTAAATCGTAAAAGTTGGCAACAACAATCTCTCTCTGAGAAATGCGTTTATTTTTACGTATGCACATATTCGGAATATTTTAAATTATATTTACGCAAAAATTTCATTGTTTTTTGTATGGGTGGGTGCACATATGTACATACCTTTTTCCTATGCTCGAACCCAAAGGAACCCTTTATGAAGACCAGAATTGTCATTTTTTGTTAATTTAAATTTTGTTTAAAATCATTTAAATTACAATATTTGTGTATACGCCGTAAAAACAGGTGTCTTGATAATTTGAGTAAAAGAAAGTCGTTCTTCACTGTCTGTAGAAATTCTACTTAATGTTTTATATATGTTTTTATTTATTTACAATTAGGATACTTTTTACAAGTAGTCTGAGGATGCTGTAGCAGCGAAACCGGTCACTACGAAAATAAAGATTACAAACAGTGAATAACGACTTTCTTTTACTCAACTTATCATTTAAATTGTTTAAACTGGAAATTACAGGGAAAGATACACATATGGCTACAACGATAGGTTCTGTAAACTCATTTAAAGATAAACTGCTCTGCATATTCAAGATTTGAAGAAAATGATAGACAGGTGGATAAACAATTTGACTTCATTTGTCATCAACAAAGTTGCAAATGCTTCAAGAATAATTTGAAAAGAGAGTTCAGCGCTAAAACTGAGCCCATGGTTTTACCTATTTTATCTATCCTTTTACTTGCCAAGTAAATACGTCAACAAAAGCTGCATCAGTGAACTGAGTGAACGCGTAAGGAAACATGAGAAAATTTCGGATTTTTGTTGTAGTTTGATTATTTTTTAAGTCCTCAAAAAAGTTGATTTTGGTATAACTAAAAAATAGATTTGTGTAAAATTTAATTTTCAACGGTCAATTGTTTAATTTTATTTTTTTTAAGATGACATCGCCATATTTTTCTTTCTACTTTGAACAGATTTGTTAATAGTCTTAACTAAAGTAAATAACATAATGTAATTTTTTATGGCTTCACATTTTCGAGAACAATTTCATACGATTGAAAATTGTATAATATTGTTATTTCTGGGGCATATGAATATGAAAATGCGTTTTGGATAGAATTACATGCTGTGAATATGAACTCGAAATAAAAAATTTCCTCTCGCGTAAGGTTTTCGCAAAAAGTGAAATCAAAATGTCAGAAAGCGCAATTTTAGCATTTTTTTTGCATAATTGATTCCAGCTGAAGCCAATATCCTAGAAACTTTAAAAAGATCTCTCATGGCAAACGTTCAGTGTTGTACTGACATCTGAAATATTGAAAGATTGTTCATAAATGTTTTTGAAACATTTACAGCGATTCTTTAAGAGGTGTACGGGCGCTTCCATAAAAGACACAACAAAACTCGCTCGGAGCAAAACTCCGAGCGGCGAAGTGTGAGAAGCCCTTTTAATTACCTAAAATTTGCTATACGATAGGAAGTTATGCAACTATATTTGCAAAAGTTATAATTATTTTTCTGTAGCAGCCACTTGATATGTGATTGCCCGTCGAACTGGTTCCGTACGGAGATTATCGTCATTTAAGGGTTGTTCGCCGTCGAGCAATACTCCGAGCGGCGAAGGGTGACAAGTCCTTTTAATTACCTACAATTTGATATATGATAAAAAGTTATGCATAAATATTTGCAAAACTTATAAATATTTTCTTGCAACAACCAACCGACATATGATTGCCGGCGGGGACGGTTGCGTACGGACATGATCGCCATTTAAGGGTTGTTAGCCGTCGAGCAAAACTCCGAGCGTTCAAGGGTAAATAGTACATTTAATTGCCTCTAATTTGACGTACTTAGGGAAGTTATGCAATAATTTTAGCGTGGGTTATGTTTGTTAATAGCACTTCTTAGTCGAACGGCGCGCCAATTTTTTGTATTATAGTCGTATGGGGTAGGTAATATTAGGGGTAGCACCTTCCTAATACCATTATTTTATCCAAAATTGTATGCGCTTTCGGAATTTGTATAGCTTGTCTGTCTATGGGGTTGTTGCAAAAAGTTACGTGCAATTCTTTATTGATATAACAAGTGCTCTTATAATGTGACGCTGATAATGTCAAATTTCCAACAAAACCGATTGATGAATTTTTCGAGTACAACCCTGCCGTATAGTACTTGAAAAAGTTATGGCTATCTTTTAAGGCTAACTTCTCCGCGGCAATTCTCCCAGTTAGGTTAATTCTTCCAAACATTTAGTAATGGGTAGAAGTGAATAATTTTAAATATATTTAAAATACCAAGGTCCAACTTCACCAAAACATATGTTGGAATTATCGGCTTGCATTGATTTCTTACTATAAATAATACAAAATAAACTTTCGTTTTAATTTAAAATTTTCAAAGTAGGTAGGGTATGTTGCATAAAGTTAAAATTGAAAATATACTACTATTAATAGTATAAGTTGATTACTGGTAAAATCTTAGCCTTGCCAAGGCCTGTATTTAAATATTCAATAATATTATTGGGTGGTAGGCGTGCATGCGCCCGCGGTAAACACATTTCAAGGTAATTATATTATGAGATGAAACGATATTAATTATTAACACATCGCTCATTGATTAGATTCACGTGGCGGAAAATGTTCAGAAAACTTCTGGTTGGTTAACTAATATTATCATAATGTATTATGTATTACCTCGTCATTAGTGGATGTGATGTTAGACATTACTCAGTTTTTAATACAAAAATAAATATTTATTCCCTTACGTAGCAGCATCGATCGTAATAGAAAAATCTGTTAGTTCGTTCTAACAAGGTATTTGTGGTCCTGCCCTTAAATGTTAACATTCCACCAGTTTAAACACATTATACCATACGACGCGTAAATGAACCAACGAACTATTCGTAAGTTATTGGGCCCTGTGCTACAAAGAAACACTTATTAATTTGTTTGATGTAACTGCAATATTTTCCATAAAGTTGATAAATAACGAGTTAGCTGCCCATGCATTTTCAGGACTTTTAACACTTGCAATGGTATGGTCATAAAAACTATTATTGCTCAAAACTTTCCAATTTTGTCAATTATTTGATGAAAATAGAGCTACGCATGAAGAAAAGCATTTGAACTGAACAGTTATTTTTTAAGTCACTTATATATAAATATAACCATTTCAGCTAACATTACTTCGATTAAAGCTTATATTTAAACACCACCAGTGGTTTAACATTTTTATAGATCTCAATGAAAGTTGTAAATATACGAAGAATTCTATGAAAAAAAAAACAAATAATATCTCATGTAACTCTACTATTGACTATAATCTATGTTTAAATAAATTATCAAATAAGCTGACCAATTTGACTAATGACAAGCATCTGAAAATGAGCGCAAATTATGCATGAATAGGCGATTTTGAAACCTGTTTCTGTCAGTTGGAAATACTTGTTGGCACCTAACCATTAAGGAGCAAATATGCAAACCCAGCTAAATCCTAATCGTTTTATACTTCACCACAGATCCCCAAACATTTCTGCAGCAATATTCCACCAACCTCCTCAAAATTTTATGTCTTGAAAAGTTGTTTTATAAGTCGTAGATAACCTAAATTTGAAAACCACTGAGAATTTTCATGTTATTAGTATTTTTCATTGGATGTTACGGGTTTTGCTTGGTATTATACTGTTATTAAATGTGCTAAAAACAACAATAAAAATAATATACAGTGTGGGCTATTTTAAAACATCATTTTAAGAAAAAATATATCTCATCTACTAGATACTTGTTGCAGTGATTCATAAGCAAATTTTATTTAGAATGGAAGGTTCTGTAAATTTAAAGAGAAGTTACTACTAGTTTGCATACAGCGTGTTAACAATATTACAATTTGCGTGTTTGCTCCTCAATTGTAGGAGACCCTACAGCTTGACGTGCCTGCCGAAGTACGGAAATATTCCATCGGTCAACGATGGAATTATTATTATTTACAACATATTATTTACATCGAATGGCGGAATGGCATACATTCACAATGACATAAGAAAAGCCCATTTCAAAGTTTTGTCCTATGATATTATTACTAATAAGTAAAAACATCCATTCACATTGACGAAGTTCTTCCAATAAGAATCTAATCTACCATACTGAAGGTTAATGGTACGCCGTTTCTCATTTCGTAGCGGGATATAAACGTATCAAATGTAATATCCATAAACCTCAACTGCTCTAAACGCTTAATCTTAGAAACAATAAAATATATTTACGACGCGAATGGCAAATCCAGCGAGACGGTATCAAATGTCCGAACTGAATTTATGAATTCCACATAACAGTTCGTCCCGATAACCCTAATATGTAAATGTACGATAGTAAAGGATTAACCTACTTGTGACCAATATTGATCCCTTGTGCAACCCATCAAGTTTCTCAGCTTAAGATCAAATGTATCCTTGTGTTAAATCGAGTGGATATCGAAGTGACGCGCATGCTATACGGATATACACTCTCTCACGAAGAACTAACAAAGCATAATAATCCAATAAAGATCATTAATTTCTCTTTCATAAGTGTACCGTCAGTTTCCTAAAGTAGTGACGTAGTGTAAGTAAACGTATCATAAATACGAGATAATAAACAAAATATTTTGTCAAATAAAATGAGGATGAAAGACACGCAACCTAAAACGTCTATATGCAAAGTCAGAGTTTTGATACAAGCTACCAACCAGGTGGTAAAAAATTCTTAAATTTGTTCTTACTAGCATAAGAGTTCGATGGTTTTCATTAATATTTAATTATAAATGTTCCTATTAACTTTGATTCTAAACATCTTAAGGTCGGGTGTCCACCGGATCGGGCCGACGGACCGATAAATATCGGCCGTACGAGTCGTACGATAAATATCGTGCACATGTATTTTTATTTGAACCAGTCCACAGGGTATTTATCGGGCATGATACACATCGTGTCAGTGTGACGGCATGTCCACGATATTTATCGTACGTCTCAGATCGGGCTGATATTTATCGGCCCGATCCGGTGGACATCGGGCCTAATGTTACTACGGGAACCGTAAGCTGGCAATTGATATCAGTTTCATCGACAGCATTTTTTGATCTTCTTAATACACTGTATATGGAAAATCTAGAATGACTGGACTAATACTGGTAATTGAAGTATACGTCAACGTTGTACAAAAACGGGCGTTTTGACGGTAGAATAACGACAGCTTAGACATTTTACATCAATTATACTAGACCCGATGGAGGAAGGAGTCGACATAAGCGTTCGAATATGGCACCACTAGTCGTTCCGGTATTTTGCTTATTTCGCCTGTTTAAAATGTGAATTTGTATGTGATTTCATGTCAAGTGTTATATAAAAAAAACTAGTAAGAAAATTATCTTCAGCCGGGCTAAAATTAAAATACCCCCACCGTAAAATATTTTAAAAAAATGGAAAAAAATGGGGTGAACCGATTTTGCCCATTCACGAACTTGTCCTTACTTTTTAAGAGGGTAAGCTTGTATACTAAGTTTCAAATTGTAACGAAACACCGTTCGTCATAAAGAAATGCATATTTATTTTGTTAGTAATAAGTTTTTATTGATTGTATGTGTTACTTGTGTGCATTTATTTTGGAGAATCCTGTTTTTGTATATTTTTGAACTCGTCTGAACGTCCGATACGTAAACTAGTTCCGAGACTGGTTTGGTATGTGAATCTCGTATTATGTTTTTAATCACGTCGACCGGCCACCCAAACAGACTTGTTTCATGAATGGTGGGGGGTCGTTTTGACGGTATATAAGCCCGCATATTTCCCTCTAGAGATCAGTCTCTCTGGTGGCCCCTTGTAGCTGGCGGGAGAACTCACAGCTCAGTCTATTTCTGCTGGCCCTTTGAATGCTGGTGAAATAGCTCAGAGTCCTCCCTGCTGGCCCTTTGAATGCTGGTGCGAGAACTCAAGGTATTATCCGATGGCCCTTTGCATGCTGTTGATAATACGTCGAACTGCTTACCTCTGCTGGCCGTAGTGTGTTAGTTTTTTCCAGATATATGTTAATTTAGTGTTATCGAATTCCGCCGTCACCGAATCGGTATTTTCCCGTCCCGTTAACTTGTCTCCTGTACCGATGGGTTTAACTAATACCCGAACCCCGCCGCCGAAGAAAACACATACGCATAAACGGCTATTTTCCATTTATGGTATTTTCTTTGATGTATGCAAATAATTAATAGTGTACAATACATTTACTACAATATTAAATCATCGTATTTTATTCCGACGAACCCAGGACCTACGAGCTACCTCCAACAGGGTTAAATATTGTCATATTAATTGTAGAACGCTTCTTCACCGCACCAGAGAACGAGGTGCGTTACAAAATTAATTACTACAAAATTACCGCAGTTATCGTGAACACAGACGGATAGACAGACATAGTTAAATCGATTCATTTTTCAGAGCTGATCAAATATGATCAAATTGAAATAGTTAATACAAGATGGCGGTAATTTTTTAAGTTAAAAAACTACAGCCACGCCTTGGATTCGAACCCAGATATACGGATTGCCGGTCCGATGTTGATAGTTTTTTAACTTAAAAAATTACCGCCATCTTGTATTAACTATTTCAAAGTTTCATATCAATATATGCAGGTTTCTGCAAATAATTAACATCCATTATATATATATATATATATATATATATATATATATATATATATATATATATATATATATATATATATATATATAGAAGTCTATAGCTGCTACGCTTCCTTAAGGGTAGTACCCTAGCACAGTAGTAATAGGGATAGTTGCGCTGTTATATAGCATATGTGAATAGACTTGTGCTGGCTGCACGCACGAATTCTTTTAAGTACGTTTTTACGTTTAAAAATTAGATGAAATAATTTCTTTATACAGAGTATCTTTAAATATCTGGCCAGTTTTAGAATAAATCCGGACCTGGCAGGCGGTCATACCGGCTCCCGGGATCATTTTCTCGCTGCAAAATACATCCATATAACGTCTCCATCATCCTCCATGCTAGAACCTTACGTGTGTGTAAGGTTCGCATACACCCTATATGCATCCACACTATATCATCCAATGTTACCAGCCGTATGACCTCACGCGCGTTTATTGTCAAATGTCCGAGCACACGAAACAGTGTACGAGCAACATCGCATGAGCCTACCGGGTAGCCTACCATATAGCCTACCCAGATCAGTTTGAACTGGTACATTTGACACCTAAGAACGCAGGAATTTCAAACAGCAATCATACGGTTATAATCCGGTTGTGGTGGTTGTTTGAAAGGTCAAAAACAGACGCACTTGACATATAGAAACTCGGGAATTTCAAACAAACCAGTTATATTCCGATAATCTAAGTTATGATTAAGTTTGTTTGAAACGTCAAAATGTAACATCGCAAATACAGTTTGACATTTGATGATGCTTGCTTTGAATTATTTGTATTGCGGTAGCCTGCTGATGATGACGTGAACTGCGTTTATTGTCGAAACTGTGGTCAAAACCCTAAAAACAACCATTGGGCAATCCTGTACAGATTTAGTATTTTAGATTTTACACTGGATATATTATAGCAATTCGATAGCACATAACCCTTGTCCAACATGAAATTTTTATTTCAAGAATAGTAATGGCTCATACTAATGACACATCTGCGAATAAGGGTTTTAATTTAATACAAAAAGTCATCGTTCAGTTGGTTGACTTGACAGTTGGTACATGTTTCATACTTATGATTAGACGTTGAGAACCCACCCTAAAAATTTGCGAAAGCTCAGATAGATTTAAGTTGTTTTGTTGAGTGGTGTCTTAATAAATATTTGCAAATTTTACACGATTTGCAAAATAGGTGTGCTGGGGTGATGAACGATCTCTTTAACTAATTAAGTAATGATATCAATCGAATTAACGAATGCTCAAAGGAAAGAATGGCACTAAAAATATCTTTAATTAAGACGAATCGTTTTTCAATTAGAAATTGGCGAGGGCGAAAGATATTAAAGCTCCCTGAAAAGCTCGCCTACGTTGACGCTAGCAAGACGGCATTTTCCACTCGTCGATCTATAATCACTGCAAATGCGCAAATAAAATTTGACGCTAAAGTCCTGAAATTTCCATTAACGTAAAGTGGTAATTAGGTAAGAAAGGACTACTTTCATAAAGCAACCGGTTGCCTTTAAGCCCTCTAATTAGTGGTGTACTAGCAGCGGAAGTGTCAGTAAAGTTTATATATTCTGATTTAATATTTTAATTTAGGTATGGAGGCCAAAGTTCGGAGGTGCATTCGCAAAAGCTATAAGACTGCTGTGAGTTGTCATTAAACTAATTAATTCCTTTATTTATAGTGGACAGTTTCTAATCATCCTTGACAACGAACTATTTTTGCATTTGTTGCCCATTATTGGGTTATTGTTGGCTAGCTCGTTCTGTTTATTGAAACGTTCGAAATAGTTTCTACACTACTGTATATTGGCCAAACGTTGATGAATCTTTGATACTCCCACCCGCTTTCGCAAATCTGGTATAACATAGAAGGGTGTCATTTTACATTTTGAAAACTGGCGAGAAATCTATGTACCTGAACGGCCAAATATGCATTATAAATAACAATATTTTGGAGACTGTGGCGAACTTAATAATAAAATTATAAACCCCTAACCACAACAATGTTGTGGTTAGGGGTTTATAATTTTATTATGCATTATAAAGGCAAAATGTGTGTTTTAATAGCTGAAAATGTAAACGATTGACGCAATATGTGTTCTAACGACAAAAAATATGAATGAACGGCTCAATATATGCTTTGAGGACAAAAACAAGAAAAGGAACGGTAATATGTGTTTTAATGATATAATAATGAACAAAATATGTAACTTATTTTCTTATATGTTATTTTCATAATGATAAATAAATGATTTAGGAAATTATCGATATGTTGCAAATTTATGACCAATTCAAAAGTTAACCGTAAAAATCAATTTAGTTTGAATTTAGATTTCTTTTAAGATAAATGGATTGGATAATTTCAGAATTTATATGATATTTTATTTATATGATATATATGTAGAGTATTAAAAACCGATGAAACATGTCACTAACTTAAATATAACGATTTATATACAATGAAATATCTGGTTTCATTTTGTATTTCAAATTGCTTTTCGTGGATATCTGGGACCAAAATGTACAACAATAAATTGGTTTATTCTTGTGATTACATACTTAATTTTTATCGCTTTTAATGGTCTCTATGCGTCAAATTAGGTTTTGTTTTTAATCTTTTGAGTGCCAACATGATTTTTAGAGAATTAGCTAAATTCGTGGCACTCGGTATATTATTATTGTTATATCATATTCATATTACCATATTTATCAGACTGCTTGTAAAAGAACAATAAGAGAACGTTTACCAGGAGGGCATAAATTTTGCATGTATAGTACACAAAATCAAAATATTTCCAAATACGTTTAGTACATATACAAAAGACTGAAAAAATACGGAGATAATAATTAAAAAATGTGTTTTAATACTAATATTAATTTTTATTAGTAAACATGAAAGAACCAAAATTATGAACGAAAACATGTCATCTTCAAATTTGCATATTTTTATTTATTACAAGTACTTGGTATATGTTTAATTGCGGGATGCTTTCAAAAACCAGTATGTCTCAAGTTGATGTTTTTGATTGATTCTGTAGTTCTTTTTCGCATTTATTTTTTTATCCGTTTTATTTCATGTTTATTTTATACCCAGAATTTTTTATATTTTTCATGTTTTATCGACAGTTAAATTTAACTACAAGATTTTTAATTGAATTCTGTTAATATTTTAATAATTTCACACACCAAGCATATTTATAATCAAGTGTTTAAACATAAATCGCAAAAGAATACGTTTTCCACAACAACACGTAAGTATTCAAAATCTGATACCAAACATAAAATACCTAATTTGTCGTGCTGAGTACGTAGCTAGACATGCGTAATGTGCCATTGAGGATACCAAATGGAACACCCTATATTTAATCGCATTTTTGAAATTTTCATTAAATTTTAGATCAATTTTATGTTACATTCCCTATACCTAACATGTGTTATTTTTGAGATATTAATTTTTTTCATTAGAACTTTATTAAAAGTTTTTTAGATTATTTTTCATTATAATTATAAATTGTAAGCCTACAATAAAAAAAAACAATATTAAAACAAAATCCTAATGAAAATTTACAAAAATCTGCTTAATTCTATTTCAGTACCTTTCTAAAATGTTGCCGCTTTCCCCTAAAAATGCTTCAATTCTTTTTAACATACTATTGTTGCTGGCGTCCCTGATAAAGTTAGCACATGACCCATTGAAAGCAGCTCGAACTCTTTCATGTTCTCCTTATCAATTATTGGGTCCTCATAAACTACGTCTTTAATATCTCCCCAAATGAAAAAATCCATTGGCGTCAAGTCGGGGAAACGCGGTGGATATTTGTATGGCCCATTAAGCGCAATCCACCGATCGTCGAACATCTCGTTAAGCAAGCCTCTTACTGCGACAGTTGCGTGCGCTGGAGCACCGTCCACTTGAAACCACCCAATTATTGAGGACCCAATAATTGATAAGGAGAACATGAAAGATAGGGTCCGAGCTGCGTTCAATGGGTTATGCGCTAACTCTATCAGGAAGGCCACCAAGAACAATATATTAAAAAGACTTAATGCATGTTTAAGGGAAAACGGCAACGTTTTTGAACAGTTACTGAAATAGAATTAAGAACTTTTTTTTAATTTACTTTACTATTTTGTCTTATTTTTAATGTTGTGTTTTATTGTTGGCTTATAATTTTACAAATACTAAATTAATTATAATGAAAAATGACCTAAAAAAACTTGTTTAATAAAGTTCTGTTAATTCCAAATTGTTCAGTTGTTTTCAAACGCAATCTAGGTTTGGCAATGTTTGCAATTTCTACTGATGTTTAAAAATCGACTTCAGTAGATACAAGTACATTTTAGGTATAGGACATTGTACACAAAGTTGATCTAAAATTTTCCATAGAATTGAGAAATGTATTCATATGTTAGGGTTGCCATTTGAAAAAAGAATCGACTTTTAGTACTTTTCTCGAATTTAACTTCGTCTTATAATTTGAACATTCTGTATAACTTTTAGAAGAATTCTACCGATGTGTCGATAATATGTTTCCTTCACAACAATTTTGCCGGCCTATTTTTTTCCAACAGCCATGCCACAGGGGATAATTTATAAGTAATTGAAGGTAACCGTGCTCAAAAAGGACATGTTAGGTATAGGGAATGTAACATAGAATTGATCTGAACTTTAATGAATATTTAAAAATTGCGATAAAATACAGTGTGCTCCATTTGCAAACTAAAAGTTGACATCACTTCCGATGTAACCGGAAGTAACAGAAAACTCAAAATATTTTGGTTGAGACGATAGTGTCCAACAACATAAGTCCACAAATTTTCAAACTCTCATTTCATTTGGTTCTCCATATACTTCTAATGGCAGCTAGTCGTGGGAGACCCTGTATATTAATTACTGTTACAATGTATGGTACATAATATTAACCATCTACACAAATTGACATGTTATTACTCAGTAATTTACCTAAATCTCTCCTCTTATCTCATCGTAGAATTTTTATTACATGACAATGGAAAGTTTTCTCTTCAAAACATTAACCTGATTGAAAATAGAATTGTAGAATTTATCCAACAAGCCGTTTTATATCGTAACTAGAAAAACCCCGAGAGCATTTAACTTAAAGCTAACACTCATTTGGAGATCACTGTAAAAATTGCGTGCAGATATTTTAAGTAAGAACTACTACTAGTCTGTAATGTAATGACTCAAACTTAGCGTCATCTGGATATATATCCATGCCAATAATCATAAAGAAAGTAAATACCATTATGGCAAGTCACGCAGTGAGGTAGGCTTTGCTTGTCGCGAATGGTATGCGAATCACAGATTAGCTTTTGTTAGCACCAGGTCGAATTGAACAATGCAATTGTAGGAGATGAATAAGCGTACGGAACGGTACCTCGGAATTTAGTAAATAAATAAGTTTGAGTCACTTGATCGATGTATTGGCGCTGTAATCGATTGCAATTTATTTATGATTTATAGCGTATGATAAAATAATGAAATTTTGGTACAATGAATTTTGTTAGGTGCTCTCTAACTTACGTCAGCACCATTGCATAAGGATATTAGTTTCCACAAATATATAAAAACGTATCTTTCAGATAACATCATAAAAAGTGGATACGTGAAAATACTTCCGTGTTGATGTTTTTGGGAGACGAAAGTGATTGAGACACACGTCAATAAGTCCATCATCAAATTCAATTAGTACATTTTTAGATTGTAGATATAGTACTCTAGTATATAGAGCAGCCGGCCCTGTGGGCATAAATTTGAATTTTCGACTGCGGTTTCTAAATTAGTCCACATTTAGGTCACCTATTTCAGATATCAGTTTCACACCTAATCTTACTATTATATCTCCAAAATGTAATAACTAGGATGTTATTTAATACATTTATTATGGGTAGCTATCTCTCATCGCTCAAATTATAGACCAAGTTTGATGAATGAAAAAACAAAATATTCAGAATAGATGACGGTTTCTAACACAGTACCTACTTGAGAGCCTAGCCAAGTTCCTTAATTACTCTACAGATTTCAAACTTACCACCAAAACACCATTGTCACTGATTAGAAATTTTTGCCAAATTGCCAAATTAAAAAAATGCGGATCTAATTGGGCTGGCGCATGGGCTGACGCAATCGTAGAATTTCAATTAGCGTATTTTTTGATTTTTTAGATATATGATAATAACTTTGACGTTTTTTGACCTGCGTAAGCATTTTTGTAATGTTTTCAGCACCAATAAATGTATTTGTAAAACAATTGAAATTTCTAATTTAAAGCACAAATAATTACTTTTTAATGATATATTATATTTAGCTGAGGTTTAGTATTGGGATTTACTGCGGTCACTGATTTATTTTTATTGGAAATATCTTTTTTTTTTTATATTTACTGTACTTCTTTTTTTTTTTTTCAATTTTAACAAAAATAAATTTTACTTGAATTAATCAATGCATAAAGGTGATATACAGGCGGGTTGTAAATTTTAAATAAATTAAAAATTACAGCCACAACCTGGATTTGATCCAGTGGCCTTTGTGTCGCTAGCACAATGCTCTAACCAACTGAGCTATTGGGGCCTATGACATCTGTTAACGAAAAAATGTCATATCAAGGAAAGAAAGTAGACAACATTGCCAACGTTTCGCCAATGTTCTTTAGCTTCGTCAGGGCTCAATCTGAACTATAGAAATATGTAAAGAGATTGAGCCCTGACGAAGCCAAAGAACATTGGCGAACCGTTGGCTAAAATTTAAATCCATATAGGAAATAAAACTCTAGACTGCAAAGCGTTAACTTATTATTTAATCCATATACATACAGTCGTTAGTTCATCCAATTGAAAATTATAAACTTTAGGTCTCCTGCGGGAGACCTAAATATTTTTCAATTGGTATATGTGGGTCCATAAGGACAACTTTTTATCAACCTGAAATTATGAATTTCGAAAAAATAACGTTTTCGATACACCCTACTTCACAACCTGTCGAAAGTAAACCTATACCTAAACCATTTATTCTTGGAGAATTTGAGCCTCAAATAAGCAGTAAATTAGGTTCTGAGAAAAATGAGGAAAATGAGGACCACAAAAAAGACACATAGTTAATCTGAAATAAAAGTAGTAAGGCAATATATTTCTCCGTCGGGCGTTCACTTATAAGTATGTTTTCCGTCGATCGTTTATTTATGAGTCAGTTTAGTGAATAGGAAATCGTTTATTAAACAACTCTATTAATGCACGATTTCTGTTAATGCATGATTTGTTAGAGCCAATCACATACTGCCCTCTAGAACTGTCAGTGTCAAATTACATAAAATGTCATATAACCTAAAAAGACATTGGCTCTCGCTACGATCGAGCGTTAAACAGCCTCGACCATTAATCGCTCTTTTTAAAATACTTGTTGGTTAAATAACTACTGATGAACTGAAAATCATCTATTGAACAGCTCTATAAATGCACGATTTCTATTAATACACGATTTGTTATAGCCAATCGAACATATATGTAAGTTGACACCATCCAATCAAAGCATTCCGTTATCGAGAACTGTCAGTGTCAAATTACATAAATTGTCATATAACCTCAAATGACATCGACGAAGGAAATCTTTCTAGACGCCGCTAGAAGAATACGATTGACGAAAAAATTCTGTAACCAACTCGAATATTAAACGGCGATAAATGATCTCGACAATTAACGCACTCGCTAATCGTACGTTAAACAGATCATGAATCGTTCTTTTTAATATACTTGTTGGTTAAATAACTAATTTA
Source organism: Aphodius sticticus (assembly GCA_963966075.1). Classification (NCBI taxonomy): domain Eukaryota; kingdom Metazoa; phylum Arthropoda; class Insecta; order Coleoptera; family Scarabaeidae; genus Aphodius; species Aphodius sticticus. The sequence continues at coordinate 28,291,674 of OZ014509.1, forward strand.
TATCTGTACAAGGTCTTTTACTTCTAGGTCCTTTCTTTGCTTCAAATTTCAAAAAGTTGAGGGCTGCAAGGTGCGTTTTTCATTAATAAAAATGCCCCAAGATTACTTCAATAGACATAGGCGATACACAATACGTGTCATTTGGCATGCCCAATGAAGTGATCTGATATATTATGAAACTCTGCGTTTTCCGTGAGCGAGTACAAAAGTTGTAATAATTTTGGTTACATCGTTTCATTGAAAGATTTCTAATATCTTTCTTCTTCTAGTATCTAATATCAGCCAGACTGTGGCCCAGTGGTAAAGCGCTTGGCTATCAGTCTGGGGGTCGTGAGTTCGAGCCTCACGACCTGCTTTCAGAGTAAAGGTTTTTCTGTGGTTTTCCTTTACTCCCTGGCGAATGCTGAAAGCCAAACAACTTAAGACGTGCCACAGACGCGGGCCATAATAATAATAATTCGGGCCTGCCGATGCCCCCGTAGTGGCGAAAGCTGTTGGGGGATGTTAAGGCGTGGATTATTATTATTATTATTATTATTTATTGGAATTCTCTGATACATCTCATTAAATACATTAAACCTAGATAATATAATTTAGATACAACATATAAATACTAAAATTACACTAATAGATTTTGACAAGTAATGAGGATCATCAGGGCAAATTGGTAGTACCGAGCTTCGCTGAAGCCTAGGGTACTCCCTTTGCGGGTATCACCACAGCTCAACCCAATTTTGAAAAACAACGCCATTTATGCTTTGCAACACAAGTTTGCAAAGCAAAGGAAAACTGTGGAAACCCCGTACAGCGTTGTGTACAGGTCAGTAAAAACACATGCAGATATTTATTAATAGACATATACAAAGGAAGGTAAAGATGAAAAGTAGTACGATAGCAGTAAATTTAGGATGCTTTATGATAAAACTCTCCTCAAAATATTCGCGCTTCCCAAAACCGCAATTTCCTGAATTTCCCAGGGCGAAATTTTGCACGGTAACTCCTTGACATGTTTACTATAATTTAGAGTAACTGCTCCCAATGAACCTACAATCACCGGAATAATGTTTACTTTCATTCCCCACATACGTCCAACTTCTATTGAGAGATCCTTATATTTAAGTTGTTTTTCAAGCTCCTTCCTTACAACATTCGCATCAGCAGGTACCGAGATTTCTATGAACGTGCATACCTTCCTCTGGAAATCCTTTACCACGATATCTGGCTTATTAGCATCAAGCATTCTATCAGTGACAATAGGCATGTTCCATAATATGGTAATATGATCATTACTCACAACAGGAGATGGAACGTGGTCATACCACCGAGACACATCCATTGCTAAACCTAATAGTTGGGAACACAAGTTGTAATGTATATATATTCCCACCCTATCATGCCTAGCAATGTAATGCGACTCAGCTAAGACTGGACAAGCCGCTAACAAATGATAGACATGTTCCGGAGCCTGATGACACAGTCTACAACTCCCATCATGAGCAACTTTCATAATCTTCTGTTCATGATATCTGGTACGTATTGCCTGATCTTGCGCCGCTATGATAGAGGATTCCGTTTCAGCCTTAATGTTTCCATGACAAAGCCAAGATAACGATCCTGACTTTGAAATACCATCACTCTCCACAATTCTTAAAAATTGGCCATGCATTGGCTTACTAACATAATCCTCTCTCATTTTCTGATTCATTTTTAACTTTATCTGTCGCTTTAAACTCTCCACTGAAATTTTATTTTCATAATTACCGAGTTCTTCCACCTGAAATTTTTCTAAAATTAGTTTATGTTTACTAATTATTGACTTACCAGAAGTATCCCTAATTAATTGTTTAATAACTTTATCCTCCTTGTTGGCCTTTATAAAATTTCCTAAATTTAACATTTCCAAATCATAAATATTTTCCAATTGCTGCAAGCCACGACCTCCATCTAAACGGTGCAGGTATAGTCTGCAGACATCAGACCTTGGATGAAACATAAAATTTAGTGTTAACTGTTTTCTAGTTTTAATGTCCAAATCGCGTATTTCCTTCTTAGTCCAGTTTAAAACTCCAACACTATATCGAAATATTGGAATAGCATATGCATTGATCGCTTGCATTTTATATTTTCCATTTAAACCAGATTTTAGAATTTTTCTGACTCGCTTAATGTATTCGCCTATAACCTTCGCCTTCATCCCTTCATCATCTATACCGAAGGCTTCATCCATTCCCAGATACTTATATCTAGTATTATCTGTTAATTCATTAATACTAGTATGATCATTCAGGCATATGTCAGCGGTTCTCTCAATTTTGCCTTTGACAATACTAATTTTGGCACACTTCTCTAGACCAAACTGCATCCCAATATCGTCAGAGAATTGTTTAACTATACTGAGGCTCCTCTTCAACTGCTCATCATTTTTGGCATAAAGTTTCAAATCATCCATATATAATGAATGACCAATTAACTTTTCGCCAGGTAATAACTGAACACCAACTTTGTCCTCATTCAATTCACTGGACAATGCAAACAGGCCTATGCAAAAGAGCAAGGGTGATAAACTATCACCTTGAAATATGCCACAATTAATATTAATCGGCTCTGAGAAAACACACGACTCTCGTCCCCGCAAGCATAGTTTAGTAGACCATAAGGACATACATGAGTTTACCAGAAAAATAATTTTTTGGTTTACCCCATATATCTCCAAGGCTTTTACAATCCATTCATGCGGGATACTATCATACGCCTTCTTATAGTCAATCCAGGCCATGGATAGGTTTCCTCGAGTCTTCTTGATCTTTTCAACAATCTTCTTGTTAATTATTAACAGTTCTTTTGAACCATAACTGTCCTTTAAAATGCCTTTCTGCTCAGAGGGCAATACATTATTTTCTTTAAGATGTTCATAAATCTTGGTACCTAAAATTTTAGTTAATAATTTATAACAACAATTTAAACAAGTAATAGGCCTATATTGGGATACTTCCATTGTATTCTCAGTTTTGGGAATCAAAACAGTTACACCTTCCGTCAGCCACGACGGTATCATTTCCGGATTATTAACCATATTGTTAAAACATTTTACTAAATGTTCATGCAATATGGTTATCCTTTTAAGCCAAAAATTAGGAATTTTATCTGGTCCAGGAGCTTTCCAAAGTCCCAAACTTTTGCAAGCATTTTGGAAGTCATCTTTGGAGAGAAGTACATCTTCCATAGCTGGATAATGCATATTCCGCCTCTCCTCGCGTTTAATCCATTCCGCATCAGAATTGTACTTGCCAGATTGCCCCCAAATGCCTGTCCAAAAATTGGTAACATCCTGCATGTTTGGAAAATTCTGGATACAGATGTTCTCCTTGCCAAGACCCCTATAAAATTTTTTAGGATTTTCTTCAAAATTTTTGTTATCATTGTAAGTCCGAATTCTTTTTTCAATTCTTCTGATACGTTGGGCCTTAGCTTGAATTTTCTGTTTTAACTCCTCTTCAATAATTACTATATCCTTCTCTTCGCCTAAAACACTGTATTTTAGTATTATGTTTTGCCGTAACCGTTGTAACCTCTCTGTTAAATGAATAGATCTTCTAATTTCAGACATCCTGGAAACGTCCTTTCTCCAATTAGCAATATTATTTTGGAGTCTACGCTTCCAACGGTTTTCCCGGATTCGATTAATGTGTATTGATGTAAATTTTGGATTCACCATCTTAGTAATAACATATGCGGATGCGTACAACAAATTATTTATTTCAATAATGGACAATTCTGGCCTATTCCTCAGAAATACTTCCAGATCAGAATTAGCTTGCGCAATCAACTCCCTAACCCTGTTAGTCTCCCGTATAAAAGGCAATCTAACCCTGCTATGAAAATTTCCCGAAGTAAGCAATTCTTGTTGTACCAATATTAAAAACTGACTTTGTTGTACTACATTATCATCATTATTACCCAGATTTGGCATTCCATTTACCTCAATATCTACAATAATAGACACCTCATCATTGTGGCTATTCTGGTCTAATTCTACCACTTCATCCAAAATGTTTCCTTGTTCTACTTCAACCACTTCATCATTTACAAGATTTAGAAAAATCTCTACCTCCCTTCTTATAGAATCTATCTCTATATTGGATAACTTATTACTATTTAGAATGCACCGTCTCTGGGATGCCAAAGTATTAGCAGTCAACTCCATTCTTTTATCTGGGTTTCTTTCTCGCCATATTCTAAAGCATTCCCGTTGATTAGCACATCCAAACTTTAACAATGAACAAAAGTGACACCAAATCACCTCCTTATATTCATTTATGGACCATTTATTACGCATTCTTCTTGAATTATTTAAATCCATTTGTTAAAAGTAAAGTGGGCCCAATAACAATAAAAATTATGAGTAACCTCTTTACTTACACCTGAAATTCTAAGGATAATTAGGTATCACAATAACACTTACTTATTATTATTATTATTATTATTATTATTATTATTATTATTATTATTATTATTAATTCATATAAATTTCAATGGTTATAGTGAGTGACGTATTCTCACTTTAATTACCATGCCGCTTATTGGTTTAAAGTTAATACTAAATTATTTTTCGTTCTACACTAATTCACCAATACCATATCCTGGCTTTATAATATATATTACATAAAAAACGGTACTTATCGCCAAGTTTTATGCTCTAATTTTGTTGTAGGAAATGTGCATAACATGGAAGGATTCGGATTGCTTAACATTGTGTTTTTGTCCACTAAAAATTGGTAAAATCAGTTCGAAATAGGGTAAAACAAGCAGGTAGGTATATGACAAAAATAAACATTTCAAAAATAATAATAAGACTACTTACAATAAAATAGACACTGTAAAACATAATTACATGAATGTGCATGGTTCCAAATTCGCCAGATCTATGCATGATTTGACAAATGCCGTGATGTCCAGAAGACCAAATAATAAAAATTGGTCAAAGATTATAACTGATCATCAAACTTTAGCTAAGTTGGCATTAGTTTTCTTTAATTGTGCAGGCCTGTGATAATACATTTTATTATATCATGTTTTATTAATTTTTACTTTTATAACACTAAAAGAACATAAAAAATAGGATGTCTTTGACTAGCGCTTACGCCGGTATTTTTACTTTCCAGTGTTAGCAATACTAATTAACCCTGCTAAGCACCGATGCAACCAATAGGCCACTGTGTTTGGGCGGAGGTGCCGGTGAATAAAGGGACTCGCGATAGCATAATAGATGACTCCCATATTTTAGTTAAAGATAAAGCTAGTAGAAATTTATACTCGACCACAATGGTTGACAAGAATGTATAACAATAAGAACCTACAAAAAATAAACAACTGTATCAAATTTTAAATTGCAGCTTTCTAAGCACATAATAACAAACTAATTTGCATACGACTAGATGAAAGTATCCGTGAGACAAAACGAGTTTTAAGATCGAAACTCATGCGAGGCTCTAATTACCGGGATACAATTGCTAATTGTGGGAAAGTTTGAGCGGAGTACCTTTTTCCTGCATAATTCCGGAAATCTCCGAATGCCGCACATAGGAAGTGCCGTAATACAAGCAGCGATGTGAGCTCCTTTTGGTAATTTACCGCGGCGTGGCTAAAATGAATACCGGTGGCCCTTAATCCCACCGGATAAATGGATTTTCCTAGGGTGAAAATTTAATGTAACGATTTAGAATCTCGATGAAGTTGGTAGAGGTTTTCCAGATTTTGTTTTTGATAGCATAGTTATACAAGGTGAACAATAAAGTTAACCTGCCATTATTTTTATACATTGTTTTATGTGTCAGAAGTTTTCTTTACCAATGTTGAGTACAGTATTGGAAAATTAATACCGAACTGACGAACTCGTGTGGATATTTTGTAAATTTTGTTTGTTTTTTTTTTTTCAAAACTTGTATGTATCTTTTACTAGCGTAGATTTGCAAACATAGTTACCCCAGTTCAGGTACATTTGTGTAAAAAACAAGTGTGTTAGATAAAACGTTGACTGATCGCGAAAATGATTTCCTACACTAATACCTCACTATTGGCCGGGAGCACGAAGAAAGAGCTGCTAGTAACCATTGGCTGTTTTGCATGCAGTTACTTACTGGAATTATTGAAAGTTATAGTTATCTGTAACTTACGTAAGAAGGTTATCAAATTGATACTTTGTGCTGTGCCTGGCCTGTAACAGAGTCGGCCCAGTGGAAACCCAGTGTTGTTATTTGGCAATTGAAGTATAATTTGGCTGAATATACAATTAAGTTAAAAACGTTCGCTTGTTTCATTCACAACACAATGCATATCCACACACCAGTTGTCTGGGGAAGTTTTAAAGCAGTATAAGGAAAAAAGTAGGTTGTAAAACGAAACCTGCACATAATTCCAAAAGGCGATTATAGCTAAATCAATTCGGCCGTCTTTGACCATGCACTGATTTTTACTCGCGATTATTTTTGAGTTGAATTCAATTCTTTAAGAAGTCTTTAATGGTAGCATAAACATGTTATGGCCTTATAATTCCCATGAAGTAGCAATATAGTTAAAATTTAGGAAAAATTTATAACACTGCGAACCATGGATTTTGAGAAGGAAATGTGACTTGGCGTTTATGATAGATTTTTTTTTTCGGTGAATACGAACCTATTTTTAGTTGAACAGGCACACAGTCCGCTAAAAGTGCCGTCAGTACTTTAAGGACTTGAAGAAACAAATTTCTAAATATTTCAGGTAAAAGCAAAAGTTTAGTTAGAGATGCTTTTGAAGTTTCTAGAAGCTTAACTCTTAGCTACATATGCGCAAAAGAGACATATCAAAATCACTTTGTTTTTGACGTCAACTGTTTGGAAAACCTGATATGAGAGAAGATTGTTGAGTTCGGATTCATATGTTATATACATTATACTTGCACTGTGTACATAAACAAAATATGACGGGATGTGCTTTTGACGTTTTAGATTAGAAACAGCATATTACGGAAAGTAGGTATATTTGTTTTTAAAATCCAATAAGTTTCGTCTGACACTTGTATTTATATAACATCACTGTTATCACAGCAATTTTTTATAATTTTAACTAACAATCATTCTACTCGAACTAAGAAACTTAAAAAGAACCGTTGTTGACCTGATCTAAAAAAAATCTTCTGAGATTTATACGTTTTATAAGTCAAATGGAAGTAAATCCTAAAAAAAGTATCATGTTAAAAGTCCTCTACGAAAGTTCTGGAAAGTTGTAAAATAGTTTGAAATTTAGGTTAATGGTCTAGTAGATGCTTGCGAAAGAAAAATATTTCCCATGTGTTCCGCAGAAGCAAATTATATAGCAAGTTGTCTTGGCTTCCACGCAGTATTGTTTGAATTGTGGTAATCTTATCCGTTTTGCATTGTTTTCTTATTTACCAGTTATTGTTTATCGCGGTTTTCCGATTGCTGTGTCCCATTTTTGCGATATGGAAACGTCGACATTATAAAATAACAGCTCGTGTGTATGGTATGAATACACACACACACACTAACTGTTTTTATTTTAACAGTGTACGTCAATTATTTGCAGGATACCCATTTACAATATAACAGCGTCCTCTAAACACCATAATTTTATAATTAGAGGAACAAGGCTTCAATAAACACCAAGCAACATTTAAATGATATTGTTTTCACTAACGACCTAATGATTATAACAAATTAGAACAAATATAATCAAAAACACATTATCCAGATCCGGTGACAGCGCAGACCATACTTGGTCTGCGGTATAATTATCTCTCAAAGTATCCACTAACAACTTCATCGTACATTTCTCTACAAATTGAAATAAATTCACCTCCATCTCACAACACATAATATCTTGCCGCTAACACCCATTAAGTACATAAATTGCTTCAAACTCGACGAATAATTCAATAAAGCTGCGCAATTGCGCATTATAAGACTATTAATATAATTTACGAGCTTTAAATTGAAAAATACACCTCACTGGGACCGAAAACAATTGACTTTTTTTTTTGCGTGCGTGGGATTCGTTGGCGAAAATTAAAACGGACGAAGAGCCGAGACACTCAAATCTCTAGTATTATAGATGTATAAATGAGAGCATCCATCAATTTCCGCCCGACAGCAGATAATACAATCGGCTACGCCAAATTAAGCAAACGCGAATGAATGGATGTTTTCCGAGACTGTTCTTTGCGCTGTTATTCTTAATTATACTAAACAGCAGCTTTCTATTTTTGGTTAATATGTAACAGCAGTAAAAACAAATTTCGCATTATAAGAAATTATCCATGCAAAATGTAAGTATCCCGGACCTAAGTACTATCGCCAATCATCAGAAATGTTATGTCTGTCAGAGCATTTAATGGTAGGTACATAATATGTGACTTCTGGATGCTAAAAGAAACCATAATAATAGCCTTTATTAAAAGCAGACGAAGAAATAATTATAATACGTGCCCAATTCGTTATTAGATCGACTGAAAATAAATTAAATTTAGTTATTCCTCAAAAAAAGATTATTAATTATGGGATTAATTATGTGTGGCCCTTCCGGGCAAAGGCCTCCCCCATACTTCTCTAGAGCTCCCGATCTCTTGTTTTTCGACACCATAGAATCCCTGCTTCCGCCTTTATGTCGTGAAGCCATCTCTTCCGTTGTCTACCTCTTTTCCTCCTATGGTCTAAAGGAATCCATTCTTTTGTTTCCCGAGTCCAGCCCTCATTCTTTCTCTAAATGTGTCCCACCCAAGTCCATTTGAGTGAATTTATTGTTGTTATTACGTTAGCTGTTTTTAGCTTTGCTTTTATGTTCGTTATTGGTATTTTGTCCATCCATGATATGTTTAACATGCTCTTTTCCATCATGTTTTGGCATACTTGGATCTTTTGTGCTAACTTTTCGGACACTGCCCATGTTTGGTACCCATATGTAAGCACTGGACTAATGGACATATCAAAAGTTCGGGCCTTTATTTCGGCGTTCATATTGCATTTGAAAATGTGTTTCAAGGACCAATATTTTGACCAAACTAGCTTCAATCTTCTGTTTATTTCCTTTTCTAGTCTGTTATGAAACGATATCGTTTGGCCCAGATATATGTACATAATCATCCACATATTCTATGACCTGTTTATTTATAGAAATCGGTATTTTGTCTTTGTTTGTAAGTAGCTTGGTCTTGCTGTAGTTTATACTTAATCCTGCCTTTTTACTTTCACTGGCTAATGCCACTATTTGTTGTTGCAGTTCTTGGGTTAAATGCGCGAACAGTGCTATGTCATCAGGAAATCTCAGCATTGTCAGCTTGTTTCCATTTATTTTTATACCTTCTGGGTTGGTCCGTTGATTCAAAGCCTGCGTGATCATCTGTAGCACATAGTTAAAAAGATCCGGCGATAATGGATCGCCCTGCTAAAAGAAACCATTAAGTCGCAAATTGGTTTTGAATTATTGATGGATTCAGATTCTCGAAATCTCAGCACACATGCTTTAAAAAAGTGGGATTTAAATTTGTTGGATTTTTACTCGACTACAATATACATAATTCCAGTATACATAACCTATTAGATGGGTACTATCTACCTACTGTTGTTTATAGAAATTAACACAGTCTTACTTGTTTTGTGAGTTTTATTTGTTTTATCAAAATTTTTAAGTTCCCTTCCGTAAGCACTTTGCCGCCAAATGGGAAACCTTTATACAACTTGAAACCTGAATACCTGTTCTGCGCTATGAAGCTGCTGTTATTATTTATTAAGGGTAATTCATGTCTAATCCTATTTTGAAAGTTAAATTTCAAAAATTTTCAACGGACAAAAAAATAACATATGAATGTATCTCTTAGAAGAAGATGGTGGACATATTTCTACCTTCCCATAAAAAGTTTGCCTATTACACCACATGTCACCCATGCTTTCGCACGCCCATGCATGGTACAATGACAAAATCCATTATGACATTTATGACCCATTCCAGGATGTGATTAAAAGTCCGTGATTTATTGTTCTAAATATGAACAAAGCGGTTCAAAAGCGCTATTGTTATTATTATATTTATACAAGGTGTTCGGTTTTCACGCAAATACAGTTGTTTATTTTAAGCGATATAAAAAGGATATATGTGTGAGACAATAGCCATGAATATGATACTTATATACAAAGAAACTTGCCTTGTATGGTTTGTCGGATAATTATAACCAAAAACTGAAATTTTCAATTACCATTTTTAATTTAAAGAAACTGATATTTTCAATTTTTGTTTTTAATCTTTAACTCAAAAGCCAGTGGACATGTATAACGAAAACAATATTAAGAATAAGAATACTTTTTGCGAGGAATCTGATAGTGGAAATGAAGTTAACATACACATATAGTCTTTTATTTTTTTAAGAAAAATGTTAAGAATGCAAAGCGAGTGATATTGACACAAAAATCAGTTTCGGTATTATAAATCATCAAATATAAGAAATACATAAGTTTCATGCACATCCACGTTTGTTTGCATTTTTTGTCGCCGTATTGGTTCTGCCATTTCTAATAATCTGACTTCCGAACCATCCTATAAGCATTCGTCGCGCTAGGGTTTCACACCATAGCGTGTGGTTTGGATTTGAACGCTGCTCTAGCCATGTATGTTGTAAATTTTTTTTTCAATTCTTCGCGTTGCAAGCACCTGCCAGGAGTCTAGATAACTCTACTGCTACATAATACTAAAAATCAATAAGGGATAGCTATCAGGCATTTAGGTCGAAAATAAACTAGTTAGATATATGGAAATTCGCTTTATCACAGTTTCCGCTAATCGGGACATGTCTGTAATTAAAATAAAAAATATGTACGTATTTTATCCGAAATTGTACATAAATATTGTTGGCTCAAAATAACTATTTTACGATTGTACATAAGGACTTAAGGCCGGCGATGAGCTATAGTATAAGTATAGGGCAAAACACGCTATACTTGAATTGACCTAATCAGCCGTACAAATAGCTTGATGTTAAAAATAATTTTACTCCTGCAATCTACATACTTGTGATTCGGACATCAGGTATTTTGAGAGCAATCTGCCGTCTCATAATCAAGTAATTAATTGATAAAGAGACCCATATTTTCTCCATATTTGTCGTTGTCTTTAGGGATCAAATTATTACACCAACTTACCAGCAATGTTAATGAAACTCGGTTATGTCCTAGGGACACATCTCCACAACAAAATAAGCCCATATTCATAACAAATAAACCTTTAGTTTGCCCTCGTTGGTCATTTAATCGTGTACATGGAAACTCAATATTATTGAGCATATATTACAGGAAGCGACATGACCTGCCTTGTCTCCCCTTACTCCCAGTCATCACCCTGCTGAAGTGAAGAAGTGTGGACCTTGTTTAGTAGAGGGCGCGCCGTTTTATTAGCCTATGCTATTACAGTCAGCCAGTTCTGTGGAACTACTATGTTGGCAAGAAGTCGAAGAATGAGGTGGTCGGTTGTGATATTTTCATCTGTTTGGTGATGTACCTATATTATTGCACGGGCGCCCGGGCACAAGCGGTGTATTAGGCAAACGACTTACGAGTTCTCCCTGCGCCGGGCACCAGCGGAAACCATAAACACATCCACCAATAGAGTATTTTGTTGATCTTTTAAATTGTGGTTATGATTTATTCAACAGACAAAACTTAAATTATTACTTTTACTTGAAATTGAAGTTTATTTGCTGTATAACAATACTGGTTGAATTATTGCGACATAATATTCATACTCTAAAAAGATTTAAGAAAACGCAACCATTTATTGATCACTGATTAAAAAGCAGTACATTGAATATTTGTTAACTTATGAGTATGATAAATCAAACACCTTATTCCTAAATAAAATAACTTTATTTTCTTTTTAAATCTAAATAAAATACGAATTACAAAATAAAACATAAATATGTCTTTATTGAAAAACAAAAACACGTAAAGTCATAATATTGTGATCTGTTGCCTTGGGAACCATATTCTACGGCGCGTTTCAAGACTCAACTAAAGAAAATTACATGCAAAAATTTTAATTTCGGATTCTATCTCTATTTATATTTTTATAAAATAAAACATAGGTACGATAAAACGTCTTCGGGATTTTTTATGTACATAACCTCAAAACATATTCAAAAAATAATGTATCTAATATTTTTTTTAAACATTGCTTTCTTCGACATAACCGACATCCAAAAAATAAAAATGTATATCTTATAAAATATTCACTTCTATCCAAGTTATATTTTATAAAACCAATAATCACAGTGACCCCGGACACAAAAAGGCGGTTATCAAGGCAATTTTGGTCAATTTATTTTTTGCTTTTGCGTTTCTTGTGTTTAGTTTTGGTTGCAAAACAAAACAAAGCGACATAGTTTTGGTTGCAAAATAAAACAAAGCGACATAGTTTTGGTTGCAAAATAAAACAAAGCGACATAGTTTTGGTTGCAAAACAAAACAAAGCGACATAGTTTTGCAAGCAAAACTAAACAAACCAAACAAAAACATTTTTTGGACCCGATAACCGCCTTGTATCCGGGGTCACATATGTAGAGTCGGATATTTAAATGTTGCATGTTGATAATTTCCCTATGTTGCGTTTTGAACTGGGATATAGCTATAGACTATGCTTCGCAAGGGAAATGCAAGGGAAACAGATCATAGTAATATGTATTATGATTTTACGTTTACTTTTTTGTTTGTGCCTGCATTATATAATCAGGATCTCGGCACTTTAAGTTTTTTTGTCGTCTTTTTAAAATTATTTCAGGTGCCAAACAATTTTTGTAAAATTTTAATAATTTTGGCAGCATGTGTCTTTCCCAACACTCTTTATCGAAGATAACTTCTTCCCAAAATAATGTATTTCTATCTCCAGAATAAAGAATAAAATAAACTTTTGTCGCTTTTAGAATAGGCGACCCTGCATCTAAATATCAAAAAAATTAGTATTACTACATATTATTTGTAGATATTTAGAAAATATCTATAAATAATATTTTATTTTATTTCGGGGCATGTTCGCAAATTTAACGACAATAAAAAAGCCAGGAACAAAGTTCGAGCGTACAGAAGTCACGAGTCTCGACAAACTTCGTCGGATTAGCGCAATTATGACTCCATTTCACTCTTCCGTGTTATAAGTAAGTAGAGATGCTTTCAACACACCCCCTACCAATAGATCTGCGATACCAATGCACGCGCGCCACATAGTGGGAAACCCCGAGATGAACTTGAGAAATCACACGCAATATAATAAGTATAAACAATGTTGAAACCGAGGATGAAGTTGCATTCAATACATACATGGGGGCTGTTTATTTTTAGCGAGCAAAATGGTTAATAAGTAGTTTTAGGTAAAACGGTAAAAAGGCTTAAAAAATACAAAATAAATGAGCGGAAAATGAAGCTAAATAGCGGCTGTACTTTCAACGCGCCATCTGTAGTTTGCTAGTAGCATGCTAAAAGTTTCGTACTTTTGCCTCAGAGATACCGCCACGTAATGACCCAACTCTTTTACGTGCTCAAAACCGCCTGGTCAACGCCGTCCTTAAAGACTTAAAACGCAGAAGCTTAGTTGAATAGAACTCCTCGACGCAGTACGATATTGGCTGTATTGATATTGTATGTAGGAGTATAACCTATCCTACAATATAGGTTTCTTTTCATCTTTTTAGTTCGCGTTTCCGATAAAGTTGTACTGATCAAATTTACGTTTAAGTGCGATGCAATTCTCTTTATAGATTCGATTTGTAATTATTAATAGGGCGTTAATAATTTATCACCTCAATTTCCCCCCAGATTATCGATTATACTCCGGTTGGGTGATTGGTTCTACTTGACCTTTACAGAATAAAGTGATTTATGAAAATTGCAGATTTATTTGTATTATATCACGCAACCAATACTGACGTGAATCCACAAACATCCCCAAATTAAACTACTAAAATATTTGTTTGTTTTTGTTTTTTTTTTTTTTCGAAACAGAATTGGTCGTCAAATATGTATAACAAATCGTGAACAAGTACAGAAAATAAACAATGGATGATGTTGACTAGAGGGAAAATATCGTAGTATCACTCCTAAGGATTTTACACAGAAACCCATTGTTTACTTCTATTTAACAGCTCCTGATAGGTACCTGTGTACAATTCAGTCTGATGACTATCTACCTATATTTAAGCAACATACATGGCTACGTATAAAATAATGATATTTAGTCAAATAAATGACTCTTTAAACTGCAGTCATTGATGACTGCTACATATTCAGATTGCTTTAACAGTCAGCTGCTTTTGTCACCCCACTCCACCAACACAGACTCCACTCATATGAATGAGACTTTGTTGATACTTTTTTTTTTCAAACAGCCGGATTTCCTCGACATCGGTGTTCTGTACTAGTTTGTTCTGATGTTACTTTGCAAAATTTCCTATTTCGCTGGTTGTCAACTGCATCGCAGGGTATAAAATAAATATAAATTGCTTGATATGTTGATATTGCTAGGCTGAGTTAGTTTAAGCAAAGGCAAATCCAGGTTGTGGCTGTAATTTTTAATTTTCAAGTTAAATTTTTAATAATTTAAGACAATACAGAAACTTTTTACTGAAATAAAATTTTCTGAAAAATTATTAATATTCCTATTTGTGTCCAAGTTAGTGTCGGACACTGTATATGGAAGAAACGTGTATTACGATTTCGTAAGGCCATTAATGTACTTTGTTTCTAGCGTGGGACATCCTGTTTATTGAAAGCTTTGGATTTGTATTAACGGACGATTCGGCAGTATGCTAAATTGTTTACTGATAAAAGTCCCTTGGAGACTAAACATTCGGACAATGTCACTAATGAAATGATTCACCCGGTATTATCGATATCTGCATTGCTGCATCCACATTCCAACAAATGATCAAGTAGTTTTGTTTATCTGTAATATTGATTAGTCAATGTAAAAATCCCTGGGGATTATGAGGAATTTTTGGATTAGAATATCCTGATTAATGTTATATAGGTACTATTTAGAATAGAATTATATATTATATTAATTAGATTAGCTTATTTTCGGAAATTGTCTTTGCCGATATGTGTTTTTGTTTTCACTCTGCAGTTTTCCATTATTTTTGTGTAAAAACTTTATTAAGCGGCGTTCGCACAATTCAACGCAGTATTTAAACATAGTTGTTCAAACTTCAACCATAGTTGACGCGTGAGAACGCCCCTTAATAGACCAGGTTTAAGGTGTTCCGATATATGGGAATACCTTTATGATCAACAATTCTTATTTCATAATAAATTTTGGTATTTTTTGATATTACTATTTCTTGATGTGATGTGGTGCGATATGCTTACAGTGTGACTTCTCTTTTTTGCAGAAACACAGTATAAAAATGGAGAGTGGCGTTACCTGCGGTTATACAAATGGTACGACACCTAGCGGGATATTATCGGATGTCAGGTCTGAGAGGTCGCCTTCAAAAGCGGGCCTCCACGTAAACTTCAAGGAGAAAGGAGAAATAAAGGAGAAGAGAGAGAAATTCCTCACAGCAAAATATGGAAACCACCAAATGAGCCTGATAAGGAAGAGGCTTGCGGTGGAGATGTGGCTCTATGAGGAACTAAAGAAACTATATGAAACAGCAACGGTGAGTTAACAAATTAATTTTTTCCAAAAAGTTACATCGGATGAAGACCGACTTTAATCGATTGTCTATAGACTTATCATTTAGATCTTTTAAATGTCTGTAAACGCTATATATGGTTGAAACTATGGTCGTACTGGTATGCTCGAATGACATGACAACTCATCAACTGTTCGTAATGTAATTACAAACCTCACATTTCCGTTTGCATGAGGTAATTATACCACGTGTTCGAAAAAAAACATTGTCTTTAAATAGCTTGAAAATGGAATAAGCATAGCTAGAACACATAATTATTCTCAGTCACTATGGTTTTTAGTAATTTTAGTCCGATGAAAATGTTTGTATAGTTTTTGAGTTATATCGCCACAAAGGAAGTGAGGCCATTGTATAAAACATTTTATGTCGTTAACTACAGCAAATATATTGTAAAAGATATGGAAATGCTGTACAATTTAAGTAACTTGTAAGATAATATGTAGAAATGTCTACAATACGTCAATTTGATATTGAAATATTTATATGAAATTATAGCAATATAACAATAATTTTACGAAATATTTAATTAGATAAAATAATCTTACAGACTGTAACGATCTATTTTTAACTGAAAATCTCAGAAACGACTACTACGTACATTATCGAAAAAAATACCATCCCCAGTAACACCAAAAGTAAGAGTAACTATGAGGGAAACCGCACACTGCAGTCTTTTGGTCGGATTGTATTTCAACTGTATAATTCAAAGCGTTTGAGTGTGCGCACTGACATATGCCCTATTGGTAATTACAAGACCTCAAAAAGGCTGCAGTGTGCGGTGTCTCTAAAGTTTCCAAATGGTAGATAAAATGTAACCTCATTTTCATCGGCAGTATACTGTAATGTACTAGGTGAGCCATTTGAACTAAGTAATAGAAATAATATATGTTATGCAATAGTTTTTATCAACATTGAATTGTTTTTACGTATGACGTCATCATTATTTAATTGAATGGCAACCCCAACAACTTTTTTTTATTGGTTCTCATAGGTCCTTTAATTATAATTTAAGGATACATAGTGGCATAAGAATTATATGGGCTTACGTAAGAATTTTCGGGAAAAACAGTGAAAATTAAGAAAATATCGATAATTCTGAGAGAACATGGATCTTGGAAATTGAACTGCAATACCTGCAATTTTGATAGACTCTTCTGTACGCCAACGAACACCTAATCCGGAGTCAAATATTTCACATGAACTTTTAAGCAATTTATTAGTTTATATACATATGTAACAGCCGATTGAAAATTGTGACTGCATTTCCAATTTAAAGCCCACCTTAAGTGGTGTTACAATAGATTCAAAAACCGGACATCATATGCTTACGTTAAAACCGTTACGTGATTGGTAAACTTTTGAGGTCGGCATTCCTACTTAGCGCAAAGAAATCTATCAAAAACACCTATCAAACTTTCATCATTATACCCCCACATTTACAGTGATGAGAGTATATTGAGTTTGCCACAACATTTGTGACACCCTTAAGGAGGCGTGACAGATATCGACTTATACAGTGAGCGCGTAAAGTATGGAAACATGACATAATCTCAGCAACGGTTTGATATTTTAAATAATCCTCGAACACGTCGATTTATAATTATCAAAATACAGCTTATGATATCAAATTAATTTTTTTACCTTCAATCTTTTTTAACAGATAACGTCATCGACATTTTTTTTAAATGACAACCCTATATTTTTGTAATGAATTTAGCAGATCTTTTCATCGTCTTAATGGTAGCATAATATTTTTATGACCTTACATAAAAGCATTTTCGAGAAAAAGACAATTGAGGGTTATGAAATTAAAGTGACAAAATCTCCTGAACGGCTCTACCGAATTTAACGAAATTTTGGTATTAAGTATTTTGCAACGTTGTGAGCTGGCGTCACTGGCGTTATTATCGTTGATGTAACGTTTATAGTTTCTGAGATATAACCTCAAACTTTTGAATTTGAAATAGAACTCCTGTATATTTTGACATTTTCTGTTACAGTCTTCATTATTATATCAAAAACATCCAGACATTAACAAAAACCTTTATTACTTAGGTCTAAAAATTAACAAAGAAAAAATTGATAACAAAACATTACATTTTCTACTGCTACTACTCGAGTTGGTTTATGAGGATTCTCAACCATTGACAAGAACACATTGTTTTAAATTTGATCGTTTTATTTTTTTGTTGTTGTTATCTTTTGTTATCAATTTTTTCATTGTTAATTTTTATGACCTAAGTAATAAAGGTTATTGTTAATTTCTAGATGTTTTTGATATGATACTGTAACAAGCGTAGTAACATTGAATAGGCAATGGAAAACTGTACCAGAAAATGTCAAAATATACAGGGTGATCTATTTCAAATTCAAAAGTTTGAGGCTATATCTCAGAAACCTTAAACGCTGCATTAACGATAATAACGTCACATGGTTGCAAAATACTTAATTCCAAAATTTCGTTAAATTGGGTCGAGCCGTTCGGGAGATTTTGTCACTTTTATGTCATAACTTTCAACTGTCTTTTTCTCGAAAATTTTCTGATGTAAGACCATAAAAATATTATGCTACCATCAAGAAAATTAAAAGATCTGTCAAATTCATAAAAAAATATAGGGTTGTCATTTAAAAAAAATGTCGATGACGTCATCTGTTACAAACAAACAGTTGAACGTAAGAAAATTAATTTGATACCATATTTTGATAATTATAAATTGACGGGTTCGAGGATTTTTTAAAATAGCAAACCGTTCTTGAGATTTTGTTGTTTCCATACTTTACGCGCTCACTGTGTATATGTATTTGATCAGCATTGAAAACTGAATCGATTTAGTTATGTCCGTCTGTGCACACGATAACTGCCGTAATTTTGAAAAAATTAATCTGAAATTTGGTAGACAAGCTTATCTATTAAGAAGTAAGAATAAGTTCGTGAATGGGCAAAATCGGTTAACTTTCTTTATTTATGATTTTACGGTTTTAACCTCAGCACGGCTGAAGATAATTTTCTTAATAGTTTTTAATTCTCTTTTGTATATAAATGTTTTTATGTCAAGCCATAAAATTGTTATGCAATCATTAAAAGGGATCTATCAAAATCCGTGGATTTGTTTGATAGATGTATGCAAACTGGTTGTCATGTGTCTTGAAATTGTTAAGAGCTTCCATTTTAAATAAAATTTTGCATAAACCGCTGCGGGAAAATTTCCTGTAGTTGAGCTATAATTTGTTTTTTGAAATGATGTTTTTAGACAAATAAGGTAACAACTTAAAAACTGTGAGGATTAGGAAAAGACTATCTTGCTTGAGTAATTTTTGCAGTATAATGGTACAAATAATCAAAAATATACAGAAATATTGGCATTTTCATTTGGAAAACAGGTTACAAGTTACAAGTGTTACAAGTTTTGTTATAGATGGTGCTAATGTCGGATACCCAGGTCACGGTATCCGACATTAGCACCATCTATAACAAAACTTGTGACACGGCCTTGTGGCCTTCAAACAAAAAAATATATATTTTCGAGACCAACTAAACAAATGTTAAGATGGCCCACCCTGTATACACTGAAGAACGTTACATTTCATGTTTTAAAAGTTGGAAAATATATCTATTCCCATTCTCTTTAAATCTCTTTATTAGCAATAAATAGAAAAGAGACACCCAGTGTATAAAAAATAATAAAAATAAAATAAAATGCACAATTACAAAAAAAGAGCAGTAAGTAAGCAAGCAATTTTTCATTCCACTTAATTCTCAATTTGGCCCGAAGCCAACGACAAACTTACTGCCTCCATGGCGTATCCTCCTCCTCCAACTAATCACTCTACCAAACGGTGATACAGTTTATGGGGCCGTTAAAAAATGCAGCTGCACGTGAAGAAGCACGGATATCTGTTAAATGCGTATTGTGGGTAGGGACCATAACGGAGGCCCAACGCGCGTACATAGATAATTACCTCTGGCCGTCACTGTCGTCAGCCATGTGTACTATGGATGTATATACTCGGAGGCACACACACACACATCATAGGGTCAACAACCATCCGCCAACAATTATCATGACCTTCAACCTATGTAAACTGGAGCTCAGATGTCTTTGTACTCGAGCGGCATCTTGGCCTCTTCAGTCATTCCGAGGGTGGTCCGATAGCAGTGATTCAGAGGCGAGGATTCGCACTTTGCATGGTCGCCGATATCGCCTGTTGACCTCGTTGGTCTGGCTAGAAACAGACCATAAATTTATGTGGCCCCCACGTATCGAATGTTATATTGTTAACTGGAATGGATTGAATTTATTTGGTCTACATCTTCCAATCAGAAGCATTTTATTGCTAGTTGCGCTTGATAGGGATTTGTGCATAATGAATCTGGGGCTAGTCAACTAAAAATGTAATAGACATATAGTTGTTTAAAATTCTTTTGACTTCCGTGGCAAGTGCAAATGAGCATCAGTGGTTGAGTAATTGTGTGTACCAGAAATCTGTTATGAGTACATTGCTGAGGGCTTAAATATCTACTTTTACAGAAGGAGGTTTCTTCCTATGATACAGACCTTAAAATCATGTAAGAAACACAATGAATAACTTACATAACTTCAAAACATCAGCACGCGTCGTTTTCAAATTCGTCTCCAATATTGTTGAGGTTATCTAGACCAGCAGTTAAGAATTACTGTTTGGAAGACGTTTGCAAAAAGGTGGTTCAGTTTTGATCTTGATGTAAACGATTTTTGGGTTGTTTCGCAGTTAGTTACTCCTACTATTTTTTCGTAAATGAAACATTCTATGCAAGTTCAGGATTGTAGTTACTTATAATATAAAAGCATGTTTTGAAGACACAGCATTGTGCAAGTTTAGGTGTTATTTGTGGACAATATGGAATATCTATTTCAGATAGTAGCAAGAGTAGCAGGGTGGGGGGGGGGGCAACAAAATAATATATGCACTGCAAATGTTGGTTTCTTTAAAATAATAATAATTAATAAATAATATAATGACATTATTCTCAGGTATTATATTGTAGAATATTGGGTTCAGCCGATATAAATTTGACAGAATTGACAATTTCACATTTTTTCTCATTTTGACCTTTACTTTTCTGTGTGTTCAGCGCAAAGCAATCTATCGAATATTCATTTTTATATTCAGATTTCACTTTTCCAATTTTATATAGCTACCTACTGCCAAAAAATTGTGAACTTTAGGACTTATCTTTTTACAATTTACAATCTATTTTCAATTTATTTTCACATATTCGTTATATTGCTTCAAAGTTTATGTTTTAAAACCTATTTGTTGTTATAACGAATACGCTTCTGAACCGATATTATTAAAATTTCGAACAGTTAATTAGAAAGTTAGATTACATCTTTTGCAATGATATAGAGTATTGTCATCGTACCATTTCAGGTCAAACAATGGGGGTTATTTCGCCGTAATAGACTTACACTTTTTTATAACAAGGTAGAAATACTTTTAACAATTTTTATCTAAAAGATAGATTTATATGTGATATTTTTGGCATCCTTGTGATTTTTTATTTATTTAATATAAAAAATAATAGACATTATAATATAAATAATACTTGATTTTTAATTTTTTAAAACTGCGACGCTACAAAACATCAAATTTAGATTACGATATAAAGCACTCATGCATTTCGCGCTCATTTTGCCATATCACTCAATATCATCGCAAAAGATGTGTTCTAACTTCCTAATTTATTGTTCCATATTTGAAGTGGATTCAGAAGAGCATTCGTTGTAAAAAAAAGTTAACTTTGCAGCAGTGTAAGAACTAAATAAGGAAATTGTTATAGACAAGTTAAGCCATGCCCATCGAATTACGGAACACTATGTACACACGTGTCAAATTGATCAGGTCCTCCTTTTTTGAAGTCGCTATAGCAGTGGTTCTTAACCTTTTTGAAGTCAAGGAGCACTTTTGATCATAAGAAAAATTCCCGGAGCACCAAGAACATAGACATAACTTTTATTAGAAATTAATGCGATTATAACAACACTTAAATAATAACATTACTTGGAAAAAATATAAATATACTAATAGTCTACCTTTTTTTTTCGGCAAAATTAATTTGCAGAAATCAAATATCATTCTGAGTATAATGTTTCATATGGACTTATATGTTTCTTTTCTATTCCTTAAGAAGTTACAGCCGTTTGAAATGTTAAAACACAAAGAAAATAGAAGATAAATACATATCAAACAATGCGAAAACAAAAATTAACACAATAACTATCCATTACAACGGTAAAAACTAAATAAATTTAAGTAATAATATTAAAAATAACGAAATAAAATCCATATAAAAGTTTTTACCGATTTTCTTCTAGAAACTAAATGTCATTCCGAGTAAAAAGGTTCATATCGACTTATTGGTTTTCTCAATTCCTTAAGAAACAGTAGCTGTTTAAAATAGGTTTTAGTGATATTTTCATCACCTCTATCTAATTTTTTACCGAATTGAAAAAAACGAATACTCGAATGAAATTTATTTGGGGCGAAAATCATTAATGTGATACAGAAAAGAAAAAGATATATTTATGTATAAATTCCGAAAATATTCGGGAATTTTTGAATTCATTTCTACACACGAACTCTTAAACATGTTTGAGGGAAAAGGCGCTCTCGATGTACCGAATTGCTGCCGAAGTTTTCTTTTTGCCCGCATCCACATATTTTCCATATTTTGTGTGTGTGTGTGTGTATGTTTTTCTGGGCTCACAAAATTTTGTTCGTGAATCACCTGGTGGTTATAAATGCCACCACCTATTTGGTATATTGTGATAGCTCCTCCAAGCATCTGCATAATAGTTGTTCGCGGTAATATAAATCTAAATATAATAAAACTTTCAATACCTTTCTAATTTGTCAAATATTTAGCTAGTTTGGCTGGATTCTTTATATTAGCAGTTATTTACCATCTACTCAAGTAGTTTTGATAAGCTCATTTTTTATACAGCTTTATACTAATATAATACTTAATAACTCATGTGGATGATATGTAGAGAAGGGCAAACATATATATTATCAAAACATCATATTTATTAAGTTTATTTTAGGAAATATATTTCAAAATGTTTGCATATCTTCCGAACTTTTTATGTGACAGTGACTCATTTTTATTTTAATTGTATTATGTTCAGAATTCTTTATTTATTTTATTCATATTTATTACTATTTGAAAATTGTAAATATTGTAATTGTTAATTTGGTTTAAGTTTTTGTACGTTAATAATATACAAATATTATTATTTCAATCACATGCGGCTTGCATAGGGAGCATTTGCAACAAGCTCGCGGAGCACCATTGTCCCGCGGAGCACCGGTTAAGAACCACTGCGCTATAGCAATAAATCGGAATAAGGTATAAGCAAAACTAGCCTAGAAACTACTAATTTACCCAAATCACTTTTATTTAAATTATTAATTTTCTTGTTAAACAACAATTAAAAGATCCAAAAACTATAAAGGATGCTTCCGGATGGGGCTGTACCTGCAATTACAGTGTTATCAGAATTTTCTTATAGGTATTATGTTTAAACATAAAAGTCAATCAATTCAGTGCATAAAGTTCTATACTGGAGGCGCATCCATAACTTCTTGTTATTATCTGATCTTCCTTTTCTCCACCATTTTAAAACAAAGGGAAATACTTTCTTCTTTTATTTAAAATGCAAAACGTTCATTGGTACCTAATTGAACATTTTTCGAATGTTGTATTTTACCTACTAAGTTTTTCATAACCATAACATGATTCTGGAATGTAGTCTGGAATAAAATCTTTCCTTGCCAGCAAACAGGATGGCATACTTCAATTAAATTGTTTTCCTTCTTGCCGCGGCGCAATATGCGAAGTCACAAACTTGTCGACATCCTAAGTACAGGAAAACAAACAACGGACGGGCACGTTTGAGTTTGACTCATATGGGTAATCGAAGGATGCTTGTTAAGTTTATTAGTGTACTATGGAGAGGCTGAAGATCTCGGCGAACTCCTTAACCGTAAAACAAACAGCCGGTGAAGTGAATCACATACCTCTTCAGCCTACGATCGAACAAAAGACGAACACGGTGTGTAAGTGCGCTAGGCGAACTCTTGAGGAACTACGCAAAAGGCGATTATTACTCGGATACATGCTGTTTAATGTTGAGTGGTTGTTTGCTTAAGACTCAATCGTGATACGGGAAATGTTAAGAATCTTAATTACATATGTATTGAAATTGCAATGATTTCAATCAGGTTAAATTACAATCACTATCGAGACTTTTTGAGGGTATCTTTTTGCATTTATGCGTAGTTTATTTTAGTTCAACTCGACACCAAATGCCAGAGTACTTTTAGTCACTTAGACCCGGTTTTCCATGTCTGTTTAAGTTGTACCCAAACCACTTAAAATTAACTCAGCGTTTTTGAACCTTTTTATCCTTGCGGAACACTTGATATTGGGTTGAAAACCGGGGAAACCCCAACAAATAAAGATATCATACAAGGTGTACTGTGATTCCACACTTTTTAGAAAGTCAATGTAATTTTTACATTATTATGAACATTTTTATATTATAACTAGTATGAAATAACCATTGATGTCGAAGTAGAAAGAAAAACACAAATAACTGCGAATTGTTTAGGTACAGAAGTTACTCGGTTTCAGAATTTTGCTGGTTTTTATTACATATAATTTACTTTAATATTTCAGTATTACCGTTACATGTACAGCATTTTTGCTGTAGCTTATTACATTCAGTTTCTGTAACTTTACATACATTTTTCTCAGTGCATCAACTTATTTCTTTCTTCAATTCCTTCGACAGTTATATCAATTAAAATATCAACAAAGGGAACGATAAAGACAATACATATCAGACAATACAAAAACGAAAAGCACAATCATTACCTTTACGATCATAAAATGCAATTAAATTAATTAATTAGCTCTAAAAATTGTCAATAATAGAAGCAAAATGTGTAAAAAAAATTAAGAAACATTAATACTGAGTAAAAAGTTTTATATGGACTTTCAATTTCTTAAGAGCCGGGCCGTTTAAAATACGGTTTTCTTAATACATATTTCAAATTCAATACATAACTAACAAGAAACTTATCTTCAGCAGTGCTGAAGTTAAAATACCCTCACCTTGCTCCCCACCGTAAAATCTTTACAAAAATCTGATGTGGCCAGGCACATGACTTTATCATACTATATATAAAATTAATAGTTTAGCCGCATGAGATTCTATTTGATCGAGGTCGGCCATGTCTGCATTAAAATAAAACTAGTAGAACTAGACAGATATGTCGATTAAAGCTGCTTTCGGATATTGTACTCCGTTGATACCCGGTACACCGTCCAAATGACACTTACGTGTTATTGGGTGGTGTAAAAAGTGTAACGGTGTATAATATCCGAACTCAGCTTATATTGACAGTAGGTATTGTCAAAACGTTAGCTTTTGACACTACCTACTGTCATTAGAATCAAAATAGCTGACATATCCTGGCTACTAGTTTTAACGCAGTACGACCGATCTGAAAATTTGCTCATGCAGCTGAACTATTGATTATACCAAAAAATTTCATAGTCACAAATTATTCAGAATTTCCTGTACTTTAATTTATTATTTAACTATTGCGACGAAATTCCAGAAATGGCGGCTTATTTGCAAAATCTTTCAAAAATGCTAAGACTAAACCTCCAGTTCCTTTGGACCATTTTCAACAGAAAGCTTTTCAGCTCTAAGTTTGGTCATGAAACTTCTAAATATGATGTTTCGTCCCGATACCTTTAGTAATTTCTCCGGAATCGTCGCCACAAAAACAGGGGTACACACACACATATCCATACACATACATATGTATTAGTTATATACGGTTAGCAATACTTCAGAAATGATCAACTTTGACTGACGGCATAACTCCTCGGATACTATTTTTTATGATTTTGGTCAATTCTGGTTAATGATTCGATGATGAAACTAAAGATTTTTATTTCTTTTTGTATACGTATGTAATTAATGTCTTTCTTTAATTATATACGGTTCCAGAATTTTGAATTTTACTTCAAAGTTTCCTCTCCGGTTTTCAGAAACAATGCAGAGTTTTACTCTTATTAGCCCTATCAATTTTTGCCTAAAATTCAAATCACTCTGTACTTTTATTGATAACCTCGGAATGGTAGGACAGTAATTTCTTTCACAGAAGCTTACAGAAGCTTCTTTCGCAGAAGCGATGTAAGATTATATTGAACCCCACAACCCACAGTTCTGCTCTTTTCCTAAAGTCAAGTTCCCAGGATGAGCAGCAGATTCCAATTTTAGGTACATTTGTTTAACACCTTTGTGTGGAAAGGGAGATATTGAAAGAAAATTAGATAATTTTAGATTTCGACTAATAATTCTGCCAGGGCTTATTGTTTTCTGAAAATTAATAGTTTTTAAGAGTAACAGAGCCCGGTTTTGAAACGCTGGATCAACCGATCTGTGGTATAAGTTTAGAGGAAGTAGTGGTATTTCTGTGTACTTATGCCACCTCCCCACTTAATACTATCCCGATGCCCGTATCTAATAATTTACGGGCGGTATAAGTCATAGGTGCCGATCGAAGTGTCACATCTCGAATAAATAATATATCTTAAGCAATACCCTATAGAAAATGAGAAAATTGCATGCCGTAAAACTTTACGCAGTGGGAGCCATGACCGAATAAGCAACCAACTGATTTGACCTTTGACAGTATATCTTTATCATATTAGGGTCGACATATTAATAAAGAACGCTGTAGTAACTGACTAATCAGTATATAAATAACAAATTAACCCGTCGGTTATATGAGATTGTTAATACATAACGTGAAAATTTCTTATTTTATTAATGTTCCTACATTAATACAGCGTTACAGCAACATTCTGGCAAAATACTTTGATTGCCTCGGACAAACCAAGTTGCAGAAAGTATAAATATGCTGGTGTCAGGCAAATTTCAAATCACGCGAAAACCATAAATAATTCATACGAATCTTATAGGTAAATCCTGTTTTATTTTAACTAAAGATGATTGAACGAACATACCGTACTGATGAACGTACTGATGACGGCATACTACAATAAAGCTTCAAATAACTGGTACCTACTAAAAGTTTCCACAGATACTTTCGTTAAGCGACAGAATAGAAAATAATAAAAATTTGCCTGTTACTGATGGTCACAGTTGTTAATTCTAAAGGTGTTGTCTTAAAATATTCTTCACAGGACCCCATACTTTGTCTTCGTCAACTTCTTGAAAGAAGTTCTTGGGCCTGATGGTTGGTAAAAGTGAATGTATAGATCATCATTCTCATTTTTCAAATTTAATACCTCACCAAACCACCACTGACGGTCATATCTTTTTGCGGCTCTGAGATCGATTTTATCAAGGATGGTTTTGTGTTGTGAAACACAAAAGTAGAGCATATCTTCACTAGTCGCTGTGTTATCCCCTCAATTGCGTTACATTTCCATGTGCTGATACAAAAATTCCATTCTGTTTCTAAATCATAATTCTTTTAAGCTGAATAAAGCTAATACTATTATAGTAAAATCTAATTAATAACTATACTCTTCCAACTTCAGAAAGGAATTGCTCTATTCATTATCAAGCGCTGATTAAGGTTCGTTTCCCATGTTCAAGGGTATGTTATTCCAAACAGTAAAATACAGAAGAATGATTTTATACATTTTTAAACATTATCATAAGATGAATTCATTGTGACAGTTTCAGTTTTTCTTCAGAGGTGTCATACGCATACTCATAGTTGAGTACTGTGATTTTTACTTTATCATACGCAGTATGATAAAGTATTGTAATCGTGCCGAAAAAAAAATTTGAGCGGAAATATGGCCTATAGGGTCCCCTGAATGTATTTGACCAAGATACAAAAAAATATCTGTGTGTGTATGTATCTGTGTGTGTGTGTGTGTGTGTGTGTGTGTGTGTGTGTACCCGTTTTTGTGGCGACGATTCCGGAGAAACTACTGAAGGTATCGGTACGAAAGTTCGTATTTAGAAGTTTCATGAGCAAACTTAGACCTGAAAAGCTTTAGGGTCCAAAGGAACTGGATGTTTACTCTTAGCATTTTTGAAAGATTTTGAAAATAAGCCGCCATTTCTGGAATTTCGTCGAAATAGTTAAATAATAAATTAAAGTAGAAGAAATTCTGAATAATTTATGACTGTGACATTTTTTGGTACAAGCAATAGTTTAGCTGCATGAGCAAATCTACTTCATCGAGATCGATCGTACTGCATTAAAACTAGTAGCCAGGAGTTGTAAGATATTTTGATTCTAATGACAGTAGGTAGTGTCAAACGCTAATGTTATGACAATACCTACTGTCAATATGAGCTACGTTCGGATACTGTACACCACAGTTTTTACACCCAATAACACGTAAGTGTCATTTGGACGGTGTACCCGGTGTCAACGGAGTACAATATCCGAACGCAGCTTTAATCGACATACCTCTCTAGTTCTACTAGTTTTATGTTAATGCAGACATGGCCGATCTCGATCAAATAGAATCTCATGCAGCTATACTATTATCTTTATATATAATACGATAAAGTCATGTGCCTGGCCATATCAGAATTTCTCTTACTGATTTTGGTCTAAATGGCATCGGAAATATTTTATGGCAAAACATATTTTTGCCATAGCAAAAAAACTACAAAATGTGTCGTGAAAAAAAATGTATCCATGCTACATTTTTGTGGCGATATAACACGAAAACTATCCAGTAAATTTTGACATGTTTCTATTTGTATATACTAAAATACAAAGAGTTCCTGGACGGAAGTCCTTTGGTCGGGTAGTTTCTGAGATAAAATATACAGCATTAGTTCACTGGAGTTATCTAGCTATAGTATTAAGTAGACGATATATTTGTATATTCTATCGATACAGTGTTTAACTACAATATAGTGATAAAAGAGACTGACAAATAACCCATTGACCCTATCTCTCTAACATTACATACGTTTGTTACTACAGGATATCATTTTCGTTTATCTTTCAACAAATGCATCGACTACGCCTTTATTTATTCAGCCTGAAGTGTTAAGTATCGTTTACATCCACTTAACTTAACTTAACGTACGAAAAATTATACTTAACGTACGAAATTTAGATCCGTTCCATTTCCATTCACTTGCATTGGGGTGCTTGACATGCACATTTGACAGTGACACAATATGAACTCGTTATTAAATCTGTCGCTTTTATTATACAAATATGTTTATGTACACGCAAGTTGGATCAATGTTCCATCATCCGTGTTAATAATCCGTTAATCGAGGTAAATTATTGCAAAACAACACAAAGATAGCAAAGTGCAAGTCGCATGAGTTAAGTTTTAGGTTATGTTACTGTCAGCCGCTGTCACCATCATTCAAATTGTCAAAATCAAGAGCTTGTGATTGGCGCACTTAGTGCACGGGTCTGTTAAGTTGAAGTTGAGTGAACAAATCCGTACGTTACGTTAAGTTTTTCTACGTTAAGTGAATGTAAACGAACACATATAATTCAATGGAGTTCAACTATCTTTAATGTTTAAGTTTTCGTACGTTCAGTCAAGTTAAGTGGATGTAAACGAGGCTTAAATATTTGAACTCTGTATATTTGAAAGTTATTCCTTTCATTTGCCTTTTGTTTGTTTTTCTATAACGTCTAATAACCGTTGACGGTTATAACAGCTGCCAACTGCAGTGTTAATACATTATTACTTTTTCGTTAACTGTCGATCATATTTTGCGATTTTGTTGTATATATTTCAATAGTCAAAACTAAATGTATCTCAAGTTTTACTAAAAGCTGTACCTACTCAGGAGATTAGGTAGTATTTTATAAATTACTAAACTCAACAGTTTTTGTAATTTTAAACTCAAGTTTTTGTTCAAATCTAAAAATATGTACTTGTGTACTTATCAATTAGGACTAGTACATAAATCAAAAGAATAATTGACGGGTATTTGTTTGAAAATGATTATAAATGATTGTTGTTCGTTACAATGAAAGTTTTGTTTTGACTTCCGACTCCTTAATTTTTTCTTACTTTCCTTTCATAGCTTGCGCAAGAATTCTGAAAATATTGACAATACTTATAACTTCACTTTCGGGAACAGGCCCTATCAATACATCCTTCATGTATGAAAACCGCAAATATTTTAAGCGCAAGACAGAACAAACAAAACAATGAAATTCATTAGATCTATTGGACATATTTTTATATTTGGTTCCGCTATGTAAATTTCAGCTTAAATTAAAACGTAAAATTTAAATTAAAAATAAAATAAAGTTAATAAGACACAAAACTCGCAGAAAGAAAAATCTAATACTTCTGAAAATGTTTGGGACAAACAGAATACACAATATAGAAATTAATTTAGTTAATTAAAGCTACATCAGGAGGGGAGCTAAAATTAAAAATTGCTATTACATTCGAAATTAAATAATGCTAATAAGACTAAAATGAAGGAAAGATTTGATGCCCAACATAAAAGAGGAATAACGTTTGCAATCTTTCTAACCCGCGGTACTTTCTTGAAGAACTTGAATGCAAATTTACCTCATTCTTATGTAAAATTTCCCCCAAGTTAAGCACCTCCGTGATCCGGCATAAATAAAACTCATCCTTCATAAATTTATTCCAGTCTACCATACTGTGCTGTGCATATGTTATTGTGAGCAATTTGGACGAGTCATCACGTTGCAGGTAAAATATTGCATACAGGAAATAGTTTTCTGTATAGCTGTTCGCGCTTTTCGTATTAATTTGATAAATTTTCAACCGAAGCCGTTGCGGTTCACCACGCACATCGTTCATTTGCATAAATTTGCGCGGAAACTACCATTAATATGCAACGCACGCAATTAAATAAAATTGTTAGCCGATGTGGTAACGCAACTCGCGTATTATTGTTGTGCATAATATTAGAGGAGATGAAGTTTCGGTGGATAATGTGCTTGACCTACGCCGTGAAGGAAAATTATGGACTCCTTTACGAGTTAACTATGGAAATGAGAATATAATGTATAAGTGGAGTTGTACAGATACATTCATTAAAATTCTTTTATTGGTCATCCAAAAATATACCTGTTTAATATTAAATTGTATTAACATATTATTAGTTTTGCACATAAGCCCATGAAAATGAACCGGTCGAAACTATTTCGGATATACGAACCATAGTATTTTTATACCAGTATTTTAAGTATAGTCATTGTAGTCCAACTATTGATAAAAAACTCTGATGTGGCCAGACACATGACTTTATCATACTATATATAAAATAATAGTATAGCTGCATGAGATTCTATTTCATCGAGATCGGTGGTGTCTGCATTAAAATAAAACTAGTTAGCCAGTATTTGACAGATATTTTGATTCTATTGACAGTAGATATTGTCACAACATCAGCTTTGACACTGCCTACTGTCATTAGAATGAAAATATCTGTCAAATCCTGGCTAACTAGTATTAATTTATTATTAACATTTTCCTGGCTAACTAGTTTTAATTTATTTATTAATTTATTATTTAACATTTTTGACGAAATTACAGAAATGGCGGCTCATTTTCAAAATCCTTCAAATAATGCTTAGAGGAAACATCCAGTTCCTTTGGACTCTTTTGAACAAAAACCTTTTCAGCTCTAAGTTTGGTCATGAAACTTCTAAATATGAACTTTCGTCCCGATACTTTTAGTAGTTTCTCCGGAATCGTCGCCACAAAAACGGGTACACACACATACACACATATACAGACACACACACACACATACAGACATTTTTTTGTACCTTGGTCAAGAATGTTCAGGTGGCCCAAAAATGGATATTTCCGCTAAAATCTCAGAAAAATTTTTTGGCACGATTACAATACTTTACATACTGCGTATGATAAAGTAAAAATGAGGTTACCATTAAAAAAAGTGTCGATGACGTCATAACTCTGTAAAAATTGATGGGTGGAAATTGAATGCTTCATAGAAATGTGTATTTTAATAATTAAAAATTGACGTGCTCGAGTATTTTCAAACCGCACAAACCGCCTCAGAGATTTTCTCATGGTTCCATATTTTACGCGCTTACTGTATGTCGCTAATAATGAAATTTTGAAATCAGAATTTAGAATCAAAATAGAACATGTCAACTTGATTTTTCTTTATAAATGAGTTTGTAAACATTTTCTAAATAACATCTAGAATACGGCACAATATTTATCTTGTTAACCATTTGCCGAAAAGTAATGTTTTCTACAGGTTATGCTGACACTTAATAATAAGACTGGCCAAGTGACTGGCCCTAAAAGGAACAAGTTGACATGTGTCCATTCTAATTTTCGATGCCAAAAGTTCAATTTCAAAGCGCAATGATTATTGTCATTATTTCGACTCACTGAACTGTCAACAACATAATCGTACAACAACTTAATTCGTACATAATCATTAAAGCTAGTAGGTCCTACAAAACAATCATCCATAGTGAGCTTAATTTTGTATCAATACTGGCATGTTATACAGCCTCGTTTACATCCACTTAACTTAACGTACGAAAACTTAAACATTAACGATAGTTGAACACCATTGAATTATATGTGTTCGTTTACATTCACTTAACGTAGAAAAACTTAACGTAACGTACGGATTTGTTCACTCAACTTCAACTTAACAGAACCCGTGCACTAAGTGCGCCAATCACAAGCTCTTGATTTTGACAATTTGAATGATGGTGACAGCGGCTGACAGTAACATAACCTAAAACTTAACTCATGCGACTTGCACTTTGTTATCTTTGTGTTGTTTTGCAATAATTTAGCTAGATTAACGGATTATTAACACGGATGATGGAACCTTGATCCAACTTGCGTGTACATAAACATATTTGTATAATAAAAGCTATAGATTTAATATGGATTTCATATTGTGTAACTGCCAAATGCGCTTGTCAAGCACCCCAATGTAAGTGAATGTAAATCGAACGGATCTAAATTTCGTACGTTAAGTATAATTTTTCGTACGTTAAGTTAAGTTAAGTGTATGTAAACGATAAATTATAGATTAAGGATTTATTGCTTGTTATGGTAATTTATATGTATTTGTAATAAAATAGTAGTTATGGTATCCACGCTACGTGATAAAATATGTCTGTTTCCTGTATTCAAAGAAGTAAAATTTTAGTGAAAAAGAAATGTAACATATTCATTCTTTGAATCGAAATTTTGTAACTTATAGAGGAAGGTGTCGTTTATGTGGTACTTTTTTCAATTTTAACTTGTCGATTAAAAAAATGCAAAATCCGTCAATTTTATTTCCGTTACAGACCTGCAAAAACGAACAAAAATATAAAAAATCTACCACTAGGCGGAGAAATTATATGCTTTTTATCTCTAATTTGGTGTATTGGATTCTGTGAACTAATAGCTGAGAAAATCACTCTATGGACTCTTTGTGTGTATTATTGGCATATCGCATTTGAGGATAATGTATACAATAACCGAAAGCCCACTAAAATGTAAAAATACAAAACAGAAAGACATCCACCATGTGTATTTAAACCAGACACCAGTTAATAAAGTTATTTAATTTTAGAAATTGCCACGTAACACATGTTAAATAATTAAACAACATAATAAATGGGAAAGACAGATTCTCCTTTCGCGCAATCACAATTAATTAAAACAACTTAATTACACATACCTAATTAGTCGCACATAATAACATCATCAACATGAGCGAGCAGCTTACAACCTTTTAATTTGTGTCACCGACCATTATCAGAAAAAAAAATCACGTGGTTCTCGAACGCATAACCGCTAATTATTTTTTTATAAAAGCCTTTTTGCGACAAAACCACAACGCATCGGTTCCTATTTTGAGCCAAGGGCACAGGAAACGCAGCTACGTCGCTACTAATAATACCAAAGGAAGTTTATATTGAGCAATATGTTTGATGTCTCGCAGTATGCAAATTGTGCTTATCCGTACTTTCGTCTGATTAGGAAAACATACTATCTACGGCGGTATTTAACAGTATACAAAGTTATTTCTGAACCACCTTCACCATAAAATGCTGTTTTTTATAAAACTGCTAGATGACATCAAAATAGTTTTCATTGTGATAACGAAAACGATGTCATAGGGAGTCCATTATGAATGAAAAGTAGAAAAATATTAAACATATAGGTTGTGGCTGTAATTTTTGGATATCACCATTTACTTTACATTTAGAAAAATATTGTTAAGGCCAGCTTTTACGAGAAACCCAGTCAGTACGTATATCACAAATGGGATCATCATCCACGTGGATTTTGTGATTTGGTACAATTGTTAACCAAAGTTATGCGTCTCTTCTCCGGACATTTAAAATGTGTTATATTGTTCTGTACAATTAACAACTGTTAATTAATTAGATGTGAAAACGATAGTTATAATAATAATATTAGTAGTATTTCGTTAGTTACCTACTTATAATTATCATATCTTCAGGACTATTGACGGTAGGAACAAGAAATTTAAACTAGGATTTTTGAGATAAATGATACACAAACTACTATACTATACTACTTTCCTTGAAGGGTTGTACGGACACGGCTAGTAGTTTAGTACAGTAGCGAGTAATTTAGTGAATTTCCGTGTGCGGACATGAAAATGTAGTCGAGTGGTTCATGTCCGCACACGGCAATTCACTCGCTAATTACTCGCTACTGTGCTAAACTACTAGCCGTGTGCGTACGACCCTTAAGGGGGCATTTCGGTTTTTTCCTCTAAAATTACCGCCTTTTTTTGAATTTTTTATTGGCGAGACTATGCAATAAATCGATTCCAAATTTGGCACAAATATTTATTAGCTTCTCAAGTATTTACAAAAAAAATAATACAGAAATATCATGAATCACGCTCACTAGTCACCAGCGACCATGACACTACGCGAAGATCCGCGGTCACTAGTTGGCATGATTGGGCCACTCCAGGTGATCTGAAATAAAAATGTCGAATAGCAGCCTACTTTATACGTAAGTAGTTATCGTTTGATGAACCAGAAAATAAAAATATTTATATTTGAGGAAATGGTGACTTGTCAAACTCAAAATATCGATTTTTCTCAAAAAAATTGACAATGGTTTCTCTATGGAGACTCTGGAGCTGACACTTGCACAGCTATCCAATCAGAACCTTAAAAACCCCCGACTTGTAGTAGCAGGAGATTTCAACATCTATTTCCACACAGACAACCCACAAAGGGAACTGATAATCAATCTAATAGCATCTCATGGCCTCAGAGCTGTGTTCAAGGAACCAACCAGAATCTCAAAGCACAGTAAAACGTGCATTGACAATGTTTTCACCAACCTCGTAGAATTCGAAACCGAAATAAAAAACCCAAACTACGGCGACCACCAAGCACTAATACTCCGCATAAGCACTGTGAACCAACCAAACACACTATGCTACAGAAGAACCTATTCACCCAAGAACATTGAAAAATTCAAACAAATGCTCGACCAGGAACATTGGGAAGCTGTAATGGAAGAACAAAACGCAAATAAAATGATAGACAAGTTCATATACATATTTTCCAAATACTTCAACGAAGCCTTTCCACTCATTAGGCAACGTCAAACTACTAGAACACCAAGAGTAAGCCCAGAAGTTTCACAAATACTCGAAACGCTGAAACTAATGCGAAGAATACAGGATGGCTCCAATGATGACGACACCTACAACATAATTAAGCGGTATGAAAAGTTTTATGTCACTTTCACCGAAGACGAACGCAGGAGAACAAATGCAGCCAAAATCCTACAGGCACAAGACAAAAGTAAGACCATTTGGAACATCATAAACAAGGAAACTGGAAGAAGCATGGAAAGAACCATACAACCTGAAGTACCGTCATG
Source organism: Aphodius sticticus (assembly GCA_963966075.1). NCBI lineage: Eukaryota > Metazoa > Arthropoda > Insecta > Coleoptera > Scarabaeidae > Aphodius > Aphodius sticticus. Next base: position 28,327,349 of record OZ014509.1, read on the forward strand.
TGAAGAGTTCAATGAGTACTTCACAAACATAGCACCCGATGCCCATGATAGACCAAGCGCAACACCAAAGATTTCAGCATGCAAAAGGTCACTTTTCTTAATGCCAACGGACCCTAATGAGATTGAAAACATCATCAAACAAATAAAGTCAAAGCAAACCAAAGACATATATGGAATAGACACTCGCGCGACCAAGTGGGCAAGTAGCTACATCTCCAAACCTCTGTCAGAGATCTTCAATAAAGCTATCCAGGATGGGATCTTCCCAGACAAATTATAAATAGCACGAGTAACACCAGTCTACAAAAAGGGAGCGATAGGGGACAGCAAGAACTACCGCCCCATTGCTGTACTACCTGCCTTCTCCAAAATATTTGAAGAAGTTTTACTGAGGAGGATCCTACATCACTTTCAAGAGAACAAACTCTTCACTGACGAGCAATTTGCCTACCAGCCTGGCAAGGGCACGGAGGATGCCATGAAACTTCTCACCAAAACGATCACCGACGCTCTCGAACAACGGAAAAAATGTAAAGCTCAAATGTGTGATCTTAGCAGAGCTTTTGACTCCATGCCACACACAGCACTACTGCAAAAGATGGAGAGATATGGAGTAAGGGGCATCACACTCACGCAGGTTAAGTCATATCTAAAGAACCGCCTACAGCAAGTCCAAATAGATGGAAAAGCCAGTACTTTTCGCGAAACAACGGTTGGTGTACCACAGGGAAGCCTGCTCGGTGGAATTTTTTTTATCATATTTATGAACGACCTCCCAGCGTCCCTCGACACACCGACTATTATAGGTATATGCCGACGACACTACCATAATCACCACTGCACTAACAAATGAAGAACTAGAAAAAGATGCTGAGAAAAACATGAGCCAAGCGAAGAAATGGTTTGCTGAAAATAAATTACACCTGAACGAAGCTAAAACAGAGAACATAATCTTCCAAATGGACAGGTGGTAGAAGACGGAGGGGTCTGTGAGGTTTCTGGGACTACATCTCGACTCTCGCCTAACCTGAAACAGCCACATTGGACAACTTGTCAAAACACTAAGTAAAGTCACATATGCTCTACGAAGAACCGAAAAGACCGCAGGATATCAGGCAGCCAGAGTGGCCTACGTGGCACTTTTCCAGGCACGCATGGCGTATGGTATTGAGACATGGGGACACAGTGCACACATGGCTGCACTTCTTATTATCCAGAAAAGGGCAGTAAGAACGTTAACTGCCGAGCATCCACGAAGTCATGCCAGACCACTATTCCAGGGCCATAAGATCCTTACCGTCCATGCCATCTACCTTCTTCGCTGCCTTACAAGCATCCATAGGGACAGAAACAACATTGCAACCCAAGCTGAACTCCATGACCACGCTACAAGAAATCGACACAACCTGAGAGCAGATTTTCACAGACTAGCAACAACAGCTCACTATGCTAGACAGATACAAATCTATAACGACCTCCCCCCAGGCTGGAAGACCCAGACGTTGAAAGGCTTTCAAAGGATCCTGAAAGCGTGAAACGACACCGTACAACATCCACGAATTCACTAACGCAATACACTATTTACATGAAATACATTGATTGTACTTATTATTGACCATTTTCTGTACAGAATTGCAAATACATTTATCTTTATCTTTATCTTTATCTTTATCTATGAAAAGAAAAGTACACAACTTATTGCATTTCTGGTTCATCAAACGGGATGTTTACTGAACATCCAGTTAAAATTTGAAGTCAATCGATCAAATAGTTTTCGAAATATCATGCCAACCGTTCGCAAAAAAAAACGAGAAAACACGTTTAAACATTAAACCACAGTTAATAACGCGACATTTTCTGCTAATATGCTATATCAGGGCCATACATTATTCCTTCCTCCACTTCGTAGAATTTACTTTGAGACACTTGCTCATTTCTACGCCTTCTTTGAGCTAATTTTGCAGCCTCTATCTAGTGCACGTCTCGACGACCTCAACAAACGCAGTTTCTCGCGCACATTTGCAAATATCTTCGTTTCCGTGCCAATAACGATTCCTATTGTTGTCATAGATTAAAGGATGGCAGAAAACCCTTTATTATAAATGGCTGGCTGCTGCATAAGCCGCAATTTCGATAGGTTTTGAGCCACGGTGAAGATGTTTGCGTGCGAGGCGCCATACAGTAGAATTGAAGCTTTAGTTATTGTTTTGAGTGTCACCACCCAAACACTGCAACCCTCTCGACGACAAGTCGTTGTAAATCGGCTTGATGGCATTTTCGACATTTTTAACAGGTGAGAGTTCGTGATTCAAATCATCCAGAATTTTCTCGGCTTCAGTTTTTCGTAATTTTCACCAACTATGTGATCCCACAGCGCAGTACATATGCTCAACCAATTTTAGTATATTTCTCCATAAATATAGTGATCCTATACAATGGCTTGACCTCACTTCTTTCATATCCCGTCTCCAAAACCTAACACTATAATTTTCTCGTTTTCCGCTGTCGACCAATTTATCTGCAGACATACTAGCAAATGCCTTTCTTGCACGAGTGTGCATTCTCAGAAAAATTTTCTTTTGTTGTCCATCAGCACAGTCCATCAGCACATGTAGAAGTATTTCTTAAGTGTTTCTTATCAATGACTGTGCACGAGAGAATTTCTCAAATACAAAACCACACACTGCAAGATTTTTTGGCTTGAAAAACTCGAGCGAAAAAATTGTTGAGCGCGCGATCCGACCGATCCGCGCGCTGCGTATTTTTTGCACCTGCACGCCGTCGGCTAATTGCTTATAACTTGGGTAATTTTGCAAATTTTGCCTTAAAAATTCGTACACACATTCTTAAGACCTTAAATAATAAAATAACGTACACAAAAATGTTTTTCTTTTCACCAGAAAACCGGAATCCCCCCTTAAGACCCAGCTGCCTTTCCAAAAGCGCGGTTTCAAATAAACACGTTATTTTATTGTTCAAAATATTATTTTTTCAGTGTGAATTCTTAAATAAATAAGCAGTTGGTCTGTTAATTATATTTTTTCTTAAATGACAGCAATTAATTTTACTTCTAATTTTACTACGAATTTTACGTTTTTTTCAGATATTGTTCAAATAGCCCAACTAACGTTACAAGAGTAGATTTTTTTTATCTAAGTACAATTTTACCTCATCGCAGACTCCTTAAAGTTTAGCCGACACGGTAAACCACGGCGTAAATCCGCCCGCCCGCCGCGCCGCCGGCTGTGCTGACAGAAAAACAACATATCTGAATATTTTGTTTTGTGTGATGTTTTCAGAACGGAACCTTAAAGGATATTGTCCTTAGCCTATCAAAATATCAAGGCGTTAAAAGCCGATTTTGTGAATATGTTACAAAAGCATCAACATCCTAAATGTATATACTTAGTAGTCAACGCACACATTTCATAACCAATGAAATGTACACGTTTACTAGAAGATACATTGTCTAACAGACTTTAGTACAAGTTAGTAGAAATATGCACAAAATAATACGCGAGAATCTCAATGTATACGTTTACCCGTAGAAGTGTGCACAACGAAATTAATTCGCCTTAACGACCAAATGTAGAGGGTGCTGCAATAAATAGTTATGGCCGCCATATACGGGATGTCTTAGTACATACAATAGCCGATATAACTTTAATCCGTCTTAGCAGCAGTTTTAGTTATTTATAGAGCAAGAAAGACTCAAAAGAATCCCTTGAAGAAGGCAAAAACTGTTTGCGGCTGGACATTGATTGCGGTTATATTGGCGAAAATCGTGGCGTACACTCATACCTCCGCTATACCTCCGCCAAAAAAAAAGGCGGAGGCGAAGGTTGAATAACAAGCGAAAGTTCCACCTTTAGAGGGGCGGAGGTGGCCCTCCGGTACATCCCTAGTTAGGACTGCAATATTAAAATAATACCGAATTTGAATAAGTAATATGAAGAACCTAAATTGTACCAAGTATTCACCTCGATTGAAAAAATAGTCCTTGTTTTTAAAATGTTTTGAGCACACTTGCATGTGGCTTGATATCGATTTTCAAATTTTTAACACACGGCGCCACTTGTTTTGCAACGGTTTATCATTGGGGAATTTGTGGAATGACAATGCCTGACTGTAAAATGAACTACATTGAGGAACACAACAATAATTGTTGCTCCTTCTTTTCAATGCCCTTTCCATGTTTTCGTTCAATAATAGGTTTACAAACGAGTTTAACAAGTACTGGCCACACCGTATCCCGTTTAGAGTAACTCACTCTTTTACCACGAGGGGGCGAATCTTTCGTTCGTTTTAGCGAATTCTGTTGGCTGTGCTGAGCATAACCTTACATAATTCTTAACAAAACATTCATGATTGACAAGAGGCGCAATAGGAACAGAAACATAATACTGTTGAATAATAATATTCACAGCATTCTTACAAGCTTATTCGAGTACTCATGCAGTGCAGGTACGTCCTGAGTAATTAATTTCAATACAAACATTCCAACAAGAGGTGTCCCCCAGCAAAACCAGTGAATATAATGTTTTATTTTTTAGTGTTTTGAAAATAATTATATGATTATTTAATTCAAAGTGCATGCTATTATAATTTTTAACAAACAGTTACCCCCTATTATACAGGAAAACCCAAATTTACTTTAAAATTAAATGTATTTATAACAATTATTCTATGTTTGTACAGAACAAATTTTTTATGATACAGGACTATTTTATACACGTGATTATACACGTGAAGAGATAATTTGTAATCATTTTAACCAAAATGCATTTGTTGTAACCCAATACTGTCGTGAAATTTTAACTTTTGGTTTTAATGCACAAGACTGCCAAACTATTCTAAATTGAAATATTTTTTCATCCGGCTTTTATCAGTACTTTTACTGGTCTCAAAAGGAACAATAGTATGGACAAATATTCATTTCAAGTAAATTAACTAAGTATGCATGAATGGAAACAAAAATACAGATACTAATTAGCTTCAAATAAAATTTGATTAACATTCAAGTAATGTTGATAATATCGTAATATAATTCTTCAACAATATTATCCATTTGTGTTAGTACATACATATTTATTTAAATATATTTTTTATTTTAGTTGATACTTTGAGTCGAGAAAATGAATACATCTCCTAGTATTAGTATACATTTTTATAATGAGTTGTTACTTTTACTAAAATTTCCAGTAAATGTATGCACTGATTAGTATGTCTATACATTTACTACAGTTTCTGTAACCAATATACCTGCCTACTATAGACATCGCATCGCTTGAAGATGCTACTTTAGGTGCTTTTGTTATAATAGCTGGGTTGCTAAACACTAACATAGCATATATGTACAATGTTGTGCCAAACCATTTAAAGTGTAAAATCATATTTTCACATTTGTTATTTGCTTTTCATATAACTGGCAAAACAGGCGAAAGTACGTATTTTAAATACTTAATAATGTTACGAGTAAGTACATATATTGTTCTTGTCTTTTTGCAAAGCGCTATCTGAACTATGAAACAATCTAATCCCAAGTTTGGACGCATTCCATCCACGAAGATCGAATTTCGAGCTCTAGTTTGTGCCAACACCGTTAAATCTGCAGTGTGCCAAAATGGTGGAGCACATTCTTCGATATGGCATAATTGTGTGGGGTGGCGGTTATAGAGTAAATTTAAGAGCGACAGAGGTAACACAGAAGTGGATCTTGAAAGTTATGTTGGGTAGAGGACTTGCTTGTCGCTCGCGGGACCTGTATGGTGACGCTAAAGTATTGAATCTACAGCAGCTATACATTAAATGTTGTTTGTTGTTTATCCATAAAAATCAATCAAAATGGTGCGACTCTCTTCAACGGCGTCGCCTTACTAGGGGAAACTTGAGCGACAGATTTTCTGTTAGGAGAGTTGCATTGTCGCTCTCACAGAGGTATATCTCGTATATCGGGTTAAAATTATACAACCTTGTGCCCTATCAGATCAAAAGAGTTTCCAACATCAAATTGTTTTCTAAGCATATCACAGGCTTTGTGTTGGATAATGCGGCGGTCCTGTCAGGTGTGTTGAGTTAGGTGCTTTTTTTGCGGTGGATTGTTGCTTGAGCGTGTAGCATTGGGCGGGACTCAGCTTCTCGCAGTGTAGAGAAAAATAATAATTTTCTTTGTTTTGTATTTCTTTTTGTTGCTTTGTATGATATAAGTATTTTTTCTCTCTTGCTTAATTTTGTTTTGAATTGTATTTTCATCTCGCACACAGGCATCTCTGCCTAGGCGAGCTTGTATTTGATTATATTACATGTTTTTTTATGAAGGATTGAATAAATTATTATTATTTATTATTATACCTGCAATGTGAGCTGCAAATAGCGACGCTCCGGGAACGTCTTATTGTCTGGTCAGCATGAAAGCCAATTATCAAATGTTTAGTCTAGTCATGTATATCGATCATGTCCATTATCCTCAGACTGGTATAGTGTGAACTTGTGTTTATCTGTTATACGGCCGTGAAGTCATAATAGGTGGATAATAATAGCGTTGACGTTTAATACATTTTCGTAAAATATGAGCTTCATTGAGATGTCGACGCTTGACGTAAATGGGGGCATATAGGAGGCCGGTTCGCACTCCTACAGACGATGTAAGGACGAGAATTATTAAATGCCAGACTCGTGTGACGGGAAAAATCCATAATCTCGCACCGCGTATGGAAAATGTCATACAAAAGCCGTGGAGCGCTCAGGAAAATTCTATAGAATCCACTCGCAGTTGAGATACGTATGTATACCTGCATCTATGTACTCTCAACAGAAAAACTGTTCGCTTCCGAGAAACAAAGTGCCTATCCCGGACGAGCTTTGTCATCAGATTCAATAGCAAAAGCAGTCCGATATTCCCTCGAGTCGAGATTCGGTAGGTATACGTACGATGGTCGTCAGAAAGTGCGGATTTGTCTTTATTGTGTAGACCAGGGCCGCTTTCAATTTATCAACATTAGGAGTTCCTACATGATGTACAAATAGGTAAGCCCTAGGTAAAGTTGGCAACGGTATCATGGCCTATGTTTTGGCTCCTTCGATATTACCTGGTACTTTTTCTTTTAATACAAATAAAACAAATACAAAATTGATAAAAAATCACTACTTTATCATCAACGCTAATAATAAATAGCATGATTAGCCTTAATGCTAAAATTCTTTCTTTTTTCATTTATTGTTACAATTTATCCTGAAGATTCAGTTTAATATGCTATGACTACTATCGGTTGCAAAAGTATTGATCCCTGTGTTTGGAGGTTCATACTCTGCAACGACTGAACAAAAGAAATTGAAATAAAGTGTGCTATACTCCTGAATCATTTCTACATAACATGATTGACTATAAGAATTTTCTGCCCCTAGGTTTGGGCAGAAGCGCGAGAGAAGTGTAAAATGTAATTAAAAGACTGGGAAAGAAATCGCCAGAAAAAAATAAGACCTGTGCTAATTAGATTCTTAGCTTAACTAGAAAGGCCTACGAAATACCCAGGAACAAATAATAACTCAAAAATTCTGAAATGTACATAACGGAAGGCATCCCTACAGAAGTACGCGAGGAAAGCCAAAGACTCAGACCGGTAATGCTATATCTACGAAAAGATCACCACGCCATCATGAAGTGGAACCGACTAGTAGTAAATAAAGAAATTCTCGAAGACGAAGAAATTACGAAAATAATTGATCAAATGGCAGCAAAAAAGAGAAACCTGTCGGAGGATGCAGGTGAAGATGAGAACTTAGCTAGAACGAGAGAGAATAAGAGACAAAAACATACTTCAAACGGAGACAGAGATATGGAAGATAATCAAAGCACAATTAGCAAAATTGGAAAAATGCTAATAGATCTAGAGATGTCTCTGTTACAACACCAGGTAAAATACATACAAACAACACAACAAACGTAGGTACATTGCATCAATACCTACAGTCAACAAAACATACTCAAAAACAGAATTCCGAACACAGTACTAATGATAAATAGCAACCACAGAAACACCAACACTATCCGACATCGACCTGGCAGGAATAAGGAAAAAATTCTCAAAAACATAAATATAGTCGAAGCAACTCAAATAACCAAGATTCATATGCAAACACAACAAAAAGTACACAAACAAATAACAATAGTAATAAAAAAAAAGGAAAAAAAATATATGAATATATACACTAACAGCTCCAACACGGCTGGTCACCGCGAAGTGGAATGACCTTAACCCCCCCAAAAAGAAAAAAAAAGAAAATATATAATTTTATGAGTTTTGATTTGTTTATTTTATTTTTTTTCTTTTATTATACTTACAATGGGGAGGCCAACGCAGACAAGGAAGGAAGAGATATCTGAATTATTTGCCATAAAATACTGTATAGTGTAGTAAATGTACATATAAGGTTGAATAAATAGGCTTATAATAATACTCCTGAATCATTTCTACATAACATGATTAACTATAAAAATTTGGTGCCCCTAGGTTTGGGCAGAAGCGCGAGAGAAGTGTAAAAATGTACCCAATTTTAGCACTTTTTTATAAACGCTCGTCTTCCCAAATTTTTTTCTGCTAAACCGCTTGCCCAAACAAATTCAAATTTACACAGAGTATAACTTGAGATCTAGTCTACAGATTGGCTTTTGTATTTTACTAATTTTCTTTGCAATAAAGGCTATAAACAAGATTTTCATGGAAGCGGATATCTCGGCAACGAGTATTATCACGATAACGAGGCAGGTACGAAAACAGTTGCAGAATTTTGTTTAATGAGACTATTGAACTAGAAACACATTTCAGATGTTCATTACGAGATCGGTCGTGTTTGCATTAATATAAAACTAGCTAGCCAGGATTTGACAGTTATTTTCATTCCAATGGCAGTAGGTAGTGTCCAACGCTGATGTTTTGTCAATAGACTGTCAATAGAATCAGAATATCTGTCAAATCCGGGCTAACTAGTTTTATTTTAATGCAGCCACAACGGATCTTGATCCAATAGAATCTCATGCAGCTAAACTATTAATTTTATATATATAGTATAATAAAGTCATATGCCTGGTCACATCAGATTTTTTATAATGTACCCACTCGACACATTACAATATAACACAGGAAAAATGTCTTTAAATTACTGGCTAATGTCAGAGTTAATCCGGGCCTGGCAGGCGGCCATACTGTCAGAGTACTTTAGTATCAAGTTAGCTCCGCCCCTAGGGTCATTTTTTCGCTGCATAATACATCCGTATAGCGTCTCCATCTTCGTCCATGTCAGCCATCGAATGCAAGCTAAACTGTATTATTATATGTTCCAAAAATGGTGATTACTATGACGATATGAACAAAAGAAGAATGCACTTGATTTGAAGTGGACGGAACAATAATTGATTCCAAATTTATCTCCACTTTCGGTTCTTTTATTAGATAGTGAGCGTTATCATGACGTTCGGAAGGAGCCTCAATTACATCAGCTTGTTGAATACAGGATATGGAGAATTTGTTGATTGAAAATAACACACTTTATAATGGAGGTTATTGAAAATAGAATTGTACAAAACAGAACAACACTACTTCCAAGTTATATGTAGAAAAACTAAAAACGTTTAATATGATATCGAAAACAAGTTAAAGAATATATGTAGGCATGTTGTGAAATATGATAAAAATAAATTGATAAGAAACGGATACAAGCCGTAGCATAAGAGCAGTTGCGATTTTCTGTAAATCCGGACTCATCAGTCTCATCACTCATCATGTTTCTCTTGAAAGCGAGAACGAAACTGATACAGATTCAGAAGTCAAATTTTAGTGATGTTTTCTATTTCTTTCATTACCTTTTATTGATTACAATGAATCGTTTTGCGTAATTTGCTTAACTTTTATTATTATTTTGTTCTTAATAAATGTATTCGATAATCAGAGACCTATTGGAAAATATTGGATGCTTATGAATCAAACTTTATTTGAACTGACTTTATTTTCATTTTTCTTTGCTTATTAAATATAATATAATTCAGTTTTCTTCCAAATGTTCCTTCATACTTGGGTTCATTTTATTATTGTCGCACGTCCTCATTTATCTGCAGCTCGACTTCGACATTAATTGTGGACTTTTCCCATCAAAACTTGCCATACCTACGGCAAAGTCGTTCATGCAATTTGCTTCAGTCTAATGGTCGGATTACTTCGCAAGAAAGATAAAACCGCATCGGCTTACAACTTAAAGCGAGATTCTAAAGTCCGAACGTTGTAGTTAACGATAGATTAAACACATAATCGTCTTACTTAGGAGGGTATTAAAACGGAAACACCGATATCCATTACCCCTCCCCGCAAAGCGGGCCCAAATGCACGACGCATCTCTATTTATAGTAGGCATGGTCCATGAGGCAATATCCAATATTTATCACATGTATCTTTCAGGGCGATAGCTGGTTCGCACGCATACGACTACATAAAGAGACACCAAAGAGTGTTGCGTGATTCACTTCGGTTGTGTGTACAAATTGTTGTCCTATATTCGGAGGACAAAGAAGACAATATAATCTGTATTGTCACAGAAGAACGGAGATGTTAAATAGACATGCATATGGTGGCGACATCATTATTGACTATTTAATTATTTCAATAGTACGTCGAAATATGAGACACTGATAGGACTCTGCAAAGACCGCGGAGAAGTTAGCCGACAAGATAGCCAAAACTTTTTTTTCGAATGTTGTTATAAAACATATATCAAATGACAGGGGTGCTCAAGTACTATACGCCAGAGTTTTTCTCCAATAATTCATCAAACGATGTTGTCGGAAATTTGATTTATTTCGTTACGCGTCATCTTATAAGAGCACTTGTCTTCGCAATAAAGAATTGCACATAACTTTTTGGAACAACCCCATAGAGAAACAAGTGTTAGAAATACCGAAAGCGCATAAAATTTTGCATCCAATAATAGTATTGGGAAGGTGCTACCCCTAATATAGCCTACTCGACTAAGAAGTGCTATTAATGGACATAACTTACGTTTAAATTATTGCATAACTTATTAAGTACCTACGTCAAATTATGAATTAATTAAATGCACTATATACCCTTGAACGCTCGGAGTTTTGTTCCACGATGAACAACCCTTAAATGACGATAATCTCCGTACGCCACCACACCCGCCGGCAATCATATGTCGGTTGGTTGTTGATGGAAAATGTTTATAACTTCTGCAAATATTAATCCACGAGCTTCTGTCATATATCAGATTGTAGGTAATTAAAAGGGCTTCTCACCCTTTGCCGCTCAGAGTTTTGCTCCACACCGAACAACCCTTAAATGACGATAATGTCCATACGCAACCGTCCCCGCCGGCAATCATATGTCGGTTGGTTGTTACAGGACAATGTTTATAACTTTTGCAAATATTATTGCATAACTTTCTATCGTATATCAGATTGTAGGTAATTAAAAGGGCTTCGCACCCAATCGCCGCTTGGAGTTTTGCTCCACGGCAAACAACACTAAAATAGCGATAATGTCCGAACGAAACCAGTACGACGGGCAATCACATGTCAAGTCACTTCTTATAGAGAAATGTTTATAACTTTTGCAAATATTATTGCATAACCTTCTATCATATATCAGATTGTATGTAATTAAAAGGGTTTGCACCCATCGCCGCTCGGAGTTTTGATCCACGGCAAACAACCCTTAAATAACGATAATGTCCGTACAGAACCAGTACGACAGGCAATCAAATATCAAGTGGCTACTGCAGAAAAATGTTTATAACTTTTTCAAATATTGTTGCATACTTAGGGAAGTTATGCAATAATTTTTGCGTGAGTTATGTTCATTAAAAGCACTTCTTAGTCGAACGGCGCGCCATATGGGGGTACGTAATATTAGGGGTAGCACCTACCCAATAATTGGATGCAAGATTTTATGCGATTTCGGAATTTGTAACACTTGTTTCTCTATGGTGTTGTTGCAAAAAGTTATGCGCAATTCTTTATTGAGATGACAGGTGCTCTTATAAGGTGACTCTTAACGAAATAAACTAAATTTCCGACAACACCGTTTGGAGCATTTTTGGAGCAAAACTGGCGTATAGTACTTGAACACCCCTATCATTTGATATATGTTTCACAACAAAGTTCAGAAAAAAAAATTACGGGTATATTTTATGGTTAACTTCTCCGCGGTTCTGCATAGGCAGATGCTGCAAAAACAAGAAAAAGGGGAACACATACTGATAAGAATGCTTTTGGAGATAGCTCCGAACAACAAAACCAAGACGCTAGCTGGACACTCTCAATTGCATGAAGCTGTCAAAATCATTCGTTGTTAGGGCAAAAAATGAGGTGAGAAAAGAAAACCGGTGTCTTTACTGAACACTTGACCACTTCTACAATACCTTTGAACCATCGTATACGTACTTAATTAACAGTTTCGTATCGAGGGACTTCAAATCCATAAGATAAATTACAAAATCTATTATTAGGTGTGTACCGAAATGCATGAGCTAATTCATAAAGTTGTATATTAATTAATAAGCGACAGGTACACACAGAAAAGTAAATACTTCACTCAAAGCAATACCGCAAGAAAACTATACCGCAAGTAGATATTTTCTCAAGTTGAGAATAAAGGGATATGACTCAAGTATAAGACTCTTAAATGAAAAAAAAATGTTTCAAGCCAAGTAAATATTAACTTTCATTTAAACCAATAGCCGCAAGCATATAATTTTCTCATGTTTTGAGAATATACTTCGCTGTGTGTAGTACTACTAGAAGTTATATTTATGACTTCAATTAGTAAATATAGTTACAATAACAGTAATTTTATTAACACCTTAGACGACATAAATGTAAATTTTAAGTGGCCATAAATGGCATAGAAAATCCACTTATTTTTTATCTATGACAGCTAGTAATAAGCAGAAGTCCCCCTTTTTTTCTGTAGTAATAAAACCTTTAAAGAACAATCGTAAAAGTTACTACAATCCCATAGAAATATATGAACAACAACCAGTGTAAACATAGACAGAAAACATTGGGATTGAAAGAGGCTGTGATAATTCATAACACATCAGTTTTAATAGATTGTCTGTCTCTATTTATTGCGATATTTCCCTCTCGCAAATCGCGAAACAGACACAAGAAAATTGTGTCAAGTTTACAGTACCTACGTCTGGCTGAGGAACCTAAAAGGACCATACTCGAGCTTTCTTTTCATCCTGCTTTGAAGGTTTCATTCCGCTTTTTACTTCGCGCTTATTTGCACTGACGACCCGTTTATATCAAATATACAGGAGTGCACAATTGCATAGTGTTAACAAAAATAAGCGTAAAATATTGAAAAGGTATAGAGATTGGCCGAGTATAGTATACAAACTTTTGATAATGAACTCATGTCCGGAAAAGCACTGTTTAGAAACTCCCGAGAGTTAAAGCGAACCGGAATATGGTATCTTAACTAGAAACTGCATTGGGAAAATAGGTCATGAGAAGTATCATAGAATAGCTCTTTTAAAATCAAATAATTCTTAAATGGAACGTATTTTATTTCACTCTTTTACAGAGAATTATAAATCAAAATAAGAATTAGTTTTTTCGTCGTCAATCTATCCTGAAATTTTCGAATTTGTGCATTTTTCTCCCCATATTTTCGATCATTCTTCATCGTTAGTTCGTTATATTTTAAAATAATATTGTCGCCTTTCTGTTGTTTATCAATTTACTAATAAGATTTTTTTATGCTCGATGAATACAAATATAGAATTTAAAATGTTGTCTATATTGTGTCTGCATTTTCAGCTTTAAACATTGTCTCTCCATAATTTAGTGATATTTTAATCTTTTTGTCTTTCAAAGGACATTCTCTGAATGAATTCCAACTACAACTTATATGGTAATATTACTAATATGAAATCGAGTCTAGAGACAATGCTTAAATCGGTAAATATAATGACAATCCGTCGACATATAGGATCACAATTATACTATGGCTGGAAAAGATGTGAAGAAAACGCACAACCATAAGAGCGATTTAGGTTTTTCAGGGTGTCTTATTGACATTATTTATTTAGCATAGTAACAAAAATAGGACATTTAAAAATATACACTTATATTCCTAATGATCCAAATAAAAATGGCCAAGATTTCAGGTGGAAATTCTAAAGGAGAAATAATTTGCTATCTGGATCTTATGTTATAAAATTTATAAGATATAAGATACCGAAAGCGGTACCTAGATAGAAGATAATTTCAAATACGAAAATGGTTCAAAATAGTCATAATTCCAAAGGCCATCAACTTAATTGAATTGGCTTCTTTGTTTGACTCACCTTGCAATTTGTTCTGATTTTTTTTTGGGACAAATATGACCTAGACAATCGTCTGTTTACATCTAACCACATCTACTTTGAAATTGTCTCCTTATATCATTATATTTAGACGTATTGAAGTTACACTATTTGGTACATTTTCTCAAAACTTTTTGAAATACTATTAAAGTAAGAACGACCGTATACGGTGTTTAAAACTTTGAGAATAATTTCAAAACTCCAAAAGATCAACTTTTGTATTGTCCAACACACCAGTACGGTATGGCTTATTTGTCCCGTAAGCGGAATTTTATGTTCATACGTATAAGTTTCGAAAAGCAGATCTTTGAAGACGCAGGGCCCACCACAATAACTGAGAGGAGGCACAATTTCTCCAGGGTGTAGCCACTGGTGTAGCGCATTTCGCAGATGGAGACTTCAGGCCATACATGTTTTATGCGTCCTCGTCCGGAGGTCGACGAACTTCTCGCTGGGTCCTGCTGCGAAAAGCCTACGAAAAGGAGTTGCAATTTGTAGCGATCGAGTTTAAATAGGTTAGACCCGTGGTGGGTTTTGAGTATCGGTTAACACATTTTATTACCGAAAATTATACGGTTCATGCGCTTCTGATGAGTGTTTAACCAGTGGCTTTATGAAACTTCATGAAGTTCATGAATGCATTGTTGCATTTATGTGCAATCGTAAAATGTACATCAAACGAAGTAGGTGAACTTTTGGCAACATTGTTGTGAAAATTAACTTTTACATATTATGTTCGTTATCCAACTATAATTGGATTTTACGGTTTAGTTGATTTGTTGTTTGTTATTGTTAATTTGATTATAATTGTACTTTGTAATTATTAATAAGTATGTACTGCTAGCAATGATCGAAAGTAGTTGAAAAAACTATTTTTGAACCATGACCCCAGAACGCAGACATCAAGTTTCGTTATTTTTACTTTATCATACTGTTTCTTTACTACCCTTTTCTGTTGAAAAGGGTAGTCTTAGCATTTTTGAAAGATTTTGCAAATAAGCCGCCATTTCTGGAATTTCATCGAAATAGTTAAATAATAAACTTAAGTAGAGGAAGTTCTGAATAATTTATGACTATGACATTTTTTTGGTACAATCAATAGTTTAGCTGCATGAGCAAATTTTTTTTTATCGAGATCGGTCGTACTGCATTAAAACTAGTACCCAGGATGTGTCAGCTATTTTGATTCTAATGACAGTAGGTGGTGTCAAACGCTAATGTTTTGACAATACCTACTGTCACCGTTACACACCGTTACACTTTTTACACCCAATAACACGTAAGTGTCATTTGGACGGTGTACCCGGTGTCAACGGAGTACAATAGCCGAACGCAGCTTTAAGCGACATATCTGACTAGTTCTACTAGTTTTATTTTAATGCAGAATGACCAATCTCGATCAAAAAGAATTTCATGCAGCTAAACTATTAATTTTATATATAGTATCATAAAGTCATGTGCCTGGCCACGTCAGATTTTTTTCATATAATAGGATGTTGGAAGGATTGTGTAAAGGATTCTTTGGGTGTCGTATTCGGGTGATACATTGAAACGCTTTTCTTTCCGCGACGGTTAGAGCCACAATTGACGATTTATTTTGGTTGGTCATTAGAAGAGATTCTATCATGCATATGGCTTTGTAGATGTGACACGCTGTTTTCACATTAACATCTTTGTGTTTATACGTCAATCATCTGAACTGAGTTACTCTATCGTAATTCGTCTATTGTCTATTGTAATTCCAAGATATTTGCATATGTTTGACGTAGAAATAATTTTATTTTTAGGATTACTGTAGGGGAAGAATCTTTGATTTTATGATAGGAGATAGATAAACTACAGAAATATTTCATTTAATTACAGTATAATTAATGACCGTAATACTGAAACTAACGAAAAAAGTTCCGAAATTTAAGTTGACCTTAAAACTTTATGAAGTTAATGTGGCAGTTGTAGGTTTTACAGACCGATGCTGGAAGCTGCTGTCATAAACCAGACCGTTACGTTTATATTATCTTTAATGCCCTTTATAGACTGACTCTTTACTATAGAGTGGCGGAGGAGAAATTACTAAATCCCTAAAACTCCATAAAAGACAAACACATAAAAATGTTCTTAGTCCACACAATTTTAACCAGAACCATAGATAAATCGCCATGAAATTTTCGTGTTAACTATACCACTAAACTCATTCACTTTCCACCATTGTTCGTTTGCCCGCTAATGATGTCATCAAGTTGTCTATCCATCAATAGTCGTTATTCTTCTTTGTCTCTTCGCACTGGCCCGCGTTCCACGTACCGCTCGCTCTCCTGAATTACTCATAGGCCGCAGGTCGGTCAACTATTCATTCCTCCGGTGTTCGTTCAACTCGATCTCAAAACCACCTACAATTTGCGACGCAGCAGCGGTGATGCTGCTTTGTTCGTTCAGAGGCGGACAACAAATTATGCCTTCGGGTCGACTTCTCACGTGGAAGCTATGCTACATCCGTTGCATTCTGCACTCAATCAGTGTGAATCATCACTTCCAACATTTAAAAACAATCACTTAGCGATACGCTTTGCTTTATTCATTGTCCATTGCGATTGCAAGCATAATTACCTTATTAGGAATATAAATCGTATAGTGTGCGTCGGTTTTCTCTTTGAAGGTAAGCCTGATTTATGTGCGCTTGTTTACTACATTTACATTACTGCAAGATTGTAATTAATTAAATTTCATATGGATATTTGCTAGTGCCATTAAGAGCTACAAAATGTTTTTTACCCTCAGCCAAATCTATATATCAGGTCAAGTGCCATGCATCTGCATGTGAAAAAAAGAGGCAGCTATAGATGCCCTTAGGATAAAACAGTCTGAGAAATCGAAATCATGACATCTTAACGGTCAAGTGAAGATCTTACAATCTGTACGGATGTCTTAACATGTCCATGGAAAGTATGCCAACTTCGTACTACTTCAACAACCCAACTGAAGTGAACATCTATGATCGGAAAGACGTTGGCGCGAAAGTATTGCAGTTCTCAGACAATTCATCAATGTGGTACGTTGATGGATCAAAAACAGATGATGGAGTTGGTATAGGGGTGACCGGACCAAGATACATCCTATCTAAAGCCATGAGTAATTCATCAACCATCTATCAGGCGGAGACACACGCCATCGAACTCTTCGCCCAAGAATACATACGAAGGAATCTCCGTAAAGTTAAAGTGTGCATCTGCTAAGACAGCGAAGCAGCACTAAGGGGGATCAAATAAATCGCATGCAAATCCGAAGCGGTTTGGAGCTGCAAGCATTCCTTACGGCAACTGGAAGAAAACAACAGGGCTGGGTGCCGGGACATGAAGGAATCAAAGACAACGAAACTGACGATAGACTTGTAAAGCAAGGATCTAAGGTTCCCTTTTACGGACCGAGCCCTTGTTTGGCATAACCAAAGGTCATGTCAAGGATTTGGAATTGTGAAGAAAGAGTCAATACTCCAGCTTGATACATTCGTCTTGCATAATAATTATAATAATAATATTTGCTTGTATCGGGCACGCAAAAAATTTGATCGGCTTTTTTGCCCCAAAGACAAGACAGTACCTCAAGCTGCAAACGAGAGACCTAAGAACGATTACAGGGACCCTATTCTCGTCATCTTTTTGAAGCAAAAGTGAGTCTTTTCGAATGGTTAGGTGGAAGGAGTGGGGATATCAGCGGTTTCCCTCTGGAACGTATCTATGAGCAAATTTGCTTGTCGCTAACAACAATAACTCACGCGCCACGCCCATACGAACGTATCTATGGCAAGTTTGCTTGTTGCTAAGAGCAATAACGCACGCGCCACGCCCATACGTTCCAAACACATGACAACCGCCGATATCCCCACTCTCACCTAACCATTCGAAAAGACTCACTTTTGCTTCAAAAAGATGACGAGAATAGGGTCCCAGGTCTCCTCACAGAACACTATTTACCCAGACACCACATACATAAAATGTGTCAGACAAATGATGATTCGAACTGGTACTACTGCCTCCTCGAACCATGATAGAGTTTATAAAAAAGGCTACAGGCATCGAAGGACATCGAATTGCATGGGAGGAAATTACAAACAATAAAACCTGGCTGATGTAATTCGAAAGGCAGGAATGCCAATCGACCCATACAATAACATACTATAAGATATGTGCCACGAAATAACATAAGTATATCAAAAGGCCAACAGCACTGCTGGAAAAAAAATGTGGGAGTAAGAGCGGAGAAATTTTAGTTTCTTGCGATTATCACAAGATCAAAAGTTGTAATAGATTATAAATTATGAACAAATGAACGGTTTTGACCTACATTAAAACCATGGTATCAGTCAAATTAATAAAGTCGATTCTTTAAGGATTTCAGGACATTTGTAAAAATCGTCAAAATTTTGACTTCAATTGTTGAGTATATAATCCACGTAGCTAGTTATAGCCCCATAAAAGGGTGTCCACGTCAATAATCATTATTTGCGTGTTGGCATTACTAGATTTCTAACCACATCTCAATAGCTCAGGAACGGTTCAGTTTAGGATGCTGATTTGACTGTTTGACTTATTTTGGTCTCTACGATACGTACGCCAAACATTTCGTTAGGTTCTATATTAAAAAGTTCTGCCTTGTTTTGTAGAGTATCACCTGGGGAAGACAAACATTCAAAGAAGGCAATAATCATCAACATTTCTGACGATCACTCGTTTCTAACTTAAAATAAATCACGTTGTTTGACATCTTGACCTCACTTTTTCCGCAAACGTGATTTTTTAATCCGGATTCGCCTTCAGCATTGTTTTACTTGATATGTACTGTATATGTTGTAAATATGGGGTTGACATTAAAAATCGGCCGGAAATTCAATTTTTCAGAAAATGGGTATTTTAATAATTAAAAATCGAACTGTTGGGAGGATTTTCTAAAATAGCAAATTGTGCTCAGATTTTCTTATGTGTCCATCCTTTTATTTTTATATATTATGTTATAAATCCTCAAAGAAAAAGAATGACCAGTGTTTACTTTACTACTTTTTGCATTTTGCCACACAACTGTTAATTTTAAAACCGGTTAAAAGAGCAACTATAAGCAATTATTTGGAATTTATATAGTGGACATGGAGAGAGGTTTCTTAGTGATGTGAATGTAGTCGATTATTAAATAATGGTTTGTTTCTAATGTGTTTTTCGATTTCAAGTGTTTGAGTAGGTCCATTTTACAACTCTTGCAGCATTAGTGAATGTTTTGCATTATCGTAGTCGATAATGTAGTGACGTGTTTCCATCGTGTGTTCAGACAGGTTAGACGAATTTCTTACTCATGTTGTGCCTGTCGTTTCGCCAACAGGGATCTGAAGGGATCTGATAGTGGGAGTAAATTCCAAAACTGGTTCCAAGTAATTTAAATAACGTACCTATATGCAAACCTGCTGGGTTTTCACTTCATATTCTATAATTTGGTTATAAATTAGAAACGAAATAAAACGTCATAAAAATTGTTTGTTTGGCAGTACCTATAAGTTTCTAAATAACATCTAGATTGTAGAATACGATATTTTATCCATATGTTTACTATAAGTAGTTTTTTTTAAAATATATCTTGCTTATAAACTGATAAATAAGCACAAGATCTCAGAATTCCTGAGATAAATGGGGATTTCGCTTCACATACTCACATACTCACCCTCCAATTTGAATAATTATTTGAATAATATAACCCCATTTTCGTCCACATACGATCTTCAGAACCTACATCATTTGTACTAAGATGGTAAACCAATATAGGATACCTACATCTGATAAAGCCAAGTCTTCGGAAAATGGACGGACCACTTTAACCAGGATTCGAACCAAAATCGCCACTTTCTCCAGCAGGATGCTCTAGCATTAAATAATAAACTTTAGTTAGAATCAATGATATAACTGTTCAAACATAAGGCAGATCCTTAAACTAATCTCTTCTAAGCAATATAGAATAATAAGGCGGTTTATTGCTGCAGATCTATACGCATTTGAATGCATAAACAACTCTAAATGGATGACATTATAAACGCCGTTGTCTGGTACACAATGTGATTCCTATTGCGCAAGATAAACAACATTTTCCAGGGATTATTTGAAGAGCTGTGTCGACAGTTGACATCGGATGCGCAACGGTCGTTTTGTTGCGTTTGTGTGCAGAGAACTTTGACCCAATGTATACCGATCATCATCTGTTCTTTATGGCATGACAAACACGAGCACATGCGGCCGTATGTCATTTACGTCTGCTACAGCGCGAACGTACTCAATCTAATTGCCGCTGCAGAAGATCTAATTCAGCTAATAAAGGCTTCAATTAACACAATCATATAGCAGAGCGGGCGCTTGCGTTGCATGTCAATATTTGCCGTATGATGCAATTGTCGGATGTGTACGAGCATAATGATATCAATTTATGCATTATTGTCCAGATTGACGATGTAATCTCATATGGGTCACTGAAGGGTAGATTAGATATAGGATATGAAATATACTGTTTGCAGACTTATTTTTAAAAAATTGGTAAACGTAAAATTAATAAAATACATATGTGTATAAAATAAAAGACAGGTATATTTATGAATACATTCAGATATATTGGTTCAGATGTTCTTTCCTGAAGCTTTCGTGGGACTATTGCATTTAAGTTGTACCATATTTTGTTAGAATTCTTTTGATTATTATTGTGGTTAAGAACATACCATTATGTAAAAGTCTGATTCTGGATTCTGGAGATCTGAGGAGTTTATTGTTTCCCGCAAACTTTTTTTCAGGGAGTATATGTGATACTGATCCAATTTCATATCGACTTATTTGATTTTTCAATTCCTTAAAAAGATACACCCGTTTGAAATATTAACAAAACCGTATTTTATACGGCTCTAACTTCTTAAGGAATTAAGAAAATCCATATGATTTTCTTTTTGCTCTGAACGACATTTATTTAAAGAAAATCTGTTAACTAATTGTAGTTATTATTTGCTTCAATTGTTTATTCAATTTATTTTTATTAAGTATTTTTAATTTTTGTGTTAAATTTTAGTGACTGTGTTTCTTCATTTTTGCATTGCTTGATTGTACTTTGTTTTGTTAATATTTCAAACGGCTGTAACTTTGTGAAGTTTGAAAAACAAATAGGTCCATATGAAATGCCTTTTACTTAGAACTGCAATTAAATTATAAAAAAATGAGGGGAAATGTTGGGATAGCTGTACATATTATTAAATACTTTTATAGAAAAGCAAAGCAAAGGATTCTTTTTCTAATGACACCTATGTTGTATTGATTCTAATAACATTATTTCTCTTGACTACAACCTTATAAATACCATCTCACGAAAATTTTCCAGTTTCATTGAACATTTGGATCGAGTTTTTCAATAGAGTTTCTAATCAGGTCCGGTTTTTAGTTTTTTATTGTGCGCTCTAGTGATTGTTAGGTACTTTTTTAAATTAAATTTAAATTTCTTTTTCAAGCGTTTACTTTTAAAATGCTAAATTATTTTTTTCAACATGTTTAAATAAGATTTAGGGGTTGGTACCTGGTTTCGTAATAGGAGAATCTGATAACAGATAATTTACAGACAATGTACTCTTAATTTTTCCGAAACCGTAAATACCGAAAACTTTTTGTGCTTTTTACAAATTGCCAATTATTTAATTAAATTTCTCCCTTTTGATTCAGATTCTGAAAAAGTCTTTTTTATTTTTCAAAAACCTTACTTGATAGGAGCACGGATTCGTATTCAGTACAAGAAACAGCATCTAAAACTATAAGCCACTTTTAATCAAGAAAGTCCATACCCCCCAGTGTTACCAATATTACCATAATTTTTAATTGTATTTTTCAATGGATTCTGAATACGACTTTGAACTGAAAAGTTACTTATCAGGATTGGGCTTAATATTTTTTTTTGTTTTGCGCTCTAGAGTGATTCTTATTTGGTCCAAATTCCGTTTTTAAGGGCAACTTTTTGAAATGCTGAATGATTTTTTTTGTTCATTTAAATATCATTTCAATATCATTTAAATAACATTGCTACCTGCTGCTAGCTGTTGCTACCTTTAGGGGTTTGGTAGAAGTGAAATCTGATAACATACATTTTACTCACAACTAATTTAATTTCTATTTTTTTTTTCAGAAAACATAAATACCAAAAACGTTATTTTGTTTGCTTTAATTTTGACGACGTAATATTTAATAGTAGCAAAATGAAATGCTTTCCACGATATTTTTTAAAACACTTGTTTGATAGGAAACTTTTCACCCCAGGTTCGTGTTCATATTTCCCAGTGTTACCAATTTCACCAAAATCTTCAATTATCTTATGCTAGACAATGGTGTGTCAGGACGTATTTGTTTAAATTAAAGAAATTGGAGGATATATTAAAATAACAACGAATAACACTTTGTACTAATTATATTTTTTTTAAATAACTTCAGTATGAAAAAACAGTTACTGAACTAAGGAAAGCTCCTAAATATCATTAAAAGACTTGAAACAGAGAATTGGCGAAGAGGAAGCAGAGGAAGCAATAAAATGAGCAACGTATTTTACCGGTGCATGTTTGTTTATATTTACACAAATTTGCATTAATTTTTAGGATTGATTTATGACAAAACTTTCTAAATCAAGAAAAAAAGTTTCGAAATTATTACGATTTACTCCTACGTGGCATAATCAATTTCACATACCTAGCATAAGTTGCGCACCGAATTATCTTTCCCAGCATCGATCTTGTTAATCAACCATAGATTTTACATGATACAAAGTTGGTTCGTAGGTATCTATACAGAGTTAATGGTAGTTCGACGTATATTTGAAAACGTTATAGATTATGTCCATAAGTTTTCATTTCCAACATCATCCTCAAAACTAATTTATTTAGATATAACTATATATCCAGATATAAATAACATAGGTAACGCAACAAAACAACGAATCCTACATAAAAATTGACCAGGTTTCTGTACTCTGCCTGTCTATTTCAAACATCATACTCGCCTACTGTGATGACGTATTAATTATTTACAGGTTATGTTCCGGATGGTAACTAGGGACAACAAAATATGCTTGAATTCGTAGCTACTGAAAGATTCAAGCGTCATACCTCTTGAAAGTGCTCTCGGCTTTAAAATTCCGTATTCAGAGGCGGTAGTCGTCTGGTGTCGGCGGCGATGTTCACGCCCCCGGTGGCCGCAAAAGGTATTTGACCGAGGGCAAATAAAACGAGCGAGAGGTTGCCTGAAACCCATAGGGAGCGCTGAGACCGTTTTCATCTCAACCTCGGGGAGGTAATTTTGCCCGTCAGGAAAGATGGGAAATTTCTAAGTAATGGCCTTTACTGCTCTCCCTTCGCATGTTTTTTATCATCGTTTGTATGTCTCATCGGCCTTATAGGAATTTAACGCTCCCTTGCGTAGTTTTATCGTAATGTTACCGTGAAAAAAAAAGAGTGAGGAACTTTTCAAATCGAGAAGATACCTACATATGTCCAACAATAATCCGAGATACTGCGTAAATAATTTTGTTATATAAAGCTGAATAATAAATATAATAAACTAAAAATTGCCGTATAAATAAATTCAATGAGAATAGTTAGTTGGATTGAGTTGGATCCATATATGTCGGATACATACAGTGCTTCCCAAAAGTAACGGATAAATTCTATAAAACCTTAAATAAAAATATATGAGTAAAATGCTCTGACACGTCGATTTTTATTTTTAAATTACTATCCTGACATACACTTTTCAGCCCCCCACCCCTTCGCCCCTAAGAGGTGGTACCCCCAACTTTAAAAATTCAAATAGCAAAGTACCCCTTGCGATACCTCAATTGATAGATTCTTTTTATTCTGAAAAAAAAATTATCAAAATAGGTTGATAAATAACGGTGCTATATAAGAGCGTCAATATTCGAGTAAGCGCTGTTGAAGCGGGCATAGCAATATCGGTCAAACATTTGCAACTTGCTTTTACTTAGGTATGTCAAACACAATTCAGTTTTTGAGTTTTTCGTGGTTGAAGAAATAGTAGCAAAATGAGACACTGAAACCGAAAGAATCGAAGTTTTAATGATGATTGGGTTTGGAGATAGAAGCCGGACGCATGAAGAAGTTCTTGTTTTGTTCAATGAAACGCACCCGGACCGTCCGCCAATATCGCAATCTACAGTAAGTACTATCGAAAACAAATTTCGCGATCTCGGCGATCTCGCGATAAGCCTAAGGCAGGACGTCCATTGGCCTTAAATGAAAACCGACAATTGGGTGCTGTTTTAATGCTGCAAGAAAATCCACATTCAACCCTTGCGGAGGTCGCTTCACAAGTTAGTCCGTCAAAAAATACAGTGTTTAGGTTATCTCGAAAACACAAATTTCCCTCGTATAAAGTGCACTTGGTACAAGATGACTTTGATCAACTTTGATCGAGTGCAGTTTTGTGAGACAATGATGGAACTGTCTAATGCAAATCCTTGCTTAATTAGAAACATCGTTTTATCTGATGAGGCAACATTTTATCTGAATAACACATCAATAAACAAAATTGCCGTTACTGGGCCCGTTAAAATCCGCATTGGAAGCGAACACACAATATCCTCAAAACCTTAATGTGTGGGCTTGTGTGGCGGGGTCTAGAATTATTGGACCATATTTTTTCGACGGAACACTGGTTGGTGAGCGTTACCTGAACTTTCTGCGAAATGAACTACTACCTACTTTAGCGGTATTGTTTCGCAACGCAGAACATCCTGATAGACACAATGACAGAATTTGGTTACAGCAAGACGGTGCGCCTCCACATTATGCGCGACCAGAATACCTGGATCAAGTATTTCCTAATCGGTGGATTGGTAGACGAGGACATATTTAATGGCCAGCATGATCGCCAGATTTAACCCCACTAATGACCAGCATGATCGCTAGATTTGACCCCACAAAATTTTGAGGGAATTAGTTTTCAGTATATGGACCAAACTTTAGGTCGTATCGACATAATTTTGGAGATATTTCGTTAAGAGTAACTAAAGTCCACCCTAATGTAGTATATGTGTATAAAACATAATTATCAACATACAAGGTACCTACTACTCGTACTATACACGCTTACATAAACTTTTAGTTTTAATTTTATCATGTTATTATGGACAGGTTGGCGCATTGCCAAAATTATTTTTGGTGTGCAGTTTCCAACAAAACAAAATAACAGTACATACCGCAATGTACTTGGTTGTTTTCTCGTTTCGTCACATTAACAAATTTGTAAATCCAAACAATACTACAAGAAACCAGAACTTCCCTTTAAATGAATGTTTATTTGGACGAATATGTATTCAGGCAAAATCCGGTACATATTGGATTGGCGTGGCTATGTTTACTAATGTCTGTGCCAATTTTTTCAACGTGTTCACGGATTTTCCAAAATATTAGCTTATAAATAATATTGGCTTTGTTACGTTTTCTTGGAATGCTTTTAGGATGTACGTGATGCATGTTTAAAAATACTGTTTCTTAATTCATTTTCTCGAAATTGTTCGTCATATGGCTTAATATTTACACAGCACATTATAAAGGGTCATTATAAATGATTGTAGTGAAGTAGGCCATGTCATCAAATGTAAAGATTTATGGTTGCCGCTCTATTTGAATGGAATACCACAGTTCTACACGTAAAAAATAAATTGCTTGCATAACCCATTTAAAGTATGACAGTTGTTTGTTTATAGCGGCAAAAATTTTCTAACATGGGCATGGCCTATTTCGACTACAATCATTTATAATGACCTTGTATTATACCCAGAGTTGGCATGTTCAGCATCTAATCACCGACAAAATATCACTTTCTACTATACCTGTGAATAGAGAAAAGAGTCAATTTTAACTACGTCGACTCTTGCTGAAAGAGGTATTTGGGTTGTGAAATTGGAAAAACTTTTATCTCATTTCTGTTACTCTGTTACTGGCCTTCACGTCTTTAAAATCTATTTCATTGCATAAGTTACCTTCAGTATAAATTTTGTCAAGTCTTTACAATATAATCTTTGTTCGAAAATGGGATAAAATAGTTCCGACCCCCGAAACCCGACTCGGCGAGTTGTTAATTTTAAATATACTAGGAATTTTTCTTGAATTTGGCACATTAATTCTTTTTTCCAAACTATCTAAAAGAAATGATTACTTTTCTCTCTCTTCAAACTCCACTTTGTTTGGATGTGGGATAAAAGCTGCTAATGCAGATTTTCCAAAAATGAAAAAGAATACTAATTTTCTGAAAATATCGTCATGTAGTATTTAATATATTTATATTCTGCCATATAAAATTACTCAGAATAAAATGCTGCATCCGAATATCTGTGTATAAAACCAATACGGCGACCATAAAAGAAACAAAAACTTCATCTATTTTCAACAAATTCACAAAATTCAAAAAATAAGCTGACATAATCTAATTGTAAATAAATGACCACTAATAAAAAAGTTAAAACCTCATTTAAAAAAAGGAACGTTTTAGGCTTTTTTAGAATATTTCTGAAATCTTTAAGATTTTAACACTTTTCTCAAAGCATTATTTGAGAGCACTAAATCTGTCCATCTTTGTCCGTTTAACCGACATTCTACCTCTAATAATAATAAAAGTACCCATACAATCCAACGTCGCGTCCAAAAATTCAGTAAAATTTCACATAAACATTAGACAATCAAATAATAAAAGCAATGTTACTGAGTAATTTTAACGGGTCATTATGTATGATTGTAGTTGAAGTAGGCGGTAAAATCTAATGTACAAATTTGTGTTTGTCACTCCATAAAAATTAATACCGCTGTTCTGTGCACAATTTGTTAAATTGGTTGCATAACCTACTGTAAGTTCGTTTTTGTTAAGGCTCCCGTATCCTACGTCGAAAACGCGCCGATACACCACACAATAAGTATTGTTTAAATTGTGAAACTATAGCAACTATTCGATTGACTAGGTCCTTACGCAACTGCGTCCACAAAGAATTTCAATATTTATGCAAATTATACTTGCTAATTTTAGTGTTAAAAAAACTAAACTACAAATATAGAATTGCTTTTTGGTCTTACTGGCGTATGATTATTGTGTACTGTAATATATTATAAAAATACATTAAATGTTACTTATAACGATGGGGTGTAGCTTTTAGTGAACGTAACTAGAATACTGTTCTGGGAGAGTTTTAGTCTGTTGGCATTGCAAAATAGTTCAACGGTCTGTGGATAGATGGCGCTGTTTCAAATTGAAAATGTAAATACAACAAATAATTTATTTAGATATGACCTAAAGTACACTAAAAATCGGTAATACTGAAAACAAGACGTAACATAAAGAATGCCACTTTGGATTTTTTGTCTTCGTGTTAAATAATATAAATCGTAGCTGTCGTCCTATTTGCATTTGAAGGTCGTTTAAAGTTGTTTTTTTTTTTTAATATAAGCTGTAGGAATAATAACTTAAAATCTGTTATTGTAATCAGCGCAAAATGTCACAAAAAAATCTTTAACTTCGAATCAAACTAACTTCAGATAAACGACCTTAAAATAGTTTCCAATCAAAATGTGTTCAAAACAAAAACCTCGTTGATAGTTTAGTCACAAATTCCCTTTCTTCGGAGCAAAGCTGATACTATATAGTTATACCGTCATTGTAAAGTACAGGCTATACGACAGCTAAATAATCATACGTTAAAAGAAAAATCAGTCAGTATTTTATTAGTATTTTTCTCCATTTCATTTTTGACATTCTTTTTTGCTGCTGAATTTGACGTAAATAGTAAACAACACACAATTTTTTATTTATTTCTATATTTATGTAGATAATTATTAATCATATCGACCCATGCAACAAAGACTATCGTAACAAACTAAATGTAGTTACTATAGTCTTCGTTGTATGAGTCGATATACCTTCCTACCTCAAGGTGGCAGATTTTATTACATTTAAATTGCACAAAGAATTCTCTTTTCTATATGAAAAGGTTTTACGGTAAGAATCATTTAAAACATAAATTGCCCCTCAAGACTGCGTAATAAAATATTGAAATCTTCCAGTTGTGTCGAGCAACAAAAAACGACGAATGATACGATGTCCATTGTATGGCGTTATTTCGGAATGGGCTGCTGCGTTGAAGGTATGATTAGACGAGTCATTTTACGGAGAGCAAAGGTTATGTAATACAACACAATTTGAGTTACCGTCTAATCGTACTTAAGGATATTTAACACAGACCATCTCTGATCTAAACCAGAGCCGCTAATGACATATCGTGTATTCAGACTAAAGTATACAGAGCTGCTGTCCTTGGATGGTGTCGTAAAGTTCTATATGGAAATGGAGCACCTTAAACAATATTTAATTAGAAAATATGAAAACCAGTGAAATTGTGTACGTACCTATCAATAAATCCCTAATAAACAAATAATCGATCAATATTCATTTAGAGAGACACACTCATAAATAAATCGCTTTTGAAAAAACTGCTTACAAATTACAATAACGAACATAACCCTATATTGAGAAGTAGATAACCTCTTATTGAATTGGTATAATCCGTGGTTGTCATGGTTACGAGAAATTGTATACGGTTCGATATTTGTGGTGGGGTGGATTCTTGCCGCAAATTAAAATATACGGGATAATTCCAGATTTGGTAGTTGTGTCGCCATCTACATCTAGTAAAATATTGGTCGGAAGCTCTGGAGAAAAGAGCGGCAACTCAACGTTTTGAATGGGGGATACGGGAGCCTTAAGCAGTAAAAATTGACCCTGTATTATCGAGATACTCTATTTAATACGCGTTTACAGTTTTTTCAACAAAAGGTTTCCAGTTTATGCCGTGCATAAATATTACCAAAATTATTACTTACTTATTTAATAATAAAATCTATTCTCATGATATGTTTTAAACATTTTCCCTATTCTCCAGCTATAAACATTTACATTCAACAATTATGTTTTGTTGGAAATTAAACAAACTTGAATAAAATATTAGTGTATTGAAAATATCGATTAATTATTATTCCGTATAACAATAATTTATTATTGTGTGTATTATCGCACTACATAATCTTTAGGGTATCTAGAACATATCTCATCACATCACTTCACATATGTGTTCTTTAAAATATGTAATTGTCTAATTTAAGCAGACGAAAGAGATTCTTATCTATTCTTCTGTTTCAGCAAGTAGAAAACAACGAAGAAGTAGAAGTGGATATAGATGAACTTCTGGACATGGATAGTGATGACGACAGACGGAGGCATTTACAGGTACCTATCTCATATTCATTTATATTAAATACTTATTTAAACACTTTTGTAAAATGTATACAATAATTATCGATAATGGTAACACATTAGAGATCCGGGAAGTGAAACACACCCTGTATAACTAGAACATTGATTTATACAAAAAAAAAGTCTTCAGTTTTTTTACGCTCTCATTAAAAACTGCTCAATTTCAAAATGTAGAATTGTTAGTATGTACAATCACTGCAGTACTTTTCGTGCGCGTTCAAGGTTGACGGTGGCGTGCCTCGTCCTTATTATCCTGCGAATTACATCACTTTTGTAAGTGATTTGCCGTGTAGTGTGGCGTCGAAACCAAATATAGCTCATGTAAATGAGCAGAATTCAACCTGCCGCAAGAAACGATTTACAGTAACTTAGCGTAAAGGACTTGTCAGAAGTGATAACTTACAAAGTTTGCCGAGATAATGTGATGAATGCCGGCGCCTCCACCATAGTAGAAACTAATGAGGTTAAGCTAAGCGATCTTTTCTTTTCGATTTCTTTATTAGTAATACTTGTTATTATGACATGTTGGTTATAACTAAAGTGCAAAAACATCATTTTAATTATTTTTTCTATAATTTAACTCACTTAAGTGCATATTGGTCATATTTTGCTTTAGTGAAAAAGAAACTGAATTGTGAATCTCAAAATGATACCGGAAAATACTTCAAAGTTTTCTGTATGCCAAATTACAAATCTGGTAGCAAAACAAGTCTCCATGAGGGCACATGTAAAAAAAATATTTCTATAGAAAAACCTGTTTGACTTTTGTCTCAGGTCGTTTTTTTAAGATTAGGTTTTTTCTTTGTGTTGTATGCTATTTTTGTGTCTATATTTAGTATGCACCGGTAAAACAAATAAAAACCTCTCCGTGAATGTTTAACTTGGCAAGCACAATGATCTGACCAAATATAAAAAAGGCATATAATTATTATTTTTAGTTTGCATACTATGAAAATAATTGTTCACAAATGTATGTGCTCCCAAATAAGTATATGCACTGTCATTTCTAA
Source organism: Aphodius sticticus (assembly GCA_963966075.1). Lineage (NCBI taxonomy): Eukaryota > Metazoa > Arthropoda > Insecta > Coleoptera > Scarabaeidae > Aphodius > Aphodius sticticus. The sequence goes on from OZ014509.1 coordinate 28,358,094, forward strand.
ATGACAGTATCGGTTTTAGAGTATTGTTTAGTATAATTGCAAATCTGGCAATTCTCATTCCATAATCATAATAATATTCAGTCAGATTCTAAAAATATTTTGAAGAACAAGCAGACGGATTATGATCTTAGCAACCAAGTGCAATTTTTTCTGATTTTTTTACTGATTTCTGATAGGACGCGTATTCTGAGACTGTTTTTGTTGAAGAAAGTGTGCGATATGTTAATTTTACTTCAATGTTAAGAAAACAGCGCATCCTGCCATCATTTAGTGTGGTAGGTACAGCAAATCGAGAAAACGTTTAAATTTAAAGTGATTTAAGCCAGCATATGCTGGGGTTAAAGAAAATATTCATATATTTAAGCGCCGTGCATACTATATCAAAAGAAGCAAAAAAGTTCGTATTAGCATCCTAAATCTGAAAATAATAGCAAATACATACACACAAAATTATAAAGTTTTCCACAGAAAAATGTATGTTACAAATTACACAATGTAAGTTTTTTTTGTAAGCACTTGCGGGTTTACTTTTCATCACATCCTGCCATCATTTAGTGTGGTAGGTACAGCAAATCGAGAAAACGTTTAAATTTAAACTGATTTAAGCCAGCATTCCATATGCTGCGTTTAAAGAAAATATTCATATAATTTAGCACCGTGAATACTACATCAAAAGAAGCAAAAAAGTTCGTATTAGCATCCTAAATCTGAAAATAATAGCAAATACATACACACAAAATTATAAACTTGTCCACAGAAAAATGTATGTTACAAATTATACAATGTAAGTTTTTTACTTGCGGGATACTTTTCATATCAAACAATTTATCTGATTTAATAATATATATAGTTTTTTTTTCAATATTTAAACCAATAGATATTAGAACCAATAGATGTATTTTAAACTATGTTACTTATTTTACTATCGGTAAAATTTTACACGGTAAAATTTTAAAAAGCAAACGCGGGCCGGATAAAAATATCTAGTGGGCCGGACCTGGCCCGCGGACCGTAGTTTGAGGACCGCTGCGCAAATGGTATCACAATCGCAAACTGCATAAGGTTGACTTCGAAATAAGTAGGCAACCAAATATACTTCATAATTTTGTAATCAGATTTACACCGAGATGATTTGGTGGTATTTCCATTCAAATTATTATAAATAATTAAGTTAAAGTGAACTTGGAACCTTTGTCGATAATACAAAAAACATCCGGCTCAATTCTGTCGAGTCTAGCTGACGGATTTAAGATTGTTGGTGGCTATGTCGTAGTCTTCTTGCGATCAACTAAAAAGAATTCGTCACCTTCACTTGACAGAATTGAATTATTTTTGTATTATATTATATTATGTTATTATATGCAAAGGTACAAAGTTCACTCTAACGTATATTTTTAATGCACAAACTTAAACATGCATATGTAATAGCCGATTGAAAATTATAACTGCATTTACAATTTAAAATGGCACGGAATTTTAAACGCTTAGCAATATAATAATTTTTGTTCAACCATTTTTGGAGTGTGATATACATATTATTTGAGAGCGCTTGACATCTTGATTCCACAATCTACTGTTTTCATTTCTCACGCCGACTAAATAACATATAGTGTGTCAAAATAAAGTATGTTGTTACTACGCTTATATTAACTTCGCTTGTTGTTTGTTTGTTTGTTACGTTCAAATCTTGTAATCGATATTTTACATACTTGCCAATGGAGTTTATATTTTACATTTGGACAGATTTCCGGTGACAATGCATGATACAATATGAAAATTATGGAAAATTTTCAAAATATGGAAAAAAATTTAAAACTTGCAAAATGTCTCCAATCGAGTTATTTTCCATGTAGATTATTTTCTGTGACAAAGCATGAATCAATTAAAAAGATTAGATAATTTTCCAAAATTTGGACAAATTTTCAAAATTTGGACAAATTTTCAAAATTTGGAAATTTGTTCAATCGAGTTGGGATTTTGTATGTAGACAAATTTTTGGTGACAATGTTCCATAACAAAAATTTAAAAAGTTTGCCAAGATTTGGAAAATTTGTCCAATTGAGTTGAAACTTTGCACGTGGTCTGATACCTTTAAAATTACAGTTGCAGAGGCAGAGGATAATATTATACAAATCTTGCAAGGTTTCGAGAGGAACAAATGATGATGCAGTAAATTTGTAAAGTTGGTATTATTAGTACCAATTTGGGAAATAGCAGAGATAATGTAGGTCATGTGATGTATCGTAGAAAATCTCTTTTAAAGCCAAATTAGTTCTTTCGAAAACTTTATTGAAGAGCGTAGAAAACCGTAAGAACGATTACCAAGAAATAGGTCGTGTGATGCACTATAGGATAGCTCAATTAAAACAAAATCACAGTGGACAGATTTCCGATGGCAATGCATGAATCAATACAAACGAACGGAAATTTTTTGGAAAATGTTGAGATTTTTTTACATAGCGTAGTTTTTAAAATTGTATTTTTTATATAAATTTATTGTCAATATCATTGATGGCGGCATCAAATCTCTAGATAGTCTTAATTAATTAATAATTAATGAATATAATGAATAATTGAATAACGGTTTAGGTCAAATTGAAACTACTAAAATGCATTTAGTTGGTAAGGCTGACTACTACTGCATTCTGTATCCGAAATTCAAATTTGAGGTTGGTTCACTTAGTGGTACTACAAAACACTATTTGTGCTAGGCTACTTTACTATGTTTTTTGGTACTTGTGGTACACGAAAATAGTAACTATGCCTAGCGAGCTGTAGCAAACTTCTCTCCAAAGCACCGAAATAGAAAAATCATCAAATGTAGATAGCGCTACTATAAACATATCTGTTTTTATTTCGTATTTATTACATTTTGGCAGGTTATATGGTATAACCTAAAGAAATTAATGTATTGTATTCTATTTGTACAAATATTCAACCTAGACTGTGTCTGAGTTTTCGAGTCGATGATATAGTACCACAATCGTCGCCATTGTAAACATGGTTGCCAACTTATTACAAACACGCACAACAATACTCCAGACTGCTGGTCTAGAGAAGTTCAGAAGAAAATAACTTGCGCTCTTATAGTTAACATTTAATTATATTTTATAATGTATTACAGCAGAAAATAATCAGACGCAACTGCCATTGGAAATCATTTCTATATTTGTAGTCCACACTAAAATAATTTTCATAAATATTGAAATTCCTTTGCGATGGCTGTTGCATAAAGACCTTCGGAATCGAATGGTAGCGAGCATTTCACGATTGGCGCAATAATTATAACGTGGGTTATTTTCGCGTTTTGGGAGTCGGAGACGGGAGCCTTAACCGTTTTCGTGTTTTTTTATAGATTATGTATTGCAGTGTATAATTTGTTATGCTTATACCTGTACGATCAAATATATCATTACCAGCTATATTCCAACCTCGTTATCTACTATTTTATTCAAAATATTTTAAATTGCAATTGTCGATTTTAATGATTCTTAGTTTCTCTTTTCTTTCTTTTACAGGCTTTGCTGATAAATGCAAAGAAGTCCCAAAACGATGTTAAAGTAAGTATCGCATTATTTATAAAAGGGCGAATGTCAGATATGCTTGTTAACATTATATTTTGAAGCTCTAACCTAATACCGACCAATAACTACTTATTGCCAAGTTATTTTGTAAATCTTGTATTTCGATATCATTATCAACATAGCGTGTGGTGATTATTATCTAAATAAATTATACATTATCTCTTTTAGAACAAAGTCATAGAGTTATTTTCATTTCGGTGTTTACTTATTTAAATCATCATCTTGCAGTCAAAACTAATTCTAAAATGTTTACAGTAGCACTTTCAATATTGAATACATGAGAAACATTTTTTCACATTTTTACCTTGCTTGGTTCGTTGATATGCATATATTTTTAAACACACGGATAGACATAACGTCGGATTATTTGTCCTATTTATAACGTTATTATATCATTCAGTTACGCAACACAAGGTAGGTAATGGTAAAATTGTATTAAAATGCGATATTTATTTAATAATGTTTTAGTTTAAAATAAAAATGGTTCAGTTCAACTAATGAGATTTTTATTTAAAAGCTCCGTTAAAATTTCCCTTGTTGCCCAGCTGCAATTTGTACAGCTGATATTGACGTCGTGCTAGATTACTAGCTGTAATTGGCAGCACTGACCTCCTTTTAACTATTATCGCAACTAAATTTTAATTATCTTTAACAGTTGTGACATTGTTTAAAGAAAATAATCAATTTGTTATTTCTTTTCTGCAGGACAGTCTCAGTTTGTGTCTCCGTTATATCAATACTTAATTCCTGTGAATTTGAGATCGATGAATACATATTAACACGCCCGAAGGGGCCCAAAATCGTGAATAAGTGTTTCTTTGGTTTTACTACAATAAACTTAACATACCACAGTTATTGACTTAATAGAAGAAAAATAATCCATTAAACTTTTAGTCTTGATATCAAAACATTCCAGTTATTTTCAACTACTTAGTTTATTAAAAATACAATAATCTAAGCTACGTGTCTATCCTGGTCAACAATAAACAGAATCTAGCAGGTGGTATTAGTATAGTATTTAAGACTAGGAGAATGTGTAGGCCTAATAGGCCTGCTGGTCGACCTAGGTAGATCGCCGAAGCGTTACGAGGTAAACAAAAAGCCCGAAAAAAAACCGTTCGAAGCGGTTACGGGGCGCCATCTATTGCTTCGTAGCGTAATCCCAACAGCGACATGATGATGTGCCGACGTCTGGTGACCGCGTCGCGAAGCGCACGGCCGTTGCCTAGCAACCTCGATAGGTTGCCATGGCGACGCGCTGACCTGTACCTTTGTTTATATAACTATAAGTTGGTCAACGGTGGGTTAGTAAGGGGAGAAGATCTCCAGGGGGCGACATTGTAGCAGGGAGTTAATCTCTGGCTCCTCTGCGCATATAGTTATGCTTCTCGATAACAGATGGCGTATTTCGCGTAAGAAATATTTATGATGAATTAATGTATTTTGAGACAGTTAATAATTAAAAAACAACTTACAAAGTATACTAATCTAAAGAAATAAGTTTTGCAGAAACTTAATTTTAGTTTAAAATTAAATAGTTATTTAAACAGTCTTCAGCGGACCACGTATGAAGTGATTGCTTGTATAGTGTTGCGGATATAGTCCAATGAGTCGGTCAACTGTACGTAAGTACGTGACCTTGGTCAAACTATTTTGTGGGGTATTTGCAGACAACAGTATTTAAACATAAATTCTCGTTCCGCTAATGCAAACTGAGAGTAGGCAACGCAGTAACGCGTAGTTACGTTCATCTAGGCATTAGCCGCATTAGGTTACTTATTCCCAAATCGCGGCGAATGGTCGACGTTTTTCAACACTGGAATTTTAAATGTTTAGTTCCTCTTTATTTTTGGAGATAGTAAATAAGTAAATTTCAGAGGAGGTAAAAACAATTTCTTTGCTTTAAAATTCAATGACAGAGATGATTTGCTTAAAAATAAAAAAAAATATTACCACGCATTTCTTAGCAACACCAAAAACGAATTAATACGAAAACACAACGGTATGGTAATTAAATATCAAAGTTTTAGTTTTCGTATATTTCAAACTGTGAAAGATCCATTTCCAGATTTATATAACATTATAAAGCATACTTTATTATTCTATTTTATTATCTATGACGTTTCCTAACATCATTTTTGACCAATTGGCGGTTCTAAATTAAATAGTTTAACAAAAAGAATTATGCGAATATTTTGATTAATATTTTGAACATATTGTTCATGCATGTAAGTAACATTTTAGTAAACGATTTTGTGCTCTCGTTCATTAACATTTCTAAACATTCATACACAATAATATAAAAATGATTTAAATTTTTATCCTAAATTCAAAACAAAAGGAACAAAAAGTATTTCGGAAACTTGCTTCTCTTCTTGCCTGGGAATTTTGGATGGCCCATAGCGCATTCTTATTTTATTAGTTTATGCTGTCGATGGATATTTTTGACTCGTTACTCCAAATTATTGCAGATAAATATGTACATATAATAAAGACAGATCACCCTGAACTTTTATTAGCATGAATTCACAAAATACAATCCTCACCGATTATACAATCTGTCAGCATCTCTGCCAAAAATCAAAATATCAAGGCTTGCTAATACAACAGTCGGAAAACTATCGCATGATGAGTCTAGATTATATAACTATATAATCTGTGGATGAGTGCAAGATTTTCGAGTGGTGTATATTAGGGCTTCCAATCCCGGGATCACGGGATCCCGACAAAGAAGGAGCTTTTCCGGGATCCAGAGCTTATAAATCGAAATCCCGTGATGCCGAAAAAGTTAAATCTAAATTATGTTTCTCCGTCATGCGTCTTGCGTCTACGCCGTAGATTGCGTCGCAGTTATTAAAGCATCTCGAGTTCGTGATGTGACACCGGTAATACGGTCATTTTTGTATTTCTTCATCGCACAATTATCGCTTTCTTCGCTTTTTTTGTGAACAAATTTTGTGAAAAAGTGCACTTAGATAAAAATTTATTTTTATAAGGTGGGTAGGGTTATTTGAATTATATTTGACAAAACCGAAAGACGCACAAGTAGTATTATTTTTTTTTATGACAAAAAATTGAATATTTAATATTGTAAGAAGTTGCACTGAATATTTCATCAATTCTGAAGAATAAATAAATCTCTTTGCTTGAAAACGCGTTTAGAACTGGGTCTTAAAGTCATTATACCTATATTTTCTTTATAAACAATAATTGTTTTATCTAAAATGCAAACAGTTAGTCTAGGCACTACGTGCATAATAAACATCCATGAAGTATGAATTCTAAAGTTATCCAATTTTATTAGAAACAAAAATTCTTAAAAATGTTTGATCGGGGTTAATATGAAAAATTGAAAATTTCACTCGATCAAACAATTTGTTTTGCCGTGACTATTCTTGAAACATTTTAAAAAAATGTAAAATTTTTGAGCAAATTTAAGATGAAGGGCTATCTAATAGAGTTTAATCTCTGTTTATTATTGTTGTCAATACTTAGACACCCTTTACCTTTCAAACCAACAAGTTTAGTTTTCTACTTGTAAGGCAAAATTTGAAAACAATTATCAAGTTTCGGGGTAAAAGATATTGTCCAACCAAGTATATTTTAGGCGTTCCTTACTGACTGGATTTGGCAATTTTCGTTTTTTTTCATGGATTCCGGGATCCCAGGATTACAAAATCTTTAATCTCATAAACCCGAGATCAGTATATTGTCCGGGATTGGAAGCCTTAGTGTATATGTTACCGGCAAAACCTGTTTTCAGGCAGAACCAGTTTGTCTTAGGTCAAACCAGTTTGGCCGAAGCGCGTTAGGCGCAACTAGTTTAATGCTAGGCCAAACTAGTTTAACCTTGTATGTAAATGCATGTTTCAGGTCAAACTGGCGATTAACGGTTTTGAAATGTACTAGAACACAGACGAATGAAATTTGGATTAGGCTAAAAATTACATTTTTGAGTTATACTTGATGTTTCCCAATTCGGTCTTTTTTCCAAAAATTACGTTATCTTTCAAATTTTGAACTGCACGCTATACTTAATTTCAATAGATAGATATTCTTTACATAAAAATATCAAAATATCATTATCGATTTCTACAGTTTCCGTTTTTTTTTTCGTTAATGACGTGATCTTTTACATTTTAAACAGTACGCTATAGGTACTTTTTACGACGATTTCAATCGGGCTGATATTCCAAAAACAAAACACATCGATTGACAATTTTACTGCATCCGGTTTATCCGAAAATTTTCCCTTTTTGTCTTTTTAGATTTTAAACTGCAGCTATAGAAAACTATAGCGTGTAGAAAAATTTTAAAGATGAGTCCATTCCGGAAAAACTGGAAGCCGTAGAAATTGACAATCGTTGTTTTATGTTAGAATATCATCCCTATTGTTTATATTCGCATACAAAGTGTAGGGTGCACCTTGCAATTTCAAAGATAACGATTTTTTTGGTATGACGATATAGCGATAGAATATTCTGATTAGCGTCCACTTTGCGTCTCGCAACTGGCAACAATAGCTGGGTTTTATTTGCATTATTTACGGTTATATTAGCTGGATCAGTATTAAAATGATTAAAGTAGATTAATAGTATATTATTTGACGAGCACATAATTTAAGGATATAAATCCCGAGCATGTAAACATGCGAGCGATCATAATCGTCGGTATGTATCATGGTAGGGATTATACACCGATCGATACGCATTCAATGAACTTATTATATGCGAGTCGTAGGTCCGTTGTACAGATGGACAAATTTAATTCTACTTTTGGATAATAGGCGGCGATACTCTGCAGAGAGGGTTTCAGCACTGTGGTGGGGGTACGTTGACCAACTAGTATACTATATAAACAATGCCTGTACACTCCTAAAGCATAATCCATAAATTTACCCGAATCGAGTTAAAAATAACGAAAACTGGGCCGAAAATGGACGAAATCGAAGGCCTAAGCGCTGTAGAATCAAATTTTAGGCGGAAAATCGGCGCCTGCGGCGCCGATTTTCGCTTCTCCGGGGAGCAGACCTTTCCCCCGATTCGCCGATTTTCGTAAACTTCTTGCGCGGACTGTGTTAGACTTTTAGTATATAGTAGGGACTTTTAGTATATAGTAGGGATAGGGATTAAGCTAATGAGTGTGGTATGTAAATTTATTGTGGTACCTAAGAAAACAAAACCTTGTTTTAATATTTTTAATTGAACTTATTCTCGATTAAGAGCCCTTAGAGCACGGGTTAATATGTATTGACCCATCTGAAATTTAACATGAACTAAGTACGAATATAAAAGAATTGAGATAAAAGATAATTTGCGGTTATTTCTGTGTGAACGCTTTTTGCACGTCTATACGTCTTTTCAAGGCATTATTTCGTATTTACATTGGACATGTTAACCTATTTCAAGTTTGACAGTATTTTATGTATAGCGGCAAAAATTTGTTGACGTGTGCATGACCTACTTCGCCTACAATCATTTATAATGACCCTAGCTTTATTTTTGCAAACATCGCAAACGTCCCAATCAATACCACAAAGAAAAAACTTAAAGGGGGCTAAAACGGTCAAATTCATTGTGATTATGTCCGAAAATTACATATTTTGTGAAAAACGGTTAATATGAAACTTATACCTGAAACATTTGGAACAGAAAAGGTATCATATTTCAACCTTGTAGATAATAGATTGTGTAGTACAGTAAATCATTTTATTTTTACTTCGGAACAATTAGTAATAACGTTTGCTATAAGTACTACGTCAACATTTTTATAGGGGCTGAATGGGAGAATTGATGTTTTTTGCAATAACTCGAAAACTCAAATAAGTTTTTTCCCTGGGAAATATGACGGTTATAAAATCATATTTTGTCCAATTGTCCATAAATAAGTTCTTTATCGTTCTTACTATTTAGCTGTTTTATAGCAAAAGTAAAAAACTATGAGTTTTCTGTTTCCTACATCATTATTCCGTCAGCATGTCACTGTTATGTATCCAATGTCGAATTTGACTGTGTTGTACACTCAGACACTTACATCTTTGTTCGTTATGTTTTTTCCGAAAAAAACTCACATTTTCAGAGACAATCACATTGAATTTTGATCCCCTATAAGTTTTCTTTGGGTGATATTGATAGTTTTTAAAATGATGGTATGATAGTACTTATTGTTCGAAACTGCATTGAGACGCCAGAATGGTTAGCAAAATTCACCATTTCCTTCGTCCATGATTTGATTTGTGACCTTAAGTGTGACAAAATGCCATAATATTTTTAACATTATTTTGTTTCTTTGTTTCAGAAATTTATCAACGATTTGCTAGATAAAGCCAAAACGTTGTAGATTAAGTCAAGTGCCAAAAAGAGAAGGTGACGTTGAAGAGTTCGGCCCTATGGAGCCCCATTTTGCACAAGTTTTTAGTGATTTTCTTCGCATCAATGTTTTCATCGTATTCTTTTGGACGTACTAATTAACGTATTGAGGAACTAACATTGTTTTCGTTAAGACAGACATATTAGGTAGAGCCAGTCGTTATATTCTTCAATCTCAAAAGCTAGAGAGTCCCAGGGTTCTATTAAGGTTTGTTAATTGACGAGAGATAGAAGGAGTGGCGTGCCGGTATTATCGTGAACATACTGTAGAAATAAATAAATATCTAGTTAGGCAAATCATACGTTGTTGACGAGAAATTTTTGTAACATTTTTACGCGCTAGATTTTTGCAGTTAGTATTATTTATGTATGTATCTGTATAGCTAGTCCCTTTTAAAGTGTAGAATTTTACCATATCTGACTGCCTGACGCAACGTGTACATGTCATCTGTTGTTTGTTTATCATAATTTTTATTGTAATCCAAAAATAAATAAAATATCATCATCGATCGTTACGTTATTGTTGTAGTTGCAACAACTTTGAGGTGTTGACGTGTGTATCAGATAAAAGTATACTTAATCGAACAAAATGTAATCGACGCTCAGATTTGATGTGATTTATTATGTAAAAGAGCTTCCCTAACGAGTCATACCGATTGGCAATTGTTTTGTTTTGTTTTGTTAATGATTTTAGTTATTTTTTTTGTGTATTTAGTAAATCGCGTTTGCAGCCAAGCACCAAGCACCTTGATCTATGTGATCTCAACATTCTCAATTTTTGACATGTATTATCATAGAATGTATTATTAGCGTTTAGGAATGTACATCATATTCAGAAATAAAACAGTAATTACAGTAGGTGTATGTGTATTTTCTTTATATTACCTATCCATCTTTAGCTTTATTTTTCTTCTTTTCAGCATTCTACTAATAATGACATGACCAATGACCATACAAAACTATATTTGGAGAGATCAAAGATCGACACACCCAAAAGCCATTTTATTATAATAATGATAAATCAGGATCAGGATCACAAAAGTATTTTTGGAATGTTACGTAGTTTTCTAACTATTCCTGAAAATGTTCTCAAAACTCCATTTCCACCAATAGTAGAAATTCCTGACTTTTAAAATTAGTGGGAGGGACCCCCCCAAAAATGTTACAAAATGTAGGTCGTTTGGTAGAGTCTATAAACAAAACTGGGAAACTAGAAACTGTTTTGAAATACAAATTAAAAAAAAAAAACGATTGATAATTAAGCAATATTAAATATTTATACATTATTTAGTACATTAAACTTTATTGGTCTATACAAATATAACCAAATATGGTTTGACCTACTCCATACAAAACAAACTACTTAAATCAACAAAACTATCATAGAGAAATATAACTATATGATTAAACGAACTTACCTTAGTGAAGTTCTATCATAATTATATGACCGTCTTTCTGGTACATGATCAGATTGTAGTATATCCATTTCACTAGTACACCCACGTATATTCAAAGCCATGATGACAAATAAATGTCCAGGATGGCAGGTATGGGTAAACCGGCTTTGGTATATATTTGACATTCTCTCTAAATTGTTCAGGGTTGGGGAAAGTCTTAACAAAGAAGGGTGGGTTATATCATGTACCGGATGGACGGTCATATATTATGATAGAACTTCACTACTCTAAGTTCGTTTAATCATATAATTATATTTCCCGTCCTTCCGTTACATGATCAGATTGTAGATGTTTAAAGCACAGTGCAATTTAGTGACAAGATCAACTTTATTGTATGTTTATTAATAACAAACAGAAGAAAATGCACTAGCAAGAACTTGTTAACATTTTGTTAAAACCAAATATGATTAGGCCTACTCCATACAAAACAAAATACTTAAATAAACAATACTAGGATTAAGAAGTATAATTTTAAAGAAATAACATTAAATGTCGTAAGCTGTTACGTATTTTATTCTAGAAAAAAAGTTATGTAAATACATTTTCTCATTCAGCGACCTATTATTTCTTCAATTTTACATTCACCACCAATATATAATTTTTTCGACGAACATCGCCGTTTACTTATCCTTTGCTACACATATTGGCACAGCAAAGTCAACAGTAGGTATTTTACAGGAGAAACATTTAAAGAATATACTTAAAGTAGAGATACATTTATTAGAATCTGTTTCAATACCAAAAATTGAATAATAATTATATTACTAGTACCTAGAGTCTAATATCTAGACTAGAACCCTATAGCGCGGCGCTGAGGTCGACTATGGCTGATCTAGACCTAGAGTTGTAATATGCTACCACTCACAATTTAAACTTTCGATTTTAATCGAAAATATTGTTTCGTTTTCGCAACTTTAGTTTCGAAAATTACTTTCGATTTCAAGTGAACATGAGAAATGTTTTTAATCACATAGGTCTCTATTTTTACATATAAGCTCGAGTCTCTCTTTTTTTTAATTTAAAAACCGGGTTTAGAATATCTAAAAAAATCAGTTTTAAAAAATTTTTATTTAAAAAGCCGACAAACCCTATTATTTAGATTGCATATTGACTTCAACCATTTTGAAAACCTTACGTGGTAGGAAATTTTAAAACATTGATTTTAATTTTTAAGAAAAATGATTGTCATGTTTCGAATATCATAAAAAACGGTTTTTGAAAAACCGACAAACCCCATTGTTTAGGTTACTTACATATTGAGATTTGGTTGAGATCACCATTTAGAAATAGAAAACCTTACGTGGCAGTAAATTATTCATTTTCTCCAAAACTTTCTTAATTCAAAAACAATTTGAGCGATCCATCAGTTAATACAGAAAAAGCCTCTATTAAATTTTGGAAAAAAATTACCTACCGCTTCATTTCAAAAATATAAAAATATACTTTTCTACTTTTCAACATAAGTATATGGTGTCTAGGGGATACTGCCACTAGTTTATCTTTATACATACTATGAAATAAACTATTACATTTTATTTCTGGTTCACGTCAACGTTAATTTGTTCAAGTGGGCGCTATGAATGATTATCATTTTTAAGAAAATTGGTTACCATGTTTTGTTACCGCTAAAGATGTAAGTCGGTGATATTTGTAAAAATATACTGAGTTTTAAGTGTGACTTGATGAATCTTTTGAATGATTTTTTGTTGTTTACTTACAATACATATGAAATGAAACACAAAAATCTGATGTGGCCAGGCTTATGACTTTATCATGATATATATAAAATTAATAGTTTAGCTGCATGAGATTCCGTTGATCGAGATCGGTCGTGTCTGCATTAAAATAAAACTAGTTATCCAGGATTTGACAGATATTTTGATACTATTGACAGTAGGTATTGTCAAAACATCACCGCTTGACACTACCGCTACTGTCAGAATGAAAATACCTGCAGATCCTGACTAACTAGTTTTATATTAATGCAGACACCACCCATCTCAATCAATCCCAAGCAGCACACTATGTGCCAGCACATTCCAGGCATATTCCTTTTAGATGCCTAAGGTACATGTACAGATGGCATGTACCAGGCATATGCCTTTTAGATGCCTAAGGTACATGTACAGATGACATGTACCAGGCATATGCTGGGCACAAGCCGCAAATAATGTTCCTAAATGGTTTCTAACTCATATACCTAGCACGAACCAGAGGAACGATTACAGTTCTGGTACATTCCCATCATGTGACAGTTATGCCCCAAAGCACGTAGTCAATCTAACTGCAATATCAAATAAGTAAAGCCAATTTTAACATTTACTGTCATGTTTTGCCAGGCAAACGCCACCCTTAAGGGTGCTTACCCGTCTCAGCCGAAAATTTGTGTTAAGTTATCGGCATGTTGTCAGTTGCCTATTCTAACCGGTATTCTATGTTCTAACCCTAACCCCAAAAACTCGTGCAATTAATACCATGCGAATACCCAACTATTTAAGAATAATCAATCAAACATACGACATAACGTCCTAAACTCGTTTAAAACAACGCGACTATAGTCGATATTACGAGTGCTGCAAATTACTCATCGCTTAAGCGATGAGTAATTTGCAGCACGCATAATTATAAGTGTATGAACCAAGATTTTTGCGTATCGCTCAGCTTGATTGTTGTGCATAGGCAACCGAACATAGATCACTGTAAATATGTTGCCTACCGAGGCGGATATTATAGAAATTAAATTAATATTGCTATTATCTTTACTAATTAAATAACCTTTAAATAACCATCACCATAGATTTTTTATTAAGCGGCTTACCTTTCAACGAAAACATTTTTGCTAACATGCGGTCACGTTCAATATTTACGTTCAGTATTAGAGGTTAGAAACGTTACAAATGTCATTCTAAGAAAAGACGTACTTTTTCGCTGGGCGCATTTAATTTGTACAGCAGATGTATCATAATCATTCTATTGCGTTCTAACGAACGGCAATGTATAGGAATGAAATGTAGCGTATGAGGAAAACTAACAGCAGAAATCGATGAGTAATTTGCAGCACTGGTGAAATCGACTATACCTCCTATAACTACGCATGTGCCGCATAAAGTGCCGGACGCCGGTCAGTGCCGCGTGGTGGTAGTCTTGGTACTGCCGGTGTTGTTGTCCACGAGACGTCGGTAAAAGTAGACGTAGTGAGTTGGTCAACGCAATTATTAATGTTTGAGTTAATGCTTTAACTATATATATGTTTGTATATATCTATACATACATCTGTGTACATAGTTGTATGTATAGATACATACATACATCCTATATAAGAGCAAGTGCTTAGCACATATTCCTGGAATGTGCCCTATATACTGGTGGAATGTACACTGCATATGCTGGGAACGTGCTACGTACGTTCCCAGCATGTTCCAGGTACATACCATTGGCATATCAAACTCTGGGTACATGCCTGGTATGTATCTGGTATATACCAGGGCACGTGCAGGGTATGTGCTAGGCACCTGTATGTGCCGGACATTGGCACGTACCAGGCACATGCCTGAAACGTAACTGTCACATGCCATGCACATTCCTATGTAATTTTGGCATGTACCTGGCATCTGCCTGGCATGTGATTGTGCTGCTTGGGATACAAGTTGCCCATGCAGCTAAACTATTAATTTTACCAAAAAGTGTCAAGGACAGTAGAGCATTTATAGCATGGTATTGGCACCGTGCGCAGTACGGAGTGGGGGATTGAGGAACGCTTTATGCGCCCATGGCGGAATATGTATCCGCCAGAAGTTTTCTCGGTCACCGCTGCACGCAAAAGCGCTGTAGTCGACTTTGATATAATACTTACTTTTATTATTCTCCAGTACAACGAAAGAAAACGCCGCTTTATTCACTACAAACCACTACAAATAAATTACTTGCTTCTACCAAATAACCTCATTTACGTACGGCAACAGATTTCTTGTTTATGTTTACTTAGTAGACGCGCTACAGGTTACTACCACGTGGGTGATTACTAGGAAGGAAACTGCATAGAACGGCGCCACCTCGTGGCGATCTTAGTCCCGTCCGGCGGCAATAGAGATGGGCATATCGTACGCGCACGGCGCCAATACAGGGTGATGTTTTTTTCGTCTACATGGTAAATTTTTTTTTAAGGTTTTTTTTTAGTTTGCACAGGCAGGAGCTTACTAATTGTGTAAGTACTTGAGTGATCTTTAAAGATTATGGAGAAACCATTGCTTTTGGTTTTGTTATTATTATATTTGTCGATTCCTCAGTTTAAATTATGATATATCACACTTGTTCTTACGTTGTTACGATTGTTACGTTTTGTTTCTTATTGCAAACATTAAATCGGGGCTGGAATCAACGTTTTTTGAGTAGGTATGTCACATCATTTCGAACCAAGTCTTCCTTTATGTGTTTTATGGAATTTTTAATTGAAGATCATTTCCCACATCAGGCTGAACCCTGAATGCATTGTGTTGTTGCCCCTTTTTTTCGACCCGACCGACAGACAAGTGAAAGCAAACACAATTTCAATTCACTAAAATAAGATGTTAGTTTTAGTTCCACAACACTGAAAAGGCAATAACATAAAAGATGCAAAAAATCTACAGCCCGACAACTGTGCTAAAATATGTAAAACAGCAGCAAGGAAAACCCTAAAAAAAATTAATCAATTATGCGCCCATAAGAAAACTTAAAGTTGGCCATGATTTATTTATCCACCATCTTTAAAGATATCTCAAGTACGCAAATGGATTTGTCGTGCTTGGGCAATGTTATCGTTGCAAACGTCCAACTTTTTGAGTAAAAATAGTGGAAAACAATGTTTCAAAATTTTTTCATGTATACTAAAAGAAACAGCATGTATACGATGCTATAAAAATTCTACTGTTCTTTTTGACCATAAAAAAATAAAAATATCATTACGTACCTTTTTTTAATACATAGATATTAAGGTTTGAAATTTGAAAAATATGACATTATTGGAATTAAAAGCAAGGCGTTTTTGATAGATTTTCTGTGTTGAATACAAAACAGGTCTTAAAATGGCCATTTCACCTAATAATACTCAGGGAATTATTTTTTAATGGGTAATTTAAAACATAGTCACATCTTTGGTCTTTGAGATAAATCACCCCTTTTTATACTTTTTGGACACAACGTTTTCAAATTCACTTAAACTATGCATTTCATAATTACATTGGGCAGTATCTATTTCCACCGGCTGCCAATGATATCTTTATAGCCACTCATACGTTGTTGTTGACGTCATTACCAACTAATAACCTTAATTTCCATCGCAATATGCTATTAACGTCATTAACCGGCTATTTAACGAATTTATTGATTTATTATTCTGGGTAAAATTTAAGCATCAGTTTAGGTAAGTAGTATAAAATTCTTTGAATCTATGTTTGAATCCATTTATTCCTTTAGAGGAACGGAAACACCTGGGTTGTAAGTGGGAAAATAACAACAAAGTTACAAATTGAAACCAATTTATATCATATCGTAAGTACAAAGTATGTTACAACCAGACTCATTTAACAAATAAATAGTTTCTGGCTTATGCCGTGCATCAAAAGATCAAATGCTTTTATTTTATAAACTATTTATACACGGTTATTGGTACCTAAACGTATTCCTTTAAACATGTTATAGTAGAGGTCATTTGCAAGCTATGGCACCCTCATATGCATGATCTAAAACTTCACAGTTTGCAAGATATTTTAGTTCTTACGATTTTTTAAGAAGACGCTACCAATAAAGTCATAACCGGACAAACCAAAAATAATTAATATTTACTCAGTTATTTTTTCTGTGTTAATGATGACTTTAAGGCGTAACAATACTGATAAATCAAAATTTCTGAAAAAAATCATCTAAAAATGAGTACGAAAAGAAATTATACATATGATAAGCACTTAGTCGTAAAATCTTCTTTGTTTCTGTAGCTATCCCAAGCAGCACAATCACATGCCAGGCAGATGCCAGGTACATGCCAAAATTACATAGGAATGTGCCTGACATGTAACAGTTACGTTTCAGGCATGTGCCTGGAACGTGCCAATGTCTGGCACATACAGGTGCCTAGCACATACCCTGCACGTGCCTTGGTATATACCAGGCACATGCCAGACATGTACCCAGAGTTTGATATGCCAATGGTATGTACCTGGCACATGCTGGGAACGTACGTAGCACGTTCCCAGCATATGCAGTGTACATTCCACCAGTAAGTATATAGGACACATTCCAGGAATATGTGCTGAGCACTTGCTCTTATATAGGATGAATGTATATATCTATACATACAACTATGTACATATATGTACATAGTTGTATGTATAGATATATACATACACATATATAGTTAAAGCATTAACCCAAACATTAATAATTGCGTTGACCAACTCACTACGTCTACTTTCACCGACGTCTCGTGGACAACAACACCGGCAGTACCAATACGCGGCACTGATCGGCGTCCGGCAGTTTATGCGGCACATGCGTAGGTACCCAAGCAGCACAATCACATGCCAGGCAGATGCCAGGTACATGCCAAAATTACATAGGAATGTGCCTGACATGTAACAGTTACGTTTCAGGCATGTGCCTGGAACGTGACAATGTCCGGCACATACAGGTGCCTAGCACACACCCTGCACATGCCTTGGTATATACCAGGCACATGCCAGGCATGTACCCAGAGTTTGATATAGCCAATGGTATGTACCTGGCACATGCTGGGAACGTACGTAGCACGTTCCCAGCATATGCAGTGTACATTCCACCAGTATATAGGGCACATTCCAGAAATATGTGCTGAGCACTTGCTCTTATATAGGATGAATGTATATATCTATACATACAACTATGTACATATATGTACATAGTTGTATGTATAGATATATACATACACATATATAGTTAAAGCATTAACTCAAACATTAATAATTGCGTTGACCAACTCACTACGTCTACTTTCACCGACGTCTCGTGGACAACAACACCGGCAGTACCAACACGCGGCACTGATCGGCGACCGGCAGTTTATGCGGCACATGCGTAGGTAGGAGGTAGTCGCGTTGTTTCAAACGAGTTTAGGACGTTAGGTCCATGTTTGATTGATTATTCTTAAATAATTGGGTATTCGCATGGTATTCATTGCACGAGCTTTTGGGGTTAGGGTTAGAACATGGAATACCGGGTAGAATAGGCAACTGACAACATGCCGATAACTTAACAAACATTTTCGGCGGGTAAGCACTAAGCACCCTTAAGGATGGTGTTTGCCTGGCAAAAGATGACAGTAAATGTTAAAATTGGTTTTACTTATTTGATATTGCAGTTAGATTGACTACGTGATTTGGGGTATAACTGTCACATGATGGGAATGTATCAGAACTGTAATCGTTCCTCTGGTACGTGCTAGGTATATGAGTTAGGAACCATTTAGGAACATTACTTGCGGCATGTGCCCGGCATATGCCTGGTACATGTCATGTGTACATATACCTTAGGCATCTAAAAGGCATATGCCTGGTACATGCCATCTGTACATGTGCCTTAGGCATCTAAAAGGCATATGCCTGGAATGTGCTGGCACATAGTGTGCTGCTTGGGATCCATCAAGGTATAAAGTACAACACAACGACTTCTAATTTCCGAAAAAGAGATAATAATAGTTGGGTGAGTAAGTAGTCTCTTAAGAGTTAAATTGATCGAAAGACACACGAAACATAATGTTGTTCTAATGTTGACACAGAAAAAACTGCGAAAATATTAGTAATTTTGGGTTTTCCGGTTATGATTTCATTGGTATAGCGTTTTCTTCAGAAATCGTAAAAATTAAAATATGTCAAAAACTGTTAACTTTTGGATCATGCGTATGGCGGTGAAATAGCTAGCTAATGATCTCTACTAAAACGTGTTTAAAGGAATACCTTTAGTTATGATATTTAAGTATCATGAAGTAAGTTGCTGTAAACTGAGTACCATCTGCAGCATTAAAGAAGTAGCCGATCCTCATCCAGTTAAGAAATACTTTCCCTATGTTCCAAGCGCCGTTTTTAAATATTTTCCCGATGTATAGTAGATCGTCAACAGCGTCCTCGTGGCCGACGACGACCAAGTTGTCATGAGCCAAGAGAAGACTCACATTATTCCATTGCCAATAATATCTCTCTGGATGTTGTGTACAAAGAACCTAAAATAATTAAAGTTCAATGGAGAACCTGATACCATTGATTTTGTATACATATGTAACTATAATGAAATCTTATATATAATAACTAAAAGGTATTGGAGTCAAAGTAGCCAATGCCCATGTTACTACATTTCTGCCGCTTTACACAAAAAGGTATCAAACTCACATTTGGTTATGCAACCAATTTAACAGTTGTGTATAGAACAGTAGTATCATCAGTCCTTCCGTCTTATCCATTCGACCCATGGTAAATTATTCCGCATATGAAAGGAGATGGGTAGAATGCTTTTGTACGCTATGCGCATACGCGCTGACTCAATTTGACCGCGAATTTTAAAGAACACTGTTTCGGCTTAATTTGCGCATGCGCGTAGAGAACGTTGGAATTGTAGAAAGAAATAGAATAGAGTATCTTCCATTTCGCTTTGAATCGTGAACAACCTCTCTGTCTAGCTGCAATATAAGTATGTATTACATATATTAGTATCATGTTAGTATTCAGTTTAAATGAAGCGGCAAACACAAATTTGTACATCGGATCTCAGCGCCTACTTCGACTACAATTATTCATAATAATCCTGTATAATAACTACACTAACGATAAAAAACAACTAGCTACTTTCAGTTTCTTTATATTCAATATTATTAAAATGTATGAACCCAAACTAAGAAATGGAGCAGGGCAGAAAGACCAAGGTCGATAGCCCGGTCCAACAACAAATAAAATATAATATAACTAATTATGTAATAATAAACCTAATGTACAAAGCAAGATGCTGGAATAAAGATTATTACTACTACTACTGTATCATGAATGACAGTGGCGGAAATAGCGGGTGTGCGAGGTGTGGGCGCACACATGACCTAGGGGCCCACCCGGCCCGGATGAAATTAGTGAAATAAAGCTATCCACTTCGCAAAATTAAAATCCAGCAGGACTTTTTCATACTCCTTTGATACAGCATTACAAATAATTTGCAAAAAAGTCCCTTCGATATCGTGTCTGCATCGCGAGTTAATCCGTCAAAGATGACCAATATGGTTATTTAACTATATCTTACTTTCTATTGATCACACGACGAGAGACATTACTTCAAAAATTCTTGGTTTTTACTTCTCTACAACAAAAAATGTCTGTTGTACATCGATTAAGTGCGAGTTGGCGTTTTCAAGTTATGCATCGTCTGAAAATACGTCAAAAAACACGTTAACATGATATCGTATTTATGTGCTGAGTGATCTATTTTGCATCCCAAGTATTTGAAAAAATGTAACAAATCTTCTGTATTTGTACGCTAGTAGATAAATGATAGTAGTTTTGTAAAAATTTAATAAAAAAGGCAGATATTTATATAAAACACTTTCGAAGAACAGTTATTTAAAACCACAAATTTTTGACCACATGTTTATTGGTTCTCTTATCACTAAATATATTTGAAAAATAAACCTGTACATTTTGGAGACGCAAATTGTTATTCCGTGTATATATGCATAATATGATTGTTACTACCTGTTGTTGACGTTTTTCAGCCGTATGCCTTAAAAACAGTTGCTCGTACGCATAAAATGAATAGATCATTAATTATTGTACAAAATTTCAAACTATAACCTTCATTGTCATCAGACCAATAGCAAGCAAGATAAGTCACATACAATTTTGTCCATTTTTCGAAACCGCATTTGTCTACATCTTCTTTCTTATGGTTTGGCGAGAGTGAAAGTTAGAATAATATTGCTAGATCCTTTAATCATTTACAATAAATGTAATATGCATTTTTTCGCTCATGCAACCATTCCTACCTAATAGGGCCGAGAATCATCATCCACACGAACAGGGCCGTCTTAAGATATTCGACGCCCGTGGGCTACTAAAATTAATGCGCTCCTCTTCATAAGAAAATACACGAGATAGCTGGCGAGGTGACCGACAAAGTTATACAAATGTGTCAGAACTAGAAAAAGCCAATTCATTACCATTATACTAAACAAAAACAATATTTATACAAAATTAGAAAAAAAAGACGAAATGAAAAAAACAGAGGTTATAGTAAACAAAAACAAATAAGTCACTTATATATTTGTTGTCCTTGCATTTTTTTCCAACTTGATATCACTTGATATCATTTTCAGTGCTGCAAAAGATCTTTCGCCGCTGCAATTTGTAGTGGCATAAATTAAAAAATGCGCACTGCGTAGTGCTGTGGCCACGTTAGGAAATTTGAGTCAATTATTTTCCTTGAAATATTGCCAAAAGCGAAACATCTTTATGTTGAAACATTTCATTAGATTTGCCATAAAAGATAAAATAATCTTTGAAAAACATAAATAAGGAGTCCCTGTAGTACTGAAATTCCTATAAATTCCCGTTATAGGGAATAAATTGGGAATAAAATGGCTTTTAAACCATTCCTTCATATAATAAAATGTCAGCCTAGTTTGTACGAAAATAGTCCAAATACTCAACTTTTGCCAACATAGCTGTTGTGTTATATAATTCGATGAGCAAATTTCGCATCGATTAAAGGATGCAATAAGATTATAATAATTTATAGTATGTCTTTACATCCCTAATAAGTAAAGAAGCTGGTCTTCGTCTGGCTCTATACAAATCTGAACCAATTTTTCTCTACTGTAAATGTTATTTTTTTGGATTTAAGCCATTTGATTATTAGGCCGACACTGTTCAACATCAACAAGTTTATTATTTTCATATTTATTGTATGTATACAGTGAGCGCCTAAAGTATGAAAATATGAGAAAATCTAAATGAAGGTTAGTACAAAATTCTCGAACCCGTTGATTTTTAACTCTTGGGAATTGAATATGAAAATGCGTTTTGGACAAAATTAGTTGCACTGTGTACGAACACGGACTCTCTCGTAAGATTTTCGAAACAAGTGAGATAAAAATGTCAAAAACCTGAACCCAATGTTCTAGAAACATCAAAAGGGTCTCATAGTAAACCTTAAACTTTGTACTTTTACCTGAAATCCTGAAAGTTTGTTCACAATATATTTGAATCATTTACAGCGATTCTAAGTAGTGTGCTGATGGTTCAATTCCTCTTACAAACAAATCTACCTATTCGCTATTCGCCTATTCGCCTATTCGCCTATTCGCTTTTCATTCACAAACAAAATTGTTTATTTTTACATTTTTTCAAAAATTTTCTATTGTTAGGTTATACAATTTGTATGCTACCATGAAGACGATTAACAGACCTATCATAATCAGAAAAGAAAAATATGGAGTTGCCATTTACAAACAGTGTCGATGACGTCATAAGTACAAAACAATTGAAGGGGGAAATTGAATTTGTTAAATATATGTGTATAATTAAAAATCGACGTGTTCAAGAATTTTTGTAGTTACCAAAAAGTTTCCGAGATTTTGTCATGATTCCATACGCGCGCTCACTGAATATTTGTTAAGAAATAACAAAAAGTCAAACGTAAGGACAGTTCATAATTTAGTAATGACTTAACATTTGTAAAAAAATAACATTTCAAAACCAGCCCATATAAAATAAAAGCACAACAAATTTGGAACACCAAAGTAAAAGATGCAGTCATCATTATTAACAATGAACAACAATGAAACTGTGATCAAGTAGATCAGTATCTCATATATTTTTTATGATCTCATACATGTTTACTAGGTGTCTCATATATTTTGATAAGTAAAATATGACAACCCTAGGCTGGCACATCATAGAAAACTGGCGCTAACCGAACCAAACCCGAATGTATTTCATTGATACTCTATACCAGCATAAGTGACTTGGGAAATTCTAAGAGCATGAATACAATTTTCTTATTCATTTAGAACATATTATTTGTTTAATTTTGCCATGAAAAGATTTACAATAAAAATAACTAATAATAACAAAACATATAACATCAATAAAAATTGCCGCCCCCAAAAGGTTGGCGCCCCATGGCTATAGCCCATTTAGTCCTATGGTTAGGGTGGCCCTGCACACGAAAGAGTAGCATGGCACACATTGTTTACAGGGTGTAACCTTGCGAGTCTTGCTGATCTATCAAATTTTATGATGTTATACTGCTGAGCGGACTACCCATGGCTAGGCTGGGCTAGGCCATCGTTTTGTCGATTAACATTGTTTTTTTATGAAGCTTTCTGCTTTGGAGTGTATCCGAAGGTAAAAATGGCCAGAGTTTGTTAATTTTTTTACATCACTAATTATCGTGATTTCGAATTGCTATAACTACCATCTGTATGCGCGACCTTCCTCTATCATTTGATTTACATATTGTCACCATTGGATGAAAAGAAATGACTTATCCAACTAGCTTTATGCAGCGCTGTTCCGCGTAGTCGCACATTCAACGCTACAAACGTTCAAAGTTCGTTACTTTTTTAAATCACCAGTTAACGTAATTCCGAGTTGGCGTAACTACCATAGGTACGGGTAGCCTTCCTCTACCGTTTGATGTTGTACATATTGTCACCATCGGGTGAAAAGAAATGATTTATGCAACTTGTTTTATAAAGCGCTGTCCATACAACGCTAAAAACGTCCAAAGTTTGTTAATTTTTTACATCACTAATTAACCTAATATCGAGCTGCCATAACTACCATAGGTAGTGGTGAGCTTCTTCTATCGTTTGATGTGCATATTGTCACGATCGGGTGAAAAGAAATGACTTATGCTACTTTTTTTATGAAGCGCTGTTCTGCTTAGGCGCTCATTTGATTGTAAAAACGTTCAAAGTTCGTTAATTTTACTACATCACTAGTTAGTATAATTTTAAGTTGTCATAACTATGGGAGTTAAAGCGACGTCAGGGCTTTCAATTGCTGCAAGTATAGATATAATGCGTTTGCGGAGTTTTAAGGTTTGACAAATGTGCAAATTTATGAAAAAATTACTTTTCAATTTTTGAGGTAGTAATTATGATTTTATAATGTTGCCATAACTACTGTAAACTCAGCACGTTCTGATCTTTCCAAAAATGTATCGTTTATTGAATTCAGAGCATAAAAGATAACCATTCGCGAATGTTTGTTTGTGTTTTGGGAACACTGTTCTAGGAATGTGCCTTGTGCTGCGATCAAACAACAAACATATATCGACACCAGGAAGGTCGGTCATGAAACAATGTTGTGTAGTAGTCAGTTGTCAACCAGTTATCGAATTGACTTAGATCGGAGTTAGTCCTAATCTATATTAACACCAATGTAATCAGTTATTAGATCAGTTATGAGTTAGTAATTAGGAGTTAAGACTATTGTAAAGTGCAACTAAATAAATTGATTGCATAACAGTTGTGAAGCGTATTTATCCTTTCGGAGAAGCTACTATCTCCGCTACTGCCCCAAATGGGTAGCCCCCCTCTAAACGTCAGAATTATTAACATACAATACAAAAATGCTTCATCCTTTATATAGTATGTCTCGAAGGTGAGATATTCGAATGTCTTTCAGTGACTTAGTGCTTGTTGTTATGTCAATTTCTTAATACACATGCCCTGGCCATGGCACATTTACATATACATGTGCACAAAAAACAGTCACGAAAATATCCAAGACAACTTTTATCATTTATATACCGTTATAAACGGTTATTATGATATGAAAGAATTTTCATTATTAATTTGCTGTTTAAAAACGATTCAAAGTAAAAGAATACATATATTTAGTTGCATTTTCTTTCTTTATTCATTTATTTTACTTTGTGGGCATCCAAAGATAATTTGCCTAGGGCCCCGACTCTCCTTAATCCGCCACTGTATACCTACATACTCAATGCTAATACAAGTACGATGAAGATGTTTCTATTACCGGTCCCTATCCAGAGTTTCAAAATTGTTTACCTTGAATAACATTGAATCTGAAACGATTTAATTTTAAAGGAGGAAGTCAATTACCAGCGCAGAATTTTTTAGTTTGTACTATCTTTAGATTCTTTAGTACTTTTGTCACGAAATTTCAAAAAAAAATATTCTGAAATAATTTTCTTCGTAGTAAAGGAAGGTTATTGGGATTCGAGTCCAGATACAGTCTCCTATTCTCCCAGTCACAGTATTTTAAAACTTTCATATTTAGACCGCTACACGTGCTCGGATTATGTTAGGTATTTTTTCCCATTAATGTCGGACCACACGCGATTGGATTTCACTCGTAATCACAGTCAAAATCGGGTAAGATTTAAGGAGTTAACTCCAGTCACAGTAAGGTAAACGTCCCAAATTCAGACACTGCGTAAATTCCGACATATTTCTGTTTAGTTGGATAAAATAAGAAATCTACAACATTGAACTCTATTTTAGGACATCCGGTTTGTTGATTTGACATTACACTTATCAACTCACAATCGGTTCTTATTCTACCAATGTTCTAACGGTCAGAATATAAACTAGAAGTTTTACTGATCTTGATAATTGAGTGTTATGCTAAAAGTTGATATTTTCCTTATAAGGTAACTGATGCAATTCGACCTCATTTTTACATCCCTGCAGGATGACAGTAATTAAGAAAATTCAAATAATATATATATTTAGGATGACTAAAAATGCTTTATATTTTCATAATAATACGGTATACTACACGAGCATCCAATATCCAGGAAAAAAAATGCCGCCTAGCTATCCCGAAAATGGTATCCACCGCCAAGGCACCCACTCCGACCTCCCCCCCCCCCCCCCCCCCAATACTAATAAGGCACCACCAACCATCACAGACAATCCAGCCCTCAATATCCCTCGGATAGTGATCAGGAATAAAACCAACTGGCCCACCGTCCGCACCGCCCTTACCAAGTTAAACCTTAACATCAGCTCGGCCTATAATTCACTCCATGGAGTAAAAGTCCACCCCTCCACCACCGAGGACCACAAGTCGATGACGCAATACCTCCAAGACAATGAAGTTCCACACCACACCTACACCCCTCTCGGGGAGAGAGCACTCCAGGTCGTATTTCGTGGCGCATACCTGGACCTCCCGCTGCAGGAAGTGGAAGACGACCTCAAATCACGGGGCTTCAACCCCAGCAGAGTGATACGAATGAAGCACCCCAAAACGAGAGCAGATATGCCCCTCATCCTCGTATCAGTACCCAGAGACCAACAGCACATCTACGACGTCGCCGATCTGTGTGGCAATAAACTCACCACGGAGGTATTGATGTAATAAGTCAGATTACGATTTAAGTTGGTATTTAACAGACGCTCGGAGTGGCGCTGCAGTCGCGCCAGGTTTACCGCGCAAACATCTGGGGTTTTGGCGCCAAAGTGTCTGGGAAGATGTAAAGGGACAAGCAAACAGCCTCTTTGGCATCGGGCTTTGAAAGTAGACGGTCGTGCGTCAAAACGCGCGCCCAAGCGTAGGGCCCCAATGGGGGCCAGGTTATAGAAACTGTGCTGTCTCGTGTTTCTTGTGCTCAACCGAAATAATAAGGTATTTATTCGTTGTCTGTACTTGCTGATTTGTCCATCTCTGCCAAAGTATATCATCTTTATTAATAGGGATTAAAATTCATATTTCATGTAAGCAGTTCTGCATTGTTGTATATATTTTTGTTAATAGATTTTATTGTGGTTTTCTTCGGCATATTCATTTTAGAATAATATAAACCTGTCCCTTTTATAGTAAAGTATTTAGCCTTGCATATAGTGATTGAT
Organism: Aphodius sticticus; assembly: GCA_963966075.1. Lineage (NCBI taxonomy): Eukaryota > Metazoa > Arthropoda > Insecta > Coleoptera > Scarabaeidae > Aphodius > Aphodius sticticus. The sequence continues at coordinate 28,385,377 of OZ014509.1, forward strand.
AATTAGAATGAGTTCAAACGTCTCTGACAAAGTCTCAGAGAAAGAACTCAGTTTTGAAGCCTCCGTAAGAGAGATAATTAATTCACGCTACCGTAAGATTAATTAAGATCACATTTTTAAGTGTTAGCGTCGCCAAGCGTCGCTTGGGGCGAGTTACCACCTTCAACATGTGGGGTTAAGGTTAGGTAGTTGAGCAAAGTCCTAACAGGGGCCCCTTCAGTTTAGAGTTGATTGAAGTATGATAATAAATATTGAGAGGGGTGTCCGCCCCATAACATTGAAACGCCCACCACTACCAGGTCAATGCCGCAGATGCCTAATCTACGGCCACTATTCCACGAAATGCTACGCCGAACAGAGATGCCTGCACTGTGCCAAAAACCACCACATCGACCAATGTCCCACCCTTGACGAGCCCCCTGAGTGCGCGGCCTGCGGTGGACAACATCGAGCAAGCTATTTGGGCTGCGAGAAGGCCCCAACCCGACGCAAACCCAAACCCAGCCTCACGCCAAGTCAACACTCCATCCATACTCAAGACACGCCTACCCCACTGCTCCTCACGTCCAAACCAACAAGCCCCGCCCACAACGTTCTACCTGCCCGCACCTGTACAACGGCCGTTCAACCGAAGATTCCACCAACCAAGTTCGCTCCTCCCACAAGTATCCTGCCCCTTCATATAATCCTCCAGCAGTTTATCCAAGACATCCACACCAGCATATCCACATTAGAAACCTGCTTCCATAAAACACAATTCAATTGCGCGGCTACTTTTGCGCAAACCACATATCAAGGCGAGGCATAAAGGGTATTCCCTTGCCTCTTATAACAAAGCATCAAGTTAGGTTGGTGTCGTGGTGAAATCAGTGCTCTCATACGGGAGGGAAAATCCCTCCGCTGTACGAGTAGGACATTTACGTACTGCATACGACGTTCGTCCTGACACCGCTGGCTGACAATAGTCTGCTGGTGTTTGTTGCCGGCTAAATATCTGATACCGTCCGTCATACGCCCTGCGTAATCGGGAAGTATGCTAAAATATTTCAAAAATGTTGCATTCTTGTAATAGGTACCAATAAGGGTTCTTCAAATATTGCACAAAATGATACTACATCTAAATATAACGTGGTCAAAATATTGCAAAGAAAAATTATAGCTTGGAATTAAAATGTTATTTAAATATTACAAAAGATGTTATCGACTTATCACTGTGATGTTGAAATAATGTGTTTTATAATATTTCAACAACGCTATAAATACAAGTTTACAACATTATTTGCAACATTCAAACAATGTTATAACGTTGTTTGAATATTACAAATAATGTTTGTAATATGTAACTTTGATGTTTCAATAACATTGACTGTTATGTGTCCGCGGTAGGACATACGAGGTTGCCTATATATAACAGTAATATTAAATAATACATAAAACCAATATTACAAAATCACAGAAATATATTGTAGAAATGTTGCGGCAATATGTTTTTGTTTAGCGGGATGGTTTGAAGTAATATGGAAGTATATGGCTCTATTACTGTCTTTACACAAGAAAATAACATCGTTTGCTATATTACAATTTATTGAACGCATTTTGTCCAAATTCCGACACGAGGGTCGGAATTACGGACATCAATAATCCCTAATTATTACAGGGTGTCGGAGTTCAATAGTAGATCACCAATAATCCCTATTTGCGTTATAAATATCGACAGGCATCATAAGAGGCGATGAAATAAGACAGAATGATGCAACACTATCAGCAGAGTTTTTGGCATTAATACACCACATCTGGAGCTACCAGTTAAAGTTTTGCCATCTTCATTAAAAAAAGAATCATTATTTTGGCCTGAAACGCACAAAAAAGTAGAAGAAACTATTTCTCTGTAACACTATAAACTGATGCTTGGAGAGAATATTCGTTAATAAGAAATAAGCAAGCACAAAAGATAATCATTTTAGAGGAATGAAAGTAAGCGAAAAGGGAACAAAATAAAAATACAAAGAAAAAGAGAACACTAAACATTCCAGATGCAAGAAATATTAAAATTAAGATGAGGTAGAGAGGGAGACTGAAGAAGACTAAGGACTTATTTTATATACTGTGTTTAATTAAAAATGGAAAAACATAAATGTTTAACATTTCTTAATAATAAATGTTATTTAACAATATTTAAAACACTTAATATTTAGTGAATTTTATCTCATCATTATATTTGTCGGAATAATGTACCACAAGAGTCTGATTTAGAAGTCTGAATTAGGTTCACTGATGTGTCTTTCGGATCAAAATATATGCTTAGTGTCGGAATTAGGGGCAATTGTTAAACATATAAAATATAATATAAATTACATAACTAATATCACTTTTCTTTAAAAATGAGTATAGCCGGATGTCTTTAGAAGGAAATATTTATTTAAAAAAATGTTGACTTAGTCACTAGCACCACATAAATATAAATTCTACAGTTACAAATGTAACCAAAATTCCTTAACCTGCCTGAATTTGGAGCATTTACCTTATATAAATTCGAAGAATTAAAAGGAAGTTGAGTGCAAATTCATCGGACTTCCAGCGGGCACATTTAAGTGGAAATTTTTTTCGTACATACGGTGCATCAGCCATATCAGGTGCTGAACAAACTACACGCGGCCACAGTAAATCCCGCACTCTCTTCTAAAATATTGTTCTGTAAGTTCTGTACTAAAAACGAATTTGTTACCTTTATATGGTTAGTTTTGCCCAGTCTTCCACCGCATTCCGTTTCTGCTACTTTAGTAAAACGATTCAAACCGGCAGGAATAAGTCCACCGCACTCCTTTACTGTAGATATTTGCGAAATTACTAGGTTCGTATCTATTTCAACAAGTGCATCAGTAGGGATGGTTCCATTGTAGTCCCGCCAGTAGTGGTCGCTCCCTAAAAATTAGTAAAACATAGTTAGTAAAAGTTTAAAAGCAAATTATAATAATAGATACAGATAAGGGGTATTGTTTCCTGCATTTTTCTAGATATAAATTTTGGAACAGTCTATAAGCTATTACCTTTTAGAAGAATAAAATACGTACCGATGACCAGCGTCAAATTGATCAAAAATATTCCTAACCCCAACCTCATCATTTTGTAGTTGTATGCCGTTAAATGCGTTTTTCAACAAGATGTAGAAAGACCGATTGGATTATTTTTTCTTCAGTGTGTGAATGTATCTTTTATTACTAACTTATTTTATCTTATTTATATCACCGCCCTTCACTCTTGGCAACAGAGCTCACGTCACGTGCTCTGTGAGTAGTGATAGGCCAAATTTCAAATAAAGGAACCATTATTGTTTTCCTATATTTGTTGTCTATATAGGAAATCCTAGAGAAGGATTGTTCAGCTCCACAGCTTCAGCATCAGTTATTGATAATACTTGTTTAGAACTAATAACACTTTCTTGATTTACATAATCAATTATTGCATTAGCTCGAGGAACTGAATTATGGAGATCAAAACAGGCTTGGCTTTCGCGGACTTCTTGATTGAGTACAGATGAGTGTCAGTTTAAATAGTAAGTGCATTTGAGGTACCACTGGTACCCCAACAAGTATCATATGTAGTGATTTACAGTTAACGGGTGAAAATGCGCGCCAAAAAAAACCGTACACCCCTTAGTTTTTAAAAATGTTCCATATTTTTTTAATGTTTCATGCATTGTCACCACAAATCGTCTACATGCAAAAATTGAACTCGATTGGCCAATGGGAAGTAGGTAAAATATCGATTACAAGATTTATACAAACAAACAAGTGAAGTTAACGTAAGCGTAGTAATAAATTTATGTAAAAAAATACATTTAAAAAAAAAACAACGCTTAATGAGAAAAAACGCATTAACAGTTAAATTTTGAAAATTGTGGCAAAATTTCCAAAAAGTTTTAAATTTTTTTATTCCTTTATGCATTGTCACCGGCAATCTGTCGACGTGCAAAATTTCAACTCGATTGGATATTGGGAAGTAGCTAAAATATCGATTACAAGATTGTAGCAAACAAACAAGTGAAGTTAAGATAAGCGTAATTCTTCTTGTTTTAATTTTCGCGAAAATATCAACAATTTTATCCTTGGTTTCTGGATGAAATCTGAGGATTTCTTTCTCTATTGAAAGCACTGCAATTATTGTAAAATACGTATTGCCTTTTGATAGGTCATCCGCAGTTTCTAAAACTACCTTCCACCAGCCGAGAGTCGAAGCGGTCGGCACTGCGGTGACAACAGTTCTCTCTAGTCTCTGTATCTGTATCCAACAGGCCGGTCCCTCTGGCTCCCTCGCTTACCGCTGTTGTGTGCGCACTGCGCATGCGCAGAACAGCCAAACAGTTCGCCTAATGGAACTGTGCAGATCACAGTTCCATACAACGATTTCTTAATCTTTTTCTTAAACTGGGGGATGGCTACTGACATTAAGGATTAAGGATTATACTTTGTACAAGTATAAAGAAAGAAAAAATACTCATTATATTAGATGTTATCCATAATATTAAGTGGAAATAATAGGGGGTGCTGCAGTTCCACACTGCCTATACGCGAGCCGCCACTGAAATTAAATGTTCAAAACAATGCCAGACGCAGACCCCTTCCGAGAAACAAGGGACGCACAGATTTTTCTTGCTCCAGGGCGCTGAATATGTAGCTACGTCACTGGCGAAACGGTTAGTTTTACAAAGAAAGACATACAATCTCTATGTATGACAAATTTTACGAAGTATAATTTTAATAACCATCATCTTGTCTAAAGAACTGGTAGTGTCCGAGATAATCAAACAAAAGATTCAATTTTACCTCTGTAACAATTTTTTTTTTGTAGCAGTAATATTGGTGGGGACTCTCGATACATTTTTAAAACCACTGAACTAAATAAAGCTATACAGATCCAGCTTCTAATTTCTTCGAAGTCAAAACCTAATTTGTGTGGACTAAATAGGAATTGTGGCAAACACAATTTCAAATGGCATAACAACTGAACAAACCATAGAACAAACTGTCAAAGCAATGACAAGTCACAATAACAACAAGATTTTAGATTTCTCAAATGGATCAATAAATACATTGTAACACGTATCATTGTTTGCACATCGATTAAATTAAATTAAAGTAAGTATCCAAAAATCGATTTATTTGAATATCCCGCCATGTTCTTGGGGGGCCTTTTCCGCTTGGCGCACGCTCTCTTGCGCGTTTCTACCGCTGATCGGTTATCCTCGAATTCTTCCCAATTTACTCCATCCGAGAAAGAAATTCGCGTATACACTTTGTCGTAAATTAAAGTTACGATCATTTAAGATAATTCAGCATCACATTTCTTATGGCTTCAGGTGAAGATTTTGACAGTGGGATGGAGTCGCAAGAAGGTAGTGCTAAAGATGTTACGCCAGAAAAGAAGCTAGAAATAGAGGGAGACGTTGAAGATGAGGTAAACACGCAACTTTTAAAACAACACTTATAAGCACCGTATTGTATGATATAAAAAACGCGGTCGCCGCTAACCTAACCTTAATATAACTGGCAAAATATTTTACAGCCTGCTGAAACAATTGGAGAGCGAATATGGGGATTAACCGAGATGTTCCCAGACGCTGTAAGGACCACAACGTCATCGTTAGCCGATAACACAAGCACAGGTATCAAACACATGTACGGGTTTTCAAGATCGCTCTTCTGGATTGTATTTAGTAGTTCTATAATTTTGTTCGCGCCAGTCATATTTGAGGTCGAACGAGCTCAATTAGAAGAAATGCAGCGGAATCAGCAAAAGCAGGTGCGTACTTTAGTTTTGTTCTGATATCGGCGATGTAGCTAACCTAACTTTTCATGGTTTTAGATTTTACTGGGTCCAAATACCGCTATGACTGGAGGTGGCGGTATGCCACTGATGCCGCCTTTGCATCGGTAAATTTGATTTTGAAGATAGAAGAACTGTACTTTAGTTGCCGTAATATTCGTTATCATATTTATCGTCAAGAAGATTGTAAATTTTATTGTAGTCGGACTGAAATTGCGATCGACACCAACCAAGTGCATTTTTAGATTACATTGTTGGTTTGTTTTAGTGTTATCAATAAATAGAGATAACTATTATAATTTTTTCTCCCCCATGTTACCACAGCTCCTCTTTCTATAATAGAAATTAGACAAATAGACCTTCGTTTTCTTGTTTTTATTTTGAAGAAAATTGTTTTATTTCTCACCTGGGCCCTGGCAATGACTGGCTAATATGAATTGTAAATAGGTAGGTACCTACCTAGTCTATTAATAAGAAACATTTTAATAACTAGATAAAAGCTGACTATAATAGTTTCCAATATCGTAATTAATTGAAATTTCCCAGCTTCTACCCTCTATAGAAATCTTTGACTAGGATTAGATTGATCAGAACTTGGTAAATGACTGATAATAATAAACAGCTAAATTTTAAAAGTTAAATAAAAGAAATAAATTTTTATATGCTACCGAATCGACTTTATAACACGTGGTTTAGACAACAAAAAAAAACCGATAGTTTTTGGGGTTGACTAGAATCTGTATTCTTTCACCCCCACATTTCATTTTTTGCAGTGGTGGGAATTTTTTGCTATTTAAATCATAATTTAAATAAACTAAAGTTGCGTAAGTACAAAAATCTGTTGGATTTAAGATAAAATCTATTTAGACTGGACAATTAATATTTTTTATTAGAAAATAACTAATCTAATAGGTATAAAGCAAAACAGAAGTGTCGAAGTATAAAAAAATATGTGGCCACATCACTTTATCATACTAATGAATAAAGTCATGTGGCCACATAATATTTTAGCTGCATGAGATTCCATTTGATCGAGATCGGCATTAAAATTAAAGTAGTTATCAAGGATTTGACAGATATTTTTATACTATTGACAGTATAGGTATTGGCAAAACATCAGCGTAGACATAAATTATTCAGACTTTCCTCTACTTTAATTTATTATTTAACTATTTTGACGAAATTCCAGAAATGCGGCTTATTTGCAAAATCTTTCAAAAATACTAAGACGAAACCGCCAGTTTCTTTGGACCCCTTTCAACAGAAAGCTTTTCAGCTCTAAGTTTGGTCATAAAACTTCTAAATATGAAGTTTCGTCCCGATATCTTTTGTAGTTTTGTCCGGAATCGTCGCCACAAAAAACGGGTACACACACACACACACAGACATTTTTCTTGTCTGTCAAAAATGGTCAGGAGACCCAAAAAGACATATTTCCGCTAAAATCTCAATTTTTTTTGGCACGATTACAATACTTTACATACTACGTATGATAAAGTAAAAAGTGATTATACTATAGTATTATAGTAGTAATTATGTATAGTATTTGTGAATTTTACCTCAACTACCAAACTGCTGAATATAAAACTTCTCTAGATTGAAAAATGACAACTGCAATTTTCAAAATTTATGTAAAATTATGGTCGCATCGTAGAAAAATAGTAGTATATAACACTGGTTTTATAAGACGTATTGGCGCACTCGTTCCATTTGGGCACCCTCGCTACTTGCTCGCTACGCTCGTGATCTCCAAACAACTCGTGCGCCAAATTTGGTCTTATAAAACTTGTATTTAAATATACTATTTTGAAACGCCAGCTCTCACAACTCGCACATTTATAATGCATTTATCGCACGATCAACTATATCTGTATTTTAAAGAATTTTAAATACATATTGCTTTTTCTAATGACTTTTGAATTTTGATGCTTCAAAGTAAAAACCGTGCTTCCAACAGTGCCAACATTGCAGGTAACATTTGGTTACATGTTGGTTACTGCCAACTGCATTTGGATTTTGGTGTGTCAACTGTCAAAAATGAATTATATTACACATACCAGAAATATTTACGATAAATAATTATTATCCCGTTATGGAATACAATATTATTATGAGTCAGTGTTAGTACAAATTATATAGACTAGAGATAAACAACAAATCGACGGCGAAAATGGCAAACACGGGTGTGTTGCCCTTTGTTCGAGGGGTTGATTTTACCAAAAATGATTTCAGCGTAAGTGTCTGTCTTGCAGATATCAATAAGATCATCAAAACGTTAAAATTGTAGAATGAGAAATTTCCCGAAGCTGTAAGTTTGATGACCGGTGTCCAATGGTTGAAATTAGATCGTACAAACTTGGGCGAAATCCCAAAGGAAATGGGAAACCTGCTTAAGCTGGAACACCTATCTTTAACCCGCAATAAACTTGAAAAGCTTTATGGGGAACTAACAGAATTAAATTGCCTACGAACCTTAAATTTGCGTCATAACAAAGTTAAAAGTTCTGGTGTCCCGGCGGAGTTGTTTCACCTGGAAGAATTAAGCACTTTAGATCTAAGTCATAACAATTTAAAGGAGGTTCCGGAAGGCTTAGAGTGTGCTAAATCATTGATTGTTTTAAATTTAAGTTACAACCAGTGAGTATTATTAAAAAAGAATATGATATTTTACTAATTCTAATTTTATTTTAGTATTGATTCGATACCGAATGCCTTATTTATAAACTTAATTGATTTATTATTCTTGGACTTGGGTAATAACAATTTGGAAACTTTACCACCTCAAACGAGACGTCTTGTTAACTTACAAACGTTGATTTTAAATCACAACCCATTAGGACACTGCCAGTTACGTCAACTATCATCTTTAACCAATTTAAAAGTACTACAATTGAGAAACACCCAAAGGGGTTTGAATAACTTTCCAGCAAACCTGGAAAATCTGGTTAATTTAACAGAACTTGATCTAGCAGAAAATCAACTTCCCAAAATACCGGACTCTCTTTATTTGCTGCCTAATTTGAGAAGATTAAATGCAAGTGAAAATGAAATCACAGAAATATCTTCAAGTAAGAAATCAATCATTCTTTTTCTCAAGTTTTTTATTATTTATTTTTTTACAGTGATGGAAAGTTGGCAAAAATTAGAAACGTTAAATTTATCACATAACAAGTTGACTAGTTTACCGCCTTCCTTGTGTAAAATATCAACATTACGGAGGCTATATATTAACGATAATCAGTTGGATTTTGAAGGGATTCCGTCTGGTATTGGAAAATTAGGACGATTGGAAATTTTTTCTGCTGCCAATAATCGTCTTGAGATGATTCCCGAAGGATTGTGCAGGTGATTAAAAATTTCAATTATTTTCATGCTGTTCTCTCTATACATATGCCTCGCTTGATACACATTCACCACCAATTAACTCACAGACTGTTTATTACGTTTCATTTGCTGTCCATATCTCTTTTGATTAGCCATATATGTTCCTGATTTAGAAATAATAAATACCATAAATAGTTACAGGCATTTTCTGTTTGCTTATAACAAACCTTCATAATATGTGACCTAGACTATGGAAACGGGGTTTATGTGCAAAAACACATTTTTTTATCTTATTATCCGAAAAGATAGCTACCAATCTGGGCTTGGGTTCATGTGAATTTGCTTTATTAGAAGCATCAAAAACCTTAAAATCGAACTTCTTGACACATAAACCCCCTTTCCACAGTCCAGGTCACATATAGAATAGAATAATCAAATGTTTAATGTAATTATTACTGACTATAACATATTTTGAGAACTTGTGGTAGTAATTTTAAACAAAAATGTCATATTAGCCATTTGATTAACGATCGGCGGCTGATTAAACTGACCACATAGAAACCTTGCAAAATCAAAATGTACAAGGTGTACTGTGTAGACAATTAAATTAATATCTGAATTGACTAAATTATTAATGAACATCTCATTTTAATTATCTCTATTGATGATATTTAAGTATCAAATAACCGTATAAAATAGATATGATGGTGATAAAATAGAGATCTAAGCCGAATATAGATCTAAGCAGAATAGTATATTGAAAACGAATATTATTTTATTATTCAAAGTTGGCCAGACTGATCTAAAAAAAATAATTTTAGGCGAATTGCAAAGAGAATTGTTTAAAGAAATGGCATTTGTTTAAACAAATGTTATTAATTAGATACAGGGGTTAATTAGATACAGGCAAGATACCTCAAACTTGAAATTTATAACTTAATTTCACAAAAAACTGATTTTTTTACCATAATTAGAAAAAAAGTTGAAAATGAATTATAATTGATTGTTTAAACAATTTTTTAAAAATAAATCATTTTTTAATGAATAATGTCACTCTGAGATAATAAACTGCCATTTCGAACTAAGAAAACACAATTCAGACGTATTTTCGAGAAAAAGGAATTATTTAAACAAATAGAATTTGTTTAAACAAATGGAAATTAACTGACATATGTTTATAAATATTCCAGTAGACTTATAGTAATGATTTCTAGGACAAAAGGGAGAATGAAATGATTAGAACGGTCAATTTTCTGAAGAATGTAATTTTTTCATTTGGGTAGTTTTCAGAGCACTGTGGGGGTGGGTTGAGGGCGTAAAGCTCATATGTATAGTAGGTCAAATACTTCCTTGGAAAGTTCTCTACCAGTCCTATAACTTTAACATAAGTTTTCCCAAATCACGAACAATTATTCGTAAAATACCAAAAAATGTCTTTTTCCCATGTAAATTTCTGCCCCTCTGGGATGGTTGTAATTTTCATGAAACTTCGTAGATATTTAAGGTTTTTAGGAAATTCAGAACAATAATTAATAAAGAAAGCATTTTGTTAAACATTGGCTAATGTTTTTTTGATAATAATTAGATTCTATTTTTGTTAATTTTCTATACTCTAAAGTGGAGAACATCATTTTTAAAAACTAAACAATCAGGTACACCAATTTTACGTGCTATAGGGCGCTGAATATGTAGCTACTCCACTGGTGAGGTATCATAGGATTGCTCTTTCAAACCAAAATTAGTTTTTGAAACCCAAACATTTGAAAAATGTATTATTATCAACTTTCCAATGTGAATTTTTAGATGCGGATCCCTAAAAAAATTGATTTTAAGTTCGAACAAACTTATAACACTTCCCGACGCAATACATTTACTGACTGACTTAGACGCTTTGGATCTACGCGATAACCCCGACTTGGTTATGCCTCCAAAACCATCCGAAATGACAAAAGGATCCGGTGTAGAGTTCTACAACATCGATTTCTCCCTACAGAATCAACTGAGGCAAGCAGGAGCCAACGTTCCTGCACCAACACCAACACAAAGTAAGAATTACACACAAAAAAGCGATTATTTGGTTGTAATTTAGTATACACTCAATAATATGCACAATAATTACAAATTATTACTAAGTAAGATTGCAACATTTAAAATTCCTTAAAATTACAAATTTAATTGTATGGCACTTATTTGGTATTTCAGGTGATAAAATAAAACCGATTAGAATGTTTAGCTTTGTTTATCATTAACATGTTTTTATACTTTACGCTGTACGGATGGATGTTCCATGTGACGCGTGTATTGAGCTTGTTCATGGAAGCATCCTCTATGTTATTGGAGCTAATTTATGGGGTGTTGATCGTCTCCTTTGCAATTGTTTCCTGCTATTTCTTTTGTTTATGCTTAGATACAAGCAAGGACCCCATAGCGAGGAAGTTGCGGCTCAGAAGAGGACGTCGAGACCATGAAGAGGCTGACCAGGATCAAGCAAAAATTTTGAAGGTAAACATTCAGAAAAAGATAATAAATACTCATCATCACGCACTATAGGCCATCAAGGCCCTTGGCAGCTTTTACAACTTCTCTCCACTTGTTTCTGTCGTGTGCTAGATACCTCGTTCTTCAATCCCAATCTATTTAAGTCCTCCTCCACACTCTCCATCCATTTCCTTCTCGGCCTCCCTTGCATACTCTTCCATGCCGCTTCCAGATTCATCGTCCTCGGGACATTTCTTTCACCGGTCATCCGTGCGACATGTCCCACCCATCCCAATCTTCTCTTTCTGATTTCCGCCACAATATCTGGTTTGTCATATAGCTCTCTGAGCTCTGCGTTTGTTCTCCGTCTCCACACATCTCCCTCCCTCACACCCCCACAAATCCCTCTCAGAATTGCTCTTTCTCTCGCACCAGCAATTTCTCTGCTTCACTCTTCCTCAGCACTCACACTTCACTTCTATATGTTATTATTGGTCTAAAGCCAGGGCTACATATTCGTATATTTGCCAAATATCAAATATTTGCCACATGTTAAATATTTGGCAAATATATTTGCCACGCAAATCGAAAATTTTTATTATTCATTGGTCTGAACGATGCCATGAGTGATTTATTTTTCCTTTTAAGTTCGTTCACCGAATATTTTTCATCCATCCTTGATTTTTATAAAACTCAAAAAAAATCTATGACATACCAACAAATTTGTACAATATTCGTTTGTGATTTCGGACCGTCAGAGTTGCACTGCAACAGTAAATGCATCGGACATTGATGCATCGCCACATAGCATTTTCTAATACGTGAAAATCTTCTTTGAGGACTTGCTACATGTGCGTACCGAATGGGCACTAGCTATTTTTTTGATTAGTTCGCCTTATTTGCACATTAGCTTTTTCAAATCAAACTGATAATTTGATTATGAACACGCAAGGTTTTATTTTATAATGCCGACATATTTTTAATTACATAAGTGCAGAATTCACTGCGTACTAATAAGAGCATTCTTGTGGAAATTTACAAAACAATTCTTGACAAAACTGTTTGTTTGATTTTAATGATTTTTTGTTTAATTCATTAGCTTTCTGTATTATTAATTCGCAACATATAATTTGAACAGACTGTAAAACAATACAATTGGTCATTTGATGTGAACTAGTCTAAATAAATTATTAGAGAAAAAATATATTTTTTTTTTATTTAAATTAGGAAGATATTGCCCATAAGAGAAATGTTAAATATGGTTTCTTTGTCATCTTTAAAGTTCTACTAAATCCAATTCTACTATTAGGTTTGTTGTATAATTATGTCCTAATATTGTCTGAAATACAGATCAATTAGCTTCTGAAGCAAAACTTTAAACAAATGAGCTTTCAAAATATAACCTTTTTGTTGAATAAAAAGGCTACACAAAATTGTCTCTACTATTAAAATATTTTTGACCGCTTTCGTTTCTCTTCAAATAATAAACATCATAGAAAGCGACAAATATATAAATACAAGCAAATAAAGTATAATTTTCCAAATAAATTATTTTATAGACATGTTGTCTATAAAATTTGTATGATGTTTATTACTTGATGAGAAACAGAAGCGATTAAAAATATTTTAATAGTAGAGACAATTTTGTGTAGCTTTTTTATTTAACAAAAAGGTTATATTTTGAAAGCTCATAAATGAGTATCATCTATATTGTTCATAGAAATGCATCAACTTAGGATACACTCTGTATATGGTGTACGTTTTTCTTGGAAAGAAATAACATTGCGTTTATGTGGACACAACCAAATATACAAACTTGTCGACTCTCTCAAAGTGTAGAGCTCCTGTTCCTTGCTTTATCACCAAATCATCTCTCATTTCTCCTCTACTCCGGCCTGTTTCCATATACCTTTCCTGGTTCACCTCTAGACCCCAACAAAGTGCTGCCTTTACCAGCTCTCCCGTAATCATTTTCAGCTCTTCCTTCGTTCTAGCCAGAAGGGTTATGTCGTCTGCATATGCCAGTATTTGGTGTGGTCTATTAACAACCGAGTATTTTGTCCTTATTGAGGTGTTTCTTACGAGTTGTTCTAAGGAAATGTTAAACAGCGTTGTTGATAGGGATAATAAATACTACTAATAATAAATAATAACAAAATTGATTTTTAGGGTATGAAAGATGTTGCTAAAGAAAAGAATCGTACGAAAACCGAAGAGGAATTAAAAGTGGAGTCCTTAAAGTATGTTCATGCCTTCGAATATTTTTAGTTTGTTATAAATTGTTTTGATTTAGACCGAAGAGGTGGGACGAGACTTTGGAAAAACCTCCACTGGATTACTCGGAATTTTTTGATGATGACGCTGGACATGTTGAGGGACTCACGATTTGGGAAATCGAGAATTTCCTGCCGAATCGCATTGAGGAGGTGGCGCACGGTAAGTTTTACGAGGGCGACTGCTACATCGTTCTGAAGACGATCTGTGACGAAGCTGGATCCTTGAGCTGGGAGATTTATTTTTGGATTGGTGAGAAAGCATCTGTGAGTATATTTCTTATTTTATAATCCTTCTATGCTATTGCTGTGTTAATCCGTTCACTTCTTAACCTATTTCAATGGATTAAGCATAAAGATTATTGTTGCAAGTTTGTGCATTTTCTACATTTTTGGATTAATCATGGGTTATGTCAATAGGATATCATCTTGATTTTATGTTCATCTATTGAACCTAAAAGGCATGACAACTTGATAATGTTAAAGGGGTTGGTCAGTCTCACTAATAGAGATTTTTTTGTGCAAAATAGAATGCATGTTACCCACTTATCAGGTCCCACTGATCAATATTCGCTTGTATTTCTAATACGTTAGATCAAAATGTAAATAAACGGACTTTGACAACTTTGTAAACCAACAACCAAATTGCCAAAATGTTTCTATAATACAAATATTTATTCACAATATTATGTAGTCTTAATAATGATAATAGTTTCCGGCATAGGTTTTCTATAGAGCTGTAATCTGCTGCAGCAATCAAGAACAGCAACCAGCAGTGGCGGCTCGTGCATTGGTTTGCGGGTTTGCGCAACCCCCTAAAATAACAAGGAAGCAAAAAGAGTTTTATTGTATGTAAATAATAGTGTAATAGTCAATATGCAATGATCTATAACATATAATTTAATAAAATATCGAGCATTTTCTCGAGAATTCCAAGCGCAAGCCGGCTATATGGCCTAGGGCCGCAGCAAGGCCGCAACAGTCTGCTACCGCTACACTGCGTATCGACGCCTGAATTCTAGCCCGCGAGCGAGCAATTTTCGCCGCGTCGATTGTTTTGTTTACTCTGATATGGTTGCAAGTATCCAGTACACCAGAACTACGCCCCCAGTGGTAGAAGCGAAGCGACGTCATGCTTACGCGACTGGCGACGTGCATTATTCCATTGCAGGTTGTAGGTAGACAGTGACACTGGACACTCGTAACGTTGTGGAGTTTGGTTGCCCGTGAAACACATATTACACGAAATGAAAAACGAACAATGAATTCAGTGCAGAGTTTGTTAGCTCAACCATTTTGCAGTCTAAATTGCATCAATAAGAGCGAAATAAAAAGGCTTGGGAGGCCTGCCCCTAATTTAGTGATAAAACAATGCGTGTCGACCAAATCTCGATCATTTACAAGCACATTTAATACTGATGTTTACAGCAAAAATGAGTGGATTTGTGGGTGTGATGTCAAAAATGCTTTTTTTTGTTTTCCTTGTTTATTGTTTGGAGCAGATGACCAGTGGACAAAAACAGGTATTAGAGATTTAAATCATTTAACGGACCGAATTAAGAAGTTAGAGCTATTTAATATATCGATTTGTTAATATTTCTAACGGCTGTAACTTTTTAATGAATTGAAAAAAGTTATAAGTCCATATGAAAGTTTTTACTCAGTATGAGCATTTACTAGCTGAAAAAAAGTTCTGCGGGAAAAAGTGGTATACCGTGTATAGTAGGTACTAAACAATAACAGGCATTTAAGATCCATGTGCCGTAGCAGCCAAAGATAATTGAAATTAGAGTATTTAAGAATAAGAATTAGTCATTTTTTAGTGCACAAATAAAGATATTTTTCTATAAAACAGATATGTCATAAAATTGGTAGGTACCTGAAAGTTGCAACCCTCATTTTTCTAGATCACGAGCCACCACTGGCAACCAGACAACCTTCAAATTTTGATCATATTGCTTCCACCATCACTCATCCATAGATTGATTTTTAGGGCAACTAATGTATGTTTATTTACCAATCTATAGAAATACTTTGAAAACAGCTTTTGTTTTTCTAATGAGACGGTATATTTTTTCTTTAAAATTTAGTATAGTATGTATTTCTGAATGCAATGCTGTAAAAGCGTGGATTTTGTGAATGGAATGTGCATAATGGGCCTTTAGTGACATAATTACTTAAAATTATCTTTTATTTAAAAACAACTAATCCTAAAAAAAGGTATCAGAACATCCACCTGGCAGAATTGTGTCTCAAAATCTAACATTGTTTTTAATTTCTGCCATTCAACAGAAATGTTTGACACTACTGTACCTATAACTTTAATCCGCTGCTCATCCTGGGTACTTGACTCTTGGAAAAAAGCAGAAACTGTGGGCTATGGGTTTCAACCTGTTTGTACGTTCACAATGAGATTACTAACTGAAGTGAAATACGCAATTAATTTAAAAACTAATTTAAATACAATGAGAAATTTATTATTTTGTTAATTATTATTTACTTTAGGTATAGCAAATGTTCGAATTAATCTTAACTATGGTAAATAATTATGTATTATAATTATTTTTTTGTATGTATGAAAAAACGTCAGAACGTAAATGTCATTTTGAGTAAAATGTATCATATGGACTGTATGTGTTTTTACTTCTTTCAATTCCGTAAAATATATGTGTGAAATATCAACAGCACTGTATCTTAAACGTCTGTAACTTCTTAAGGAATTGAACACCCAATAGAAAACAAAGCCCATGTAAAACGTTTTACTCAGAATGAATGTTTTTTTTTCCTTTTTTTTGTTCATTAATTCTTATTACTGTTAATGTTTTATTAATTAATTTATTTACATTTTAATATTGTAAAGAGTGGTGTGCATTTTTCACTGTTTTTGCATTGGTTGATATGTATTTTCCTTTTCATACTGCTGCAAAGTTAGTACCAAAAGTTTAATGTAATAAACCACAGCAAAAATTTGGTGAAAGTAACAGTAATACTGTAAAATAAACTAAATTATATGTAATAAATTACTAAATTACTAAAAAATGACTAATTCTTATTCTTAAATACTCTAATTTCAATTATCTTTGGCTGCTACGGCACATGGATCTTAAATGCCTGTTATTGTTTAGTACCTACTATACACGGTATACCACTTTTTCCCGCAGAACTTTTTTTCAGCTAGTAAATGCTCATACTGAGTAAAAACTTTCATATGGACTTATAACTTTTTTCAATTCATTAAAAACTTACAGCCGTTAGAAATATTAACAAATCGATATATTAACAAATCGATATATTAAATAGCTCTAACTTCTTAATTCGGTCCGTTAAATGATTTAAATCTCTAATACCTGTTTTTGTCCACTGGTCATCTGCTCCAAACAATAAACAAGGAAAACAAAAAAAAGCATTTTTGACATCACACCCACAAATCCACTCATTTTTGCTGTAAACATCAGTATTAAATGTGCTTGTAAATGATCGAGATTTGGTCGACACGCATTGTTTTATCACTAAATTAGGGGCAGGCCTCCCAAGCCTTTTTATTTCGCTCTTATTGATGCAATTTAGACTGCAAAATGGTTGAGCTAACAAACTCTGCACTGAATTCATTGTTCGTTTTTCATTTCGTGTAATATGTGTTTCACGGGCAACCAAACTCCACAACGTTACGAGTGTCCAGTGTCACTGTCTACCTACAACCTGCAATGGAATAATGCACGTCGCCAGTCGCGTAAGCATGACGTCGCTTCGCTTCTACCACTGGGGGCGTAGTTCTGGTGTACTGGATACTTGCAACCATATCAGAGTAAACAAAACAATCGACGCGGCGAAAATTGCTCGCTCGCGGGCTAGAATTCAGGCGTCGATACGCAGTGTAGCGGTAGCAGACTGTTGCGGCCTTGCTGCGGCCCTAGGCCATATAGCCGGCTTGCGCTTGGAATTCTCGAGAAAATGCTCGATATTTTATTAAATTATATGTTATAGATCATTGCATATTGACTATTACACTATTATTTACATACAATAAAACTCTTTTTGCTTCCTTGTTATTTTAGGGGGTTGCGCAAACCCGCAAACCAATGCACGAGCCGCCACTGCTGGTTGCTGTTCTTGATTGCTGCAGCAGATTACAGCTCTATAGAAAACCTATGCCGGAAACTATTATCATTATTAAGACTACATAATATTGTGAATAAATATTTGTATTATAGAAACATTTTGGCAATTTGGTTGTTGGTTTACAAAGTTGTCAAAGTCCGTTTATTTACATTTTGATCTAACGTATTAGAAATACAAGCGAATATTGATCAGTGGGACCTGATAAGTGGGTAACATGCATTCTATTTTGCACAAAAAAATCTCTATTAGTGAGACTGACCAACCCCTTTAACATTATCAAGTTGTCATGCCTTTTAGAGTATTTAAGAATAAGAATTAGTCATTTTTTAGTGCACAAATAAAGATATTTTTCTATAAAACAGATATGTCATAAAATTGGTAGGTACCTGAAAGTTGCAACCCTCATTTTTCTAGATCACGAGCCACCACTGGCAACCAGACAACCTTCAAATTTTGATCATATTGCTTCCACCATCACTCATCCATAGATTGATTTTTAGGGCAACTAATGTATGTTTATTTACCAATCTATAGAAATACTTTGAAAACAGCTTTTGTTTTTCTAATGAGACGGTATATTTTTTCTTTAAAATTTAGTATAGTATGTATTTCTGAATGCAATGCTGTAAAAGCGTGGATTTTGTGAATGGAATGTGCATAATGGGCCTTTAGTGACATAATTACTTAAAATTATCTTTTATTTAAAAACAACTAATCCTAAAAAAAGGTATCAGAACATCCACCTGGCAGAATTGTGTCTCAAAATCTAACATTGTTTTTAATTTCTGCCATTCAACAGAAATGTTTGACACTACTGTACCTATAACTTTAATCCGCTGCTCATCCTGGGTACTTGACTCTTGGAAAAAAGCAGAAACTGTGGGCTATGGGTTTCAACCTGTTTGTACGTTCACAATGAGATTACTAACTGAAGTGAAATACGCAATTAATTTAAAAACTAATTTAAATACAATGAGAAATTTATTATTTTGTTAATTATTATTTACATTAGGTATAGCAAATGTTCGAATTAATCTTAACTATGGTAAATAATTATGTATTATAATTATTTTTTTGTATGTATGAAAAAACGTCAGAACGTAAATGTCATTTTGAGTAAAATGTATCATATGGACTGTATGTGTTTTTACTTCTTTCAATTCCGTAAAATATATGTGTGAAATATCAACAGCACTGTATCTTAAACGTCTGTAACTTCTTAAGGAATTGAACACCCAATAGAAAACAAAGCCCATGTAAAACGTTTTACTCAGAATGAATGTTTTTTTTTCCTTTTTTTTGTTCATTAATTCTTATTACTGTTAATGTTTTATTAATTAATTTATTTACATTTTAATATTGTAAAGAGTGGTGTGCATTTTTCACTGTTTTTGCATTGGTTGATATGTATTTTCCTTTTCATACTGCTGCAAAGTTAGTACCAAAAGTTTAATGTAATAAACCACAGCAAAAATTTGGTGAAAGTAACAGTAATACTGTAAAATAAACTAAATTATATGTAATAAATTACAGAAAAAATACACATTGCTGGTTATTTGATACCAGCTATATTGCTGAATGTATTAACAGTATGTTCCTGTGACATTAACTTTATTCCTGTAAAATTACAGCATTGACACAGTTAGTTTACAGGATATTTTGGCAATTTTCCAGGCAAACTATGGTAATTTCACAGTGGAAATGTTTTTTTATAATTCAACTGAGTTTTTGTACAAATTTCGGATTATTTCTTGATGCAATGGAATTGTTGTACATTTTTTTCCCTATGTATGAACACTCTTTACTAAAAACGTTTACTTTCTAAAAAATCTGATGTGGCCAGGCACATGACTTTATCATACTATGTATAAAATTAATAGTTTAGCTGCATGAGATTCTGTTTGATCGAGATCGGCTATGTCTGCATTAAAATAAAACTAGTAGAACTAGACAAATATCTCGATTAAAGCTGCGTTAGGATATTGTACTCCGTTGACAGCGGGTACACCGTCCAAATGACACTTACGTGTTATTGGGTGTAAAAAGTGTAACGGTGTTCAATATCCGAACGCAGCCTATATTGACAGTAGTATTTTCAAGACATTAGCGTTTGACACTAGCTACTGTCATTAGAATCAAAATAATCTGACATCTCCTGGCTACTAGTTTTAAAGCAGTACGCCCGATCTCGATGAAATGGAATTTGCTCATGCGGCTAAACTATAAATTCTACCAAAAAATGTCATATACATAAATTATGGAAAATTTCCTCTCCTTTAATTTATTATTTAACTATTTTGACGACATTACACAAATTGCGGCTCATTTGCAAAATCTTCGAAAAATGCTTTGAGTAAACCACCAGTTCCTTTGGACCCTTTTCAACAGAAAGCTTTTCAGCTCTAAGTTTGGTTATAAAACTTCTAAATATGAAGTTTCGTCCCGATACCATTAGTAGTTTCTCCGGAATCGTCTCCACAAAAACGGGTACACACACACACACACACACATACACACACACACACACACACAGACATTTTTTTGTACCTTGGTCAAAAATGTTCAGGGGACCCAAAAAGACATATTTCCGCTAAAATCTCAAAAAATTTTTTTGGCATGATTACAATACTTTACATACTGCGTATGATAAAGTAAAAATCCAGGATAAGTGGGACATCCTGTATAGTATTCTTTTTGTTGGGGTTCCCTTGGGTTCCAACCCAATTTCAAGGGTTCCTAAACGGTAAAAAGGTTGAGAAATACTGTTTTAACTTCTAGGCCATTGGGTTCATGCGCTATAAATTTACAAAAAAAAGAAAATTAAAATTTTTGACATAATGACTGTTTTGAAAACCTTATGTGGTAGGAAACTTTTTAGTAGTACGGTTTCGTCTTCAGCGTACCAAAATCTATCCAAAACAAAGATGCACTTTCGATTCACAAAATCTGCTTTTCCAAAAGTCAATTTTTACAATTTTCAATTGTCTTTTTCTCAAAAATGTTCTTGTTTGTGTATTGTATTTTCTTGTCACACAATTGAATATCATTGTATTATATCCTCTGTGACATTTTGAAGAAAAATTATACCATCCCATTTGATAAGAAAGTTGACATATGCCTGTTAAATAATAAGGTGGCTCTGAGGATTCTACTTCCATACTTGTTTATCAGTCAGTATATGTGTATAAACTTTAGTATTTTACAGGGTATTATCTCGGCTTGACACATTCATATTTGTCCAAATTGTGTTGGTCATTTTTTTCTCCTTCTTTTTATGTTTATTAAATTTTTGACTACATTCATATTAAATTTTTGTTTATACCATCATCTTATTGTTCTTACATTCTCATGTTGTAAATTTTGAATTTTAGTTAGACAAACGTGCTTGCTCAGCGATACACGCAGTAAATCTCCGCAACTACTTGGGTGCACAGTGCAGAACAATTCGCGAGGAACAAGCGGACGAATCGGATGAATTCCTTGCCCTCTTCGATGGCAAGATAACGTACATCGAAGGTGGCAGGACTAGCAGTGGATTCTACACCGTTGAAGACATGGTAAAAATCATCCACAATTTCTATGGACCAATAATAATTTTTTTTAATCTTTCCAGAGTTACGATATTCGATTTTACAGAGTTCACGCGGCCGGGGCTTCCATACATTTGGAGCCTGTTGCGGTTTGTGTCAAATCTCTTGATCCTCAGTACGTTTTTGTACTGGATACCGGTTTAAAGATATTCATTTGGAACGGGAAAAAGTCGAAAAATACTTTAAAATCAAAGAGTAGGTTATTGTCGGAGAAGATCAACAAGAACGAACGAAAGAATAAAGCAGAAATATTCACCGAGAATATGGGCAGTGAGTCTGAAGATTTCTGGGGGAGTCTTGGTTTGCCAGATGGACAGAAGCCAGAAACTCCAATAGTGGTATATAATTATAATCCTCCAAAATAAATATGAAAGTACTTCTTAATTTATAAGTGTTTTATTATATTTGTGAATCTTTCTAGGAGCATGTTGATCCGAATTTTGTGCCTGTTCCACCAAGACTGTATCAAGTGCAATTGGGTATGGGTTACTTGGAACTTCCACAAGTTGAGGTTCCTCATGGAAAGCTGATGCATACACTCATGAATAGCAAAAATGTATACATACTTGATTGTTATTTGGACGTATTTGTTTGGTAAGACATTTATTAGTTCTAAAGAGCTAGATCTGATTAAACTAAATAAAACTTGCTTTTTTAGGATTGGGAAGAAGTCTACTAGGTTGGTGAACGCAGCGGCTATTAAACTATCCGAAGAACTGTTCAATATGATTAGACGTCCTGAGTACGCTACGATCATGAAAGTCCGCGAAGGAAATGAAACACAGGTATTTATCAAAATTTTGCTCCCTTGGGAAAAATAAATAATAGAATAGTTCACACAATAATTCACTTGGTGAAGTTTGAAGTTAGGAAAGTTAAGAATAATTCAAACCATTCTTCTCCATGTTTATCTTTTGCTTAATCGTGTGCTTTCCCACCTTTAGTTATACAGTGAGGTTTTTTTCATAATACAGTCTCTCTTCTTTCGTCTCTTCTTCTTTTATCCCCTTGATGCATTTCCATTCCATTCCCTGTATCCATCAGTCCACTCTTTTCTTGCTAGGGAACAAAAACAGGAAACAGAGCTTACTGGTAATGTCAATAGCCTCTTAATGGTAAAAACTTCAGCATAAACACAAAGCACAAAATATTCAGTAAGCTGAAATAAGGCCCACAATAACATATGCTGACCATGCTAACAACAATCAAAGACGAAGAATTCTTGAGAATAATGGAGATGTGTACATCAACGAAAATATTCCGAGCACAAGAAAAGAAAGAAGGAGACAGAAAGTTAAGATATTAATTACACTGAGTTACAATGATTTTTACTCCTAAGAAAAGATTTGTTATTTTGATAGTCTTTTGCACATATATTCCATCACGTCAGAGTAAAGAAAATTGCCCAAAGTGGCAAAATCATTTTTGAAACATTTTAATGGTGTCCAAAAGTATAATGCATCATGATAGAATTTGCCAAGTAGGCACAAGAGATAATAAGCCTTGTCAAGAGATTTCGGATAGATTTTTTAACTGGGCAGATGACCTCTGGTTTTCCTCTTTGAAGCTTAGAAGTTCAAGGTTTAAGCTTTCATTTCAGCCTACTTATAGAACTCAGCTCAGGTTATGTATTTTGTAGTGCTAAAACTGGTTTGTTTCTCTTGCTAATTATATTTTCTTAAATATGTGAAAGAATGCTTGAACTTTGAAAATTGGAAACAATATGGCAATTCTTTAAACTTTGGAGTATAAGGCATGTGCATAGTTCAATTTTCAGAGTGAACATATGATTGTTTGCTTCATTGCTAAGATGTATGTTGGTTTAACCTTTCATTTGAGCCAACTGAATATTTCTAATTAAGAAAACAGAGCCTATTTGAAGTCCTTCAAAAAATGACCTGACAGAATTCTTGGTTGGCTGAAATGAAAGTTTGAAAAAAAACCTTGAACGTCATCAAAGATTTGGAATGAAACACTACTCCGATCAGTGTATTTTCATTACTATCAAACAGGCAAAAATTTCCATTCACCTGGTTATAAAAAATCAATACTACACCACTGAGTTGACATATCAGTTCTTGCTTTATAAACTACAAGGTTCAAGTTTTCATGTCAGCTTACTTAGAGAATTCTATAATGTCGTATTACTTTGTTTTACATTTTGTGCTTCATTTTTTTACAGGGAAAGCCCTAACAAAAAATTGTCATTATTTTTATTTACAGTAAGACCTCGATAATCCGGCACGCTCGGGGATCCGGTGCTGCCGGATTATCAAATATGCTGGATTATCAAGGTCTTACTTTAAAACGTTGTGAAACAGATTGTGAAACAAATTTTGCTAATTGAGGTTTTTGTTTTTTGATATAATATATAGTAGAGGATGAAATATTTAATTCACTCAGATTACTGTTTCAATTTTCACCTTTTTCCAATCGTTCAATAATGTTCAGTTTTTGCTGGATCGACAATAATAATAATAATAATACAAATGTTTATGTTTTGCTGACTTAGAAAACATTGTTTAGTTTACACCACAAACACTCACTGTACAAGAATCACACGTTAAAACTAAAAGTAGCTACGTATAGAGATTGCCATGTAAGATGGACGTAAAATCCCCGACATTGACTTGGCTGACACTGACGTGCGCGACACTACTGTGCATAACCCCAAAGTGATGAGATGCCGAATAGAACCGATTCCTTCCGAACCCATGCGACAGTTCAGTTTTAGTATATTCGGTTCGATTTTTAAGAGAAATTTTGATGGGGAGCAAACGTATAGAGTAGACCAGGTGTAAATCACTGAATAATTACAAAAACTCCAATTTCTAATGAGTGCCAATTTTCATGATGATGGATGCCGAACTATCGGGTTTGCCAGACTATCAAGTGCCGGATTATCGAGGTCTTACTGTATAAAAGTTTGCAAAATTAAAGAAATAAAAGAGAAAAACAAGTGATAGCATTACATTAGGAAAAATAGCAAACAAATAATTAAATCTTTGTTTTCTAAACGTGTAGTTCCTTATTTTGTGGTTCCTTTCCTTCCTACTAAGGCCCCGTCCTTTTTTCTGTTTCAAGTTGTATTTTTGGCATTTATTGGTATTTTCCTTTTAAACGGAAAACTCGTTTTCTCATGTTATTTCTCCTTTTCGTGTTTTCAAATCTTACTGTAAGTTTTCTTTCCAGTCTTCCAATTGCCATATTGACTAATTGACATTATATTTTTAAGTAAGCATAACATGGTTAACATATTTACACTAATCAAAAATATTACATTATCAATTTGGATCTTTCTTAAAACTAGGTAACTGACAGTTATAGGCTATCCACTGATATTACTTTTCTTGTATAACAATACTTTTCTTTGATATGATACCATTAAATACTATAATACCATTAAAATATTAAATTAGTTTAGATAATGTTTTCCCATTTTTGTTACAGATTTTCAAAGCCAAATTTACTGGCTGGGATGAGGTGATAGCTGTGGACTTCACCCGTACAGCAGAATCTGTACAAAAGACAGGCGCCGACTTGACAAAGTGGGCACGTGCTCAAGAGACCAAAGCGGACCTGACGGCACTCTTCATGCCGAGACAGCCCCCAATGCCATACCCAGAGGCACAACAGTTGATGGAAGATTGGAACGAGGATCTGGAAGCAATGGAGGTCTTTGTCCTGGAAGGCAAGAAGTTTGTTCGACTACCCGAGGAAGAAATCGGACATTTCTACTCGATGGATTGCTACGTATTCTTGTGCCGGTACTGGCTACCAGCAGATGATTCCGACGAGGTCGAGCCTCAAGAAGAAGATTTCCAATGGGTCGTGTACTTTTGGCAGGGACGTGAAGCTTCCAACATGGGTTGGTTAACCTTTACGTTCACCCTCCAAAAGAAATTCAAGGCGTTATTCCAAGATAAGTTAGAAGTCGTTCGAACACACCAACAGCAAGAAAACATGAAATTTATGGCCCATTTCAAGAGGAAGTTTATCATTCACCAAGGAAAACGCAAGCAGAAACCGAAGAATGTCGTTGAGTTTTATCACCTGCGGTCGAATGGTAGTGCCCTCTATACGAGATTAGTGCAGATCAACCCTGATGCCAGCGCGCTTAATTCGGCTTTTTGTTATATCCTAAGCGTGCCGTTCGAGCAGGATGACTCGGGAATTGTTTACGTATGGATCGGTTCGAAAGCTGATCCTGATGAGGCTCGACTTATTCAGGAAATCGCCGAGCAGATGTTTAATGGACCGTGGGTCAGCGTGCAACTGCTGGATGAGGGCGTTGAACCTGAGAATTTCTTCTGGCTGGGCATTGGTGGAAGAAAACCATATGAGAAGAATGCCGACTTTATGGAGTATACAAGACTGTTTCGCTGTTCGAACGAAAAGGGGTACTTTATGGTATCAGAGAAATGCTCCGACTTCTGTCAGGTAAATGTAGTATTATTAAAACTTTTATCATTGGGAAATAATTGTGGATATTTTTATAGGATGATTTAGCCGATGACGACATAATGATCCTGGACAATGGGGAGCAAGTTTTCTTATGGTTGGGTGCTAAGTGCAGTGAAGTCGAAATTAAATTGGCTTACAAATCAGCACAGGTATATTGAAAATAGATATTTTGTCTATATTTGAAACATGTTTTGTAACAATATATTTCCATAGGTTTACATTCAGCATATGCGGGTGAAACAGCCGGAGAGGACTAGAAAATTATTCCTAACCTTGAAAAACAAAGAATCAAAACGATTCACCAAGTGCTTCCATGGCTGGGGTGCCCACAAGAAACCCCCAGAATAATTTTTTTGACACTTTTTCTACATTTGTATCCGTGCTTTGCTTTTGTGATTTTTGCTTGATTTAATGATGTTATCATCCGTACTTATGTTGAAGTTATAATATTTATTAAATAAACTGTATATTTACAAACTAGGAGGTGTAATTATTTGTAACTATAAAACTAAATTGAGAGTGATTTATAAAGTAAAATTGTAAGTGATTTTTTTATGACGGTATAATTTTTATTATCATTAAGACGAACAATCTGATAATCAATTAAAAAATATGCTACAATAGTTGCAATGTCCAGCCCTTACGGATTGCAGAATAATAATTAAGAAAAATGATTACCAACGTAACGTTCCACGTTTACGTTCCTTTACAATGTTTTTAAGTGCGTTAAAGCACGAGTATTAAAACAACATTTTAATCTACCCACACACGTTTATTCTAAAAAAATAAATAATAGACGATATAACACTATACAAATAAGCTAAAATTAATCATCGTCGTCATCATCATCCGATGGAACGAATAAATCGTTCTCCTCTAAGAAATTAGCCATATTCTTGCTAATTTGGGCTCCAATCAATAACCCCGCAACGACTGTAACCACAATTCCTAATAAACCAAACCTGACGACGGGGGGCTCGCCCAAAATGCCACCAGTTTCAGTGGTTGTTTTTGTTCGAACAATTTGGTTAGGTATTCCTTTTAGTGGCACAGATTTCATAAACAACCTATTCAATCTTGGTAATATCATATTTTCTGGTTTGTATAACAGCACAACGTCTTTTCTTCCGTTATAATAGAGAAGGAATATGAATTTTATAAAATCCAGAAACCAAGTCTATTTTTCAGTATTCCTGGTAGCTAAAATTAATCCATCCCAATATATTTTTATACAATATTTGCGTCCTTTTTTAACTGCTGCACATCTGGATTTCCCATCTCTTTCAGGTGCGTGTGGACCACGGAGGTGTGGTTATCGGAAATTAGTTCCAGACTAGAAGTTCTAATGTGAATATGTCCTAATATGATCACTGACACTTCTACTTTTGTATTTTTTCGATTATGAGTACAAGGGACCATATAACATGGGTTTCAAACATACTAGTTATCGAATGTGGTATAACTCAAATGTTAATAATAATAAGGTTACATTTGGTTTTCACGTGATGTATTAATTAGAGATATCGTCGATTAGTGCAACTGTACTTTTGCAAATTTGTTTACACACAAATTCCAATCTGACAGGACATGACATTTCGCCGCATAAATAACTGATTATGATACATTAAAAACCACTAAATATGGATATCGTAACAACTAGTTTAGACGCCCTTTTGCGTAAGTACCAATTCTTCCTAACTTTAAGCAGTACTATTAATAACAATAATTTTTAAATTTTTGAAGAACGAGCAACAAACCCTGCTAACCAAAATGTAGATATAGCTGCTGTGGAAGCATTTTGTGTGCTGGTAAATAAAGAGAAAGACGGTTCACATATTGGTGTTAAGTTAATCTCGGCCCGGCTGCATTCAAAGCACGAAAAGGAGGTCCTTCAAACGTTGAACATTCTGGATACTTGTATGCAGAAATGTGGCAGCTCATTTCAGTCGGAAGTTGGGAAGTTTAGGTTTTTAAATGAGATGATCAAGCTGGTTTCGCCGAAATACTTAGGTCTACAGACACCCGCAAGTGTGAAACAAAAAGTACTACAGCTTATGTACCTATGGACCTTGGATTACCCCAAAGAATCAAAAATTAGAGATGCCTATGATATGTTGAGAAAACAGGGTGTGATCAAAGAGCCACCCGTCAATTCGCAACCTGAACAAGATAGGCCAAAGAACTCGATATTCTGTGATGAGGAAAAGTCAAAATTGTTGCAAAAACTGCTGCAGAGCAAAAATCCTGAAGATTTACATGCCGCGAATAGACTTATTAAGTGTATGGTTAAAGAGGTAAGGATAAATTTCAAAGTCATACGTGTGGTATAGAATATATTTTACTGTTGTAGGAAGATAAGAGAGCAGAAATAAAAAATAGGAAAATTTTGGAAATAGAATCTGTTTACAATAACGTACGGCTGTTAAAAGAAATGCTCGATTCGTACAAAAAAAATGGAGGTACCTCTGACGATATGGCTCTTATTCGGGAGCTGTATCAGAATTGTGAACGGTTGAAGCCAAAGATAATTAAAATTGCTTCGGAGAGTCAGCATACTGATGATATTATAGGTAAGTGTGTTAGTTTGGAAATATTTTTACAAAACCTCCATAACATAAACTGGGATATTGTATATTATTGATTTTATATGTTTTATTATATAAGTTATTTATATAAAAGAAGTCAAAATAAGTAATTTTCATTGTACCATATTTTCTGCTAGAACTTGTACCTTTAATTTGCTTAGAAATATTGTTATTATTATTTTCTGCTTGCATACAAAATGTAATCTAACATTCCTTCTTATCTTGCATGCTTCTATACTAGTATTACTAACTATATCTGCATCACAAAATATTAAGAGATACGGTTTGCATACTGTGCTTACGAAATACCATTCATAGGAAATCAATAAATACAGTGCCAGCCTTAGCCTCCTCAGCGCCCTCGGGCGGAGTATGTCCGGACGCCCCTTTCAAAATTACAAATTAAAATTTTTTCATTGTCAACACAAACAAAAAATAAATTAGCGATTATGTCAACTGAAAAAACGTATTTTACAACACTACAAACAATTTGAAAATCCTTTTATTAATGTCCGAAACTAACTTTTAGTGCCTTTTTATCGGCGAATTCTTTACTAAGATGAGTAAGAGCAGAAAATTCGAGATTTTTAGCGAGTTCCTAAATAGTACATTTAAATTAGCGAAAAGTAGAGGAAAAAGTGTTGGATTTCAATACCTATGGCGCCCACAAATTTTATTAGAGCCTGGAATCCACCCCTAACTCATCCTTCACGTGCACGTTCGCGGATCTTCGCATTTACCGCAAAACGGTCACGATTTCGTGATCTTAGCTCCCGAACAATGATATTGTTAATAAAATTCTCCACTCCCATTTTTTTTGTCACTGATTTTGGTACATCATTTAATTGTCTAAATGGTACTGGAAATTTTTTAAATAAAAAGCTTTACATAAGAAAATTTTTGAGATAAAGTCAATTAAAAATTTAAAGATATTGATGTCTTTAGGGATAGCAGCTTTTGTGAATTGACTATTAAATTGTGTTTTTGGTAGAATTAACTGCCCTGAAAACGAATCTGAACTCCAAAATTTTCTATCGCGCAAGGTTTTCGAAAAAGGTGGGGTCAAAGTGTCAAAACACACTATTTTGGTAATTTATACAAATTTATACCAGGTGAAACGATTATCCTAGAAACCTTAAAATGGTCACATAGTAAACCTTAATCTTTCCACTTTTACCTGCAATCTCAAATGTTTGTTCCCAAATGTTCTTGAAGCATTTACAGTAATCCTTTAGGTACGTACGGCTTCATAAAAGAATTTAATCAAAAACAGAAGTTATTGAGAACAGAAGTTCTCAATATTACCCTAATTCACTTTTTCTCGAAAATTTTCTTATGTATGGCGATACATTTTGTGAATTATCTTTAAGATAAATGAAGACAGATCTATAAATACCAGTGCAAAAAATATGGGGTTGCCGTGTCGATGACGTCAATAGTCGAAAACAATTAAAGATCGGAAATTAAATTTGATGTAAATATGTATATTATGATAATTAAAAATCGACGTGACTTTGTTTTATATACTTAATGCGCTCACTGTAGTTTGGTTATTAAACTGCAAACTCCTATATTGGGGCTCTTGCAATTTAAGATCCAATCCATTTAGAAAATGTAGAAAATACCTTCACTGTGCAGAATTCTATAAGGATTAATAAAAATGCCAAATTGTGATCGTTTTGCGGTAAATCGCGGAAATCCGAGAACGTGCACGTTACTTTTAGGGATTCAAGGCTCTAATAAAATATTCGGACACCATAGAATATTGAAACTCAACATTTTCCGCACCGGATAGCAAAAGGGTATTAGCGTCGCAGTAGAACATTTGCTACTGCCACGGGTAATACTATTCCTTTTTTTTTCTTCATAGGCCAGTTTTCGTCTAATTTAACTGTACTAAAAGTCGAAAGTCAGTCTTGCCACATTGTAGATCTTAAATATGTTTTTATTAGTGTAAGGGTGGGCGCAAAGCGTGATAAGCGCCCAGCGTTTTATTAATTGTTTGATTTTGTAGTAAATTTTAGTTTTTTACAATGCTGTTATCATAAAAGTGTTTCTCAAAATAAATATCTCTGTTGATCTGCCTCTTAATTTTAATGGGACGCTATTTATTGAATTTTACCACAGGTAACAAAAATTTCTTCATTACTTGTACAAAAGGTAGGGCGCCACTGCCGCCCCAACTCACCCGGCGCCCTCGGGCTGCGCCCGACCTCGCCCGCCCCTTAAGGCCGGCACTGAATAAATATACAGAGTGATTTGCAATTCTTTGCGAAAATATGGCTAATCACAATAAAGTTATAATAAAAAATGCTTGGTTTCCAAAAAAGCAGACAGATATCTGAAGTGTAATACAAATTTTTGTGACGGCATCTAGTTAAAAAAAAAATAAATACATTAAACAGTAGTAAAAAATAAAAATTTGACAGGTAGAAAAATTAAAATATATTTAACATTTTTTACTTAAAATTAAAAAAGAAATTTGTGTCTTGAGTTTCTGCCTTGTATTAATGCTGTTCTCAACATTGTGTATGTATGAGCAAACTTTTTCTTATTTAACAAACTTTAAGACAAAAAATCATCTGATGTACATGAAATTAGGGTGTAGGAATATCTTCTACTTGGGTGTTTAATCCTACCCTTTTTTCTCAAAACTTGTCATTGTCAGTAACCCCAAACTTTACCTAACACTAGATTTTAACCTTACTTGAAATGCGGCTTAACATTTGTTTTGCACGTACTTGAGATATGGTATTTAGTGCACAAGATGCGACTATTAATACATGCTGAGATGTAATTTCGTGAAACAAATCCCACTACAGTTAGACTTCATTGATACATTACCATAGCTACTTAAAAAGCGACTACTAATTCATATGGCTTCTCAATACTGGTTTCATGTGAAATTATCACATAAGTAGCGTCTATTAATACTGGCCTAAGTGAAGTATCAAATAACTACATTAAAAGTATTAAAACAAACTCGATTGTGTCTTGTTAGTGAAAAACTCTGTGCAAAAAATGGTCCAAAGCGTTTTCTTGCATTTGTTTTTCACAAAAATGCAGTCAGTTTACAATATTTATCTTATTTTGTTAAATAACGTTTTGAATAAAATGTTCAAAATTAAATTGACTTCATATTTTTTTTCAGAAACTAATCGGTACTATAATTTAAGAAAAATTAACTAAATACTAAATATTTATTCATTGAATTACTTATTTTATTCAATGTTCTATCATCAGAACATATCCTTCAGATCTATCTTTCAGGTAGTAATCTTATTAATGTAATTTTTAGCCACAATACTTAATGCCAGTGACGAATTAGGTCAAGTAATTCAAGAGTACGAACAATTGGTGCATCAAGGCCATGATGCTGTGAAAAAGTCCCCCGAGAATGGACCCTCGTTACTCGACTTAGACGTCACGAAAGCAGGAGGTGACGCCCTTCTGCCGGTACCCTCATCAAAGACGAGCGACAAGACCCAGTTTGATGTACTATGTGATATATTTTCCAATACAAACTCTGTACCTGTTGTTTCGGATGAAGGCATCTTGAAACCAATTTCCTTGGCGACTACTGGTAATTAGTTACATATTATTACTATTATTACTTCATTGCATCTTGCTGGACAAGTTGCAGTTTTATGGCGTTCGGGGGAGTGTGCTCGAACTCATGAAATCTTATCTGACAAATAGAAGGCAATTCGTGGTAGCCAGAAATACAACATTGTGATTTTGGTAAAAATCTATTGATAACGCTTATGCATTTTACATTTACGAAATCCACGTTCTTCAGGGTTACAGATATTTTATGTTATTCAATGGTTCAAAAATTTTTTTAAGTCATGGCCGTTTTGCACTATTTTTAGTCCAGTCGTTCTAGATTGTGCAGATACAGATCAAATACAGTCGATGAAACTGATATCAATCGATAGCTTATGGTTCTCGTAGTAACATATTAAATTGTTTAGAATTAAAGTTAATAGGATAATTTATAATTAATGAATAACCAGCCAACAATTGAGCCTGTCAGACTTTAGTCATTCATTTCTCGAATCACACTCACTTAATCGTATAAATAAAAATCTGATGTGACCAGGCACATGACTTTATCATACTATATATAAAATTAATAGTTTAGCTGCATGAGATTCTATTTGATCGAGATCGGCCATGTCTGCATTAAAACTAGTAGAACTAGTCAGATATGTTCATTAAAGCTGCGTTCGGATATTGTATTTTCTAGCCGCACCTGATGATGGTTGATTACAATATCGTCCGAAATCGATAGTGAGAAACACTTTATCAACAATAAAGTAATTACCACCATATTGCTTTATTTTTTATATACCTCAATACAGTCGATAATGGAGACGTTCATATATAATATTTTTTTGTACCTTGATCAAAAATGTTCAGGAGACTTAAAAAGACGTATTTCCGCTAAAATCTCAAAAAATTTTTTTGCACGATTACAATACATACTTTACATACTACGTATGATAAAGTAAAAATACTACACTGTAGCGGAAATTTTTATTTCTATTTTCTAGGATATTTGAGCAGTCTTAATAGCAAATCAATGAAGTCGGGAAAATCCACTATGGCTACCAAAAATGTAAAGTTTGTATAAAAGTTTTTGCTGATACAAAGGTATCAAAAAATAAGAGTAAAAAAGATAAGTAAAAGACTTCTTTTTACATTATCAGTTTTGAGATTTTAGTGGAAATATGTCCTTTTGGGTCCCCTGAACATTTTTGACCAAGGGAAAAAAAATGTCGGGGTGTGAGTACACCCGATTTTTGTGGCAACGATTGCAGAGAAACTATACTAAAGGTAAAGTAAATGGTGATATCCAGGCGGGATGCAAATTTTAAATAAATCAAAAATTACAGCCACAACCTGGATTCGAACCAGGTTGTGGCTGTAATTTTTGATTTATTTAAAATTTGCATCCCGCCTGGATATCACCATTTACTTTAGGTGTCGGGTCGAACTTCATATTTAGAAGTTTCATGAGTAAACTTAGAGCTGAAAGAAGTTTTGTTCAAAAGGGTCCAAAGGAACTGGAGGTTTACTCTTAGCATTTTTCAAGAATTTTACAAATGAGCCACCATTTCTGTAATTTCCTTAAAATAGTTAAATAATAAATTAAAGTAGAGGACATTTTGTATAATTCATGTCTATGAAATTTTTTTGGTAAAACTAATGGTTTAGCTACGTGAGCAAATTCTATTTGATCGTGATCGCTTGTGTCTGCATTAAAACTAGTTAGCCAAGTTTGACCAGCCTAGTTTGACATATATTTTGATACTATTGCGTTGGGAAACACTGCTGTATAGTATGATAAAGTAATGTGTCTGGCCACATCAGCTTTTTAGATAAAATTATCAATATAAAAAATGTGCAACTTTGTGTTAATTGAATCGATGTTCTGCCTCTTATAATAGGCAATACATGTTGGTACTCAAAATTCAGTCAGTTGTATGACAGTATGACTGTTCTCATGTTTCCAATTTGAGTTACTTAGGTTAATCAAAGATGGCGTTTTGGTTATATAGGTGATAACTTAAGAAATGACCCCTGAGACTCTGTATAGTCTACTTCGGGCGATGTAGTACTAGTGCTAGAGTACTGCATAGGTTTTTATCTTGATATACATCTTGAATAGACTTTCTTGAGATTACTAAACACTCCCAATTAAGACTACATATATTACGATATTATATCCGGACTTATATTTACAGAAACTGAGCCTACCAAAGTAAACGGAAAATTGAAAGCCTTTGAGCAACTGGATGCTCTCGGCGAGACACTATTAAAACAGAATTTACAATCCGCTGTTAGACAGGGTCACCTATTTCAAAAGTAAGCACCATTTTAATGTTATTTTACTATTCGACGAAATAATTTCAAATGACTAACATCTTACTCTCTAGGAATAACGAAAAAATCCCCATGAACCAGCTTAGTAAAAAGGCGATGGCCATGAGTCTTGGCTTGACAAATGAAGACAAGCCAACCTCAAGTGACTCTTTAAACTTTGACCTAAACTACCTGCTCGAAAAAGCAACGGTTGGCGACCCAAGATTTAAAACCAGCGACCAAAACGGCGACGACTTGTTAGTGGACATAAGCGATGATACTCCGGTGCAGAATGAAGAATCTCCCGTCGAATCAAAAGAAGAAGTTGAGCATAAATCTGAAGAAATCAAAGAATCTCCGAAGGAAGTTAGATCTGAAACGAAACTGAGTGATATAGTTGTGAGTTTGGAGAGCATTAAACCGAGTACGATCAAACCAGTTACCGCGCTTGAGGAGAAAAATGGGATATCGGTGACTCTGCATTTTGCTAGAGATAAACCTAGGGATGACGTTATTGTTATTGTGGTTACCATTGTTAGCAAGAATGAGCTACCACTTAAGAATATTCTGTTTCGCGCCATTGTTCCTAAGGTATGTATAATGTAATTTAAATTCTTGCGTACTGGAAATTTGCTGTCATGCTTTTTTTAGAACCCTAGAACACCAGACATTCGTAAATTTTACGACATGAATGTCTGGCATCGACGCGATATCAAAATAGTTTGGTATTCTAGGGTTAATACATTATCATGATGTTACTGCCTTTATGCTTAACACGGGAATACAGTAGAGTCCCGATTATCCGTGCCCCACTCTGCTATCTATAGTCTATTTAATAACTAGGAGGAATAAAACTAGACGCCAGATTCACATAGGAAGAAAATTGAGAGAACATTACCAGGAATTTTTTTTTTTTTTATTAATAAGCATAAGAAGCTTAGCATATTGAAACTAATCTAAAAGATTAACCATCAATTTAAATCTGAATTCTTAAAACTAGGTACTTGTCTCTAATAGGCTATCCACTGATGTCCCTATATTTACTTTGTCCCAAACAAGAAGCACTAACACTTCACTCACTGTGCTCTGCTTTTTACACATTTCACTGATTGACTAGTTCGAAGGGTTTAGTTCTTTTTAGTCTTCTCACTAGATTCTGGTTGTCCAGTAGCTGCAGGGCCTCTACGTTGACGTGATCGCTTAGGCGAGATTCATGCTTAGTGGCGAATCTTTTTATCTCTTGGATGGCTTGTGGGACACCAAGATCACGGTGCAGGTCACTATTCCGTATGTACCAACGAGCGTTAACCATATTCCTTAGTACTTTATTTTGGAAAATCTGGATTCCTTGTATATTGGAGCTTTTTGCGCAGTCCCAAAGCTGGATGCCGTATAACCAAATCGGTTTTAGTACTTGGTTGTAAACATGTAGTTTGTTCTGTACTGACAACTGAGAGTTTCTTCCCAGAAGCCAGTACAGTTCTCTGTATTTGAGGCCAAGCTCTACTCTTTTCTTCTTAACATGTTCTTTCCACCTTAGTTTTGTATCCAGTGTCATACCCAAATACTTTGCAGTGTTCGCATATGGAACTATGGCGTCGTTAATCTTGACATGAGGTATGTCCTTGATTCTTTTGTTTGTGAAGTTAATGTGGACAGATTTCAGTTCGTTGAGCTTGGTCTTCCATTTTTTGGTCCATTTATATATTTTGTTACTAGCTTGTTGAAGATTCCTGGTAGATTCACCAATAGTTGATCCCACTGCCATTAGAGCCGTGTCATCTGCGAATGTGGCGACTGTTACATTTTCCATCTGTGGAAGGTAACTTGTATATAGTAGATAGAGAATTGGTCCCAATACACTACCCTGGGGTACCCCAGCTTTGACTTCTTTTAGTTCCGAGTATTCATCGACCTGTTTTATTCTGAATAGTCTATCAGATACATAGGATGTTAGCAGCTCGACGTATTGTAAAGGTAGCATACTCTTTAGTTTGTGTATCAATCCTTCATGCCAAACCTTATCGAAAGCTTGTGTCACATCAAGAAAGATTGTTGAGCAAATAAGCTTTTCTTCTAATGCTTTCTCTATGATATCTGTTATTCTATGGACTTGATCTATAGTGGAATGCTTTTCTCTAAAACCAAATTGGTGATTAGGAATTAGTTCTTTTCTCTCAATGATAGGTTTCATTCTCTTTAGAAGCAACTTATCAAAGAGTTTCGATATCATTGGTAACAGTGATATTGGGCGATATGATTTGGCCTCAGTCGGTGGTTTGCCTAGTTTTGGTATCATGATAACTTCTGCTACTTTCCAGACATGTGGGACGTATTTTAATCTGAACGATGCATTTATTAGGTACGTCAGCATAACAATACCTTTCTTAGGTAATTGCTTAAGAACTTCTCCTGTGATAAGATCATATCCAGGTGCCTTCTTTGGATTCAGGTTTGTCTTGATTTCTCTGGCAACTTCCTTTGGAGTAACTAGCTGTATGGCTTCTTCATCATAGATTATATCTTCATTCGTGATTGGCTCTGATTCGATGTTGTGTGGCTGGAAGATTTCTGTTAGATGTTCTGCAAAAATTTCAGCCTTCTGTTTATTGTCTCTTGCCCAGGTACCGTCTCTTCGTCTTATAGGTGGGACATGGGCCACTGGCCTCTTGTATTTCCTCACTGCTTTCCACAGCGAGTAATCTGTTTCTTTATCAGGAGTCAATTTGGTTAAGAAGGATTCCAATGATGCCTCTTTTAGTTTTTGAATTTCGCGTTTAAGTTGTTGGGATTTATTATTAAGTATGGTTTTGTCAGCTGGATCTCGTGACTGTTGCCATCTTCTTCTAGCTTGTCTTTTTTGCTTGACCATTTCTCTAATTTCCATAGGATAATTATTTCCAATAGTTCTGTGGGTGATTTCTTTAGTGTTGTTCCAAGCGGCTTTCTGGATGGTGTTGATGAATTTCTCGGCTTCTACGTCGAGCTGATCTCTGGTTTTAAGCTGGATATTTAGCTGTATAGTGTTTTCAAGCTCTATTTTAAAGCTTACCCAGTCTGTAGTTTTATTGGTCAAGGTTGAGGTATATTCCTTTTTGATTATGCTTTCGCTTAGAGTCATTAGTATTGCAGAGTGATCAGAGTCCAGATCAAAGTTCTCCTCAATATCAATGCAGTTCGGCGAAAATTTTCTTGTTATAAAGAAGTCTAAAAGATCCGGGGTTTTGTCCTGGTCAGTAGGCCAATAGGTTGGCTTACCTGTGGAATGGAATCGACATCCTCTTTCTTGGATTGCTTTTCTCAGCTCTCTCCCTTTTGTGGTTATCACTCTGGAGCCCCAGTCTGTATGTTTCGCGTTATAATCACCACCCAGTATAAACCTTTCTCCGAGATGTTCTAAGAATTTATTATAATCTGTTTTCTTGTGATTAAACATTACCAGGAATGTCACCACCCAGTATAAACCTTTCTCCGAGATGTTCTAAGAATTTATTATAATCTGTTTTCTTGTGATTAAACATTACCAGGAATGTCACCAGATATTTTTGCGGTTAAATTTGAATTATTTTAAGGTTAAACGTATTTCTAAACAACAACAAATATGCTACGGTGAAAATTTTTACGAATTTTTCGCTGGAAAGTCTTAATACATGTTTAAATAGGTGAAAATAAAGCTTGTATTTAAATTTAAAGTCTTAATACATGTTTAAATAGGTGAAAATAAAGCTTGTATATAAATTTACTAATTTATATACAAGCTTTATTTTCACCTATTTAAACATGTATTAAGACTTTCCAGCGAAAAATTCGCTTATATAAAACAAATTAGATATTTACACTACGGGTTACTGAGTAGTCTCTTCGACATCGTAAAAGTGAAATAAAAGGTAACAATTCTGTATGTAATGTATTATCAGTAATAAAAAACTCTAAATACGAATAAGAATTCAGTATGTTATTTTTTTCGGATTTTGTTGGTCAGCCTTGCGGCTGTGGTAAGAACCATTGTCCATAACAATCACTGCGTTTTGTGGCAATTTTGGTAATAAAGCATTGAACCAGTTTTCAAATACATCCGCATTCATTTCTTCATGCTAATTTGCACTTTTTTTACCTTCAAATACCAACAATCCTCCATCAATAAAACCAGCTTTTGATCCAACATGTAAAATGATGAGCCGTCTTCCTTTTCCGGATGGATTTTTGAGTCCCGTACTGTATCGTTCGAGAAAGGCCTGTTTCTTATCTTGAATAGCGGTATCTACCCATAAATTTTCCTTTGTGTGACCTTCATTTAGCCACGTCTCATCTAAATAATAAATTGGCCGTCCTTCTCGTCGAAAATCCTTAATGGCTCTTAACTACTTGCGTCGCCATATAATTATATCGTCACGTTCCAGTAGAATGCTCTTACGGTTTCTCTTTGTAAATCTGTAAAAAAATATACATTATAAAAAGATTGCTGGTGGGCATATCAGTATGAAGCCACGCTCATTCGTGTTTGTAACACGACTCATGCTCCTTCGTGTCTGTACTCACTTGAAATTAATTTTCTTCATATTGGTATAAAGTGACGAACGAGACATTGTTGGAAGTTCTGGATGACTTTTAATTTCGTTTAAAATTTTGTCAAACGTCGGAATTTCATTTTTATAAAAAAAACCACGTATTATTCGCCGTATAGCATTTTTCTCAATGTCATCAACATTTGTTGCTGTTGACGGTCTGCCTCCCCCACTTCTGGAGCTGCGAATCTCTCCGGCCTCCTTGTACTCTTTTATCACGCGGTACACAGTGGATCTAGCTACCCCTATAAATAAAACAAAATAGAACTGTAATTTGGATTGATATTTTAAAGACAATACAAATCAAATCAAAATTTAATTAAGCCTGTGATGAAACCAAAAAGGTTCAGGTACTACAAAGTATTGCAATATAATTGTAAATTAATTGTCTTACCCATTGTATCCACAATTTTAGCTTGAAAGGTTCAGGTACTACAAAGTATTGCAATATAATTGTAAATTAATTGTCTTACCCATTGTATCCACAATTTTAGCGATCACAGCGAGTTTTTTTGTTTGGGATTCGTTAGTTACAATCTGTTTGTACAAATTTAAAATACCTTGCTTTTCAGCTAAGGTTAAGTGACCCATTTCTAACATTTTACGCTTTTTCAGAAGCGAAACTTGCACTGAATTTGTAGTTGGCACAGAATCCATATTTAGTTCTTGTACGAGCTGCTGATAAAATTGAACTGAAGTCGTGAATAACACACAAAACAATGTTTATGGGATCTGGTACCTAACCTAACTGGATTTCAAAGTGCGCGCGATAACGTAAATTTGCCTGGTGTAAAACCGTCTGGGATCCAGCCAATCACAGGCGAGGTCTTCCTAGTACCACGTTTGAAAAGTTCCTCCTAGTTATTAAATGGACTATATTATAGTATGTTAATATTCACGATGTAATAATAGTAATAATAATAAATCTTTATTCATTCCAAAAATCAAACACATTGATATAGGACAAGTCAAAAACAAAAATTGCAGCTGTTGGGACGCCAAACGGTTAATAGGACAAATTTTCATTTAAAAAAAGATGAATTATTTACGAATATAGAATTTTAAATTTTGACAGTAGTAAAAAATAAAATAATGTTGTATTTTCAGGTGTGTAAGGTGAAACTGCAGCCTCCATCAGGAACAGAATTGCCAGCCTTCAATCCATTTCTTCCACCCTCGGCCATAACTCAAATAATGTTAATTTCGAATCCGGAGAGTGTTAATGTTTCCCTAAAGTTCATAGTAAGTTATAATATCGACGATGAGACGACAACCGAGATGGGCGAAATTGATAGGTTACCGAACATGTGCTAAGGCGGTAGTACCGTGACGCTGGATATTGTGATCCGATTGTTTAGTCATTCCATTTAATTAAGCGATATTATATTTTCATTACGTTTCATTATACTTAATCGTGTTTATTTCTATTGCTTGATATGATAAACGTTGCCTTGTCTATGGTACTTAGTCAACAGACGTCACTTATATAGATTTTACGCAGAAGTTAAGAGGTATCTGGTCGTGATATATGCAAAGAAGAATCTCCTAGATCGTGTTCTCTATTCAAATTATTTACGAAAGACGTAGTTTTCAGTCTATGCACTTGGTTTGTATTGTATTGTTTTGTGATATTTTCTAGTATTTTGTTTTA
Organism: Aphodius sticticus; assembly: GCA_963966075.1. Lineage (NCBI taxonomy): Eukaryota > Metazoa > Arthropoda > Insecta > Coleoptera > Scarabaeidae > Aphodius > Aphodius sticticus. The sequence continues at coordinate 28,426,117 of OZ014509.1, forward strand.
TACATTGAAATTGTGGTTATTATTTAAATTTACAAATACACTATGTTATATATATATATATTTATATGATTGTTTTATTTTGTCCTTTCTTTGCAATTATTTAGTGTAATAACGAAGATTGCATTGGCATAACAAATTATACGAAATATAGCTGAAATATATGTAAATATACAACAGCCCGAAGCTGTTGAGAATTGCATGCTTTTGTTGTATTACAGAGATATTCTTTTTCAAATCCATGGAGAAATAGTCCGCCTATAAATTATCTATGATCTACATGCTCGACGACTGTAAATGTTATACGTTAACGATGTGAAACTCGCGGTCCTCATAAAAGGGTTAAAGATTGTAATATAAAAACCTATTTGTATATATTTTTTAATGATAGAGATTGCAAGGACCTTCAGGTTATTGACACTAGTTTTTACTTATTAGGCAGCAGAACAGTCATTTTTATTCAAAAATCATTTTTCAATAATTATAAAAGGATGTAATTTCTCTGTGGCTAACCGAGTATTTGACGGTGGCTATTACTTCTAATTACCTACGATATGACGTATTAAAGAAAGAACCCGCTAAACATGTTATATTGTGACTACATTCTGTAACATTGTATGAAAGTAACTTTTGTAACATATTTTTGTTACGTTATTACAACATTGTTGAAACATTCGTAACACAATGTTTTATTGACAACATTTTATATACATTAATACAACATACTTTCACCATCAATAACACATTTCATGGAGAACAGTTTATCCATATAAGTGCTTCAGTTAGGTAGTTCGCCTAGCGACTGTTAGATGGCGCTGGTAAGTCACATCACCTTTCGGTATAAATACTCAAGCTGAAATGAGTATTGCCTGTTGTTGCCAGTGTTCTCGGTTTAATGATAGCTTCGGTTCCATCTTCGATAAGCGCAACGGAAACGCTTCTCGTTGTCGGAATGCGCAATTGAGCTCTGCGCACGTAATTACTGTCATTTTTGACAGTAGTGATCAATTGCGCACTGGTGTCTCCTGTGCATTCCGACAACGAGAAAAACGTATCCAGCCTCCTTTACGACTGTAGAACGGGTTTTAATGACTCTTACGCTCTGCGTAATCCGGGAGTACGCAAAAGTAAAAATGTTGCCAACCGGTAATTTTAACGTTGTTAAAATATTACAACTAATGTTGCTAATCTGTCATTTAAACTTGTTGAAATATTACAAAAAATGTTGCCAACTTGTAATATAAACGTTGTAAAAATATTACAAAAATTGTTACAAACATGTAACAACTTGGATTGTAATGTATCCGCGGTAGGACATAAAAAGTTGTATAAATATAACAGTTATATTACTTGTTATATAACATTACATGGAACAAAGTTACAAAAAAGTTGTATAAATATTACAGTTATATTTCGTTGCTTAGTGGAATGGAATATGGATATCTTGGAGGGTGGGACGATTCCCACAGCACCTAGGCCTCATTAGGCCCCTTTTGCTAGCCTCCGGGGGTACCTGTAGCTTAGGCTGTGTCTGCCTCGAGCAATCCTGTGGCCTTCGTGAAGGCGAGGACGTCGCTCGGCGGTACCCCTCTGATGGCGGATAAATCCAGCCATCTTTCACCCAGGAAATGTTGTCGTAATGTCGAAAGTGCCGGACATTCGCACAGAAAGTGTTCTGCCGTCTCTTCCTCGCTTTCGCATCCTCTGCACATTTGGTCCTCTAGGATTCCGATGCGGGTTAGATGCTTTTTTAGTCTGCAGTGCCCTGTATAGATTCCGGTTAGCAGTCTGAGGTTGCTTCTGGTAAGTTGAAGGTAGTACATTGTGGTCTTTGGGCAAGGGGCTCGTAGGGTTTCCCTTGCGAAAACACACTTGGTGGTTTCGTCCCATCTACTCCTGAAGAGAGTGTGGGATGTTCCTGCTAGTACGCTGAGTAATGTTTTTAGGGTCGGTGGTATCGCTGGCTCAGGTCCTATATAGGTCGTCCTCGCAGCGTGTTTTGCCAGGCGATCCGCTTCCCTGTTCCCTTTGCTTTTACCGTGCCCCTTTATCCAGTGGATGGATATCGTTTTATTCGCTTGTGCTGCTTTTGTCAGGGCTTCGGTACATTGTTGTACAAGTCTGGAGGTTATGAGAGGTCTCGACAGCGCTTGTATTGTTGCTCTACTGTTTTTCAGTAATAGTTTTGGCTGCGATTGTTAAGGCAATCAGCTCTGTTTGTGTTATAGTTGTGTACCTTCCTAGTGGTAGACCGATTTTCATATTCGGTGCTCGGGAAAAGACCCCTGCTCCAGATTTATGTGGGTGTTTTGACCCGTCTGTGTATATGTGGACGGATCCTGATATTTCCCCCTCAGTTGGTGGTATGAGGGATGTTGTGAAGGACCTTCTGAAGTTATAGCGGGGTGGAAAATCATCTACCTGAGCCTCTAGGAGAGGTGTCCGTAGGACAGCCTCGCGCCAGAGGCGGAGACGAGTTTCACCAACCCTACCAGTTTCCCAGAAACCTGCCGTACGAAGCCGGAGGATGCCCGCCAAGGCCACTTCCTCCACATGTATGTCAAGGCAGAGCATTGCCTCCATCGCGGCCGTCGGTGTGGTGTGCATGACTCCTGTTATGTTTAAGCATGCGGTCCTTTGTATGTGATTGAGGTCTTTGATAGCCGTCTTAAGTTTGGTTCTGGGCCACCATATTACTGCTCCGTAAGTTAGCATTGGTCGTATGATGGCGGTGTATATCCACATTGCGATTTTAGGCGAAAACCCCCACGTTCGTCCTATCGCTCTGCGGCACTGCCAAAAAGATATCTGTGCTTTTTTTGCTCTCTCTTCCAGATGATCTCCCCATCTTAGTTTGCTGTCAAAGGTTATGCCCAGGTATTTCACCTTGGCAGCAAAGGAAAGCTTGGTGTTTAGGAGCGTGGGTGCTCGTAGTTCTGGTAGTTTTCTTTTCCTGGTGAAAAGTACCATCTCTGTTTTCCCAGGGCTGACTGAGAGTGAGTGGTCTTTGCACCATGTTGTGATTAAGTTGAGGGCGGATTGCATCCTGTCGCATATTATATCCTCAAATTTGCCTGTAAGTAGAATTGTTAGATCGTCTGCATAAGCTATTGTGTAGTACCCTTCTCGGTTTAAAGCCTTTAGTAGGCTGTCGAGGACCAGGTTCCACAGCAGGGGTGAGAGAACTCCACCCTGTGGGCACCCTTTGGCTACAAGACATCTGACAGATTGGGTACCTACATTGACATTTACTGCCCTTTCCTGCAGCATATTGCCGATCCATTCGGTTATTATCGGTTCTACTTTGTGTTCCATAAGGGAGGTCTTAATCTTGTGGAACATAGTTTTGTCAAATGCCCCTTCAATGTCTATGAACACTCCTAGGGTTGATTGCTTGTTGTCCAGTGATTTTTCTATGCGTCCTGCTACCATGTGCAGTGCAGATTCAGTGGACTTTCCTTGCATGTATGCATGCTGATTTGGGTGTAGAGGTATTGTTTCGGAAAGTTTTTCCCGTAGATGTCTGTCACATAGTTTTTCCATGGTTTTCAGGAGAAAGGATGTGAGGCTAATTGGTCGATATGATTTGGTGTTGAAGTAATCTTGTTTTCCTGGTTTGGGGATGAAGATTACTTTTACTTCTCTCCATTTCCGGGGTATATAGCGCAGTGCTAGACTCGCCCGCAGAATGGTGATAATGTGGGGACTGATGGTTTCCAGACCCCATTGTAATAGGGCGGGAAATATACCATCAGGTCCCGGAGATTTGAAGGGTGAAAAGGTTGATATAGCCCAGGTAAGCTTCTCCAGGTCCACTAGGCACTCTGTCAAATGCCAGTCATCCAGTGTGGGTCTGACCTGGGCGCTCTTCGCCCATTTTTTGTCGGTTAGGGGTGTGCTTCCTGGGAAGTGTGATTGCATTAGTATTTCCATGCTTTCTTCAAGGTCATCTGCAAAGCTCCCATCTTCGCGTTTAACGATGCCTATATCTGGTAGGGGATCCTTGGAGAAAACCTTTTTCAGTCTGGCGACTACGGTAGTGCTTTGCACTTCCCCGCAAAAGGATCTCCATGCTTCCCTTTGTTTTTGTCTAACGAGTTTTTTAAATTCTTTGTGGGTGTTTTTGAAAACTTCCCAGTCTGAATTTGATTTAGAGAATTTGGCTTTGTTATATTGAATTTTGGCCATTTTCCTTAAGTTTTCCAGTTCAGCACACCACCAAGCAGCAGTGGCACTATTGTTCTCAGCCGCTTGCATGGGGCATGCTTTGTGGTATGATTTGATTAGGGCGTTTTGGACAGTATTTACATACCGTTCGAGTTTTCTATTTGTTTGTGGTACTGTCTGGGACAGTAGTTGAAGTTTCCCGCTTAGTGCAACACTGAAGGTGTCTATATTCGTGCGTTTGGGGTTTCTATATAGTTTTACTGAGCGTTCACACGCTCGTATTGAAAACTGTAGCCATCTGTGATCTGACATGGTCACGGAATCAGACACGTGCCAGTCACCTATGGTGTTTGAGATACTGTTTGAGGCCAGTGTGATGTCAATCACAGTCTGACTGCGCGACGTTACGAAGGTAGGTTCGTTGTCACGGTTAAGTATATCTAGATTATTGCTAACTATAAAATCATGCAGTAGCTTACCTCTGTAGTTGATGTTGTCGCTACCCCAAGACAGCTTAGTGGGTATGCAACATTATTTGTAAAAGTTATAAAGATTTCTCTGTGCTGCCAGCGAATTTGTACTATATCGGTATCTACATACTATCGTCTTTTAGGGGTTGTTAGCAATGGTTCAAAAGTCCCATCGTTTGAGGGTGGCTACCAATTAGAAAACCTACAATTTGACGAATGGAAAAAGTTATGCAACAATACAGCGTTTAATTGCGGATGGCTAGCACTTCTCATTACCTACAATATGACACCTCTGTCAACTTGGCCCCACCTTTTTGGAAATTTGAAATTCTATTCCTACAGATCGTTTGCACCTATTTTAGGTTCGTTTGCGCCCCGCCGTTTTCTAAATAAAATTAAAACAAATTCGGAGGGGCCAGATTCGCAATAGCTCCTCCTTTTTTTAGAAATTTGAAATTCTATTTCTACAGTACAGTTCGTTTGCAATTGTTTGCACCCTTTGTAGTTTCGTTTGCACCCCTACCGTTTTCGTGAGAAAATTCGTGAGAAAAAAAAAACATTTTTGCGAAGTGTGAACTAGGCACCTCATTTTTCAAAACTACACATTCTTTTTACAAATCGTTTGCAATCTGTTTGCAATTGCTTGCACCCTTTTTTGTTTCGTTTGCACCACTACCAGTTTCGTGATAAAATTAAAATAATTTTGTGAAGTGTGAACATAGCCCCTCCTTTTTCAAAATTTCAATTCTTTTTTCTACAGATTGTTTGCAATTCGTTTGCACTTGTTTGCACCCCTACCGTTTCCCAAATATATTTAAAATAAAGTTTTAAATAAAAACCTATCCCTCTTTTTACAATTATCAATATTATTTTCTATAGATTGATTACCATTGTTACGCATAAGTTTCCAATGTTTTGGAAAAATTTCACCCCGTTTTACACACCCTCCGGTGCCCTCCCGTCCGAAAAGACCACGGGCCGCCACTGGTTTAAACCCTCTTTGTTTTTCCAACCGAAAGGGACGTCTTTTTACTACCTACATCTAGTTTGCGCAGGCAAAACGTAGCGATTTCTAGGCATGAGTTTACACGTTACCGTCATTTTGATAATTTTACCTGTGCAAACTACATTTTATGGTTGTTGCGTCGGAAACGAGCGTATATTTATAACCTGTGTTTATGAACGTTAAGTTGCATCCCTGAAGAAATATTAAAATTATGACTTTTAGCGGCTTGTATTTATAAGAAAGGCAAACAAAAAACACTACTTCTTATTCTTCTTGTTCTTTTGTGCATCACAGGCTCCTATCGGACCGTTCGCAATGGGAATTCACACGAAGCCACAGCCAAAATTGAGTAAAATAAAAATGGAGTATCCTCCAGTCACAGACTTGGGAAGTTTTCGAAGAAGAAAATGAGTGGAATTTCTCGGATCGTGGCGGCACACGTATATGCGCCGTTACTTCGTACTGTGTTTCAACTTATTCAGAAGCGCGACGCGCACTGCCACGGCCACAGTCAAACTCACACTAAAAAAAAAAAACACTAAAAGACGGCTAAGGACTGTAGCGATTACCTGAGGATGGATTTTGAAATATACAGAAAGTAGTTCATCGTCACTATTTGGGCAGCTAAAATTGCTACCAGGTCAAAATACCACAAGTTAGGAATATATACATCATCTTTGCCAACCCCATATCGAGTCGAATCTATAACTTTTTCTTCTCTTTTCTGTAGTACGACCGCATAGAATTTTTTTTACAACGGTATCTCGTGTAGAGTTGTCGTCAACCTCTTTAAATTTTGCAACCAATTTTTCGTAAGCTTTATTTTTCTTATCTCTATCTGAGTAGCCCCTACTCTTTGTTTGCTACAAACAGGGCTTACTTCGGTGCAATTTCTAATGTCAGACATTGCGATAACACCTATAGTGACAAAATTATCAAATATGTCATAAATGACTGAACAAATAATCATTAAACCGTCTACACGCAACGTCAAAACAAAATAACTGCGCGTTGCTCCGTCTAAAGATCAACGCAAATCTGAATTCGCACAAGCCGCTCTTAGTTTGCACGAATGACGGTCTTTTGCGTCTACACGTTACGTTTCACCTGTGCAAACCAGGTTTGCGCAGGTAAAACCACTAGCACGACGGAGCATGTAAACGGCCCTTTACAGTTTGTTTAACCGTTGAAGTTTTTAATTTCATATTGTGGTTTGAACTGTCATCTTTTCGTAACTATGTTCTTAAGATTGCCAGCAGGTCTGTGGGCTATAGTGTTACATGATGTTACTATTGGTGTAATTGGTTTATTAGTTTTATGTAATTTTATGAGACTCTAACTTTTTTGTAAACTTTTAGATAAAGCCTGATAATGTCAAAAGACGAAGTGAATCGCTCTACTTTTTAAAATTAAATTAAATACTAGTTTTTACCCGGGGGAAGTTAGCAATAAAAGTTAGCAATAAGTTTGTTTTTCAACCGATTTTAATAAATGATACATCATTTTAAAGCTCATAACGTCCTGATAGCCCATGAGTTTTGCCCGGTCGATCAAATCATAATTAGTGCCCTAAAAATACGAATGAAAGTTGACATTTTCGACTATTTGGTAAAGTTTTAGGCACCATATTTCGGCTATGACTTAACCGATCATAATGAGCAATACATTAATCGAAAGCACAAGGCTTCATGTACTCTATATAGTTTTGCCCGATCGAAATTATAACAATTAGCGCGGTGGGAAATTAACAAAGTTTGAGCGTTCTGGAGCGCTAATAGCAGCTATACCAGGAGCGCCGTTCGATAAAAGAGCCAGCAATAAGTACTTTTTCTCAGTCGATTTCGAAAATTTATACATCAGTCGATAGCCTAGAGCCTGCTTTATCTGCATGCGTTTTGCCCGATCGAAATTATAACAATTAGCGCCGTAGGAAATGAACAAAGTTTGCGTGTTCTGGGGCGCTAATGGCGGCTATACTCGCTGCACCGTTCGATAAAACAGCCAGCAATAAGTACTTTTTCTCATTCGATTTTGAAAATTTATACACCAGTCGATAGCCTAGAGCCTCCTTTATCTGCATGCGTTTTGCCCGATCGAAATTATAACAATTAGCGCCGTGGTAAATTATCAAAGTTTGAGCGTTCTGGAGCGCTAATAGCAGCTATACCAGGAGCGCCGTTCGATAAAAGAGCCAGCAATAAGTACTTTTTCTCATTCGATTTCGAAAATTTATACATCAGTCGATAGCCTAGAGCCTGCTTTATCTGCATACGTTTTGCCCGATCGAAATTATAACAATTAGCGCCGTAGGAAATGAACAAAGTTTGCGTGTTCTGGGGCGCTAATGGCGGCTATACTCGGTGCACCGTTCGATAAAACAGCCAGCAATAAGTACTTTTTCTCATTCGATTTTGAAAATTTATACACCAGTCGATAGCCTAGAGCCTCCTTTATCTGCATGCGTTTTGCCCGATCGAAATTATAACAATTAGCGCCGTGGTAAATTAACAAAGTTTGGCCGCGGAGAAGTTAGCCAAAAAAGATAGTCATAACTTTTCTTTTTCGAATTTTGTTATGAAACATATATCAAATGATAGGGGTGTTCAAGTACTATACGCCATAGTTTTGCTCCGAAAATTCATTAAACGGTGTTGTCGGAAATTTGATTTATTTCGTTACGCGTCACCTTATAAGAGCTCTTGTCATCTCAATAAAGAATTGCCCATAACTTTTTGCAACAACCCCATAGAGAAACAAGTGATACAAATTCGGAAAGCGCATACAATTTTGCATCCAGTAATGGTATTGGGAAGGTGCTACCCCTAATATCACCTACCCCAATACACCTATAATAGAAGAAATTGGCGCGCCGGTCGACTAAGAAGTGGTATTAATGAACATAACTCACGGTAAAATTATTGCATAACTTTCCTAAGTACGTCAAATTATAGGCAATTAAATGTACTATTTACCTTTGAAAGCTCGGAGTTTTGCTCGACGGCGAACAACCCTTGAATAACGATTATGTCCGTACGCAACCGTCCCCGCCGGCAATCATATGTCGGGTGGTTGTGGCAGGAAAATGTTTATAACTTTTGTAAATATTGTTGCATAACTTTCTATCATATATCAAATGGTAGGTAATTAAAAGGGGTTCTCACCCTTCGCCGCTCGGAGTTTTGCTCGATGGCGAACAACTCTTAAATGGCGATAATGTCCGTACGGTACCAGTACGACTGGCAATTATATATCAAGTGGCTGCTGCAGAAAATCATTGATAACTTTTGCAAATATTGTTGCATAACGTTCTATCATAAATCAAACTCTAGGTAATTAAAAGTGCTTCTCATGCTTCCCCGCTCGGAGTTTTACTCCCTGGCAATCAACCCTTAGATGACGATAATGCACCCAGTTTGAAATTGCTGTATTAAAGGCAACTGGCAACTCCTTATCGCTAGCTATCGTTTGCTTTTATTGGACCTTTACTTAACTCCGACCTATAATCTGATATATGATAGAAAATTATGCAATTTTATTTGCAAAAATTATAAACATTTTTCTGCAAGAAGTGACTTGCATGTGATTGCCTCTCATACTGCTTCCGTTCGGACAATATCGCTGTTACAGGGTTGTTTGTCGTGGAGTAAAGATCTAAGCGGGGAAGAAGCACTTTAAATTACCTACAAGTTGATATATGATAGAAAGTTATGCAACAATATTTGCAAAACTTATAAACATTTTCCTGTAACAACCATCCGACGTATGTTTGCCGGCGCTGACGGTTTCGCACGGACATTATCGCCATTTAAGTGTTGTTCGCCGTCGAGCAAAACTCCGAGCGGCGAAGGGTGAGAAGTCCTTTTAATTACCTACAATTTGAAATATGATAGAAAGTTATGCAACAATATTTGCTAAAGTTATAAACATTTTCCTGCCACAACCACCCGACATATGATTGTCGGCGGGGACGGTTGCGTACGGACATGATCATTATTCAAGGGTTGTTCGCCGTCGAGCAAAACTCCGAGCTTTCAAAGGTAAATAGTACATTTAATTGCCTATAATTTGACGTATTTAGGAAAGTTATGCAATAATTTTACCGTGAGATGTTCATTAATACCATTTCTTAGTCGACCGCCGCGCAATTTCTTGTATTATAGGTGTATTGGGGTAGGTGATATTAGGGGTAGCACCTTCCCAATACCATTATTGGATGCAAAATTGTATGCGCTTTCCGAATTTGTATCACTTGTTTCTCTATGGGGTTGTTGCAAAAAGTTATGGGCAATTCTTTATTGAGATGACAACAGCTCTTATAAGGTAACGCGTAACGAAATAAATCAAATTTCCGACAACACCGTTTAATGAATTTTCGGATCAAAACTCTGGCGTATAGTACACCCCTATCATTTGATATATGTTCATAACAAAATTCGAAAAAAAAAGTTATGGCTATCTTTTATGGCTAACTTCTCCGCGGTAATTATGATCCCGATGATTTTATTATTAAGTTTTTATTACATGATGCTGTCGATACACAACGCGTCAATTGCGAACTAAAACTGACACAAAATCCAATCGAACATATTCCCAAGAACGACATCAAAAGTTCCGACTGCACTCAATAACTACCCGCAAGAACTTGACAAAAACGATCTACCGGCACCCTTTGATATTAGCAAAGCCCCAATGTCGGCACTTTCTTTGTGCCTTTGTCGGCATTTGGTGGCGGCATCACTTGGTGCGGCGTTCGACTAAGGCCCACTACGGCGCCAAAACAAATGTACTGAAATCATTAACTCAGTTGTTAAAATTGACTTCTTCGCGAATTGCATATTCGCATTTCACAAAATGTATGACGAGCTTCGATCTAATTTGTCGTAAATATCTACGTGTCAGGAATACAAAATAAAAAAGTTTGTGATCTGTATACCATGTATGGTCGTTTCTCAATGTCTCCGGAGCACAAAATTTGTTAATTATTCTTGCCCGCTAATTGTTTGAATCTCGACCGGGCAAAATGAGCATAACTCGTTGCCACCCTAAGCTATCGATTGGTGTATAATTTGTTCAAATCGGATGACAGGAAGTGCTTATTTTTTATGCTTTTGTTGTTCGGTGTTCAAGGCATGCGGTTGAACTGTGTTGTCCAAATCCCCACGACGCTAGTACTTTGTTATTAGTTTTCACACGCTAATTGTTATAATTTCGATCGGGCAAAACTCATGGAGATAAAGGAACCTCTAGGCTATCGACCGGTGTACAAATTTTCAAAATCGGATTGGAAAAAGTACTTATTGCTGGCTGTTTTACCGAACGGTGCACCGAGTATAGCCGCTATTAGCGCCCCAGAACACGCAAACTTTGTTCATTTCCTACGCCGCTAATTGTTATAATTTCGATCGGGCAAAACGCATGCAGATAAAGGAGGCCCTAGGCTATCGACTGATGTATAAATTTTCGAAATCGGATTGGAAAAAGTACTTATTGCTGGCTCTTTTATCGAACGGCGCTCCTGGTATAGCTGCTATTAGCGCTCCAGAACGCTCAAACTTTATTAATTTCCCACGGCGCTAATTGTTATAATTTCGATCGGGCAAAACTATATAGAGTACATGAAGCCTTGTGCTTTCGATTAATGAATTGCTCATTATGATGGATTAAGTCATAGCCGAGATATGGTGCCTAAAACTTTACCAAATAGTCGAAAATGTCAACTTTCATTCGTATTTTTAGGGCACTAATTATGAGTTGATCGACCGGGCAAAACTCATGGGCTATCAGGACGTTATGAGCTTTAAAATGATGTATCATTTATTAAAATCGGTTGAAAAACAAACTTATTGCTAACTTTTATTGCTAACTTCCCCCGGGTCTCGTTTTTACGTGTTACGTTGTCTTTAATCATGAGAATGACAGGATGGATACCTTTGTACACCTTTGAATATATAGTTACAGAAGTTTTGTTGCGTTTACGCGAACAAACAAGGTGGTTATTACACAAGACACCTAACCTTCTCATGGACTTGTCTCAGAAATAGTCAAGTTTTTACTGCATGCTGTTATTTTTTATTATGAAATATGATTTTCTATCATGTCGTCAACGTCTTCGATAAAGAAAGGGTTTTGCCCAACACATAAATACGTTGTTACTCTTTACTTGCTCTTGACATTTTTTTAGACGTACAACATTTCAATGCGTGTAACTCGTACTTAAACTATGCACAGACATTTTTGTAAATATTAGAAGATCTAGAAGCTTCCTAATAACGCTCATAGTCATCTGATCAATAGAAGCAAACTATTGTAAAAAAAAACAATTCGGTGTTTCTTAGACCGTGATAACTCGCGACGCATCCAGGCCATTGCCGGGAATCGTATTTTTTAAACGTATAATGCTTCATCCAAGGATTTATTATTTATCTTTTATCAAATAAAGACTATATATAATTGCAATGAATGAGCAACACATTATTCAAAATATCGCAATTGAATTGATAGCACTTGCTGCACAAACCTCGTAAGTACATGTTTGTTAAAATAATCATAATGTACGCAGAGAAACTGCTACATAATATCAGATAATTGGTATCAGCCGACCCACGAAATCATCGTGTGTACTTAAAAAAACAAGTAATGTCAGTTGATAACAGTTCCGCTTACATATACGGCTACTATCACATCGTTTAGTTTAAACTCGACGTCCGTGTTTGTTCACTGAATTGATCGAGAGTTTATGTTATTCGATACAATGCGGGTGACTCCTGATCACTGGAATACATTTCTCGACTTTGCTGAACAAAATCCGGAATTGATCACGAACAGGTACCATGGAATCCACGGGAACATGGAAAGAAATAATCTTTGGACGAAGGCTGCCAATGGCCTGAACGCTCTTGGACACGGACAGAAGACAGTAGCGCAATGGAGAAAGGTGCGTGACTTAGCAATTTTTATTGGAAGTAAATCATAATTTTCTTTGAATTAGGCAGTTACCGATTGGAAAGCGAAAACAAAAGCGAAACTGTCAAAACCTTACAACGAAATTGCGCTAACTAGAACAGAGAGGAGACTGTTGACATTGATGGGTAAACAAGCTTTGAGGAAACGAAGAAAACTTATTATCATACCCGGGCCTGGTGAGGTAAGTTTTTGGCAGTCCTTCTAATTAACATGCGGTATATACTATATATGTAAACAATGGTATCTATAGAAATTCGCAAGTTAATAATATCAACAAAAATAGACAAATATTTAGAGCAACTGATTATTCAGTAGATAAAACAGAATACGTAGTCATAGTGACAAGCAATATTTGCATTTTAACGTCATAATGTGCTCATTAAAGACACTCAAAGAGATACACATTAAAGATACTCAAATAAGAAGGCACTAGATTACTGCCAAGCAATATCACCATGTATAAAAACATTTTGATAAAAGGGAATTCAGAATTAGGATTGGAGTATGTACCTACATGATTTTGTGTTAGGAAAGTGACTAGGAGTTTTTAGTTTGCGATGAATACAAATCCGGGGTGAAAAGTTACGTATCACCTCAGGTTTGCGAATAAACCGTGTGATGCACACGACAATTCGGTAAAAAAATCGTTCATTTTGATCAAACCAGTCTCGTACTGTTGTACATTATGTTACCGACAATGTATATTGACGCAACCTGCTGAATGCCTGGCTGGGCATAGGTACTGTGCCGTGTAGGGTTGCCAGGTGTCATGGATTCAGCTCTACATTTTTTCGTGTCCTGTGTAATACCTCCGCAGGATGCAGCACTAATACCTGAAGTTTGCAAAATGACAATTGTTGCAGATCTTGTTTGTCTCACAGAAATGAAAACTAATCTGGATAATATGCACGATGCACGTGATAGTCAGCTTTATCTGTCTAGAATCAGTAGAATCTTTATCTTGCTTAGATAAGGACTATAATAAATATCTGCACTTTGACGTCAAACTAATTATAGCATCGAGAAGGAGGTCAGCATTATAGAAAAGTTTGGTTTGATTTTTTAGTGACAGTTGTAGACTGTAGGTAACGAAAAATTGTGGCATAGAAGACATCTCTCATATACCCTACAAACAAAATTGAAACATATTTACGGTAGAAATAAATTTTTAAACTAAAAATATACTGCGCTTACGCTTAAGTAAACTTTGAGGAAGGAAATTTGATCTACCCTGTGTTGGAATAAAAAATGGATTTTTTTGCTTTATTCAACATGAGGCTTGACTGCTGATGTATTACCCTCTTATCTGTCCCGTAATTATTGGCATCTAACTATTCCAGGGGAACCCACATCTTAACGTGAGCTCCGAGCCATGGGAGTGGTAAATAAAATTCTATAAGTTCTTAGATTATTCTATTGTTAATTATTTTTCGTAGAGCTTCAAACACGGCAATAAAAGATTTCTTCATTTTTATGTGAGGTTATGCTGTTGTTTAGCAGATTAGTACTGTTGTTTAGCAGATTAGTAATCTATGAAGAAAGTAAGACTTACCATACTTTTTTTTATAAAATGGACCAAAGATGCGATTTTCTGCCTCATAAAAAATGAACCAACGTTGTTATTAATCCCCCGATTGATGTGAACCAAAAGGCAAACGTAATTGCTTATTTTACAATTTATCTACGACTCATAAATACAGTCACTCATTATGAAGACGCAATAATCAAAATCTATGGAGAAATAATCCCGTGCGGTAATTGGTTTACAGCAGTTACACGTAAATTTATGAATATCGAAAATTTATGCTTGTTTCGAAAAGTACCACCTTTGATACATTCAACGAAAAAATGCAATTATTTCCAAAACAGTAGATTTTACACAAAAGTGGGAAAAATATATATATACAAAAAATTTAACCATATACAAGCTGTTTCAATTGGAAAATCGATATTCTTGGGACGGAAGCTATTTGATAGAAGTAGTCCAATATTGTGAACACGCTGTCAGCAAGTGATATATGTGGAGGTTGTTTCTTTTTAGAAAAAAAAGCAATAACGCAAAAGCTTCAAGGACTGGGGTAGCACTACATAAGTGCTTTATGCACTAAAATTTTGCAAATAATTCTAAAATATAAAGAAATATATATATGCCAACAAAAAATAAGTTGACATCATTCCACGACACTGGCACCATCTATAACAAAGAAAAGTTTTGTATATTTTTGTCACTGAATGCGTGATTACCAAGATAATCATATGTTAGATTAATGATGATTCACTAACCTGGACCAACCTGAATATTATTTTTATTCTTATTATATATTTTGTATTTTATACATTTATTAACACTTTTTCTGACGTACATTTATTGTTGTTGTTCGAATTCTGTTAAATTATCATCAAATATCACATGTTTTGATTATCAGAAATATTCAGATTTCAAGCAAAAACTGTTAAATTCTAATTCAAATTTCAAACACACTATATAACTCAGTTGCCTTCAAGATTCGGGGTTATCATCTACGACCTATAGAACGACTGTTTACGAAATAAAATGTTGAGTAAGTTTCTGAGATTTTGCTGCAGAACTTTTTAGTTGATTTGTAGAAACCCGTTCACGGTTTGTTAGTCAAATTATGTGGTCTATACTGGAGACACTATTTTTGTGATGGCATATGTTAACTTTTTACTTTATCATACGCAGTATGTAAAGTATTGTAATCGTGCCAAAAAAAAATTTGAGGTTTTAGCGGAAATATGTCTTTTTGGGTCCCCTGAACATTTTTGACCAAGGTACAAAAAAATGTCTGTGTGTGTGTGTGTGTGTGTGTGTGTGTGTGTGTGTGTGTGTGTGTGTGTGTGTGTGTGTGTGTGTGTGTGTGTGTGTGTGTGTGTGTGTGTGTGTGTGTGTGTGCCCGTTTTTTTGTGACGACGATTCCGGAGAAACTACTAAAGATATCGGGACGAAACTTCATATTTAGAAGTTTCATAATCAAACTTAGAGCTGAAAAGCTTTCTGTTGAAAAGGGTCCAAAGGAACTGGAGGTTTAGTCTTAGCATTTTTGAAAGATTTTGCAAATAAGCCGCCATTTCTGGAATTTCGTCGAAATAGTTAAATAATAAATTAAAGATGAGGAAATTCTGAATAATTTATGACTATGAAATTTTTTGGTACTATCAATAGTATAGTTGCATGAGCAAATTCTATTTCATCGAGATCGGTCGTACTGCATTTAAACTAGTAGCCAGGATATATCAGAAATTATGATTCTAATGACAGTAGGTAATGTCAGGCTAATGTTTTGACATGATTTTGACAATACCTACTGTCAATATAAGCTGCGTTCGGATATTGTACACCGTCACTTCTTACACCCAATAACACGTAAGTGTCATTTGAACGGTGTACCCGGTGTCAACGGTGTACAATATCCGAACGCAGCTTAATCGACATAATATTTGTCTAGTTCTACTAGTTTTATTTTAATGCAGACATAGGCGATCTCGATCACATAGAATCTCATGCAGCTAAATTATTAATTTTTTATATAGTATGATAAAGTCATGTGCCTGGCCACATCAGATTTTTTAGTTTATCATACGTAGTATGATGACTTTTACCTTTTCCAAAGCCTTACGTGATACGAAGGGTTTCAGTTCGGCTCAGTGGCGTAGCTACATATTCGGCGCCCTGGAGCAAATGAAATTGGTGCCCCCCCTCCTTTGGTTTTTGGAAGAAAATTTTTGGGATAATTTGTTCTGAACAAGATATTCAGTATGAACAACGTAAGAGAACATATATACAGATGTTATAAAATATAGGTTCACTTCTTAGTTTTCATCTAATTTTTATTTTTTCACAAACAAATTGCCATGAATTGCCTTATTCACACTCACAAAGCTACTGATTTTTTGTAGTTCATCAGATTTTACAAAAATCCTAAATACCTACCTACACAGAAAAGAAATCATCAAAATGTACGACTTTTAAATATTTAAATAAGAAGGTAATATCGTTTTTTGTTTATTTTTACAACACGCAAATGCAAACAAAGAGCGCATAGTTCGCGTTTTACTTCATATAATTATCACAGAACGCCTCTGTAATCTTAAAGCCCCATCCAAATAATATTTACGATTTTGAAGTTTTTCAAAAGGCAATCTTTCTTTTTTAAGTTTTCATGAATCTTATTTTACGGGTTTGGGTAATTCTGAACTACTCTTAGTGGTAAAATTTAGTGATACAAAATGCTCTATAGGATTTCTGGCTTTTTTCATGTATTTTAATAGTTTTTTTCGCAGTATAAGTGGACCATTATATCGTTGGTCAAACTGTAAAACCACGTATATTCGTTTCTTGTGCGTTATAACTCAAAAAGTAACTAATAAAGTTATTTTTTACACAAAAGACATTTTTGGAGCACATTACATCTTTTTTAAACCATTCATTGACAAAATAAATTAAAAACACAACTAACAATTGTTTATTTTCTCATTTTTATTCCATACATAATCTTATTTGTAAGTTTACTTTATTTATAATTTATATAACATCTAAAAAATATATAAGGGTGTTTAAGGTTACACAAGTGGGACACACTATATACATAGGCAAATAGTTGCAAAGATATCCAGACTCAGATTCTAGGTTTTTTTTTGTGTGCTGAACAATGTATTAGAAATTCATGGCATTTTAATATGTAATGAATTTTATTTATTTTTCAATGTCTTAGCACTTTTATTAAACCAGTTTTCTTTACATCTCTAACTATACCTAAACTAAAAATATATATTCTATTAGTTCTTATTATTTTGTGTATTTATTAGTTTTAAAAATCTTTTGTTGTAAAAAAGATAAAATATTATTCTGTATGTTGGTCAAATAATCTAATAATTTGTAACGAACCCCCGTAGAGACTTTTAAAACTATTCGCCTTTGATTCCAAAAACATTCTAATTTAGTAAAATAATCGTAGTCATAAATTGTACAAAGAACAATAACAACAATAAATTACAATGAACAGAGTGTGCTCAATAATTTTTCAAAATTATATAACATTGTAGAATCATATTGCAAATTTTTATCCTACACAAAGTAAACAAAAAGTATATAAAGCGCTAAATACTAATACGCGCTTGCGGTAAAAATATCCGAATATTTGCCTCGATTCTGCGCCGATGTTGAATGTTTAGATACGCTCGTAGGTAGTTGTATAAAAGGTCAAGTCAAGTCCATACTAATATTATATTTTTTATACATATTTTTATAAGCTTACTTAAAGTTTTATTCAGAAAATATATCCAATCAACTTTTGGCCACAAATTTTAAATAAAAATACACAATTCCGTTTGAAAAGGAAAGTTAACTTCTAACACCCTAGTGCCTGTACCAAATATTACGATAATCTGAGGTTTTGTCAGAACTTCAGAACACAGCATCAAAAAATAAATAAAAAAAAGGCAGTGCATTAAACATCTATATTTTCATCATAGTCAGAATTATAAAACAACAATTAATGAACCATGACCGAACTATTAGATATGGGTAAAAAAAAAACGGTACAAATTTTTATCGCACATATTTCCAAAGATATTAAGTAAATTCAAGAATTTCTTTGATAAACTAATTGCTTATATTGTGAAGATTGTAAAGATACCATATTTGCAATAATTCTACGTTTTAATCTAATGTAATGTTGCTTTATGTATGGCTATGCAACATTTCAATTTCATGTGAAATGAACGGTGTAATGAAATTAGTAGGTAATAACTTTTGTTTTCTTTTGGTCAAAAGGAACCGTAGATGTTGTAATAATATACAGAGTGATTTTTTTAGTATACAGGGTGAAATTTTGAAACATCGTTTTTTTGCTGTTTTGGACGTTTGCATAGATAAAAAAAAAACGATCATTGCATACGCATGAAAAGTCCAATTGCGAACTTGAGTTATCTTTAAAGAAGGTGGAGAAACTATGGCCAACGTTTAGCTTTCTTATGGGCGCCATGTTTGATTTTCAAATTTTTGGAGGATTTTTAACCTGTTTTCCATATTGTACTACAATTATTGGGCTGTAGTTTTTTCCAATTATTGGGCTGTAGATTTTTTGTAAATTGTTATGTTTTTGCAACAAAAACAAAATTTTGCTTCTGCAGTGATTTGGAACTAAAATCAACATCGTTTTTTTAATGAACTAAAATTATGGCAGTTTGCTTTCACTTGTCTGACGGTCAGGTCTTTGCTGTTCGTTTTTCACGTAAAAGTTACATCTTCAAATAAAAAATATCTAAAAAAAACGAACAACACTGTATTCAGGCTGGCTTCAGGCTGATGTTGGAAGTGCCCTTTATTTAAACATGACCAAAAAGTAAAAACGAAGACTTGGTTTGAACTGAAAAAAAAAACTCAAAAAACGTTGATTACAACTCCGATTTAATCTTAGCAAAATCAAACAAAAGATCAAGAATAAGTAACATACGTCTAAAATTTACATCTAAACAACAAGTGTGATACATCATAAATGAAACTGACGCAAAGACCACCTAAAATGATAAATTCAAACATGCCGCCCATCACAACACCGATGGTTTCTCCACGATCTTTAGAGATAACTCAAATACACAGTTAGATTTCGCTTGCCGTTGCAGTGTTTTTGTTACAAACGTCATATTCCACTGGTTTTTACTAAAAACAATAAAGAAACATTGTTTAAATATTTCACCCTGTATAAGAAAAAATCACCCTGTATACGATGCTATAACATCTTTAGTGCCTTTTTTTACCAAAACAAGACAAATGTCATTACCCATTGATTTACACCTTTCATTTCACATTAAATTGGCCCGATATGATCAGAAATGTTGCATAGCCAAACATAACTTTGGATTGAAACGTTCTGTTATTGCAAATATGGTATGGTTTCAATCTTCACACTACAAGCAATTCGTCTTTTAAAGAAATATTTGAATTGACTAAATATTATTGGAAATACGAGTGATTAAAAATTTGTACCGTTTTTTTGGCCCACAGTGTATATAAATGTTTGTGAATGGAATTTTAATCAGAACAAGAATAATATCTAATTTCCGTTGTATTATTTTAGAACAGGGCTGAGCCAACAATAAGAAGCCAACCAGAGGAAGATCCGCAAGCTGGTCTCAACTACGTCCAACTCATCGCTCAAGAAAATATAAAAACGGAACCTGAAGATCTATCCACGGAACCTTCAACATCTGTCCAAGCAGTCACTGTAGATGTTGATTCGGACAGTTCAATTGATGTAAAGCATGCTTCTTCCTCGGGAAAACATAGAGAGAGGAGGCATAGGGAACATAGACACAACCCACTTGGAAAATCGCATAGGCAATCGGAAACACTTGCCGTAATGAACAACATCGGAACGAACGTTGAGAAAATATCCAATTCCATGGATAAATTAGTCACGATATATGAGAAATTGACAGAATTTTGTGAGCGAATGCTCGCGAGGCAAAATTTATGATTTCTCTATTAGAGTTAATGAGTTACTCTGGTCAGAAAAAGAACAACATTATTACTTTGTATTTGCGTGTTTCAATAAAGTTATGCTTTATTCGTTAAATTTCTTATTATTGAATAAAATTAAGCCTGTAGGTTGGTACGAAACGATTACTTTTGATTACGACAACGTTATACCTCAGATATAACTCAGATATAAGGATTCGTTTAACCCTTTTGTAACTAAGCTACATATATTGTGTCTTATTCTGAGGTTAAAGTTGTATTTAGATAAATAATGCAGAATGGCAGCCCTTATATAGCAGATATAGCGGGTATTCATAAATATCTGTCGATTGAGTATACAACTTAATTAACTCTTTTAAAGTAACTAAAACGTGTACATGCAGAAATATTGTTTTTTTGTATACAATAATATATGGCAACCTTGCCAACCTTTTATGTATATGCAACTCACACAGCATGGAGGTACCTATATTTATGTGAATTGAGTTCACTATATCAGAGGTTGTTAGGTTAGAATACATACTTTGGTCATAATGTTGAGATACCTAGATATACCTCAACTACATTATATTCTTTGTACAAGAGTGTCTCTTGTTTTTAAATCAAAAGTGCATGTCTCTTGAAGAGACATGCACTTTTGATTTAAAAAAGAATTGGTCATCCGTTTGTATAAGAAAGGAAACGGAACAACGCGCTTGTTAATCATTCGATTGATGTGAACCAAAAAGTTATAGCCACCATAGTTTTTGACACGCGCATGTCATCTTTTGTCTTTCAAATAGTGTGTTTAAAAAAATGTTAAAATATTATTATAGATTATACAATGATTATACAATAAATATTATTATGCATTATAAATAACTGCAATTTGAATTGGAATTTGATCTATGACAGGAAAAATATAAAAATAAATCAATAAATTATTTGTTCATGGGTTCAATATTACAACCGTAGATTTTCTTCAACGTTATACACAAAAAAAATTGAAAAATTGTGGCACCTATAGCTAAACTGAGAAATTTATTTACCTCTGACCGCTAGCAATTATTATTTTTTAATTTGGGTTTATTTAAATTAAAACCAAGTTGTATTATTATTATTAATAATAACTTATTATTATACCTCATAATTATTATGGTATGTAAGTACGATGAGTATGATGAATAATTTAAAATTTTGTTTGGGAAATATTTTAACTACATCAATATAAATAGTGTTACCGCTATTACCGAACGCTTTGAAAAAAAAAATGTTTGGACCAAAATGGAACAAGAAATATGTTCTAATAGACAATGTATAGTGTAACTATAAAAATTTTAAAATCTTCGTAAAAAGCGAGACATTTTTAAAACATCACGGAACGCGGGACAAAATGTGTAAAAGCAGGACTGCACACAGACATGCCACATACTCAATATAAGTAAAATAATTTCTCAGATAAATGCTGTCAACAAATAAATTCTTTCTTTATAAGAACCAATATTGTATTGAAAGAAGTAATTGAATTTTTCGTGCCAAAAATGTTAATTTCTCGAACGAAGTAATAGTAAATCCATCCAAGTGCGTAGTTACTTGATCCAAGAAAATATAAGACATTTAATATAAGTAACTATTGTTTACTGAATAAAAACCCACCAACTATTTAACTGAAGTGATTCTCATTTCTTTCAAGTAATCCCTTTCTCTGGAATAAATATGCGCACCGTGATTTTGTCAAGATCGACTTGCGCGTGGTTTTGGCACCACGCTTGGGCCTAACCTAGACCTAGTACGCAAAACAATAACGAACTACCAGTAGGGGATGTGCCTTGTGATTTATTGGGGATGTGTATTGTGATTTATAGTGTACAATAAACGTTTCAACACGGAATAGTTTGATGCAACGCACGCAACAGTTTAGAACGAGTAAGTAAATATAACATAGGTACCTATCTTGTTAATTAGCAATAGAAAACGTATTTGTGCCAAATCTTTAAAATTCTTACATTAAGTAGCTAAAAATACTT
Organism: Aphodius sticticus; assembly: GCA_963966075.1. Lineage (NCBI taxonomy): Eukaryota > Metazoa > Arthropoda > Insecta > Coleoptera > Scarabaeidae > Aphodius > Aphodius sticticus. The sequence goes on from OZ014509.1 coordinate 28,448,227, forward strand.
ACCGGGAATAAAAATGTACACTTCATTGAAGACTGTTTACTTACTTCACCAGAGTAACCGCTTTCTTAAATCTAGTAATTATTCCAAGAAATAAAATTTCTTGGTTGAAGTCAATAATATCTCGCGTATATACGAACCTACCAACTACTTCAGCCAAGTAATTCTCTCTTCGTTCGAGAGATCACTTTTCTGTGTGTGTGCCGCCACAAGCGGGACGTCTGGTCCCCTTACTTATGGGGGAAGGGTGTCCTTAAGGGAAAGAGTGCTATGTAATAAACTTAATAACAAAAGGGGCGGGGGCAGCTGCCCCCCCTCCTTACCCCCTGGATACGCTCATGCCTCTGGCGATAAGTGCCACTTTTAGGGTTCGGTGAAATCTTAGACATTGCGTACCTACCATTGTTTTGTGGATGGTAGGAAGAGGTATGGATTTGATTAGATCCGAAAATTTTGTCCTTCTCCCGCTCACGTCAGGCGCATAAATCCACTCCGCTCCTAGGGTTGCGCGGAATCCCGATTGGGGGACGCACACAGCGAAGTATATTCTCAAAACATGAGAAAATTATATGCTTGCGGCTATTGCTTTAAATGAAAGTTAATATTTACTTGGCTTGAAACATTTTTTTTTTCATATAAGAGTCTTATACTTGAGTCATATCCCTTTATTCTCAACTTGAGAAAATATCTACTTGCGGTATAGTTTTCTTGCGGTATTGCTTTGAGTGAAGTATTTACTTTTCTGTGTACGCTGCTATAAATTATAGAACCAATTACTTGGAATCTGCCATAAGTATAATATTATTTCATATTTAGTATTCCAGAAATTTTTCACATCCTGTATGAAAGACTGAAAATCGGCATCCCAACAAAACAAGCAAAAAAGTGAATTTATGGATAGTTCCCATAAGCGTCATTGTTGAAATGAACGCTCGTTTTCTATGATTCAATGGGTTATATAAATGTTAACACACTCGAAATGTATCCTTTCCAGTTCGTTAAGCAGGACTTTTCGGCGGAAGAATTAATTCACATTTCTTGCTTCGCGGCGTTATATGGTTCCCAGCCTGTAAAATTATATGCGAGTGGAGGGTTACCCGCTGAACCATGCATTGCCGTCTCGCAAGAATGGCATTTAAGCTGCACTTACGTCTGGTAGGTGTCGTGACAGCGGCATAATATATCTCGGTTGCAAATCAATTTCGTGCGCAACGGAATTTTAAAGATCACGGCATATGATACCGCATTAGATTTGGTCTAATAGCTTCTTTGCTCGAAAACAATATAGGAAAAGCTGTTGGATAGACGATGAAGATATTTGTATTTGTGACGAAGAAAGTCCATCAATCAATATGTTATTACCTGCATTATTACCATATTTATGCCATTTAATTACGTATAATTAATTTAAATTTAATACTAATAACATTTACGGCCATTGAGATATGTTTACGTTCATGAAACCACCATCCAGTTTCACACTCATTTGTGTTTTAAGAAAATAGTAAAATATGAGAATCTTTTTCTGGTGAAACAATGCTTTCCTCATTTTTAAAACATACTGTCTTTAACTATCAGCTTACACGTTCGTAATATTTATGGTTATTGATTTCACCGCATTTTGCATTGATGGAGAATGTAAATATTTCTGGTCTGTAACATGTTCGATTTTTGACCATCAGGTACTTTCACAAATACCATTACACCCTCAGCTTAATGTTGTATCAATTCTCTCATGTTATACATCAAATTATAGATAAGGGTGTATTACTTGCTGTGGTGATGTATACCTACACACAGGAAAGTACTCACTCAAAGCAATATGCTTTCATCCAAGTAAATGATTAGTTTGCTATAGCCGCAAGTAGATATTTTCTCAAGTTAAGAATAAAGAGATATTGTTGAATTGAAATGATCATATGCTTGTATATCTGAGAAAATATTTTCTTGCAATGAGTATAGATATTATTCATTCAAGAAAACTATTCTCACGTTGAGAATAATGGAATTTTCTTAAAGTGAATATATATGCTTCACAATGAGAAAATATTTTCTTGAAATGAGTATAGATATTATTAGTTCAAGAACATGATCATAATGTATTGAATAGAAATTACTGTTTTAGTTTTTTTTTAAAAGGTAGGGAATTGTGTGAAATAAGTAGACAATAACTTAGCGAATGATACCTATTTGTTTTATTGTATGAAATTTCTTTGCTTAATAACATATCTACTTACCTATTTATAAATTATCACTACCTACAATATCTAAGGCATGGAAAAAAACACCATATTCTATTAGACATCAAATTGTTTCCATTATATTACACAAGTAATTTTCTGTGGCATGTATGTTGATTTGGTGACCACTATATGGCTAGGCAAAATTTACGTACCGTGTGCGTCACAAGTCACAACTACGAACTGCGTCGCAAATACGTTGAACATAAGTACTGTAGGCTATTCACGCAAAATTAAAACTATATACTTTCACAATATTATAGATCGCGTAGTTATTGCGCACAGTACCTACAAAATTAGAACATATTGAACTCTTCCCGGACAATACTCGGTAGTCAGCGAACACGACACCATAGCAGACCCCAACTAACTGAAGGCAAAGGCCGATGCGAAAAATCTTAAATCTCGGCAACGTTCGTGCACATTTGAGTGTAAATGCGCAAGCGCGTTGCAAGCAATGGCTTACTTGATTCAAGATATTGATCAACTTCTTGAATTGAGAATTTAAACTACTTGGTTTGAAAATTATATACTTAGCCAAAACTAATAACTCTGAGATTGGGATATTCTTGAATTGTGAGAACAAGGAATTCTTAAATGAAAGAAATTGTTTCAAACCAAGTAAATATTAACTTTCATCTAAAGCAATAACCGCAAGTAAATAATTTTCTCACGTTTTGAGAATATACTTCGCTGTGTGTATGTATTACTTGTTGTTGTTGTATCCACGCTACGTGATAAAATATAAGTTGTACTCATGTACTCGAAGAAGTAAAGTTTTGAGTGAAAAAAGGATGTAAGATGTTGATATTTTTACGTGAAATTTTGTACACTTATAGATGAACGTGTAACTTGGACCTATTATGTGGTACTTTTTCAATTTTAACCTGAGTTCTTCGTAAAAAAATTGCAAAATCAGCCAATTTTATGTCATATTCAGAAATAGATTTGTCAAAAACGAACAGAAATATCAAAAATCTACCACTAGACGCAAAATTATGTATCTTTTATCTTTAATTTTGTATATTTCTTTTACGATTAGGTATGTGAACTAATTGCTGAGAAAATGCCTCAGAACTGTTGCGTGTTTTGCAAGCAAAACATAGGGGGTATGGATTCCTTTTAACTGGCTTTTATTAGAAATGGTAAAACACATATTTCTTACTTCGTAAAAGTGAGTATAAAGGCTGATGTTAATAAAAAATACGATCATACAAAAATCACCCCATTTCTTCATTCTCCTTATAACTGTATTTTCCGAAAATAGTGTAACATGGGTTCCTTTATTTTCAATCCAGAATCCATATCAATTTGCACGTTCCGAACATTTGCAATTACTGAGATATGTGTGCGATTACTGAGATCGGTGCGTTCATAAAACGTATAATTCATCCATTTTCGTCCATTTCCACTTATTTCCACCCTACCTCCCCTTACAGTCTGACCGAGTTTTTGACAATACGTAATTTCATAAAGAACACATTTTCACACCCCTTAGCTGTATTTTTATAAAATGCTAAAAGACGGTGTTCCTGATTCCTATAGCCAGTGGCGCGCCGCCCATATGTGCAACGTGTGCGGCGCACACAGGCGCCAGGTACCCAAGGGCGCCGCGAGGCGCCCCTGGGTGAATTATTATTATGCATTATAATGACGTCATCATTGAAATTTTATATGGCACCCTATATTCTTTGTGTGGTATTTTCAATCAGGATGACATTCTGGACACAAACATATCGATCGTCAATTTTTATCACCAATGCAACTCAAAATAACTTTTTTGTGTATTAATCTAGGTGGCTATGAATTGGTGAATATAGTCGAAAATTGTCAACTAAGCACTAACTAAATCGATTTTGGCCGACACTGCATTAGTGGCGCCCTCTAGCGTGATGTCATTGGTTTTTGGCCAGTTAGTCTTTTTTTCCGGGTACCCAATTTACACCCTGATTTTTCGATAGGAAACATCTTTCCGATTACAATGATACCAAAACCTTGATATTTTCTTGAAATTCGTAGCGTACAAATGTTGTTGGAAGCAAGGAAATCGAAAAAAATATTGACCTAATGGTCAAAGACAGCGTACAAGTCAAAGTCCCTCAATGGACTACTCGAAGGAAGTACCCGTAAACGTCAGTTCACGCCATGATTATCAGGCATTTGGTATCATTGTGTCGGAAAAATGTTTTTCCTTGATTAATCAGGGTACTTCTTTCCAGTAGTCCATTGAGTGAGTTTGACATGTACGCTGACTTTGATCATTAGGTCACTATTTTTCCGTGCTATTTCCGTGCTTCTAACAACATTTGTCCGCTACGAATTTCAACAAAATATCAAGTATTTGGTATCATTGTAATCGGAAGGATGTTATCTATCGAATAATCAGGGTGTAGCCATAGGGTACCTTTGAAAAAAATGACCAAAATGGCCAAAAACCAATTAAATCACGCTAGAGGGCGCCGGTAATGCAATGTCGGCCAAAATCGATTTAGTTAGTGTTTACTTGAAAATGTTCGACTATTTTCACCAATTCATAGCCACCTAGACTAAGACACAAAAAAGTTATTTTTGCGTTGCCTTGGTGATAAAAATTGACGATCGATATGTTTTTGTGTTCAGAATGTCATCCTGATTGAAAATATCACACAAAGAATATAGGGTGCCATTTAAAGTTTCAATGATGACGTCATTTCCGGAAAAACCCGAAGTCATATTAACCTCAGGAGTATCTCAAATAATGGCATTTTTTGTCTATTAACACTTTCCCAAATTTCATTCATCCAGCTTTATAAACAAAAAACTAAACGGGAGTACCTATGCCGTGGGTCACCCGGTATATGAACCTTCCAAATTTTATTCAAGTGATTCTTTTTTTCGTTCAAGAGAGCACTTTTTTACGTGTGATTCTCAAATTCTGCAAGAAGTGGTTTTGCCTGATTACAGCCTTCAGTTCTTCTATTTATTGTTTATAACAAAACCTACAATCACTATAAACCTACAATACTTTTCGAATACCTAAGCATTCTCAAAGTTCTCGACATTTAACGTGCCCATCTGTATGTATGTAGTGGGGAAAGGAACGAACGGATAGATTCATGTCGGCAGACCAAGACCACTTCCAAAAGGTGAGTGAAAGAACAGAACTCGACATTTAACAGCTGTTAGTGTCGGTTAGTTCGTTCGTGATACCATACCGTGTGCTTTCACATTGGATACGTATTACGCTAAAGACAACTAGGCTCTCGTTGAATAAAGGGATATAAACAAGTAAGATTTTTGATTATATTTTTTAACGAAAAACATTTACAATTATTTTATACTTTTTAAAATGTTTATAATTTATTTGATCTTTAATTTAACTTCTTAATCTTAAAATCAAAGACTAGATTCCTTCGAAAATATTCAATTTGCCCCTAGCAATTTTGCAATTATTATCCTCTACCTACTCTGGTACCTTATAGTTTCTGAACTTTGGTATTTCATATTCGAGGTAAATGTTATTAGTAATATCAGAGGAGTAAGCCAATGTACATTCTTGCGGCATTCCAGATGACCTGACACAGTTTGGCAAACCGATGTGTGTCATATTGACATCTTCTTATTCGGATTTTCTAAAAGCCGTCTCGTTTTGCTAAATAGTATGTAATTAAACTAATTAATGTTCGTCTTGACTTCCTACTTTCGCAACATCTAAAAATAATATATGAACAGTATACTTTTTGCGTTTGTTCATAAAAATCTTGGTTTAGTTAAATATGCCGAATATTGCGATTGGAAAGTTAATTTAGTTTTTGTGTGCAGTAACTGGTTTTGTACGGAATTGTTTCCATGTGATATGCTGTAATGACTTTTTATTTATTTTTATTATTTATGAAATTTGACTTTTACAAATGCATATAGATAGAGTGTTAGTAAAAACTACCGGAACACCTAAATAATTCTTCTACCGTAAAAAAATCCAAACAAAAATTAATTTTTTTTTTATTTTGAACAAGTTGTCGTCTAAATATATTTTTAATATCCATTTTATTCTGGAAATTTGGTAACCTTTCTTTTTTTTATAATAGACCACCGTGTACTTATATTTTACATTTTTTAATTTTAAGATTCTTTCTTTCTTTTTTAGGAACTATTTTTTTATAAAATGCATCAGGTTTGCGTTATAAGCAATTAATCGATATTTAACGTATAGCGAATAAAAAATCTAGAAAAAATAAAACAATGAAATACAATTACATTAGATGTTCAAACTGCCAAATTAAAAGAAATGTACATATATGTATGTGGGAAAATATTCTTAATTTGAAGTTCAGGAGTTTTGATTAATTGCTTGTAACTAAAAAATGATGCATTTTATTTAAAAAAAATGAATTAATCCTATAATTAAAAATGTACAAATATACAGGGTGTTCTATCAGAAAAAGGAAAGGTTACCAAATATCCAGAATAAAATGGATACCTGTATATTAAAAATATATTTAAACGATAGCTTGTTTAAACCCAAACAACTTTTGTATGTAAAATATTTTTTGGATTTTTTTAACTGTTGGCGAATTATTTAGCTCTCCGGTAATTTTGTCTAATGTTGATCAATTGTATATATATATACAATTAATCTCTTGCTATAATTATTAAAAAACAAATCCAAAAAGTTAACAAAACTATAAGAAAAGACAATAAATCAGTGTATAGTAGTTATTATTAATTAAAATATTAAAAATATACTAAAACGACAGCTTGTTAAAAACAAAACAACTTTAATTTGAAACATTTGTTGAAATTGTTTACTGTTGGAGAAGTATTTAGGTGTTCCGGTAATTTGGACTAACCCTGTATAAGACCTCTTAGTAAAAATATAGGACACTAAGAGAAAATATACGGACTGATAATAATTTACCACCGTTTTATTGTTCGTTTCTTTAAATGCCATTTTTTGGGATACTCTTGAGGTTAGAATGACTTCCTGCTTTTCCGAAAATGACGTCATCAGTAAAAATTTAAAAATTGTTTCTGTCAAATTTTATCACCTTGGCAACGAAAAATAAGTTTTTTGTTTATTAATCTAAGTGGCTATGAATTGGTGAAAAGAGTCATAAATAGTCGTCTAACGTCATTAATTAAAAAGTAACGGGTTTACCTATCGCGTGGGTCACTCGGTATATGACGCTCGTATGAAATATATTAGTTCTGGCAATCCTAGCCAGTGTACTGTTCTTCTGGTAAAAGTTCTTTTTCGTTATGTAGAATTTAGTTTCATCAGGTTTGTGCTATTTGTTATTTCTCTATTTTCTCTATTTTTAATTTAATATAGCACAGTTTCGGCATGGACGAATTAAAGAAAACATTCTAATAGCATATAATAGTTATTTATGTACCTAGGGCATTAGACGGATGTTTATGCTCCGAGGCAGACAGTTTAAAACGCGCGAGAGCCGATAAGGCCCGAGAGCTTTTTAAGTCGCCCGAGGGTATAAACATCAAGTAATGCCCGAGGTACATACAAAATTTTATATCCTACAACGGTTTTGTTCCTCCGTTTGAATAATATTAATAAATATTTCGACGTTATCAAGTGACGGCGTATCTACGGAGTTGAATAACCATACAAGCAATTCGGAGTTGAGTGACAATACAGACAATTAATTGTCAAACTTATAACCTTAATCGCCAATAATTGACATTGATGATTTAAAATTTACAATTTGAATGACAAATATTTGATATATTTGTAATCTGACATATAACCATGGCAATCCTTTATGCCCTAGGGCGCATAAACAATGTTTATCGCCCTAGGGCGCAAAAAGTAGCTGTTTTCGTCCCGGTAACTAAGATGTAAAATGTCACTTTATGATCATGTAGGTCATAAAAATATTTTTAACCACAAATAAATTCGGTCGATAAATTTACTCTTAAGAGCACGACGACTTCGGACTCGAAAAATCTTAGGTCAAAATGTAGAAAAACGCGATTTGGTAATTTTTGCAAATTGATACGAGATAAACTCATTATCCTACAAACCTCAAAATGGTCTCATAATAAATATTAATTTTTGTGCTTTTACTTGAAATTCCGAAAGTTTGATTCTAAATGTCATCAATGTAATTTTCGACTGTCTTTTCCTCTAAAATTTTCTTATGTAAGGACATAAAATTTGTGTCAAACGCTGATGTTTTGACAATACCTACTGTCAATAGAATCAAAATATCTGTCAAATCCTGGCTAACTAGTAAAACAAAAAACCCTCCATACCATTAGCCCGAGGACGGACTACCCAACCCCGAGGTGAAGCAAGAGGGATATTTATGTATATATGTATTGTCATTGCAATTTTCCAACATTTATTGTAATATTGTGGCTTTACAAGAATAAAGTTTATTATTATTATTATTTTAATGCTGACACGACCGATCTCGATCAAATAGAAACTCGTGCAGCTAAACTATTAATTTTATATACATATAGTATGATAAAGTCATGTGCCTGGCCACATCAGATTTTTTGAGGATCTTATGACTAATAAATATCTTTGACATTTACCCACAATACTTCAATGACAACCACGAAAGGTCAGCAAATATTCAGGAAGCTATCGTCATTTTTAAGATAATCAAAGCTGCACTTTATTCGCCTATAAAAGGAAACAGTCATCAAGTGATTATAATTATTAGATAATCGTCGGTATCAGTTATATGCCTGGAACAATGTCAATGTTAATTAATCGAGACTTCTTGAGATAGTTCCTGGATTATGTCCACAAATTATATTCTAAATTTGTATTGCTATTTCAACAAATTATACTTTATAGGATTGTTTTACAATTTATTGAATAAGAGATGAGTTTAATGTGAGTGGAAGAAAAATGTCAACATTAATCACAAACTCAAACACCTGTGTAAGTAATATCACCAATTAATACTATTCGCACACATTATGACTCGATTATTACTAAAATTATTCCAAAATATCACCCATTATGAAAACAACACATTGGCTACGGGTTTTCCGATATGATGAATAAATAATTCAACAATATCCACCCAGATAACCCTTTGCCAGATAACCAAACTAATCACTTTGTATATTTATTAAATACAAATACAACATTTACTAGTTTACTTTGTGAGGAAGGTATAAAAATTATTAAACGGTTTGAAAACAGAACCGTAGCAGACACAACAACGTAATTTAGCAAAATGTGTAGATTTTCAATTGCATGTAATCTGGCTTGGGCACACAAGTGTAAAACTGATATTATCAATTATTGTTTTAAAGCCAGAAGGTGCCCCCCTGAGAAAAAAAGTCACAGAAACAATACCATTCTCTGCAGGACACGTTCATACACCTTGTTTTTTATAACATTCCAACTTCAAGGTTGCTAGCGTGGGTGTGACCCGGTAGAGTTTAAATAACAATTTTATTTATGTACGTTTTGGAGGAAATGGTCGATAAAATCGATGAAACCGATCGAATTCTAGTGCTCGAGGCTTAACTAATAAATATAACTAATATATAATCGTAAAAGTTAGTAACTAACATTTTGTTACATTTTATTGTTATTCTTGTTTTAGTTTAAAACTTGTAAACTTGTAACTTAATATGTATAGGGTCATCAATAAAAGTATCAAACTAATTATGTTTTGCAGGCAAATAGATTTTCAAGTACCTCATGTTTTGTATTAGTGAATTTGTACTGAGTATAGGTTATAGTAAAATTTCTGTTCCAATGAATGTCAATAAAATAACTAGAAAATATAGAAAATGTAAAAAAAAAATTAAAATTCCCACTGCACAATTTATGTCCAGCTGTGCACGTTAGATTAATACCTGATTAGCGAGGTATGCGTGCGTATGTAAGACTAATAACTAATATTACCATAGTATAGTTCTCTCTAACTCTTTTTAAAGACGTCAAATAAGAAGAAGAAAGAAAACAAAACAAAAACTAAACTTATTTGGTTTGAAAAATCTACATATTCTATGATCTACCTTCGATATGCTGGTTCAAAAGTTGGCACCATCTGCAGCTTCCAAACGCTACGTTTCCGGAATAGTTTCCTTATAAAAAGTAGGTCGGCTATGATACTTTTAAAATAAAGGCAGAACTGAATATCCTGTACACTTTTCCTTGTATAGGTACCACCAGATATTGTTGATATTCAAAGTTTGTAATTTTTGTTAAGAATACATTTTGTCGGTCAGAAGAATTCGATTGGATCGAAAAGAAAAGGTACAAGTAGTTAAAATTAAAAATAACCTTTGACTACGAACGGGAAAAAGATCGATAGAACAATAAAAAATGTTTAATAAAGTTACTATACATGGTATAGCCTATAATTCAATAACTATTCCAAACTTAAATTATAGATAGAAAGTTTAAGGCAGAAAAACAAATCCAGAAACGCATCGTTCAGAAGTTGCAAAGGTTTACAAAGAACAGAATAAAGGTATCATTTTTAGACTAGGTGAGGTATATTATATACCATAAGAAAGCTCAATTAAAACCAAGTTACTTTTGTCTGAAACTTTTTTATGTCAGTGTAAATATGAACAAAAATATAGGCATGCTTTGTTTTCTACCCTAACAATGATCTACTACGACTTTACACCATCTATAAATGAAATTCTTAAATAAAATAATATTTAAATCTGCACAAGAAGCAAAATTTCTTAGTTCTCCTAAGCGTCATCGAGCTTCCTCAAATGTTCATATTCCTAAAACTAAATAAACAAATTTATTGCTGCCTATACTCCCGAGAACATAATAGTTATTTATGTACCAAGGGCATTAAATAAACATCAAATAATGCCCGTGGTACATATGCATTTTATGTCCTACATGATCATAAAGTGACATTTTACATCTTAGATACCGGGGCGAAAACAGCTACTTCATGCCCGCGAGGGCAATAAGGATTTTTAACGCCCGCGCGGGCATGAAGCGCTGCCATGGTTTATAGGTCAGATACATCAAATATTTGACAATTAATTGTCTGCATTGTCACTCAACTCCGAATTGTTTGTATTGTTATTCAACTCCGTAGATACGCATGTCACTTGATTACGTCAAAATATTTATTAATATTATTCAACCGTAGGAACAAAACCATTGTACGACATAAATTTTAGTATGTACCACGGGCATTACTTCATATTTATACCCTCGGGCGACTTAAAAAGCTCGAGGGCGGATAGGCCCCGGTCACCCTCGAGGCATAAACATCCGTTTAATGCCATTGGTACATGAATAACTATTATGTCCTACAATGGTTTTATTCCTCCAGTTTGAATAATATTACTAAATATTTTCATTTAATCAAGTGACTTGCGTATCTATGGAGTTGACCAAGAATACAAACAATTTGGAGTTGGGTGACAATACAGACAACTAATGTCAAACAGAATAACCTAATAGTGGTTTCTTTTGGTAAAACTCGGGTGCACCAGTGCACAATCTGCACTTAGTGCACATTTTTCTCCACGAGGTCCGAGAGCTCGCGCTGGCGAGTGCAATATGGCTTCAATGCGTGTTCTGTAGGGATCGCACTCGCTTGCCCCACACTCGTGAAAAATTGCACCAGTGCGATCGAACTAGTGCGCCCGAGTTTTACCAAAAGAAAACGCTATTAGTGTTCGAAAGTGGATTTAAAAACATCGTAACTTTATAGTTTATTGGGGTAAGGAGCTAATATGCTTTTGATATTGAAAATATTAGGCCCCCGATGGTTTTGTTAGTCAAGATTGACTAATATGAATGCCAATAATTGACATTGACGATTTAAAATGTGCAATTTGTATGTCCGATTTTTGATGTATCTGACAACCATGGCAACGCTTAATGTCCACGCGGGCATTATGAATCCTTAACGCCCGCGCGGGCATAAAGAAGCAGTGATTGCCCTTGTATCGATGATGCAAATTATCACTTTCTGATCAAGTAGTACATAAATGAGATTTAGGAACCTTTCCACCATAATAGATCGTACCTTTATGATTAACATAATATAAAATATCATAGGAATTGATCAAATCTAATCAATAAAATCAAATCTGATCTAAATCTGATTCATAAGACAATTCGTAACTATGTGATGTTAACATTACTTTAGATTGCTTCGCACAGACTTTCAATGATTGCTACGATAACAATTTATATCTATACTTTTATCTCTCTTGTAGTACTATAACAGGTTAAAACATACAAAGCACGTTGTGAGTATGTACCTAGAGCACCTAATTCATGCGCTGAGAATTTTAATATGCTCCCATTGCGTATTTTTTTCATATTCAACGTTGATCGCAAAAGCAACAGCCTCGTATTTTTCTCACATTCTACAGCTACTGAACTGTTTGCATCGTATTTAAATATATGTAACAGGTATTCACCTTCAAGTAGAACACCGCAAAAAAACACTGTCACAAAGCTATGGTACACCTTTGGTATTATGAAAAGACAAATCCTTGAAAATCGTTACTTTCGATCTGCTGGGCAAAATGTGAACTGTTCTAATTGTTCGCCTGGTGCGGCGCTCCGCCCTCGTGGATTATTGCCCACGAGTCTTTAGGCGAGGAAGCGCCATTAGAGCGTATAATCACGGGCAGGATCCGATTCTCTAGGTCAGGATAGTGTTACGATGTTTGCGTCGAACGAGGCAACGGCTTTGTAATTCCTCAGTTCTAACGGTAACTCGTCTGTAACGCGCGGTCTTCTATTAATGGATGAAGTCTTATTCAGTCTTCAATCAGAGTCGTATATTTATATTTTACCATCTTAGGAGTAAGTCTTCTGAGAACTGTAAATAAGGCATTTAAGGTAAAACTAAAGCAGTTTGTGCACACTTTTCAACTTGGCGTCCACTGCTCTGCGATGCTATGAAAGAAACAGTACTTACAAATGTGGAACTAACTTATATAATATTGATTTCTTTCAATAGATTATTTGCTCATATGTTGATCTACCCGGATGTATTATCCCTTGTGATGATCGAAATTACAGAATGCAATTACTCAAAAGCTGCTGCACGAAGAGGAGAATTATACCATGTGTGAGATTGTTGAATTTCGTTGAACCATCTATTATTATAGATAAATGTTAATTTATGAATTATTGTGAATAAGTTAAAAATATCAAATTAGATGCTTAAAAACTTTCTACCTGTTGACGATAGACCTACCGATAGCCATTTTAGAAAAGCAGATTTATCGCTCTATTGAAGTATGTCAAGACTGAAGATATCCATTTAAAAGTTATTTGACATTTACTCAACCTCCAGTAATTCGGGATAAGTTACGAATATAAGAATCGCAAATCAGTATCGAAAAGTGCGTAATTTTTACTATCCAAAATAAGCTATCTTGTTTCTACTTTAACATACGTAGTATTATAAAGTTTTGTAATCGTGCCGAAAATAAAACACAGATGTTAGCGGAAATATGTCCTTTTGGGTCCCCTGAGCATTTTTGACCAAGGTACAAAAATGTCTGTGTGTGTGTATGTAATATATATGTGTGTACCCGTTTCTTTTGTGGCGACGATTCCGGAGAAACTACTAAAGGTATCGGGACTAAACTCCATATTTAGAAGTTTCATGACCAAACTTAGAGCTGAAAGAATTTTTGTTCAAAAGGGGCCAAAGGAACTGGATCTTTAATGTTAGCATTTTTCAACGATTTTGCATATGAGCCGCCATTTTTGTAGTTTCGGCAAAACAGTTAAATACTAAATTAAAGTAGAGGAAATTCTGAATAATTTATGTCAATGAAATTTTTTTGCAAAATTAATAGTTTAGCTGCATGAGCAAATTCTATTTGATCGAGGTCGGTAGTGTCTGCATTAATATAAAACTAGTTAGCCAGGATTTGGCAAATATTTTCATTCTCATGAGAGTAGGTAGCAGGGTTGCCACCTTTTTGTAATTGTTCACGAGGACAGTAAGTGGGTGAAAATATTATGGCATATCCAATATGTCCACAACATACTGCCACATAAAACAAACAAAATATTCTTGAAATATAACAAGAAACAAATACTACATTACTGTATTAAATATGCGAAAATAATACCTTGCTGTGGTAATATCACCCATAAAAATAAAATTTAGGTATATTCTCAAAAACTACCATGTAAACCGTAATTTCGCTTTAAACTCGTTGACTTTTTGGTGGCTAGCCAGGAATAAATTGTTGAATTTTGTATCTCACTTAATTTTTGTTAGGTGGCGCATTCATCATTGCTGTACTTAAGATAAGACGTAGTAAGTAGGAGAAAACGTAAAATTCAAAATCTTAACGAAATGTTCAAACCATTTGTAGGTTATGTTAGGTAGCACAATTTCATCTTACACAGATAGAAGTCTTTGTTTAATTCAAATAAATATGCATTGAAATCTGCAATATGCTTCAAAGAAATCTGGTGTTTCAATAGAGGCAAAGAAATATTTATTTGTGGATAAAAACGCATTTGTTTGAAATATGAGCATGGTAGAAAGAGCGCTTATTTGTGTCAAACAACTTATGTTTTCAATCAAAATTTACAATTTGTATATTATAACAAACGAGATTTATTTAGTTCAAATAATTATGATTGTGTTGAGTGAAAGAATTAAAATGTTTGAAATTGACGAACTTGCGAAATGCGATACACTAGACTCTCCTAAAACGCGGTTTAATATTACGCGTTCTATGAAAACGCGTTGTAGGAATTTGAGGATCGCAAATTTTGACGCATGCGCGTTGTACGAGAATCGCGTTATATGAAGATGTAGTCGCAAACTTTTTAGCGCGTTTGTGGTATTTCCGGTTGTAGGAACCGCGTTATAGGACAGTATACTGTATTTTAAAGTTGCGATAAATGGTTCTTTGATTAAAGAAATTATTGAGCCATCATTGACTAGAACTGTTCGAAGGGTACAGTAGAGAAAAATCTCCACGTCTCACCACCTTTTGGGATGTCGCACATCCTCGACCAGTGGTTGGTTTCCCCAGACCTACATCAAGTCATTGTTAGGGTAGCAAAGTGTACGCTGACTCGGAATCGGAACTTGTACCTGCATGCACTGTGCTCTATACTGCCGATCATATAGCCTTCTTAACAATTTAGCCAGACGCATGGCATTAACTGAACGGTAGGCTTTCACCAGTCTACTGTTTATACTGAAGATAAAGCCAAACCGTGAGGAGAGTGTTTACAGCGCCTTCTTACAGTTTGATGAGGTATTCACACTAAAAATATATTGATTTGAATCAAAATATGATTTCTTTGACGGAAGTAAACCTGTTTTTAAGCCAAAGCAAAAAATTTCTTTGAAGGAAATACACCTCTTCTCGTGTACAACTATATATATTTGAATTCAACAGACTTCTTGGTGTAAGAAACGAAAAATCATTATTACTTTAAAGGAAAGTAATTTTTGTTTGGATCCAAATATATTTATTTGACTTAAATATATATTGCAAATAAATTAATCTCTACAAGCAAATACACTAGAATATACAATGAAGTAAATATTGTTGGCGTTAAAGAAATAGGTTTTAATAAAAAACAATAAATTCAAAAGAATATATTTCTTAAAAACAAGAAATCATTTCTATCTGTGTACACAATGGTATCACGCCGAGGACACGAGGACAAATGACTCGTACGAGGACAATCCTCGTGAAACGAAGACAGGTGGCAACCCTGGTAGGTAGTGTCAAACGCTGATTTTTTCACAATACCTGCTGTCAATAGTATCAAAATATCTGTCAAATCGTGGCCAACTCTATTTATTTTAATGCAGACACGATCGATCTCGATCAAATAGAATCTCATGCAGCTAAACTATTAATTTTATATATTGTATGATAAAGTCATGTGCCTTGCCACACCAGATTTTTTATTATCCTTGTTAGATGATTTTCTGATGTTTTTCACAAAGTAATTTCACGAAGTCTCAGAAATAGTTGAGAATAGCCTAGTACAAGTTGTTGTCAAAACGACTCTAAGATACAAATATTAATCAAAAACCTAGTGTTCTATTTAAAAACAAAGCAAGCTTTTTTATTTATTAGGGCCATTGACAGTACTTTGGATCTAGCGTGGGCAGTGGCGTAGCTACCGTGGAACAGTTGGAGCAAATTGCTCCAGGCGCATGAATTATGGGGGCGTATAATTGGGAAAACCAAAATAAAAATTTGCGAAAATAGTTATAATAAATTAAAGTAGAGGAAATTTTGTACAATTTATGTCATTTTTTGGTAAAATTAGGAGTTTAGCTGCATAAGCAAATTCTATTTCATCGATATCGCTCGCACTGCATTGAAACTAGTTAGCCAGGATTTGATAGATATTTTGATACTATTGACAGTATTGTCCCATCAGCGTTTGCGTCAGGAAACACTGCTAAACAGTATGATAAAGACATGTGCATGGCCACAACAGATTTTTTATTCAATATAAAACCATAAAGAACTAAAACTTGTTTTTAACTAGTTTTACTAGTTTAAATATCATAATGGGCAATTGTTTGAAACAATATGTGAACAAAATATGCCAATTTGCGAGAAACAAGAGGGCGTACCAATTCTGCTTGCTCCAGAGCGCTGAATGTGTAGCTACGCCATTGAGCGTGGGACACCATGTAGAATAAACAACAATAAACCATACTGCCTATTCATAAATTAAGCAGCAAATAAACCAAGAATTTACGCGAAAATCAAATAATTACGACGCAATGCGGTACAATCAAAGCAAATGCAGTAATTCAAAATTTTAATCGGCGTCCATAACGACCCATGAAATTTATTATCCAACGGTAATAATTAGAATGTTTTTCTAGTCGTGACTAAATTCATTTCCCCACGTAAGTGATTGCTCTTTTTATGCACAAAATGAAATCAAAAGGATGAGGTAATTTGGAAGTTTCATTACTTCTGTTGTCGAAATAAGTGCAAGATTTTGTCGCCAGTGTTACAGATATTACGGTGGACAACATAAATCCGGTAGATAAAATCTATGCTTTAACATCGTGAAGCGTTTCTAGGAAACCTAAACGAGTAGAAAGTCACAGGCGGCGTATTCTTATTTAGCTATTTTTAAGGTGCCTAGAAAAGTCGTGTTGCAACTGCTTTCATTAGCTTGCTTTATTTCAGAATTCACATGTATGTACGTATGTAGCGTATGAATAAACGGACAGTATGTACAATTATCTCGGCTTACGGTTTCTGCACTTTCTTAGTGGTCGCCCAAATGTCAAAGTGTTGCAATTATGTTTAACAATTAAGTATGATTACTGGGAGTGTTATTTACTGTAAAAGTAACAGTTTTCATACTTGACGAATTCTTGTTAAACACTGCAGTCTAACATTACCGGAAAGCGGTAATAGCAAAATTATTTTGGAGTAGATTGGTTAAAACGGTCTTTATAGTCTTTGTTGTTCTATTAGGCGGACACACATGAACGTAATTTTTTAAGGATTTGCTCCGGCGGACCATGTTGGATGATGTCACGCTCCTATATTACAGCCAGGCGAGAAGTTCACGTGACGTCATAATACGACTTGATCCGCCGGACCAATTCCTTAACAAAATCCGTACATGTATTGGCAACATGTTTCGTCATCAGGCCTTCCGTTATCAGGCCAAACTACAATAATAGAAAAAAATAAATATAATGTTCGATTGTTGTAAAAATGATTTTTTATAATTTTGTAGCTTTGTAAAAACAATATACCACTTTTCATATGTATAAGTAAACCCAGTGAATTTACTTGTAGAGGTCAGAAATACAGGTGTATACTTACTCTTTTTCTTTTCATTTTCTCGGAAGCTGTTACATCTAGATTCTAGATACGCGGAACAACAAGTACAACAATAATGCATTCTTAAAAACTCAAACGGTTGTCGGAGCGCTAAGCCATTATGGCATGACAGTAACCAACGCTGGATGCAATACCCAGCCAAAGTATGTACAGCCCGGCCACTCAGAAGTCGTTCGGAAAATGTAAACATTAGGATGCGCAGTGGACACGCGATAGTTTTGGTGGATGGGATCATTAGTGTGTTGATGCCCAGGCGCCAAGCGTACAGTGCCTCTCGCCTCCGCCGAATGTCGTCCTTGTTCTCATTCTGCGCACACGTCGAGTCAACTTTAAGTTGGCGGAGCTGTAAGCTCAGAAAGTGTTGATGGTTCCAAAAGTGTGTATGGATGTGTGGACCCGTATTTTGTGGCGACGATTCCGGAGAAACTACTAAAGGTATCGGGATGAAACTTCATATGTAGAAGTTTCATGACCAAACTTAGAGCTGAAAAGCTTTCTGTTGAAAAGGGTCGAAAGGAACGGAGGTTTAGTCGTAGCATTTTTGAAAGATTTTGCAAATAAGCCGCCATTTCTGGAGTTTCGTCGAAATAGTTAAAGAATAAATTAAAGTAGAGGAAATTCTGAAGAATTTATGACCATGAAATTTTTTGTTACAATCAATAGTTTAGCTGCATGAGCAAATTCTATTTCATCGAGATCGGTCGTACTGCTTTAAAACTAGTAGCCAAGATATGTCAGATATTTTGATTCTAATGACAGTAGGTAGTGTCAAACGCTAACGTTTTGACAGCACCTACTGCCAATTTAAGCTGCGTTCGGATATTGTACACCGTTATACTTTTTACACCCAATAACACGTAAGTGTCATTTGGACGGTGTGCCCGGTGTCAACGGAGTACAATGTCCGAACGCAGCGTTAATCGACATATCTGTCTAGTTCTAGTAGTTTTATTTTAATGCAGACATGGCTGATCTCGATCAAATAGAATCTCATGCAGCTAAACTATTAAGTTTATATATAGTATGATAAAGTCACGTGCCTGGCCATATCAGATTTTTTGCATTAGAATATGTTCAACAATATTTTTACGGCGATTAGTTGGTCCTTATTTTTAATATTTTTTATGCCGGACTCTCTCTCATAAATTTGGCATAACTATTTCTTTTATGCAGGATCGTCTAGATTTGTTTCTTTATATCCATTCTAAAATTTTAAGTCGATCAGTATTAACCCGTAGCCCAAGGGGCTCAAAATCAATAATAAGTTTAATTCACATTTAAAAAAAATAAGAGAACGCTTTTATTTTTTTGTACAAAATAAATGTATATACTACAGTATTTAACTTAATCAATAAAAAATAATCAATTAAGGTAATAATAATCTTTTAAGGGGAATCCATACCCCCTACGTTTTGCTTGCAAAACACGCAAAAGTTCTGAGGATTTTTATCAGCAATTAGTTCACATAATCGTGAAAGAAATACACCAAATTAAAGATAAAAGATATGTAATTTTGCTAGATTTTTGATAGTTCTGTTCGTTTTTGACAAATCTATTTCTGAATATGACTTTTTTTTACGAAGAACTCAGATTAAAATTGAAAAAAAGTACCACATAATAGGTCTAAGTTACACCTTCCTCTATAAGTGTACAAAATTTCACGTAAAAATATCAATATCGTACATGCTTTTTTCACTCAAAACTTTACTTCTTCGAGTACATGAATAAGTTATATTTTATCACGTAGCGTGGATACAACAACAACAAGTAATACATATACATTACATTACAGCAAGTAATACACCTTTATCTATAATTTGATGTATAACATGAGAGAATTGATATAACATTAAGCTGACTATGGATGCTTATTTTATAGGACGTACCAGCAGTACTGATTCCTCTTAAGTCTAGATAATAGTGCATTGCACGTATTTCCAGGTATGTACTTAATGTGTCAAAAATACAATAATCTTCGCTAAGCTATCCTGGCCAACAATGTACAAAATTGAGCAAGTCAAAACTGTTTCGGGTAAGGTTCTTTTCCCGTAGAATCAAGATCTGGAAGCAGAAATTTTGAGTGAGTTTAAATTTGGAGAAAATCGTTGATAAAAGACTGTTGAAAACAAAAACAAAATCTCAAACACTAGATACAATTCAGAAGTTCTGCTTTCGGATTCAGATTCTAAAAATAAGCATATCAGAGTCATTTTTTACTTGTTCGAATTTGTTTATTGTTGGACAGGATAGTAGATTATTATATTTTTTGATTAATTAAGTACTGACCTGGAAATTTGTAAAGTGCTCTTGTATCTATACTGGGTTGTTTTTTTTTATAAAGCTAATAACTGTGGTATGTAAATTAATTGTATTAAAACAAAATACAAATGTTTTCATTATTTTGTTAATATTATTAAATTAAACATTTTTGATTTAGAACCAGAGTCATTAGTCATTACACAATACACACTTTTTGCCATTTCTTTTCCATTTTTTCATTTCCTAATAAATAAAAAAAAAACAATTTGATAATAGTCAATATTCAGTTAGCTCTGGTTCGCGAAACGTCAGCATTTACAAATCTTGACACACGGCATAACCCGCAAGCAGTTTATTTTAAATAATAATATCATCAAACATTCAGTAAACGTTTCGATATGATATTCTGGACATTTTTCCTGATCTAATGGTATTTTTTCGGAAACGGACGTTTTATATGTCTACCCATATCTAAATTGACCAGACTAAAACTAGCAATATAGCAAGTTAAATGTGAATTAATTCGGCTTATATCACGAGAAAAATTATGATGTAAATATTAAACTATTTATCCAGTCAATTATTTGCGATAGTTAGGTACTATAATTTGATAAAACTATCTATAGCAACTAGCAAGATAATAACAATTATAATATAATTGCAAATATACTTGGTCCACAAGCAGAGCATTCTCTTAGAAAGTTTCCCTAGCCGGCAAATTATTATTGATTAATTCCCATATTATTCAGTTGCACTCTACATGCATTTTGCTTTATTTTCCAGATGCCAAGCAGATTGTATACCATTTAACTACAGCACTTCCACGTTCGGTGAAAGCATACTCGATGGAGAAAATTCATAATCATCGATGTTGAGATGACGTGAGATTCTCGTGAAGATAGATCTAATTGTGAGCACCGAGTGAACTAGTACGTGTAATCTAGAAAGGATTATTGTGTGCTTCATTGTGTCTATAGGACATACACAAGCTCTCGCCGCAAGACTAGAAGACCAGCATTTTTTGTGTAAACATACGGTAGTGCGGCTCTGAATTTTATGGTTGCAACAACGTGAGAGACATTTATTAACGGGTTCAGTGCCGGTTGACATGTGAACTTGACACCATGACAGTTACGATGGAGCAGCATAAGAACGGAAGAAAATCTTCTTGGGACTCTAAGGTACGTTTGGTGTTCGGTAATTTATTAATTCGATTTATGAGTTGAGTGTTATTTTTTTTTTGATGTCGCCATGTGTAACAGCTTAAGACATAATAATTTTGACAATAATTATGACAACTTAATCGCGGTCTATACAACTTTTCATCGTTATTATTCATCATATCTTGTCATATAGGTAGGTATTTTCTCTTAAGAGAAATTTTAAATGATTCATGCGCTATATATTTTAATACACCATATCATGCAACCAAGCTTAATGACTTTATTATTGTTATAGAAATAGTTGTTTAATTTGTTCCCAGTTAGTTTAATATTTATATGAGAAAAATAATTACCTATGTTCCTAGTAGATACTATTCGGCATATCTATGCGCATATTTATCTATGCGTTGTTGCTGAATTGTAAACATAATGTTATGATAAAATAATTTTAAAACCACGAATTTAAACAAACGATTGCATGACATTTTTACCACACAAAGAGATTTTTTTCATTCAATTTATTGTGCATTGATCAAAGAAATAGCTTGTTTCAATGGAGGAAAAAAGTATATTTATTTAGAATTATTTATTTGCTTCAAAAACCTTTTGTTTTTAGTTAAAATTTACAATTTAATTTGATAAGAAACAAACTTCAAATATCGGTTTTATGTAGGTAGTTGGCATAATTATTGTGTTGACTGAAAGAATTAATTTAATTTTTAGTAATTTAATTTGGAATGAAAGAAATTGAAGGTAGAGTTAAAATATGACATATTTCTGCAGAATCCTCTCAATGTGTTCCTTTATATCAATAATTAATTCCTGTGAAATTTGAAGTCGATAAACTCATGTTAACCCCAAAGGGCTCAAAATCGAGAATAAGTGTAATTTATTAACAAAAGTAATAAAAAACCCTTTTTTATTTGGTTTTTCTACATGAAATTTACATACCGCAGTTATTAACTTACTAGAAAAGAAATCTGATGTGGCTAGACACATGACTTTATCATACTATACAGCAGTCTCAAACGCTGATGATCTGACAATACTGTCAATAGATGAATGCAGATACGAGCGATCTCGATCAAATAGAATGTTTTGATGTGTGTTGTCGGGTAAGCGCTGGTTCGAATAAAAACAGCTAACCCTTTACTAACACTATTTAAGTAACTATTTATTGTATATAGGTACATGATGAACAGAGCGACCAACTGAGTCTACTGCTATGCATGAGTTTCAAGGTTAAAGTTTGCTTATGCAGGTAAATACTAATTTACCAAAAAATGTCATAGACATAAATTATACAAAATTTCCGACATTTCTTTTTTACCTAGGACAGAAATTTTCAGGGGACCCAAAAAGACTTATTTCTGCTAAAATCTCAAATTTTTTTTCGACACCATTACAATACATTGTCATACTACGTGTGATAAAGTAAAAAAATGAACATCTACTTTTAGTCTCGATATCTAAGCAGTTAACATATTTTCAAGTACTTTATGATACTATATAAATGTGTCAAACGCTGATGATCTGACAATACTGTCAATTGAATCAAAATATCTGTCCAATCCTGGCAAACTAGTTGTAATGCAGATACGAGCGATCTCAATCAAATAGAATGTTTTGATGTGAGTAGTAGGGTAAGCGCTGGTTCAAATAAAAACTGCTAACGCTACACTAAACTATTTATTGTATACAGGTACATGATGCACTGAGCGACTAACTGAGTCAACTGTATGCATGACTTACAAAGTTAAAGTTTGCTCATGCACCTAAACTATTAGCTTTTACCAAAAAATGTTATTACATGAATTATACAACATTTCCTGTACTTTAATTTATTATTTTACTATTTTGACGAAATTGCAGAAATGGCAGCTCATTTGCCAAATCGTAAAAAATGCTAAGAGTAAACCTCCAGCTCCTCCTTTCAGCTCTAAGTTTAGTCACGAAATTTCTAAATATGAAGTTTCGTCCCGATAGGCTTTACCTAGGCTAAAGCCTCAAAAAAAAAAATTCCACACGATTAGGTACAATACTTTGTCATACTACGTATGATAAAGTAAAAAAAGTAAGATTCCGAGGGATTGCAGCATATTCAGCCTGCTAGAAATACCAGTGTTTCTGGTGCAAAAACAATAAAAATTTTTACTTGAAACTGTGTATCTTATACAAAAAATCACAAGCTGAATTCTGATGAATTAGAAAATAAGAGAATTGATTTGGAATATCTTTACATATCCCGAAAAAATAATGAACTCAAAATTTTTTTCGACGTCATACTACGTACGATAAAGTAAAAAATGATCAATTACTTTTCAGTCTAGATTTCTAAGCATTTAAGATATTTTCAAGTACTTAATATGTTATTCTGACCAAGAATGAATAAAATCTAACAAATGATAACTGTTTTTGATTTGCCTTTTTTCCCTAGAATCTCGATCTAAATGCAGAAATTTCGACTTGAGCCTAGTTTTTAAGAAAAGCAGTGCTAAACAATTGCAAGAAATCTAAAAATGCATTTTCTTTCTCCAAGACTAAACACAATTTGAAATTTCTGCTTTTTGACTCAGATTGTATGAAAAAAACACACCTGAAAGGGTTTTCATTTGTTCGATTCTGTCCGAATTTATAGTGGTAAAAAATACTTTTTTAGTAATATTAAATTGAACTTATTCTTGATTTTGAACCCCTTGGGGTACGTGTTAATATGTTTTGAATTTTGATAGAGTAGAAACTGAAGTAGAAATTGGAACGGTCACGCTGAAAAAAAATACATTTAAATGTTTTCTTGACTTTTCTATATAAATAAGGACCGCCTAATAGATAGGCTGTATAAAAAAAAACGTGGTTGTTAATCATCCGATTGACGTGACCCAAAAAGTAAACAAAATGGCTTATTTTATAGTATGAACTGGTCGAAGTAGAAACACCTTACCATATGTTTGGACAGACGTATGTCAATATTTCTGTTTTCTAAATAAGAGAGTATATTTTTCTCTCGAAACTTTAGTAGAGGATTTTTTGTATTCATTTATGTTTAAACTGCGTGTTCTAACATAAAAATAATTTGGAGAATGTTTTAAATTATTGGTAACTCTGGGAAACATTGATTTTATGAATGGAATGTGCATAGGTGTTTTCGATAGATTTCTTTGTTTTGAATACGAATCCGCACTCAAGTTTCTTATCACGTCAGATTTTCGATAAAGTTTATGTCAAAATGTCTAAAACTGCGATTTTGACAGTTTTGGAAAAAATCTGGTAAAAGTATAGTTTCATGTTTACTTTGAGACAATTTTGAAGTTTCTACGGCTTTCTATCTCGTCAAGTAAACGTGCACGTATCAGGCATATATGACGATAATAAAATACATCAATTTATTTGCTTACATTATATTCGAAGGTGAAAATTAATAATGTACCGCTAATACCCGGTATTTTCAAAATCGGATTCAAAATCGATGGAAAAGTTAAGATATAATATAAGATAGAGTCTGCATGGAATTAAACTAAAAATAAAATTTAACAAAAAAGGCGAAATAACTTGACTGATTTCATTACCTTTATTACACTCTAGTTACGTTTAATCTCTGTAATGTAAATATTAGTATGTTGCCTTAAGTTTTTGATAATTTTTTGCATCGCCGTCATGTACTATTAGGGTATGTCGAAAATTATTTTTTATGTGCCACCCTTTCAAAATGTTATATGACCTGAGATCACAATAGTATTTTTTATTATAATTTAAATAACAAATTCTGGGTCGCTACCGGCTGTCAAATTATAAAAAAAAAATAATTAACTTTGTATTAAAAAGATAACATTTTTATTTTACTATCGTTTTATTTGCTTTCCACAATTATTAATTTCATACAAAAAAATTATCCATAAACTTTTGGGTGTATTTATCAGCACATTTCAGTTTTCCAGTTATTTAATTTGTCTAAAATACAATAATTGAAACTAAATCATTAGCATGCCTAACAATTAAAGGAATTGAACATGTAAAAACGATTTGGGTGAACTTTTTTCGTAAAATCTGGATTTGAAAAACTGCATACGAGAATTAGGTGTAACTTGTTCATATTTTTGCTATTTGACAAGGTAGTTTAGTTTCAATTATAGTATTTTTGACAAATTAAGTAGGTAATTAGAAATCGGCGAAACGTTATGATATCAAAATTTAAAAATTTATTCGATTACATTTTAACTAAGAATTATCTTAGTAATTAATAATCTTAGTAATTAATTATCTAAGAAAATATATAACAATAATCGTGGCATGCAAAATAATTAATTTTTCAGCTTTAATTTTATGTTGATCTGCATAATGTGAATATGTGACCCCGTACGAGAGAATCGCGCTAACTGCCATCTCACGTTTCGACAATATTGACTCTTGTGTTTGAAGGCGGATAACTATAGAGCGCGTTCGGATAACCCGGTATTGTACGGTGAGAGTGACGCGCTGCATAATAGGCGGACTAACGTCATACGGCGTTTATCTGCATATAAGAGATAGACAGCCGACCCAAGTTATCTGAGCATTGCTCTCCCCATACCCTACCCTGACAAACCGAACGCGCTCCTAAAACTACTGAACAGAAAAAAATTAAATAAAGTGTATCATACGCCTGAATCATTTCTACATAAGTTGTATGACTGTCAACATCTTTTGCCTCTCGGTGTAAACATGAGCGCGAGAGAAATGAGAAAAGATCCCCGTTTTTTACACTTTTAAATTAACGTTCGTCTTTCCATTGTTTTCCCTCGTAAACCATTTGCCACAAAATTTTAAATTTTTGTTCAGGTTGTTGCATTTAGAGGTTCTTCTATAGATTTGCGTTTTTGTTTTCTTCAGTTTTTTTGTACTAAAGGTTGCGTACAAGATTTTTATGGAAGCGGATATCTCAGTAACGAATATTAGCACGATATCGGGATATGCACGTAATCAATCGTCATATTTTATTTAATGCGACTGTAGGAAAAGAACTGCATAATACTTTTTCCTTTTTTTTCTTATACTTTTTTCTTTATACTTTTTAAGTAATTTTTAAAGCGATTTGATATGAATCATATAAACTTCGTGCAGCGCGCAGTACGTCAATCGTAACGGTAAATGGAAACGTAGCTGGGACAGTGGAAGATTATTTACTATTAGTACGATATGATCAGAACAATTTAATTTCGGAATTTTGAATAGTAGTGCGAGTTAAATATAAATAATAAATGTACAATTAATTAATTATACCCAACAATATTTTACAAACACGGATTCAAACTGATTCACTGATCGCGTCAAAACTTCGCATGTCGTTCGTCTGCCTCGAACCAAAACCCACCAGCGAGGAAGTCCACTATTAAATTCAAGGGATATGTATCGCAGTAAATAAGGATTATTTGCATGATAACTGCGTTGTCTTGCTAACTCTAAAACTTCGTTCCTGAGGTATCGGCTTCCATCAAAATCTTGTTCGCAACCTTTATTACATTTTTATGTACAGTTTTTACTGAAGAAAAAAAAGTACCAATCTATAGAAGAGACTCTAAGTGTAACCTGTAGAAAAACTGTAATTTTTGTAGCAAGTGGTTTAAGAGAAAATAAATTGGAAAGACGAGCGTTAATTTAAAACTGCAAGAATCGGGTACACTTTTTCACTTCTATCGCGGTCATGTTTACACCGAGAAGACAACAACTTTGACAGTCATACAACTTATGTAGAAATGATTCAGGAGTATGAATATTTATTTAATTTTTTTCTGTTCAGTAGTTTTAGAGTTGTGGGCCTTCAAACACGGAAGTCAATACTATCGAAACGAGAGATGGCAGTTAGTGAGTCACATATGTCAATCATCCATTTCTATTTTTTTGTAATTAGTAAGATCCATTTACATTATATACTACCTATATCATGTAACGATATACCTATATAGATTCAATGTAAGATTTAATGTCGACAATTATCGATAGTAAAAAGTGAGTAAACAAAACACGCTAAAGAAAATTGTAGTGCAATAACCATAATTGCGCATAACAAACGCCACTGCAAGGGATTGGAAACTAATTTGCGAAATTAATTGCGCTAGCGAGCCACATAAAAACTATTTTACGCTCTATATTTCCCAATAACTACCGCTATCCCCATCCGCTTAGCTCTGTTATTAATTGTATTAAGAGAAATCGATAAACTGTAACACTTCGACAATAGAGCGAACGAATTCTAGTGAAAATTGAATGTATGCAGTAGCCGCCGCTATCTGCATGGCGGGCAACATCTGTTTATGTAATACCTTATCGTTGCGCGATCGACTTCGATTGTTTTCCTTCGATTGTTTGTTTCTAGGAGTTCTATAATCTGGTTGCACAATCGTAGGAACGGCAGAGTGAGAGAGAAAAAAATCTGCGGTTAACTGACAGAATTAGGAGAAATTTCATTAAGTGAATAACCCTAGAGAATGCCTGCTTGATCTCGAACTTTGCCGGAAATCAGTTAACAAGAGTCAGTCGACTTTGACGGTGCCTCCGCCATTTTGGCGATTATTATAGAGTTTACCGAATTGGTTACCGAATTGATTAATTGTATAATGGATTTCAGAGTAGGGTATTTGACTATTATTGGAGAACCATCTTAGTGTGTTTATTCCTTCACTCTACATTGTAAATGCATTATTTTTCGTAATTTTTTCCACAATATTTCATAAAAATCAGCGTTAAAAATTGAATCACAAAAAGTCCCGTCAAAACGATACTTTCTGTTGCGTGACGTCACACGATAGTAGATGTCAAATCGGGCCATATGGTCTGTCAGCATCGGCATTGTCGCCGTTTGGTAATTGTGTTGTATGATGTGTTGTTTTCACAATTTCTACATAAAAATGGGTTATAAATTGTGTATAAATCCACAATGCAGAAATATGTCAATAAAAACTTCGGATAAACTATTTGTAGCTGTTCCGCAAGATTTGAAACTGCGAAGAAAGTGGTTGACTCGTAGAAATCCAAATGAAATAAATAGCGGCCAATACAATTGTTTTTTGTTGTGAAGATTACTTCGACATAAGTAAAACTGACTAGAATAAGTTATCTATCGTATTTTCGAACCAGGTATTATCTGATCTGACAGCTTAAGGTTACGGCTAACCTAACCTACAGAGTTATGCTTACATGGCACTTTAGTGCTATTAAATTCAAACGGCAGACGTATAAGAGCGCGTTCGAATAATCGGGTTGGGTACGGTGAGAGTGACGCTCTGCATAATAGGCGGACTAACGTCATACTGCGTTTATCTGCATATAAGAGAGAGACAGCCGACCCAGGTTTTCTGAGCATTGCTCTCCCCATGCCCTACCCTGACAAACCGAACGCACTCTAAGCGTACTAACGAATGACGTCACTGGAGACTGAGCCAATTATAGAGCGTTTTCAATCACGTGATTTGTTTTTAATAGAAATAAAGCATATTTTTTTGGAAAGTAATAACAAATAGTTTTCTTAAACTGTAATCTATTAGGATGACTTTAATACAAGCCATATTTTTAAGACAGTCAAATAACCTATTGATCATTTTGCGATAAAATTTTAAGATTATTGAATCCAAAGGTGTGGAGTCGCTGAAAACTCTCCGACTCCAGATAATGTTTGTAAGTTCGACACCGACTCCGACGCCGAAAATTCAAATTTGATAATTTATGTACCGTATACTGTTCCGAAAATATGAATTAGAATAATGTACATTTTACTTTTTATATTAACAAAAAAAAAATTGTTTAGAAGTAATATATCCAAATTAAAAAATTATATTCAAATTTTAAACCATTGGAATCGACCATGAAAAAAAATTTGGTAATTTTTATAAAAACTATTTGTATGCATGTTTTACTTTATCAGATCTTTTATATATAATTGTTTAATTTAAAATGCAAACAGTTAGTCTACTTGCATAATAAACATCCATGACGTATGAATGCAAAAGTTATACAATTTTATTTTAAAGAAGAAAACAAAAATTCGTCAAAATTTTTTATTGGCATTAATATGAAACGTTGAAAATTTAACTTGATCAACATTATATGTACATTTTTTGAGCAAATTTATGATGCACGAGCAGTTATTATAAATTTTGTTTACTATTGATGTCAATAAGCATACTTTGACAGTTTTTAACTTTTAAACCGACCGTTTTCTATTTGTAAGGTAAAATTGGAGAAACGTTGATGAAGTTTCGGGGTAAAAATTATTGTCTAATCAAGTATAGTTTAGGCGTTTCTTACTGACTTGATTTTCGCTTTTTTTCATGAAACCCGGGATCAATCCCGGGATTAAAAAATCTTTAATCCCGAAATCCCGGGATCAGTATATTGTCGGGGATTGGAAGCCCTAGTGTGTACCCGCCTTTTGTGGTGACGATTCCGGAGAAACTACTAAAGCTTTTTGTTCAAAAGGGTACAAAGGAACTGAATATTTACTCTTATAACTTTTAAAGATTTTGCAAATGAGCCGCCATTTCTGCAATTTCGGCAAAATAGTTAAATAATAAATTAAAGTAGACGAAATTCTGAATAATTTATGTCTATGACTTTTTTTGGTCAAATTAAGTTTAGTTTAGCTGCATAAGCTAATTCTATTTCATAGAGATCGCTCGTACTGCTAATACTAGTTAGCCAGGATTTGACAGATATTTTGATTCTATTGACAGTATTGTCAAAACATCAGAGTTTGACACAGTTTGACACTGCTGTATAGTATGACCTCATTTTCTTATGCTGCTTCTAAGGTTAAAAGTACAATTTTGAAATTTACTTTAACTGACGCAGCTTCGAAAAAGTACGTTTCGTAAAGTGTTATTATGCCACAGTAGTTTGTAATAGTTATTCATTAACGCTCTGTAGATAAATAAAGTGTCGGTTATGTTGATTATTCCAAAATAACCTGATTTTCCACTGAACTAATAGCGTTACCGTACTATCAAACCATTATGAAACTATTATGAAACAATTTTAGACACAATTAGGATACATTGATCTAAAATATACTATGCGAAACTATAATAATTCACATAATGCAATAATGTAGTTTTATCGTATTTATAAGAAATGCGATTGATACAGAATCAACGCTAATTAACGAAGTCGTGACTGGAAATTGTACGGTTAACTTGAAGGTGTAAATTAACGCAAGTTTGCTGCTCAACGAAGCAGGTAACTTCGATGGTATACTATATTAATTAATATTCGATTTATACCGAATGCCATTGCAAAAGAACGTTAACTGTGCAGAAAAGATATTCTTTGATGAACGACTTTCTCTGTTTTTAGTTTTTTTAAACCAATTTAATTTTAATTAAAAGTTATTCTTCTTCGTGTGAAACATTATTATAGCTTCATTTCTTCCCAAACCAAATTAGAAACATCTATTTCGCTCACTTTAACGCAGATCAATCAGCCAACAAAATAAGGTATCATATAACTATATCCAGATGCTTAACGAACAAAATAACTACAAAATGGAAAGTTTTCGATTTCACTTACACATAAATGGCCATCCATTTACCTGTAATGGGAATAAATAAAAGCCATTGCAATAATCGCAACTCAAGTACGGTCTCCCTCATTACCATTTATAATAAAGCAATTGATAAGTCATTGCCTTTACACAAACTTGCAGATATTGTGGTTTGAGGAATATGAGTGAGTGGAGGTCATAGATCCTTTCCAATTCACTTACTACGAAGATGTAACACAAGTTGAATCTGGTGTCATAAAAACTCGTTTCTTTCAAACGGTATTGGTCTAATTAGCAGACTTAACGAAACAGTTCAAGTAGAAAATGTCAATGAAGTGTGACACAACCGTTATAGGTAGCGGAATAGTTGGATGTATATTTAGAAATGAATTTAGCGTAATCTTCGAAGGAATTGTTCGATGTATATTTAGAGATGAATTTAGCATATTCTTGGACGGAATTGTTCGATTTATGTAGTAAGGAGTTTTAAAGTCAAGGTGATGTGGAATTTAAAATGTCAGGTACACAATGGTTGGGCTTACAACAACTTAACATTTAAACATAAGTACAGATTATGGACTACGCAAAACAGTACATGCAGAAATAGATACTGAAGAGGAATCATTATATCTTTGTTTCTTGCATAATTTGGTTAATATTAAAACAGAGTAATGAATGTAATTGAGTTTTGATGTAATGAACTTTGATTCTCGCAAAACTTTTGTCAGATGGTCATTGTTGTACTAAAAAGGTAAAAAGTTTCATATGAATTTATTGTTTTTTTTTTTTCAATTCCATCTAAGTTCTTAAGGAATTGAAAAAACAATAAGTCACTTTGAAGCTTCTTACTCAGAATGGCATTTACTTTGTAAAAGATCACACACAGTGAGCGTGTAAAATATGGAAGCTTGACAAAATCTCTGAAACGGTTTGTTATTAGAAAAAATCCTCGCACACGTCAATTTTTAATTATCGAAATACAGACATTTTCTTTAAAATTTTCGACCTTGAATTGTTTTCTTCTTATGACGTCATCGACACTTTTTAAATGGCTACTCCACATTTTTGTACTGATATTGATAGATTTGTGATTTGTCTTAAAAGTATTGTACAAAATTTATGGCATTGTATAAGAACATTTGTGAAAAAAAACAGTTGAAAATTAGGGTAATGATAACTTTTGTTTGTTTATGGAAAGCGAATAGACGTTTTCGACTGATTTTCGCTGAATACAAATCTGCGCTTTTTTGTTTTTGTTTTATAAAGTCACCATCACATCATTTAAAAAATTTAAACAAAGGGGTCCAGGTGGTATAAATTTGTAAAAATCGCGTCTTTACACTTTGATCCCACCTTTTCGAAAACCTTCCGTGATAGAAAGTTCTGGAGCCTAGATTCGTTTTTAGGACAAATAATTTTACCCAAAACGCAATTTCATATTCAATTTAGAACAGCTACTTTCCCAAACGTTATCAATATTTTACAATTTTCAATTGTCTTTTCTCGAAAATTATGTTATGTAAGCCAATAGGAGCGGAGGTGGCCTAGTTGTTAAGGCGAATGCCTTCCACTATGAAGCCCAGGGTTCAAGCCCAGGTTAGGCAGGGATTTTAAAAATACTCCGTCTCCACGACCGCCGCACAGACAAGCCAACAGGCTTTGTGCACATGGCGACATCCCAAAAAAAAAAAAAAAAAAATAATAAAATGTTTCCGATACCATAATACACAATTTACCAAAATAACAAAAAATAATGTTGCCATTTAAAAGTGTCGACGAAATGTGTATTTTAATAATTATTCAACTAAAGAAGCGAATGATAATTAATCCAGGTGAGGATAATTTTTGGAAAAAGCACCTCCGCCAGGATTTGAACCAGGAACCCTCCAATTTCCGGTTGACAGCTCTCCCATTTGAGCTACAGAGGTAGTGGAAATTTATAAGTTTTATTTGTCACTTCAGGATTTGCAATCCGAGTTTCGAACTAAACAAATCCGTCGTGACACCTATTGGGGATAGATGGAAGTATGGTAACTAGGAATCGCTAAATATTTATTGCTAACACCTCATACAGATGAATAAATTCAAGGGAAAATGGTTATTACGTAAACTCGTCAGTAATGTAGACTCAACTAAAGAAGCGAATGATAATTAATCCAGGTGAGGATAATTTTTGGAAAAAGCACCTTCTCCTGGATTTGAACCAGAAACCCTCCAATTTCCGGTTGACAGCTCTCCCATTTGAGCTACAGAGGAAGTGGAAATTTATAGGTTTTATTTGTCACTTCAGGATTTGCAATCCGAGTTTCGAATTAAACAAACCCGTCGTGACACCTATTGGGGATAGATGGAAGTTTGGTAACTAGGAATCGCTAAATGTTTATTGCTAATAGCTCATACAGATGAATAAATTCAAGGGAAAATGGTTATTACGTAAGCTTGTCAGTAATGTAGACTCAACTAAAGAAGCGAATGATAATTAATCCAGGTGAGGATAATTTTTGGAAAAATCGGATTGCAAATCCTGAAGTGACAAATAAAACCTATAAATTTCCACTACCTCTGTAGCTCAAATGGGAGAGCTGTCAACCGGAAATTGGAGGGTTCCTGGTTCAATTCCAGGCGGAGGTGCTTTTTCCAAAAATGATCGTCACCTTGATTAATTATCATTCGCTTCTTTAGTTGAGTCTACATTACTGACGAGTTTACGTAATAACCATTTTCCCTTGAATTTAATAATTATGTATGGATTTGTTTATTTCGTTTCTTAATTAAATTTTATTTCAGATTCATTTTTTTAACCTTATGTTTATTTAAATTTTATTGTTGCATTGAGTATTGTGACTGAGTTCTTTCTTCGTTTTCGCGTTTATTCGTTTATTTATGCGTTTATTTCAGGTTTAATTTCGTTTATCTTTGCTTTCAAACGGCTGTAACTTTTAAAGATTTAAAAAGATTTTTTTTCCTTTTTTTCTATAATTGAGACAAAATTATGGGACACCCATATTAATTTAAATATACAATCTCACACAATCAATAAATACACAAATACAGTCCATAAATCTCTTTTGGGGCTTAAATTAACGTTTTGTTAATTTTAACATTTCAAAGGAGCAGAAATAAGTTATGACAATAACTATGGAAAAATATATAATGTAATTGATTACTTGATAGGCTCTGTACGCTAATTTAAACCTAAACTGGTTTGCATTTTCAAAACTTGAAGAAAGTGATACGTGATAGTCTTTATTTCTCTAATCTACCAAGCTGTAAATGCTTTAAGAACAGTTAGAAAAGATATGTTAGATGTTTGCTAAAATCAAGCCTCAATTACGTATTTAATCAATAAATTTGCTTTATTTCTTTATTTCTCTAATCTACCAAGCTGTAAATGCTTTAAGAACAGTTTGAAAAGATATGTTAGATGTTTGCTAAAATCAAGCCTCAATTACGTATTTAATCAATAAATTTTCTTTATTTCTTTATTTCTCTAATCTACCAAGCTGTAAATGCTTTAAGAACAGTTTGAAAAGATATGTTAGATGTTTGCTAAAATCAAGCCCAATTACGTATTTAATCAATAAATTGTCCTTGCCAAAAAAATACGCCAGAAGTAGCTACATATATTGCAGAGCTTGTTCAAGTAATGTCAGAAAAAATAGACCATCTGGTATACCAGATGAAAAAAGCTTTCCGTTCTTAAAAAGAGCAGTAATTATTTGTGCGAATTATTATTTTCAACCATAAATATCATAAAGTCAAAGAACATCTCGACTCACAAATGAGCATCTTAATGATTGTTTAGGAACAAGGGAAGCATCACTACTCTACTAATTATGAAGAACTGGCCAATATAATATGATGCCAAGATCACATTATCTTAAACTATGTACATATTGTTATTTTGGAAGTACATATTTAATCTAAAAATCTAAACAATAATTTTATAATAAGTATGTTAACAATTATACTTTTAGAATAGAAGTTTTTTATAAGAAGTAATAAAAATCTTTTTGTTGATCTTGTATTGCCAAGACATCCACAAAAAATTGTTTTTAATTTGTCACTTAAAACCGATAGTGTCAGATCTTTGCAACAAGACAATTAGCATATTTTCTCATATGAGTACCATTTAGGATTTTCACATATTCAGATGTAGTGTTTTTTATTATAACGATGTAGGAATATTATTTTTTAAAATGAGTGATTTGGAACTGGGAAAATGTTTATTTAACATTCAAATTAGATAATAGATTGGTAGAAAAAGATACTACAAAATTTATTTTTCTTAAAAGATAAAAAATCATTACTTATTAAAATGGACAAAATACTTTGAAAACATATCTGCGGCGTTACCAACATTAGCCTGTTACGGGTCATATTCTTTCAAATTAATTTCCTACGAGTTTTTACATAACCGTTAGCCTTTTTGTTTTATATTTTAATCAAAATATACCTACTCGATGTCAATCCTTAGAACTGATTCAAATCAAATTTATTACATAACATCCAAAGATTCATTACCAGAGAATACTGCAAACATAAATTTCAACAAATCTGGCGTGTGGTGGTGTGGTACGTCAAATTACTCAGAAAATAACAAGAGGTCTACTATAACTATATAACTATATAACTATACTCATACTAAAAAGGTGAGTTTAATTTTCCAGTGAATAGAGTCAAAAAGTATTTACTTAATTCAATTCAACGTCAAAAGAGGATTTCCGAATAGGACTGCAAATACTTACGGGTGTTTCGAAAAATTACTATAAACTGAGATACGGTAGATAAATAAAATTAATACCTATCATACTAAAACTACTATCTAAAACTATCATCTTTCATACGGGCATCATACTTAGCAACAGTGTGCTCATCACTTCATCTTTATTGCCCACAATGTCTACCTCTGCGATTGGCGAGAAGTCTTATAATATTACACAATCCGTTTTTATAATCGGACGCTCTCCTATACCACGGGAATATGTCCATATAAAGTTCCTCATTGAACTGAAATGCATTAATTACACATCACCGGGTAGAATTGTGAGCAAACTCGCGACTTAGGGAATGGATTTATCTTGCTGACTTCTGACAATGGTCGTAACGTTAAGCGATTATCTGGCATTTGCCGCAATTTCGTCTATGCTGCAAATAACGGACATTCACTCCAAACTATATGCCATATCCTCGACGAACAATCCATGTAAAATCTATAACTTCATGCGAACTTTCGATGTAATGACAATTAGTCAAATCGACGTTGCTTGATGAAGTGTTGCATACCGCACGACTGGCATACATTTCTAAATGTCTGTGCATAATAAAGGACAATCTCTCTTGTTGTGTGGTAAACAGGTTGAATTCTTTGGGTTTCCAATTCGATTTGTAAGTCGATTTTAAAATCATTTTCTGATGCTAAAATGGTTTTCTGATGCTACATACGGTCTCTATGATTTTCGGACACCTAGTGGAAATTAGGAAATAATAAATAAAGCTGTGGTAAAGTGACTCTAGACATACGAAATAGCGGCCAAACAGCAAATTTGACTATATATATATATATATATATATATACATACATTGATATGTATAAAACATTAAACATGATAGACGTTCATTGTACACAACGTTCATTGTACAGGGTGTGCCACGCTAGATGCAAATTGTCTTAAGAAATCGAGATGCATAAGTCTTCTAAATCGAAAACAGAAAAGATAGAAGTCATCTAGGACAGTAAAAATGTCACACTTTTAGATAGTATTATTGATTTGCGATTCTAATATGCTTTATTCGGTATAAATAAAGGTTTGTTACATGTCAAGTAACAAATTTTAAATGGAAAAGATCAGTAAACCAGCTGTCCAAAAATACCTTATACTTTTCTCAACAGCTACAAAGTTATTAAACATATAATTTCACATTTATAACTTATTCACCATAAGTCATAAATTAACATAAAATTTCTAGTTTCCACGATGAAATTCAACAATCGATAATGATTCTCTTCATACCGGAACTTTTAGTAATTGCAAACCGTAACTATAAATTACACAAACGAATTTATGATCATCCAAGAATTAGCTTTTTAAGTACTAGTCGAAAATCCTTTAAAATCTTTATTATCTACGTTATGTTCAAAATTATTAAAGTTGATATTGACTTCTTAAAAGAAGTTTAAAGACTTCATCAAGCCTGGATTTTGCTATTTTTTGGTGTTCAGCTGAAGAAATGGTTATTACGTAAGCTTGTCAGTAAACTTTCATTGAGATGACATCCTGTGCGATGACCTGTGGTTAGATTTAAGTTTACTTTCTGTGGCTGGAGAAACTGTTTGAGCTTATAATAGGCTTATATAGAGAAAGTGATGGCTATCTTTGCTTGCAGCATGCGAGTGCAATTTCCAGTAAGCGCAATTATTTTCGATATATGCCCCGATACCAACAGTAGTTATGGGCAGTGGAAAAAATAAAGAACAATTTAAATTAAAAATTAAGGAACATATACATAGGTATATGTTTCAAATTTTATTTTTACCAATTTAATTATTTTCAGGACTAAGTTATGAATTGAATCTCGACAATGTTTTTAGTAATTGCAATACAATCTTTGCTTGGCATTGCCAAGCACTAGCTGTCTAGACCGCGGAGCAATCTTTTTCTAGGACGTCTTATATAGGAAGCAAATATCGGACAATAATAAAGATTTCTTTTTGTGAATTTAATGATGTTCAAATTTTATGAGCTTACGTAAGACAATTTTTCAGAAAAACTCAATTTTGGGAAACGTGGATTATGCGAATGGGTATCAGGAATCAGTAGTACCAGTACTAAAAAAATCCAATCGCGTCCAGTTTTTGCGTTTTTGTTTTTGGTGTGTTTGGATGCCCGCGCAACATAAATAGCGTTTATTTATGTTGCGCGGGCACAGCGTTTGTGTGTTTCGAAGAACCTGTAAAAAAAGCTTTAGGATTTCTGATAAAAGAACAAAATTATTATTTTTATACTCTTTTGAAGATTCTAAGGCATTGGGGTGACTCGCTAGAAATTCGTCGTCAATGCGAATACCACGTTTTTACATGTCGATGTCAACTTTTTCGAAACCCGTTATTCGAAAGAAATTGGAAACTTTTGAATCTAAATTCTTTATTCAGCATAAATAAATCTAGCGAAAACACCAACTATTTACATTCCTTTCACAAAATCCATGTTCCTCAGAGTTATCAATATTTTACGTTGTCAAACTGTGTTTTTCACGAAAATAATGCTTAAGTAAGTTACTTCAGTTGTTATTTCAGTTATACACCAAACAAATATGTTAAAACTGACGCAAAGATACCCAAATTACAACACTTGGTAAATGAGTCTCCATACTCTCCATATCTAGATCAAACTTGGGTTGGTAGTTGGGTGGGATGAAAAGTAGGCATACCTTGATGAGTACTTGTGACAAGGACTTGTGGTATTTTGTATAGCGGGCGTGTTTCGCCTGCGATCAGTAACTACTAACAGACGTTACAGACGTCGCGTCGCCGTAAAGTTCCAAGGACACATGTGCTTGGATCCAATGAGCCATAAAACATTCATATTTTTGGTCATCGTCATTATTTCGGGGTGCCCTTTCATCAACTAGGGTATCCATATGACGGTCCTGGACAGCAATATTTATGCATGTTTCACTAAACCACTATTTTACACGGTCATAGAGTACTATTTATACTACTATAATACTAATAATATAATAATAATAATAATTATTATTATTTAATATAATATTTGCTCTACCATTAATGGCATAATGTAAACAATTTCAAATTAACTTAGAACAAGGTAGTAGAACAACCTCCTGATATAAAACTCATTAAATTTGTGATTGAATTTAGTTTAGATATGCCGGGCAGGTGCTAAAGGAATTCGAAACTAAAAATTATGCAAGTGCAAGTACGCAATCACAAATAAAAAATAATGTATATATTTGTCGTTGGATGTGTTACAGACATGGACAATTGTCATAAAATATTACAATGCTATACAACCACAAACCCAGAAAGAATATATACTATAGAACACACACCACACAGAACATATAAACTATCGACTTCGCGAACCTGCCTCAGTCAAATACTCGTCAATGGTATAGAATGCTCCAGCAATTAAGTATTCTTTTAGTTTCAGTTTGAATTGGGTAGTAGTTGCTGCGTTTCGTATGTCGGAGGGGAGTACATTAAATGTCTTCACCATCATGTAGTATGGTCCCGTCTGAAACACAGATGAGGTGTGTCGCGGGCAGACCAAAAGAGAAATGTTGCAGACGTGTCTGCATTGATGAAGAGATATCACCATTTCTGACAAACTTGGCCATATTGGCTCTGCAGAACGATAAAAGCCGGTACACATATAAGCTTGGCAATGTCAGTATTTTATTCACCCTGAAATGCGTCCTGCACGGCTCTCGATAAGAGAGACCCAACATACACCGGAGAAACCTTTTTTGCAACCGGAAAAGAGAAATAATGTTAGGCGAGGAACCCCACAGCACAATTCCATAGCTTATGATGGATTCAAAACTGGCGATATAGTAAGTCCTGAGAGAGATGAAGTCAACTATCCCCCTCAACTTATAAAACGAATAATAGACAACACCAAGCCTTCTCTGGAGGGACTGCACATGAAGATCCCACTTTAAATTGCACTGCAAATGGACACCCAGAAACTTTACGCTACCGCTAACCGGCAGCGAGCCATCACCTGTAGTAACAAATATTGAACTCGATGGCGTATCCAATGAGAACTGCAACAGAGCAGTCTTCTTACGGTTCAAAATCATTCTGTTCTCACTGCACCAATCAGTCACTCTACCCACAGCATCAGCAGTCGCGGCAGAAAGACCGGCCAAAGTGTCGCATCTAATGATCAGCGTAGTATCATCGGTAAACTGCTAGAGTTCCCCATCTGGAAGAACATCAGCCAGATCGTTCATATACATTAGAAACATCAGCGGACCCAAAATGGACCCCTGTGGCACTCCAGCCAAAGAAGTAGAGACACGGGTAGTCATTGAATTTCCCACACACACTCGCTGCTGTCTGCCATCGAGATAAGACCCCAGCAGGTTCAACGCCGTACCCCTCACACCGTAGTGTTCGAACTTTGACAACAGCAATCTATGGCTAATGGTGACAAATGCCTTGGAAAGATCGAAGAAGACTGCAACCACGGAGCTCCTCCTATCGACAGACGTCAGCACTCCCATGAGTGCCCCGAACAATGCACGCTCACATGAGGATCCAGGTGAAAACCCAAACTGGCTTCGAGAAATCATATCATGCCCCACAAAGAAATTCATTAACCTGTTATATATTACCCTCTCGAAAATCTTTAAAAAGCAAGACAAAAGTGATATAGGGCGGTAGTTACTAACACACTCCCTCAAACCACCCTTATGGACCGGGACAACCTTTGCCATCTTAAGTGCATCAGGAAAGACTCCACAAGATAACATAAAATTAACCAAGAAGGTAAGCACCGGCACCAGATAAACTGCACACCTCTTCATAACAAACGGTGGTATACCATCCAATCCACACGAATACTTGGGTCGCATCAAGCAAGCATAGCATCTCCCCGCTGTCCACAGGATACAAGTCTGGGAGACATTTATCCGTAAACGTCCCCCCGATGGGGTTGGGAAAGAGTGAGGTTGCACAGTAGAGAAACCGTCATAAAACACATCAGCCAGCCGGTTATGGTCATCAATGACCTCACCATCAACCACTAAACGAATAGGTGCATGCGCTGAAGATGGAAGCGTATTTGCCTTAATGACAGCCCACACAGTCCTCGACTTATTACTTGACTGGGCCACCCTACAGCTATAGTATTTACGCTTTGAATCAATCACTAATTGGCGGAGATATCGCTTCATAATCCTGTACCGCCGCCACATTTCCGGATCTCCAACATCCCTGCAGACATATCAGATCAGACAAATCAGATTTACTAGCGTATTATTTGACGAGCACATAATTAAGGACACATAAGTCAAGCGATTTATATCCGTTATGTACGAGTCAAATACGATGTTTTACCTACGATTCATAAATTCAATGTTATATCAAATATTTTAAATGTATTTATTAATGGTGGCGGTGCAAACTGCCAACAAACTGTCAACCACGTAGAAGTTGCCAGTAGCTTTGCATAATGACAGTTCCTTTGTATATTAGTATATTATTTGACGAGCACATAATTAAGGGTATTAATCGCGAGCATGAAGTTTATACGCGAGCCGTAAGCGAGCGTGTAAAAATGCGAGCGATTTATATCCGTAGTGTGCGAGTCGAATACGACGTATTATCTACGACTCATAAATTCCCATTCATAAAAAAATATTTTAAACGTATTGGTGGCGAGGGGAACTCTCAAATAACTGTTAGCCACGTAGGTTTTGAGAGACTTTGACAGTACGTTCGTATAATGATTATTATATAAAGCTGCTGTCATCATAACTATCTGTGTATATACTGTGTATCATGGTAGGGATGATATAGTCATAGATACGTGTGCAATAAACTTATTATACAGGGTGTCCGGTAAAGGTGTTCCGAAAATTAGGAAACTGATAGAGGTCGTCACTGCCATCAAAAAAGTATATATGCAGTATTGGCTTTCGACCCTTCATTAAAAAGTTATAGCTTTTTTATTTTTCAGTTTTATATTCCTTTAAAAATATAACTGATTACAAAGTCGGCGTTGTTTATTTAACAGAAACATAAAAAACACTTACAAATAACAAAAATAAATAAAAGAGTTTTGCAAATACTGCTGAAAATGTTACCCTTCCATGTGAATGCACATTTCAGCGCGACTTCCCAAATCCTGCCGGATTCTTTGAAAAATTTCAGGTGTTTCTCGAATGCGATTACAGGCACCATTTAATCGCTATAGCAGAAATGCACTGCTGAAGTGCACTGTTAGGTCAAAAATGTAGTACTACAATTTTTGTAGCTGGGTTGGAATTGTCAGAAGTTTGCTGCTATATATATATATATATATATATACAGACAGAGAGAGAGAGAGAGAGAGAGAGAGAGAGAGAGAGAGAGAGAGAGAGAGAGAGAGAGAGAGAGAGAAAGAGAAAGAGAGAGAGAGAGAGAGAGAGAGAGAGAGAGAGAGAGAGAGAGAGAGAGAGAGAGAGAGAGAGAGAGAGAGAGAGAGAGAGAGAGAGAGAGGGAGAGAGAGAGAGAGAGAGAGGGAGAGAGATAGAGAGAGAGAGAGAGAGAGAGAGAGATTTGAACCCAATAAAATTGCAATGTTCTAAAGAGATATATCATGCAGCTGCAACTAACGGCGAAAAATTTTAATTAAGAACCCGGTAATATGCACGATTTGGTATGTAACTTGTTGATAATGGTTCTGTGTAAATAAAAAGGTATTTAAGTAGACTTCATGTCGACAATTATCATATAATCAATGTACGCCCATCTGCCTACTCCAACAATTGACAATACAATGCATATCAGAGCAGTTGGTTCAAACTCGTTAACAGAGAAGTCACCTCATGCGCATACTATTTGGTAATTTTAAAAGCGTTCGAATAAGGAATGCATTTCAATACAATACTCGTTTAGAATTCGTGGGCCCACTGCATCGGTGCAGCAGATACGCCTTCTGTATGTTAAGCACGTTCCTCTATCATGTACACCTTATTGTGTAATCTTCCAATTGGGGACAGATTGTTCACGTATGACATCGATTCTTGTAGCAACCGTAACGGTTCGCGGTATCGATCGCATCATGTGCTATTTGCTTGACCTAATGGGATAGTTTTGTCAATTGATTCACATCCGAGGTATACCTACCGTTAATGTTTATTTGGTATTTACTAAGCGCAAGTTCCAATTTGGTCGACTTAATATTGCAGATTCTATTGGAATCGCCTAAATGGTATAGTAACTACTACTTTATGATACATTTTGATATGGATTATGAGACAAGATATTAACTGTGGCCCCAATGCATCTCATAAATACTGATATACATACGTTTCATACATGTGTAAATAAATAATACATAAGTCGTATCACAAAATATACTGTCTGATGAAATAAACGACCTGTTTATTGGCCTTATCCATAAGCCACAGAATGAGACGTGCGAATGATATAAAATGCATTGACATGAAATGGTGAAATGAAATAATTAGGTGTTTTATGCAAACTTTAAAAAATCATCCCAAATGATTTGAAGTCATCCTACTGATTTTTCGATTACAGATTTTTAAAGCCGATTTAAACTGAGCATAGCGTACTATACTACATGTCATATAATTGAGTTTTTTAATTAATATTAATTTTTAATTAAGTTAACATAAAACCCACAAACTAAGAAAGTACTGATAAACAAAGATGCAATTACAGAAGAATGCTCCATGGTATGTAGTGGCGCGTTGTCCCATGGGCAAAATGGGCATTTGCCCAGGGCCCCTAATAACAGGGGGCCCCCAAAGCAATATTTTGGAAACTCATTTCCGTAATAGACTACCACACCATGCTAGTCCTCGTTAACGTTGCAAGCAGATTTACGCTCCTCTCAGCGAGGCCCCAACTAATGTTTAACTATTTATTACCGTCTCAAGAATAGTTAATTTTATATTTGCGCTCCTGCCGGTTGGGAACCAAAATCAATCTTATATAAACTATAAATTAATTAGGTAATTAATAAATTACCGTAGTAGACAGTTTCAGCAGTTAAACTCATGTTTTTTTGCAATAAAAAAAACTATATCTAATACTGCACGAGACTAATGAGACTAAGTTAGAAGAGAAAAACTGTATGAATTCTTCGAAGATTATCAGTTCTGGAATTCTATTACCTAAATTAAACCTTACATTTCACAAAAAAAAATCTTTTGAATTTTTACAACACGGAAATGCTACAAAACAATTGATAAACTGTGCGGTTTACATTTTAATATAAGAAATTGCCACAGTACGATCTAAAACGCGCTAGAGTAGTATTTTTAAATTACTTTTTTTTCTCATTGTGTTAATCTGACAAAAATATTTAAACGGTTTTAACAATTCTGAACATCTATGAATATTTAAGCCATACAAAATCCCTAATATCATTTCTTCTTTTGTTCCTATTCATATTGTTGTTGCAGGTTGCTTTGCATTTAAAGAGGGCTTGTTGTACTGACCGTTGTGTGTTTCCATTTAGGAAAATAATGGATTTTGGAATTGTAAAAGACACTCTTACGTGGGTGTAAACAATGTGCAACAAACTGTAGATTTGGCCCAAACATGTTTTTGACCTTTTTAAAATTTTATATGACCTGAATAACAATTACAGCATTTATTTCAGAATTTAAAATACTTTTTAGGGGTTACTAGCGGCTGTCAAGCTTATTTTTATTTTTTTTAGATTGAAACAATATTTGAATGCATTTTTAGGTGTATT
Organism: Aphodius sticticus; assembly: GCA_963966075.1. Classification (NCBI taxonomy): domain Eukaryota; kingdom Metazoa; phylum Arthropoda; class Insecta; order Coleoptera; family Scarabaeidae; genus Aphodius; species Aphodius sticticus. The sequence continues at coordinate 28,492,652 of OZ014509.1, forward strand.
CATTTTAATAAGTTTGCATACAATATTAATAAAAAAAATATCGAACAAATTACAACCGGTTCTGGCATTTTTTGTCATAGAAACTGGATCAGGCCAGAACACATAAATTGTGAATTGACTCCAGTTATTAGGAAAACCAAATCCCAAAGAAACCGCTTTTGTACATTTTGGCACCGATTTTCTCAAAAAATTGGACATAATTTAAAATACCGGCATTCATACTAAAATTCTTTTTTAGATGCGATTTTGATTAGGATGTATTGCGTGTATTATTGCTCCTTAAATTTTTAATAAAATATGGCAACCATAATCATAATAGACAACACGTTGATGAGCATTAATTTCCCATCAGTCCGAACTAATATTCCATAACAAAAATTTTAAGTAATTATGTCAAAGTAGCGATAAAATACTTCATGACATTTGACTAGTAGATTCCAAATACAAACATTGAAAATGCTATTAGTGTATTTTGAATTATGTAAATTATGTATTGAATTAATTAAAGCACAAGAAAACATGCTTGATATCTATATAATACTTTTCAAAATAATATTTCAATACCTACTAACAAAACAACGAACTTGTGAGTACTGTAACTGAACACGCTTTCTTCTTCGGCGACCTTTTGACCCGTTTCGTTGCAATACATTACATACATTGCTTTATAGTTCAGCCATTGTTCTCCGCCAAATCAATCCAAATTGAACTTTAATTACACACCCGAAGCACACTCCACAATAGCCATAGCCCATAATAAACAATAACTAGGCCGATTGATAATTATTGAAGAAAAACAATCGCAAATAATCCAATTATTTACCGGACCCAAACCGTATACCTATCGTATATCTGGAACGTTCTGAGATGCTGAATAGGAAACACCGATTTTTTCACCTCTTGGGCGACTTTCTCGGTGTCTATTTCAGCGACGAGGTCGTGATCGAGTAATAACGCATGGTTTCGACACATTAAATTATAGATTTCACCGCATCATTTGCGACTGAGGTTTAATTACAATGGGAATTGCTAGTTGCTGCAAATGCGGCAACCTAGATCGCTTAGTTCCCAGATTTCTGCCGGTACTGACATTATGGGCAATTTGGTGTGCTACTCAGCTAATGCACTTAGAAATTGGAACTTATTTTCTTGTGCTTGTTTGTTACCGTTTCGGTGCTCTTTTATTTGCTTGTGAGAAATCGCATGTAAAGGCTTTAATTTTGAAAACGCCATTTGTCAATTGGCGGAAGTGTGGTGTAAGTTTGGTGTAAATTGGAGGATTGTTTTTAGATATTTTTGGGGTTGGTATGACCTGTTTCTTTTTCGGAAGTGATGTTATTTGAACACAAAAACCTACCGATCATCAGTTTTAATTCCCAGAACAACAACAAAAATCATATTGTTATTGCAATAATATAACTGCAATAACACCTACGTGGCTAAAAATTGTTAAAATACACGAAATTGCAAATAAATATAATTACATCAATTCTGACCGATCTTTTTCTCAGACATCTGCTTTTCCTGATTCATGCTTTTTTACTGCACAGATTGTTTGTTTTTCACGAGAATGATTAGTGAATGTGTTCAATTGAAAATACACCGCGACTTAACTAATAATTTTATTTAGCTACAAATCTATTTGCTCTTTACTGAGACTGACTTTCCACTGTCCACAAACACGACAATAGTTTTAAGCTACAAACACTAGTTTGTGATAAAGGAATAAATCTAGTTATAATTTATAAACTTAAAGACTCACTTTAAATTGTATGTATGTAATAGTATATTATTATACAAGTTTTATAAGACGTCAAATTGGCGCACGAGTTGTTTTGGGCACGACGGGCGTAGCGAGGAGTGCCCAAATGGAACGAGTGCGCCAATACGTCTTATAAAACGAGTGTAATATACTATTTTTTCTACTTTGCGTCATTAATTTTATATAAATTTAGAAATTGTGGTTACTATATTGCGCTAAATTAGAATCTAGGGTATTTCGCGGGTACCACGTGGCAGCACTGTAGTAACTGTCAACTTCGTTAAGGATGAGATCTATGAGATAGATCTCTTGACAAAATCTAATTGTGAATAAAATTACTCTACTTTAGCCTACAAGTTTGAATAAATATTCAGCGAGGTCTCAACGATGATCATAATGGAGCTTGGGGCAACACTTTTAACCCTACTGTGATAAATACATGAAACTTAACCTAAAAAGTCAACAACTTTAATAGTGGTTTCATAAGTATAATAATCAGAATAGAAGTGTTTGGCGGTGACTGATTAGTTACTTCGAAGAACAAGAACTTACTAAAGAATTGTTTTAACACCTAACGTTTAATAGCGGTGTCTACCTAATTCCGCTACGTAGCCGTTGCGGCTTATATATTTACAAGCACTTATAATTGAAACCCAATTTTAATTTCGGCAAAGTAATTTATTAGGATAAATTATACTTAGTAAAATTACATGTGATGGAGGTAATACAAATATGTTGCACACAACCAGAACTAAGACGAAGTCGAAAGCGACGGACAAAAATGAATACGAATTGAGCCGAACAGAATTCGGTCGAAAATGTTACCGAAAACTTATACGTTACATAAACTAAGAAATCCTCTACACTTTAAATGTACTATAGCTTCATACGTGTATGCTGATAAACCATTGATTGCGCATATAGAATCTCGTCTATATTAAGTAAACGCAATTGAACGATTTTAAATTGGTGTTTCACATGCCAAAATGTCCATTCTTAATTGCTTATGGAAAAAATGGAGAAGACATTACAGTCGCGCGGAGCGCGACTGTCCCCCCACATGGACCATTCTACGTTGCGTGAGTTTTCGAAATCGACGAAAAACGGTCTCTGGGGCGTTTTTGCTTCAAAATTTTCCGAAACGCGACCGATTTTGGTGAAAGGACCTCAACATTTCAGTAGCTGTTTATTTTGCGTCGTCATGGCTGCGAGCTAGAAACGTCAAAAACGCAACCACCATAACCTCATCATAACATAACCTATTCACATTGCAGTGGGTATCTATACAGAGCTAAGCAATTTGTATACGTATTTAAAACCTTCAATACATACAAGCATAATTGGAATGATCTGGTAAAATTTGACAAATAGCGAATGTCACCGCGCAGTTAATCTGCTACGAAAACACAGTAAGTAAATTAATAGAGATGATTAGCTTTTCGTTTAAATTTGGCCGCCTACTTTACCTCTAATTGATTACAGTTTGAGACATAGCTTAGATGGCACCCATGTACACCAGTCGGGTCTGCGGACAGCGCCAATGTGAAGAACTACCACCTATTACCTAACGTCCTAACCTAATATTTTGATGGTGAAATTTCACAAACAACCGCACGCATAGCATAAGGTGAGTTTATTACAGATTATTTGTAGAACACATTTACTTATTTATTAATAATTTCAGGATGTAAACAAACTGTCGTACAGTAATAAATTGTACGTATTTAGCCCCACATACAAAACATCTTCCAGGTCAAAGTATATCGAAAGACACAGATGGCATATAACTCAGTTCTACAATACCATAGCCCCTACAAACTACAAGAACGCAGAAATTAAAATAGTGTGCGAATTGACAGAGCGCAAGAAAGAAGCCTAGAACGTGAACATCAGCTCATTATGCCAGAAATGAGGATGACTCCAAAGAAAATAAACAACAACATTTCCTCTAATCAAATTATTAATTCGCATTTGTCTGTATTACGTACGAATGCATGAAAACACAAGTAAGTAAATTAATAGAGATGATTAGCTTCTCATTCAAATTTTGCAGTTTACTTTACCTCTAATTGCTTTCAGCTTGGGACGAAATATGTTAGATGGCACCAATGTACAACAGTCGCGTCTGCGGACTGCCCCAACATCAAGAAACACCACATAACCTAATATTTTGACGGTAAATTCCAGGAACAACCGCATACATAGAATAAGGTGAGTTTATTACAGATTATTTGTAGTACACATTTAATTATTTATTACTAATTCTAGGATGTAAACAAACTGTCGTACAGTGACTAATTTGTACGTATTTAGCCGCAAATACAAACGATCTTCCAGGTCCAAGGATATCAAAAGACACATATGGCATACAACCAAGTTCTACCATACCATAACCCCTACAAGAAAGAGAAAGTTAAAATAGTGTGGGAATTGACAGAGCGCAAGAGAGAAGCCTTAGAATGTGAACATCAACTCGATTATGTCAGCTGGGGTATGATTCCAGAGAAAATAAACAAGAATTGTTCCTCTATTCAAACATTGCGTGTGTACAACCACATCGGGCGCCTTCTAGCGCTAGCTAGCGCTTGGCAGTGCTGAGCTAAGCGGTAACATGAACACGATTGCTTAGTGCCAGCGCCGAGTCCTAGCGGCTAGCGGAAATACATTTGTGGTAGATTGGGCGTTCAACCGGCCCGGGCGCTGAGTCTTGGCGCCGCTAGCGCTAGCAGTTTCTGCTAGATCTGGTTGTACACGGCCATTTAGTAGAAGAATTTGAAGGAATTAAACAATTTATTGTTATTTTCAGGTTAGATTCATTTTAGTATATAGGTATGTAGTTGAATTTTGTTTAATTTCTTTTTTACAGGAACATCTATGATGTGATAAATAAGCTGCAGGAACAATGAATCTAACCCGGAATCTAATTTTCGTTTAAAGAAAGTTATATCAACATTGGTCATTCGGAAGTGTTATTGAACTACACTTATCGTATGGTAACCGTAAGTCTCAGTAACCCGTCATGAGATTTTCAATTTCATATACATACGTACCATTCATATCACAAAGAGACGGTTTCAATCAAGGTCTGTTTTGCTATAACCATAAATGAGGACAAACTTTGGATTTAGTTAGAATTTATTTATCTCAACCCGTCTTTGCACACGGCCAGGTAAATGTGGCATTTTCTACGGCTAAAAAGTGGGGTTACACCTAGGTGTACATTGACAAAACGTTTTCTCAGGGGCGATTATTGAAAAAGAGTCTATTCAAATCAACAGGTACATGGTATGAAGAAATATTTAGGTTTGTAAATATTCCATTTTTTATTTATTTTATTGTCTTCTGTAATATATACAATAATGTGCAATTGTTCTACAAATATATATGATATGAACAGTCTCAGAAAAGGAATAAAGTTTATAATTTTTTTCAATTGTGTTGTTTTGTAGTAAGGGTAAAGTATTTTTCAAGTTAACTATGGTTGTGTTTTCAAGTTAACTATAGGTTGTGACAGTAGTATAAAAATAATACTCTACTGCAAGATTTAGGTCTCCTGCACTTGGCATAAAATTTAGTAATTTTAACAATTGAAGCTTCTTTTGTGTTCCATGTAACAATTATTTCTTTTTCAAGTAACAAACATCTTTAATAAGATCTAAAAGAAAACCAAATCAAATATTCTTTTCAATAAAGCTCTCTATACAAGAGTAGATTGTAGTTACTGGACCAACAACAAGCCATTATATAAAAAATAACTTCATGTTAAATTTACAAATATAAAATTTACATTATATAAGTTATAAGATAAAAAGTTGACTCTATGGACAAATTTTGCCCAATTGAAAGCAATCTAGGTTTTCCACACGGTGTCTAAATTTGTTTTACATTTTTTTGGAGATCATGTTTGTCACTTAAAAAAAACAATTGTTTTTGTCGTCATAATTCGCATTGATTATAAAAATAAGCTAAATTTGTTAATATATTTTAATAATATATTTTTTATACTATTATTTCACACCATACTTATTCTTAAAATTATTAAATTTGAAAAGAAAAAGCAACAATAAAAAGAAAATCAAATTTATTGCGACAAATTATATTTTCTTTTACTTGCGCGAGACTATTTTTTTTTAGTTGAGCCAATTTTTTTGTGTTGTATATATGAATCCATAGAAACAACTTTATATCAACTTGAAAGTTTGATTTTGCAAAAAAAGTATTTTTTAAAGACAGCCAGTGTATATGCGGTCTAACAATTCCTGCAATGTACCGATTCACTGATCTACCCAATAGGCGGTCTACAGGTCCACTAGTAGCAGTAATTAAAATCATTCATATCTATGATGTAGGTTTGATCTTCGCATAATACCTTATTAAAGTAAATGTGGTCCTTGAATTATATCTGAAAAGGGGATTTGATGTTTAGTTGAAAAGAATGATAACCATCACTTACCAGAGTCGAAAAACGTCACCAAAAACGTTATGCTGGCGTATTTTGATGAACACAGCAAAACTAAGAAAGCCACAACCTTTGGCCATACTATAGCAGGCTACACGCATGTTTAAATATGTATAGAATATTGATATTTCGCAGTTTATGCGATTGCAAGCGATTAAAAAGAGGCAGTGTGTGGTTATGTATTGTACGTTTGACATTTGGCATTTTATATCAATGTGTCCCAATCCTGGTAATCTTAGACAAAAATGTTACTGTTTTCGGTGTTACAATGTGTTAATTGTAACACCGAAAACAGTGTTACAATGTGTGCATTGTGAATGCAAAGTAGAAAAAATACTTTATGAGTCGTAGATAAAACGTCGTATTCGACTCGCAAACAACGGATATAAATCGCTCGCTTATGTGCTCGTCAAATAATATACTATTATGTCCTACATGATCATAAAGTGACATTTTGCATCTTAGTTACCGGGACGAAAACAGCTACTTTTGCGCCCTAGGGCGATAAAGATTCTTTATGCGCCCTAGGGCATAAAGGATTGCCATAGTTATATGTCAAGTATATCAAATATTTGTCATTCAAATTGTAAATTTTAAATCGTCAATGAATTATTGGCGATTAAGGTTATAAGTTTGACAATTAATTGTCTGTATTGTCACTCAACTCCGAATTGTTTGTATGGTTATTCAACTCCGTAGATACGCCGTCACTTGATAACGTCAAAATATTTCTTAATATTATTCAAACGGAGGAACAAAACCATTGTATGACATAAAATGTTGTATGTACCTCGGGCATTACTTGATGTTTATACCCTCGGGTGACTGTCACCCTTGGGGCATAAACATCCGTCTAATGCCCTTGGTACATAAATAACTATTGCTATTCTAGATTTTTTTTTCGTTCAACAATAATGCCTTTTTATTTTTTCATTTGACATTCAATTTAAGTGGTATACAAAGTGATTTATTAGACAGACATTCGCCATTATTAAGGAGGTAGAAGTAATACAAGCGATAATAAACAAAACATAAATAATATATCATTCGCAAAATTTCTTCTTTTTGTTGTTGATATCTGACGAAAACAGATTTGGTATTGCAAAGTATGCCGATTTATATATTTTTTGATACGTTTTCTTATAACATAAAGCCAGATAAACAGCCGAAGGCTGTCAAAAATATTAAAGATTTAATATTTTTTTATTAAAATAGTATGCAATTAAATTTGGAATTCAAGAAACTTTCTATGAACTCCAAAAATTATTAGTTGCTGCTTTTATTTAGCAATATGAAGAAAACATTGAAAGATTGAAGGATTCGAGGTTTTAGTTATGCTTTTGAGGATTTAAAATAATTCCCATAAGAGGGAGCTGCGGGCTAACTTCACATAGGTTAAAGATGAAGTTGCCGGCCGCACTGTTGGGTTTTGCGGACCGCGAGTTTGACATCACTATCCTACAATATTTCAGAATTTGTTAATGTGAAAACTCATGCTGATGCTATCTATCTGTTACACCAAATATTGTACATTTATTAGTAGCCCGAATAAATTCGGAGAATGCGTTCTTGTTTGTTGTCTTTAATTTGCAGTTTATTGTGGTTATATTAGCGAACATTTTGGCCATACACATCTACTTTCACTTAAGAGTAAGAGAGCTGTTAAACTAGGCAAACTGAGACAAAAAAAAGAACAACCGTGAGATTAAATTATAATAGGTAATATTATGGAGCATGAAAAACTAATAACAAGCCATTGACTATGGTATAATCTTACATAGATTATTTGACCATTCACAATAGTAGTTTCCCATACAACAATTGAATGCTACCCACTTATCTAACACACTAACAATTAGTCATTTTGGATGATCTGCAATACCATGTGAATTCGAAACTGTTTTCTTTTCTTTTCTTCCTTCAATCTTAATTACAGTATTATACAACCGAAACAGTTGTTTACTCAGGTGAGCATTTGGATTTTAGGAACAGTTTGAGTTTTGAAATCGCCACCTTTTAAAAGGTAACACGGAAATTATTTGTGTGACTAATAGATGACATTAAGACTGCACATGGAAATTTGATAATAAAACACAGAATTTCAAATAAAATCAATATTCAACAAATAACGGTATTGATAAATCATGAATATGTGTACCCACAATGCAATTAATTGCGCAGACACGTGCTTCAAAGTCTCGTGTACCTGCTGTAAAAGTTGTTTGTAACGCACTGTTAATTAAAATAAATAACAGTAAGTTATACTAATAGAATTATGCCTGCTAATATGTAGAATTCTTGAATTAATATGTTATTCCGGTAATGTAACATTTACTTTCACGTCAACCTCATTTAAATAATAACCTCGTACTCTCCTGTGATGCATTGAAAATCCTCCGCTGGATTGACAATTTTATGAGGCCTTCATACTCTTGCTAAACAGCAAAATAAACTTCTTTCGTTTGGACGTAAAAGGTAGCAAGAACCTACTGCACTTTAGAGGTCAGTGGAGGATGGCACTTGCATCATAATTTGAGGATGTAGGTATTATTACTAAACGTATTGTAGGAGGAATATTTTATAAAATTGTGGCGTAATCGCTACACTACCATATCTCTCATTAAGCATAACCTAAATTGATCAATTTTGTGAGTTAACAACATATCGATTCAAAATGTTGTGGTGATGTAGAACTCCCCCAGGCACACTACCAGTATCACACAAAAAAACTACTTTTTCTGTAATTTAGTAAAGATATCATAAAACGATACTAGGAAAAGATGCTGAAATAAAAAATTAACCACACATACCAAGACATAAATCTTTATAAAATTCTAAATTATATTTAACAATAATCGAATGTAGTGTTTTCAGTTGTGCTATGGATTTTTTTTGTGTGCTGTGGTCGTAATCTTCTAAAGTTGACCAAAATATCCAAAATCACAATTTGTTTACATTTTGACCTCAATATTTTCGAAAGCCTTATACTAACCAGAAACCCCGTTCATATTTATTTATAAGTATTTTTTTAAGAACCGATCCATCATTTCCCCGTTTGACAGAAACAGAGACGGCGTGACATTTTTCATCTCTCTTTAATTTCATTGGGGGGCAAACAAAGCAAAACCTCCATAAGAGATCATGTATTTCTGGTTTTCTAAATCAGCTTAAAATAAACCATTTGGTGCAAAAGTGATTCAGCTTGGATTTCTTTCTAGGTGTGTGGACCTTATTAAATAAGTTTTGAAGCTAATTTTGGAATATTTCACGGTGAATATTATACAAAACAGTGATAAAAGTTAGAAAGTGAGGCTATGTTTCAAACGCGTGTTTTTGCTTTAGTTTTAATTTAAAAACGGGCAAAATTTGTTGCGTGGTTAACTGCAGGTCGGAAAGCCATCGAGATAAGGAAATTTCCTTTCATGAATTACCAAAAGTGCTCAAGCCAAATTATCCCAACAGTTTGGCGTCGCAGTTTAGAAGGTATGATGGCTATAGGCCATTAAGACTGATCCAAACTTCTCTGAAAACCAACTACAAAATTGGATGGTTTGCAGTATGCATTTTATTTCAGGTAAGAGTTATATGAAATATAGATGTGAAATATTTGTTTATAATGTGTCATTTTAAGGTAAACAAGCTCGAAAATGTTGACCATCCCGATTGGGTGCCATGTAGGGCTGTTCGAGTTATCTAAAACTTCAAGTCTCTAATTTCGAGCTGAGTAAATCTCGTTTCTTTTCGAACCGAACACTTTGAGTTGGCTCACATTTGTTAGGTTCAAATTCGAATCTTAATATCAAAAGCGAGCGCTTGCTTGTAATCGAGCATATTGGCTTGAATAAATGTCAAAGCATTGGTAGTATCCAAACAGTGATATGATAGAAACATAATTTTACTGTGACAAAATGGCAGTTAATCAAAACGACCTGTGTTCGGTACGAAATAAGCGAGCGCTCGAGTAGTCCTAGTGACCTTTATGAAGTTGGTGCAAAAACTGTCAACAAAATCAGGAAATAAAGTGTAATATTGTACTTACCGCATTATAATAAATCTATTAACTTACAATCATTGTTTTATTGATTTATTCATCTACCTCGACTGCACCCTTACCTTCAGGTTTAGTAAAATCTTTACATAAAATTTCAGGTAAGACAATTGTTTTGTGATACTGCAATTCCACAAATTTGCATATTAAAATCCCAGAATGGATTGGCTCTAAACAATCGATGCAGAAAAAAATCGTTTTTGGACCATACAACAAAGTCAATATTGGCTATGTGCAATCTGAATTTGATAACAATAAGCATGTCCTAGTTGTTTAAAATACTCACTGAATTGAATATTTTCCATAAACCTGCAAAAAACACACGTTTGAAACATAACCTCACTTTCTGAAGTCAAGTTTTAACATCGTTTAGTATAATACTCACCGTGAAATATTCAAAAATTAGCTTCAAAACTTATTCAATAAGGTTCACACACCCAGAAAGAAGTCCAAGCTGAAGCATTTTCGCACCAAATTGTTTATTTTAAGCTGATTTAGAAAGCCAGAAATACATGATCTCTTATGGCGCTTTTGCTTTCCTGAAATTTCACTATAATACGTTACGTAGGCGCATACATCACGCATGGTAAAGCAAAATGATTTTGATTTGGTCATAATTCCTTTTCTTTGAAGAATATCGACAGTTACACAAATTGTTGAACCGATTGAAGGTCAACTGTTGTCTGTACTCTGTAGTATCAAAAGTCCTGTAAACCAATTAATCTCGATTGTATTTCGAATTATAACAATATGCACCTGTCTGTTTACCTACGACATTTTTCCTCGCCTACCAGTGCAATGTTGAAATATCAGAATTATCCTTCCTACCCAATACAAGGCCGATTACCTCGAGCTCGGAGCAAGGACACACAAACAATAAATCTATTTTAGTAGTCGCACAATATATGTATGCGTTTTTAAATGGCATTGTCACTAATTACGACATTCTTGTTTCAGATGTCCGTCAGCACGGTCAGCAATGGAACGAGACAATACCGACGATCAGCTAGTTCCATATTGTCTACAGACTCAGACATCAGATTCACAAGGAAGAAGCTTAGTTCCCAATACAGATGCGGATGCTGCATTATTATGTCATTCCTGTTACTATTACTATTAGCTAGTGCAGCTGTATATTTCGGATGTAAGTATTATTTATTATGCAACTCTTCAATAAGCATTTTATGCTACAGTATATCTTTAACTTTTTATTGATAAAAATCGCAAATGTCAAAAACTACAACAACATGGATTACTATGTATGAATGTTTTGTAGTATAATTATAAGAAATGTTGTGTGGAGTTTTTTATTTTTTCTCTTACATCAGAAATCTTAGCGTGGGAACGTAAAATACATTTCTCTGTATGCAGGGTATAAATGAGAAAATGCGGTTATATGAACAAGTGGCAGATTTCTCAGAATTCAGTTAGCTCTAAAGATACGAACAATATGGGTTGCAAAAGCTAACCATTTTGACGCCAGGCATAACCCGGGGACTAATTATTCTCTTAAGACCCAGTTCTACCTCTCCTAAAACGCGTTTGCAAATAAAAGCGTTATTTATTGTTCAACGTTTATGAAATTTTTTATGTAACTTCCTAGATAAATAACGAGTTGGGCTGGATGAAAAAAAAATTTTTTTAAAGATAAAAATCAGTTTTACTTCTACGTCTTTGGTTTTTTTCAAATATAAAACATTTAGCCCAACTCATGATACAAAAATAGATTTTTTATTTAAGTACAATTTTAATCTAAACATTATAATTGCGATAACAAAGCGTAATTGCCAGAAATGTATGTATTTTGCCTATATTACGGGCCCGGTGTAGACAGCAGACGTTAGCAGTTTTAAACACCGCCTATAACTACGCCACGCCTACTGCTATTTTTAGATTAGACTGTTCACAAGTTACGACCGTATATTGAATCAGGAGAACCGAGTTCTCGCATTTCACATTTATACGCACGGTTTACAAATTTAACACACGATAAAAGTCATATACTGTATGATATTATACTTAGTGTAGTTATACCCGCTAGGTGTTAGGTACATTTGTTTAATAATGGGTAGAAGTCGTGGCAAAATACCTAAACATCCGCATCTGCCCTCTAGACGAATTAGTAAAAGACGACTACGTACAACCTAAGTTAAAATATATGTATAGATAATCTAAAAGAACAATATTGTAATTATTTAATTACAAATGAGACAAAGAGACCAGAACACGACTCAAATGAACATTTTATTTAAAATGTCGGTTTTGTGGACAGGAAGAGACAATTAGCAGTGACGAACTTGGGTCGGCTCTAATGTATATTAGTTCAGCGACTGTATTGGGCAGTGTTACAGCGAGAATTGGATATAGCTAATGTCTGAATTTGTTTTCATTCATGAATCTTGCATTCATGACGCCCAAAACGTTATAAAATATAGCGAACTTGTAGGTGACAAAATATTTGGGATTTATATAAATGGTTTGGGGAACTTTGCACTATGTATATTATGATTTTACTTTATCATACGTAGTATGTAAAGTATTGTAATCGTGCCAAACAAAATTTTTGAGGTTTTAGCGGAAATGTCTTTTTGGATCCCTTGAACATTTTTGACCCAGGTAAAAAAAAAATTCTGTGTATGTGTGTGTGTGTGTGTTTTTTTGTGGCGACGATTCCGGAGAAACTACTAAGGTATCGGGACGAAACTTCATATTTAGAAGTTTCATAACCAAACTTAGAGCTGAAAAGCTTTCTGTTGAAAAGGATCCAAAGGAACTGGAGGTTTAGTCTTATAGCATTTTTGAAAGATTTTGCAAATAAGCCGCCATTTCTGGAAATTTGTCGAAATAGTTAAATAATAAATTAAAGTACAGGAAATTCTGAACAATTTATGACTAAGGCATTTTTTGGTAAAATAAATAGTTTAGCTGCATGAGCAAATTCTATTTTATCGAGATCGCTGCATTAAAACTAGTTAGCCAGGATTTGTCAGATATTGTGATTCTAATGACAGTAGGTAGTGTCAAACGCTGATGTTTTGACAATACCTACTGTCAATATAATCAAAATATCCGTCTAGTTCCAGTAGCTTTATTATAAGATGCAGACATGGCCGATCTCGATCAAATAGAATCTCATGCAGCTAAACTATTAATTTTATATATGGTATGATAAAGTAATGTGCCTGAACGCATCAGATTATTTTTTTTTTATTTTTGTCTTCGTGTGTCACTGCCGTGCGTTCGTTCGATATCCAGCATGTTTATAAGTAGATGTATTGGGTCCTCATTGCTCGATTTTAATTAATTCCTTTCTAAATTGAAGTCCATAATTCACCGATGAGTTATCATGAGTTAAGACATTTTTGTCAATTTACTATACTGTATGTATGTCACCCTGTTAAAAAGATTAAATATTATAATAGCAAGCGCGCTCTCTCTAAATTAAATCAATATATTTTCTTTTACCGCCTGGTGGCCGCCAGCCAGCTGTATGCAGTCCGGGATGCATATGCGTCCGTGATGAGTGAGAACACTAATACATTGTAACATGAGCGAAAGCGAAAGCGCCGACGCGCGGCGACAAACTGGCTGAGTACTTCCCCTTCGAATATATTCGCGTCGACTATGCTCCGCCTTTGCCTGCTTCCTCCAAACCCCCCAACTTCCCCTTATCATAAAACTGTGGCCTGCTTGACGTTGGTGGGGGCCAGGCAGACCACTCCCAGCAAAAAAAAACATCGCAACGAAATATTTCGTTTGGAAGTTGCGATGTTTTTAAAACGGAGCCTTAAGCAGTGGTGGTTAACTAGTTAACGTCCAGTATGGACGCGGGCTCCATCAACAAATTATCGGTTAAAAAAACTACATAAAACTGACCATAATTAAATTAGAAAAATTGAAAAAGCGTCAGCATACGTCAAAATTATCAAGGTCTCAAATTACGCCCTGTTCAATTTTGTCATGACATCAATTACTCTGGGGGAACCTTTTTAGATTCTTTTTATGTTAATGGAAGTTTTTGATGGAGTTTCTTGTAAATGAATTCGAATCCGTACTCAGAACCTGGCCAACACATAACGTTTTGAAAAAAAAAATTACGTCAAAATAGAATCCTAACAAAAATCTCAAAGTTAAGCCTGAACTTTGCCCTTTCACGTGCGCTCTTCGACTACCATATGTTGGTCACATCTGCACTCGACGAACTGACAGTATTTCTTTATAAAGTTGCGCAACTTTGCACTGTGAGTATCAAAGGTATGGAATCAGTGGCAGCTCGTGCAGTCTGCTGCATGTTTGCGCAACTCCCAAAAATAATAACGAAACGAAAATAGTTTTATTGTATATCATAATAGTATAATAGTCAATAAACAATGATCTATAACATGTAATGTATCTCAACAGCGAGCATTTTCGCGTGAATTCCAAGCGCAAGTCGGCTATACGGCCTGGAGATTGCAGCGAGGCAGCAAGTGTCTGTTACCGCAACTGTGCGACCTCTCTATATAATAGCCCACTAGCCAGCGAATTTCATCAGCACCGACCGGTTTATTTACTCCGATTAGGATTGCAAATATCCCGCGCACGGGGCACTGCCAGTGACCACGCCCCCAGGGGTACCTAGGGGCGAATCGACATGTATTTCTGCATTTTAGCTTGTAGTACATAATTAATTTTCCCTCTTTTTTATTAGTTGAAGCAAAGGAATGGTGGACAAACACTGAGATTACATTTTGAACTATTTGTTTGTTGTCGGCAAAACACATGCAAAATAATTTACAATATTCACTTTTTGGAACGGTGAACGTTGTAGCACAATTGGGCAGTATTGCCAATCTCTGAGATCCAGAGCAAACCTCATTCGCGCTGCTTTGTGATGCTGCGTAAGGAATGGTGCGCAGACAGGTCTTCTTGGTTTTAAATTAGCTTCTTTTAATCTGTCTCTAACAGTTTGATCAGAAATTTCTATTCCATGTGCTTGTCTTGGGTCGTTTAGGAGGTCTCGTGCTGTGGTAGTACACCGACGTAAAGAGGAAAGGACAAGAAATCGGTCTTGATTTTGAGAAGTTTCTTTATTTCGACCTTGTCCAGCTCTTCTAACATATTGGCCAGTCTTCCGAAACCGATTCTATAAACGCTGAATAACAGAAGGGGAAACTCAAAGGTCCCTGCTAACATGTCGAATAGAGTGGTCATGTTGAATAAGGGGGACAGCACGAGCAACTTGCACTTCACTAAGATGCCTCATTTTACTTCTAGTGACGTTTCAAATCAACAAAAACTGACAACTGAATTCATTTGTCATCTTTAGTAGGCTTTCATATGTGAATTCAAAGCATACTTAACATTTTTTCCATTTTATTGTGCGTTATTAATTTACATTTCTAAGGGCCGATATATTCACCTATCGTCAAAGTTGTCGTTAGCCAACGAACAGATTACGCTAACGTTCACGTTAAAAATGATTCTGTCTTTTCACCGATCTGTAAGTTATCGTCAGGCAACGAGGACGTAAACATCGCTAACGAATGTTTTTCGGCAGTATAGTATCAAATGTCGGTAAAAAAAGGTGTACTAAATCAACACTTGGATCATAACTTGGACTAATTGCCGCTAGATGTAGCGCCGTAAAGGACATTGATAGACATTGACAAAACGTAACCAAAATTCATTCGCACCCATTTCTAACCGCATCAATTAAAAAAGACGACCAAAAGTAAAAAAAAGATGGTATGAAAGACGAATTCAGCAAATTCGGCCATATTAACTAAATAATGACTTCAATTAATACAGTACCACGTACGTACGTAAATATTTGTCAGTTTGACTTTTTGTTTGACATTCAGCACATGCTCTGTGACCAATCAAAGTGTTCGTCATTAGTTTACGGCAGGTTCATTCGATCGCTAAATAAATTTGATCGTTAAGCGTATTTATCCGGTCGGTAACGTTAACGACAGGTGAATAGACACATTTTTACCATTTATCTTGTCGTTTAGATGACGAACAGTTTCACGATAGGTGAATATATCGGCCCTAAGGGCCGATATATTCACCTATCGTCAAAGTTGTCGTTAGCCAACGAACAGATTACGCTAACGTTCGCGTTAAAAATGAATCTGTCTTTTCACCGATCTGTAAGTTATCGTCAGGCAACGAGGACGTAAACATCGCTAACGAATGTTTTTCGGCAGTATTGGTATAGTATCAAATGTCGGTAAAAAAGGTGTACTAAATCAACACTTGGATCATAACTTGGACTAATTGCCGCTAGATGTAGCGCCGTAAATGACATTGATAGACATTGACAAAACATAACCAAAATTCATTCGCACCCATTTCTAACCGCATCAATTAAAAAAGACGACCAAAAGTAAAAAAAGTGGTATGAAAGACGGATTCAGCAAATTCGGCCATATTAACTAAATAATGACTTCAATTAATACAGTACCACGTACGTACGTAAATATTTGTCAGTTTGACTTTTTGTTTGACATTCAGCACATGCTCTGTGACCAATCAATTGTTCAAGTGTTCGTCATTAGTTTACGGCAGGTTCATTCGATCGCTATAGTATATTACATTACAAGAGCTGTAACTAGCATATTACGTACGAGTGGAAATTTAACATACGAGCCGCGAAGCGGCGAGTTTTGTTATTTTCCACGAGTATGTAATATGCGTTAAAGCTCGAGTATTGTACATAATTTTACCTACGACCGACAATTTCGATAAATTGTATCAAAAATGACAAACAAATACAGGTAAGAATATTTGACGGTTGACCAATCAATGTATTCGCGCGACATCTATTGCAACTACGGAGAACTTTGTCTGAAGTGTCGATCGAAAATTCCAGTACAAATTCAACATAAATTATCACGTTCTAGTAAGAATACGTTACAGCTCGAGCATTGCACTTACTTACGACCGAAAATTTCAATAAATATAAATTGTATCAAAAATGACAAATAAATAATCAAAATATTCGCGCGACATCTGTCATTATGACATTAGGTCGTGCGTTAAAAACACAAACGCACAGCCAAAGGCACACGTATGTTATAAGCGATATACGAGCTAAGTAGTCCGTGACGTAAGGGACATTTACACATACGGTCGTAGGTAAAATAAATTTGATCGTTAAGCGTATTTATCCTGTCGGTAACGTTAACGACAGGTGAATAGACACATTTTTACCATTTATCTTGTCGTTTAGCTGACGAACAGTTTCACGATAGGTGAATATATCGGCCCTAAGTGTAACAGAAGTAAAAGTTGTAACATTGCTTTTGTAATTTTCTTTAGTTAAATATATGCCGTTGAAGCATACAAAATTTGATTTGCCTAGAACTATTATTTAAAAAGTTACTGGTTTCAAAAAGTGTTATTGCGACAATATTGAGCAAAATAAATTTTTTTAACGTTATATTATTTTTATTGTACCTACTAAAATTTCAATTTTCGAGTTATTTTAGTTGCCTATGAAAATTTCTTAACCAAAATAAAACAAAATCAACATTTATTTACATATATTTATTACAAAGAATCCTGTCGCATTATAAAAACAATACCATCGCATCTTCATGAACAGTTATGTCACATAAACTATCTCAAATTTGTACTATTTATTTACAAAATAGGTCTTAACTAAAAAAATCCTCAAAGATTAAAACAAAATAGATCAACCGTGTTTTCTGAAAACTTAATTTTTCAGCGTTGTCAGCATTTTTCGTTCAAATTCTTCAATGTGTTCCTAACCTTTTGCAGAACGTTTGTCATCTGTTCATACTTGCCCGTAGAGTTAGGCAAATTTTCAAAATTTATAACTGGAGATATATCCTTAGAAAACTTCTCAGCATGCGGCAACCTGCTGTAAGGCGGCGCACTCTTGATTATCGGAGTTCCAAAAACACTCAACGTTATCGACCGCCGACGGATATCAGAAGACGGATATCCAATTGCATAATGAACGAGTAAAACATTATCTGAGACTTTCAGCGGAACTATAAAAGTTCCTGAAGTTCCTTAAAAACTTTGTTAAGGAATACCATTAGCCCAAAAAAACTCCTTGCTTTGGCAATGCTTTCTCAATAAAAAAGGATCTAGCAAGGACCTACGAAATCACACGGAATTTTATACAAAAGGTTATTGAAAAATTTGCTCCTAAAAATCGCCCTGTTTTTTTTTCTTCAAATAAGCTATAATGTTGTTAAGCTATAAAGTAAGAGCAGACGTTAGTTAATTTTATTATATGTTTGCCGATATAAGGTTATAACGTTATACATTTAAATTATGCAATATACAGTAATAAATAATAACAACAGCAATTCCAGAGTCATCGGAAATAGCAGTCGAAGATAATAAAAATTAGAGAATTAAGAAAGAGTACTCTTTTATTTGAAAATATAGATATTATTATATCAACCATATTATACAAATCTAATACCTATAAACATTTCTAGAGCACAAGCCGCCACTGCATGGAATAAATTGAGTACTGGTTGTTAACTAACTACTCGCGCACGTTAGTTTTATTTGATAAATTATAAATTTCTATATCAAATTCAATTATCAATCTTCAAGTATAAAAAAGTAGCTCAAGATCTAAAAAAAAGTGATTTGGTCAATGTTAAACTTTAAAAATTCTAATTGTTAAACTTCGGGTAGAATAAGTAAGCTAAATAAGACGATCTGTATTCCAAATCTCGCAAAGATTGGACGGGCATACAACGCAGACTGTAGATTCTGCGAGTGTCCCCCGAGACGGTATACCTATTGTGCGAATGTGATGCTCTATTGCGTGCAAGACAAAACCACTTGGGAGCCGACATCATTGAACCAGCAGAGCTGACACAACTTACTCATCGAGCAATGACTGACTTCGTGAAAAGGCTTTACATCGAAGGACTCTAATGTATAAGGGCAATGCAAAAGATCTTTTGGGTCAAAGTGTATCGAAAGGCACAGATGCCAAACGACCAAACACTACCATACCATACCATTCCAAATATCGCCATCGATTACATATCAGAAGTTTAACCTTGCACTGCTATTTAATAGCTTTGACAGACAATACATTTTCTAAATGATTCCTCATACCAAAACATGTTGTACTAGATAAAAAAGTAATCAACTATAGTGAAAACTCTAAATTGTTGGGTTTTCATGTACTGTTAAGCTGTAAAACTTATTACAAGTATGTTACGTGCACCATTTCTACATCTAACAATAAAAACTTTCCCGTTCACTTTTACTCACGAGTACGTACGAGAATATAATTTTGTCAAACACGTATTTCAATTACACTCCATAAACCGGCAGAAATGCACCGTAACGCCGATACTGTTACCTTTTGAAGTTACAGACGGCATTTTTTACTACGACTTGTCCTTGCCTTCAAAACACACCTTACGCCTTAAGAATGCTTTCTATTTTTCCGAATCACAACATGTTTACAATAATACTCCGAGCTCCTTCTAATTTCATCATTACAAACATTCCATCCCTCAATTTCAAAATGTCATCAAGATTATTACAATGTCATTTCTTTCTTTTCAGATACCTACTTCTTCTCGCAACCGCCGCAAGAACAGGTGTACCGAGCTAGTTTTAAAGTGCTAGACGGTGATAAATATGCGACAGACCTAGCAGATCCATCGACAGATCTGTTCAAAGTAAGAGCTCGGGATTACCGGGAAAGACTGAATCTGTTATTCAGAAGAAGCTATATTAGACATGGATTTTCAGGAACTGAAATCCTAGCTTTAGATGGGTAAGTTTGTACTTTCTTAAATTGAAGAAATG
Organism: Aphodius sticticus; assembly: GCA_963966075.1. Classification (NCBI taxonomy): domain Eukaryota; kingdom Metazoa; phylum Arthropoda; class Insecta; order Coleoptera; family Scarabaeidae; genus Aphodius; species Aphodius sticticus. The sequence continues at coordinate 28,512,725 of OZ014509.1, forward strand.
TTACTTTCAGGAATTTAAATTACTATTGCAAAAATTGCTTTATAACTTTCTTGCATACGCCAAATTGTATATCCCTAATTAAGGGCCGATCTTACCAAGTGTTCGTATAACCAGTAGAATAATCCCAGAATAAATAATCCTGTGCCGCCTCCCATTGGCTAAAATAATTGTGTTTCCAGTCATAACAACTTATTCTGGTATTTATACAAATATTTAGTTATACAATGCTACACATGTTTTGTAAGATCGCCCTTAAATAAGATAGCCGCCCTTAAACACTCCGTGGCGAACAACCCTTAGTTAGTAGGAAAAGTGGGAGTATATCCCCGGAAAATTTTTTCAAGGAAAATCAGACTCTAAAATCCCCTAAATACAGGGTGTTTCGGTAATAATGGTTAACCATTTTTTTGTGAAATAACGTATAGTCTATTTCAAAGTTCTAAGCACCAAAAAAAAATTGGTGAGTAGCCGATCGCGCATGACCGAAAGACGATTGCAAACTTGCAAACGATTGCAAACTTGCAAACCTGCGCGCTGCGGCCGATCATCGTTATTTCGCATACGAGTCATCTGTCGCATACAATTGCCATCCGTCCGTCCCTGGCACTACACAAATCACTACACAAACACACCAACATTAAGATTCCACAATTCAAGAGATTCTTATTGTAGATAAACTAACGAACAGCTGACTGCGATGATATGAACAGACTAATGTAGGTCCATGTCACTGTCAGCGAGACACGCCAAAGTGGCGGGAGTATATGGATTTTTCAACATTACACACACTCCACTTCACATGTCAGTTCTTTGAAACTTATGACTTTATAGAATAAAATGATTTAATAAAGTCGAATACGTCAAAATAGTTTAATACTAAATTAAAGAACAGGAAATTTTGTAATAAATAATAATTTATGTCTATGACATTTTTTGGTAAAATTAATAGTTTAGCTGCATGAGCAAATTTTAACTTTGAAAGTCATGCATATCAGTTGACTCTCTTGGTCGCTCTGTGCATTATATATATACAATAAATAGTTTAGTGAAGCGTTAGCAGGTTTTATTCGAACCGGCGCCGGCGCGGCGCTATCCCGACTACACACATCAAAACATTCTATTTGATCGATATCGCTCGTATCTGCATTTCAACTAGTTTGTCAGGATAAGACAGATAATTTGATTATATTGACAGTATTGTCAGATCATCAGCGTTTGACACTGTTGTGTAGTATGATAAAGTCATGTGCCTGGTCATATCAGATTTTTTTAGTCGATCGGCGGAATCGGTTATTGGGGGTTATTAGGTTTGTTTAAGCTCAAGTTAAACAAAAGTATATTTGTTTTAATGATAAACCAATTTCATACTAAATTCCAATTGTAATATGACACATATGCAATTGTACTACTTGCAGGTGTATCTAATAACAAACTTACCTTGCAAATTCAGCAACAACCTTTGGGTTGCATAGTGGTGTAATTTGTATTGTTAATTGTATTGTTTGTTATGGAAATAGTTACTATACCGGGTGGTCTTTTTAACTTGAGGCTCCTAAATATCTCGAGAAATATGCATGGTACGACAAAAGTGTCTTAAATAAACTTGTAGGACTCAAAGGGGGAAATGAGATGACGATATTAGTTTCATTGCAGATAGCGCTGCAATCGGTGAAAATACTTAATTTTTTTAAACGGGAATACCCATAATTATGATTTTACGCTAAATAAGAAGAATTTTTTGTCTGGAATTTTTACTTTATCATACGCAGTATGTAAAGTATTGTAATCGTGCCAAAAAATTTTTTTGAGTCTTTTTGGGTCCCCTGAACATTTTTGACCAAGGTACAAAAAAATGTCTGTGTGTGTGTGTGTGTGTGTGTGTGTGTGTGTGTGTGTGTGTGTGTGTGTGTGTGTGTGTGTGTGTGTGTGTGTGTGTGTGTGTGTGTGTGTACCCGTTTTTTGTGGCGACGATTCCGGAGAAACTACTAAAGGTATCGGGACGAAAATTCATATTTCGAAGTTTTATAACTAAACTTGGAGCTGAAAAGCTTTCTGTTGAAGAGGGTCCAAAGGAACTGGAGGTTTAGTCTTAGCATTTTTGAAAGATTTTGCAAATAAGCCGCCATTTCTGAAATTACGTGGAAATAGTTAAATAATAAATTAAAGATGAGGAAATTCTGAATAATTTATCACTACGACATTTTTTGGTACAATCAATAACCTGCATGAGCAAATTCTATTTCTACGAGATCGGTGGTACTGCATGAAAACTAGTAGCCAGGATTTGTCAGATTTTTTTATTCTAATGACAGTAGGTAGTCTTGGTGTCAAACGCTAATGTTTTGACAATAACTTCTGTCAATGTAAGCTGCGTTCGCATATTGCATTACACTTTTTACACCCAATAACACGTAAGTGTCATTTGGACGGTGTACCCGGTATCAACGGAGTACAATATCCGAACGCAGCTTTAATCAACATATCTGTCTAGTTCTAGTAGTTTTATTTTAATGCAAGCATGGCCGACGTCGATCAAATAGAGTCTCATGCAGCTAAACTATTAATTTTATATATAGTATGATAAAGTCATGTGCCTGGCCACATCAGATTTTTTTTCGGTCGTAAACAAACCCTATGCGCATGACGAGACAACGCGCGAGATACCAAAACGTGTCCCCGTTATGCACACACCTTCCTACGTTGTACCATGAGTGTCTACTCAGTCGTCGCTTTGTCTGTCAGACGGCGAGCGCATCCCATGCAGTGGTAGCGGTCGTAACTACCGCAGACGCCACAAACTTCCATGGTCAATAACTTTTGATAGATGCATGGTACGATAAAAATGTTCAGACAAAAGATTGTTCTTATTTAGCGTAAAATCATAATTTTACAAAAAAAGTTGGGTATTCCCATTTAAAAAAATGAAGTTAATCTCATTTTCACCGATTGCAGCGCCATCTGCAATGAAACTGATATCGCCATCTATAACGGTAACAAATATTGAATACATGCCAACACAATTGACGACTTCATACTACATTCAAGAGAACAAAACAATTCTAATAATATGTTTATTATTATGTTTATCATATAGCCAAACTGCATGAATCTACAAAATCTAAAAAAAGACATTATGAAGTCTTAAGGTCGTGTAGCCGGTTTAAAAGCGCTCTTCTTCCGTTACTAGTTAAAAAATCCTCCAATTCCTGGAATATATATGTTGGGAATGTGTTGGACAACAGACCATATCATAATGACTACATACTCCATGACTAAAACAAATTAATTATTCTTTTTGTTCTTTGTTTATAATTGAAAAAATCCTACTGATGACTAATTCTGTAGTGGCACTTGTTAATTGGTACACATTCGCATTTTGAAGTGCCTTCAGCTTGTGCTTCTACAAAAGCACTGAACACGACGAACAATATAAACCAGCGATTCATCTCTAAAAAGACTAATATTGAAACTTCTTGTATTGCGAAATGATTTGAAGTTAGTTGCATCTACTTCAAGTAACAATTATGTTCTGATGTATATTCTGAGGCATCTACTATACGGAGATACGTATAAAACCCTTCTTCATGTTATTGTTTACTTGCAATCTTAATCTTGTTGTTTTGTATTTCACTCGATCGGGTTTCTTCTTTGCGAACTGGAATGGTTACACATGGGTACTAGTGATGGAACTGATATAGATTAAGGAATTAATTTAATTTAAGGAATAACAATAAATTAAAACAAATTTTATAAAAAAAAATAATATTTTCCATTAATTCTAACCAATAATATTATTATAACCTTAACACAATTAGTTAACAAAACGATGAGTATTATAAAAAAAAATAGAAAATGAAATATGTTTATTCAACATTTATTCTTCACGCTTTTCTGTAGTGCTACTGGTTGTTTCAATCTTTCGCGAAATGATTGTCAAATATAAAATTAATAATATTTTAAGTAATTTAAATTGTATATCGGGTATATGCGATATCCGGTTGTCCGGCCGCTGTCCGATTCGTTCCATCTCTAATAGGTACACTTATCTTTCATTAATTGTAAAAGTATTGTTAAATTGTCTTGGTAATATGACCTACATGACTCTGGTAAAACCAAAAACAACAAATTTGGGAATATTGTTAATTATATCGTAAACAGATAATTTTAGTTTTAGGACTAGATAATAATATATGATATGTGGTGATTTTCCTTTAGGTATATGCCAAACAAACAAAGCCTATGGAAAAAAACTGATTATACAAAAACCGCCAAATGATATGGTATTTTTACTTTATCATACGCGGTATGTAAAGTATTGTAATCGTGGCAAAAATATTTTTGAGATTTTAGCGCAAATATGTCTTTTTGGGCCCCCTGAACATTTTTGACCAAGGTACAAAAAAATGTCTGTCTGTGTGTGTGTGTGTGTGTGTGTGTGTATGTATGTGTAAACTACTAAAGGCATCGGGACGAAACTACATATTTAGAAGTTTCATAACCAAACTTAGAGCTGAAAAGCTTTCTGTTGAATAGGGTCCAAAGGAACTGGAGGTTTAGTCTTAGCATTTTTGAAAGATTTTGCAAGTTAGCCGCAATTTCTAGCATTTCGTCGAAATAGTTAAATAATAAATTAAAGATGAGGAAATTCTGAATAATTTATGACTGTGACATTTTTTGGTACCATCAATAGTTTAGCTGCATGAGCAAATTCTATTTCATCGAGATCAGTCGTACTGCATTAAAACTAGTAGCCAGGATTTGTCAGATTTTTTGATTCTAATTACCGTAGGTAGACACGGATATTGTGTCAAACGCTAATGTTTTGACAATAACTTCTGTCAATATAAGCTGCGTTCGGATATTATATTACACTTTTTACACCCAATAACACGTAAGTGTCATTTGGACGGTATACCCGGTGTCAACGGAGTACAATATCCGAACGCAGCTTTAATCGACATATCTGTCTAGTTCTACTAGTTTTATTTTAATGCAGACATGGCCGATCTCGATCAAATAGAATCTCATGCAGCTAAACTATTAATTTTATATATAGTATGAATATTTATATATAGTATAATATTATAAAGTCATGTGCGTGGCCACATCAGATTTTTTATCAATTTTTGAGAAAATTTTCTAATTCTGAGAAGCTTGTTTGATGTTTTGTCTAGATCACAAGTACAACTCATAAATTTAAAATATTATGTACAGTTACGACCAAACAGAAAGATGACTGTTATAACAAAAGTTGCTTCAATTTCGTTGTTGTTGTTGCTGTCTTTTTTGGAAATTTACTGACTAAAACATAGGAAGTAGTCGTAATTCTTGAAATATCTCTTAAAAACCGGAAATCGAATTAATTAGGTACCTACTGCATAAATTTGAAATTCCTACGGCACAATTTGTATCCAGATGTACGTTAGAATACTTAGAATAATGATCTAGCGCACGGTAGTCCAAAGAGAAAAAGCAACTTAAAATTACTACCCGGGTAACTAACGCCGATCTGACATGTGCTAATATCAACTATTTTTGCTCCATAAGACGTCTCCTACAGCTGGTTGCCATTTGGCACACATGTCATAGATCACCCTGTGTCAGACATACGTGTCGAAATGATATACCTCCTACTTTTTTTAAGTGGGTTAAAAATACAGAAGTTTGGTGACAGATGCCTTGATATAATGCATGTTAATTATTATTGACATAATAATAATAATTTTCGAAACAATCTTTCAAATTTTTTAGGTACTTATTTGTTATTTATGTAGTAAAATTCTTCAAAGAAGACAAAAAAATAAAAATTTATGACATACCCATAACCTAAACTTAATGAAAAAAATGCTTACAAATTAAGGTAAGCAGGTATATAAAAATATGTAGAAAAAGCAACATATAAGACCACTATAAATTACTGCTCTCACAACATATTAAAGTATGCCCAGATCTGAGAGAAAAACGAATTCTGACAAACGTCCAAACAGTCGCTCTTGTATATGAGCAAATAGTAGAATACCTCTGTATGCTGATTTCAATAGATATCAATTTTCTACATCGTTTTTGTATAAAGTTGTATCAACCTCAAACCACAATACATACATATTTAATATTTGTATTTTGTATGAATATATTATGAAGTACTGCTTAATCAGTATAATTAATCAATTCCATTTTATTACAGTACTGAAGGAAAAGACTTAACTGTGCACTTCAATGTACACATAGACCCTACGTACGTAGACGTAGACTCGGACGACCTGAAAGACCTCCTCAGAAAAGAGATCACCCTAGAAGAATCACTATACTTCAGAAATTTGACCTTGGACGCCACCAGTCTGGAAGTAATGGAAAGCGATACTCCAATTCACAGCAGTACGACACCTAAACCCACAACGACTAAACCAACACCATCAACAAAAGCACCTGAACCACCTAGAAAATGCTCCAAGGTCCAACTTACGTACTGCAGCAAGTTGCCATATAATATAACTACATACCCAAACGTATTTGGACATAAGAATTTATCCACGGTCCACGAAAATATGATCTCATTTAGGGAACTGGTGGACGCGGAATGTTACATCCACGCGTACGACTTTGTATGCAATACGTTACAACCTCCATGTAAGAATGGTATTGGAGAGGATGAGATGATCCTTCCGTGCAAAAGCTACTGCAAGGATTTCATGTCGGGTTGTGGAAGTAGGCTGTCCCCAAAAATTAAATCGGCGATTGATTGCAATCGCTTCCCGGAGTTCGAAGGCATGGGCTCTTGCATCCACAAACCACGTAAGTCTCTTTTATATCAGTATACACCTAACCCAAAACACCTAACCATATGATGCTGATCTCTTATTCTTACTTCCAGACACACCCCTATCCAATATGACAAGTCAGAGGGCAGAAGAACAAGCTGCGCTAGAGCTGACTGGAATTCCAGAATCCAACAATTCCTCGACCACCACCATCCAATCAGTACCAACTTTCCAAAGTAGTAGCTCCAATAGTAGTAGCAGTAGTAATAGTAGTTCCAGTGAAAATTTCTAACTTTATTGTATCTATATTAGATGAGATTTTGATTAAGTGTGTATAGTGGTATATATGTATAAATAAATTATATTTAGTGATAACTTGTAGCATTGATTTGATCTCGAACTGGTTTCCCTTTTACAAAAATGGAGGTTAGATCTATGGTAATGAATTGTTTCGATTGGAAAGAACTATATTGACAAAATAATGCGTTTCTTGCATATGACCAGGTCTTCAATTTTTCAATATTTGGGTCTTCAACTATGTATAATATGTCTTCAACTTTTATGTAATAAATATAATATAAGACATCAGGTTAGTTGAGATATATAGCAGCCTACGTTGCCGTTTTTAAGTAACGCGAAAGGCGTTTTCATACAGTTTAAAATTTCGGGATTCGTGTTCAAAATTACACGATTGTAATCCGTGCAATATAATTGTTTTAACTTCTAGGTTGCGTTCAGTTAGTGTACCCGGCACCACAGGGTAACGCGCTGGATAACTCTTGGACGACCTTGGTCGGGTGTTTCGCTCTTAAATGCAGAGAAGCTCCGACGACGTTAATCCGCGCGTTACCCATGAAGTTTCGGGGAGACTAACCGAACGCAACCCCTTCTAATCGATGGATTATGTACAAACATAAGCAAACAAATATTCAGGTAGGTATCAGTCAAAGTAACATATCCCTGACACAAAGCAGTTATTTTCCCCAAACAATATTGAACCACAAAACAAATCATCTATTCCTATCTGCCGAGGTTTTGTTTCCGACAGTTACATTACCCCGATGAGATTCTAGTAGCTCCCATTAAGTCTTCTGTGGTCAGAGGCGGATTAAGGATAGTCAGGGCCCCTAGGCAAATTACCTATGGGGGCCCCACCCCCCACCCACAAAGTAAAATAATAGAATAAATATGAATAAATATTTCTTTAAAATTTTAATCGTTTATAAACAGTTTTATAATAATAAGAATTCTTTTTTTGTAATTAGAGTGTATAACGGTATATAAATAATAAAAAAATTCTTTTGTCGTTTTTAAAAATTTAGGAATTTTCAAATTATTATTATGTCTCCAAAATTTAATTTTAATATTTTTTTTTAAAACATGCGCTTTTAGATTGGGAATAAGACATTTAAGCGCTCTTGTTCCATTACAACCCACTTTTGACATTTTATTAATGTGGCGATAAAAATGGACATAGGCACCAAATATACTTTTTAAGAATATTGGTGGGTATGTCGTAGTGTTCTTGCGATCAATTAAAAAAAACGAAATTCATAAAAAAACATTAGAAAGAATTGAGCCGGATATTTTTTAATTATTAGCCCAGGTTCAAAGTTAACGCTAACGTATATTTTTAATACACAAACTTGAACATCCATATGTAACAGCTGATTGAAAATTATGATTGTATTCATTTTTAAACACCACCTTCATAGAAGAATGTTCAACTTCACATATTCTGCACGTAAAATTTAGTCGAAATCCGTTGCTTAAACATGTCCAGGATATTTCCTTGGTTTATAAGATAATTAAATTGAATTATTTAATTTACCAAAAGATCTTCGAGGTTGCTTTGTATATTTTGCGACTGATTGCTTTTAGCTGGTTGTTGTAAATTTCCGTTGTAATTTCAAATTATAATATTAAAACAGACAGTTAAAGGTTTTGTGAAGGCAAGCGCTTCACCATTTCTGCGATTAGACTGTAGTTAGTATACTTAAATACGTTTCAATTTTGAACCAACCATTTGCCGAAATATATCCTGTGGTTAACAAGATTCTACCGGAAAAAGCTTCAACTTTACTTTATGTTTCTTCAATTGTTCGTAGTTGTTCGTACTTTGCTAACTATTGAATAAATTTGTCACGAGTAGTTGAGTACAAGTACGACACATTTCCACGTCCAGAATTTGGTACATCAACGTTTTGAAGCACTTTGGCCCCTAGGCACGTGCCTCATTGCCTTATGGGTAATCCGCCAGTGTCTGTGGTGATGAAATGTCGTCTTCTTCAGATGCGAGTTTGGTCATCCAACTCTATAAATGTTATACTTATATGATATTTAAATCATGGAAACGGGCTGATCATTCCAGAATGTCAGAATTTGTTGTCGTACGACCATGTGTGGATCATTGTTGAGGCGTGAATCGGCACAAAATGGTGTTGAAATGTCCTTCATTGGGCGGCAATCATCACGATAATATTCCCGAACTGTGAGATCCCTTTGAGCAGTATGTCTTGCTTTCAGAGTTTTATCCCTGTCTCCTGTCAATATCATTCATGAGAAAAGTTTCAAAATGTTTCCGTACTGTTTCAAACAAATGACAAAGATGTTTTCAGTTTCCGGCCTAAACGCTCCTTGAAAGTCATCTGTAATTAGGGTTGTCACCTTTAAAAAATGATAAAACGTGTTTGTTTTTGTGTTCCTTATAAAGTAACAGCCGTTTGAAATATTAACAAACAATATTTTAAACTTCTTAAAGATATCAAAAATTCAATAAGTCTATATGAAACTTTTTACTCAGAATGACATTTATTTTCTATACCAAAATCTGTAAAATGCTTATTATGTATTTTTTTTATTTCAATATTTGAATATAGAAATAAATAAATAGTATTATGTATATTTCAAACGGCTGTAACTTTTTCAGAATTTGAAAAGCGAATACATATGTCCATGAAAAAGTCTTTTCCAGAATGACATTAAACTTTTGTGCTTTTTACGCACACCTAATATATTCAATTTTGCAGGAGTCGGAGTGGGTCTACGAAAATTATCTGGAGTCGGAGACAGAGGAAATTTTTTTTAACGACTCCACAGTCCTATTGCAGACTGCACAAAATCGACATATCTACAAAAAAAGTATTGTTCTTAACTTGAATTCTTTATCTAAACATTACAGAAATGTCAAATTTTGACAGAAAACATGTTCAAATCTCTCAATTCATTGCACTAACAATGATTAGAAGTTAAAGCTAGGAGTGTCAATGTCAGTTTAAACTATAAACCGAGTTTAGGTTTAAGAAGTTTAAGTTTTCTTAAACCGTTTACCGCCAAATACATTCAAAGATCATTGAAATATTGACAAAATAAAATTTTTCGCTTTCTTACGGAATACAATCATACAAGACAAGATCATAATTTGTCGTTGAGGTGAAATTATTATTATTGAAAATAATGTTGATAACATGTATTTTGTAAATATGAAGTGAGTAGGAGTTTGCGATACATCCTCTTACGCTGAATACGAATTCGGACTCAAATGTACATCAAGACATGGATACAAATCATTTCGAAAGAAACCAAGATTGATGTTGCATTTTTTAGAATATATGGTGAACGAACCAAATGCCTACAAACTTCAAAATAGCTTCAAAGTAAACCTTAATCATTGTATTTTTTACCAGATATCTTTAAAGGATTATTCGTGGCCGCGAATTTTTCGCGGACAAACACCTCTGGCAACCTTAAAACCAGACTTTTAGAGACCCCTTTCACCGACACCCGATAATGAATCAAAAATCAAACTTCATAATCCACAAAAACGTTGACATAACGAATGCTTTCACAAATTGGTCAAGCAAGATCGCTCAACCCTGTTCACGTCCCATCGAGATGTAACACGACGGCAAATGATTAAACCGTCACAATAGTGCAGGATAGCGATAGTATAAACATATATTGCCGTACAATAGCTTAAGTTTATCCGCTGAAATTCAATTCACAATAGATCAATAGCACACACCATACCATAAAAAATATAAAACAAGCATGTTCCATAACACCCACATTAGATGTCAAAATACTGCACCTACCAGTAACGTACCCATACCTACCACATCGCATGTTTAGAAGCTAATGACTAATCCAATTTGGTAATTGGTATTGTTGACCCGTGTCCAATCCCTGCACGATGATGAACGTAGGTATCAAAACTTTCTCCTGATAATTTCCTCCTACTCCGGCGATCCACGCCAAGGAAGTGATTGTCGCTATTGTTCCAGATTGCCTCCGGGACTTCCAATCGTTGGGACATTCGTCACGACAGTGTGACGGGGTCGCCGACTGCCAAGACCTACTCGACGAAAGGTCATGCTCCTACTGTTCCACTGACCAAATTCATTGCGGAATCGGTAGAGCCTGCATCAAGAAGAGCCAGAGGTGTGACGGCAGAGTCGATTGTCCGGACGGAGCCGATGAAAGAGCTTGCTGTACGTATACAAAGAACGAATAGAAAGAATTCGTTCTTTCTTTTTGTATAATTTTTAAGGATAATTTCCTGCAGATGAATTTTTTATGAGGAAAAGTTAGAGTGGTGTTGTAGTAAATAAGCTTGGTGACAAAAGAAAATTCTACTGTTGTAAAGACAACTTATGTAAAGTACCAGCATTTATACATTTAGCATTTATACAAATATCGATTAATTTCACTACTTTGACCTTTCATTTGTAGAAAGCAACCTAAATATTTGCTTTAAGAAAACGATTGTTTTAATTTGGAAAGTCGTTGTTTTGAAGATAGTGTGAAGGATTCCGATAGATGGAGCTGTAGTTTCTCGTCGTAAGATGGATATTATTATTATATGGCTATTATACCGTCAATGTACCTGACGTAGAAATGTCCAACAGCTCTAATATTTATGGAAAAGAGACTAAGAAGGGATACCGGATGCCTTCTGTAATTGGAAAATAACAATATTCTTCTTTGGATGCGTGAATTCCATTCCATGCAAAATATTATTGCTTTAATAATAACATGTTCATTTTTCAAAGAAGTATGTCAATGTTTTATCTAAGAATGCAAGAATCTAACTACCCAACCTTTGATGAACGATATATATTCTTGCATATATATATATATATATATATATATATATATATATATATATATATATATATATATATATATATATATATATATATATAATAAATGTAATTAATTATTCGATCGATAACTTGTGAAGTAAGGTAAGTATGGTTGGGTATTCGATCACAAATAATACAGCTAACTCTTCACTTTTATGCTATATTTCGGAACTGATTTTGTTCCTTCTTCAGGCAAATCTACAAGTAAGAAATGCAACAATACAGTAAACTTATAAAAATCGTACAAACTAAAACTACTTACAAGTATGAGTTACATGAGACTGACTACATTGAGATACGCTAACATCATCATCCAATCAACACTTACACATAGTTTGGCATTAAAACACTTTAAAATAAACAATCAGATCACAAATTCGACGGACACGTTTCACTTAGACAGGACATATTTACATTGCAAAATAGAGGTGACAGGCGTGCGCATACATATAACCGATCCCGCCAATACTTAGAAACCAAAGAATCACTAGTATTATCAGTGCTGCCGCTGGATCTATCACTATCAATAGCCATTATGTACGAATAAATGCTGCTTAAACCTTCAACATCACTCCTAAAGTTGACAGTATTGTTACTAAAATTAATGTTATACATTTCCAAAAACCGTCTGTTGTTATGATCTTGATCGTAGTCCAAAATTTCAACGTTATCAAAATCAAAAGTGTGGTCGTTGTTGATGGAATGCAAAGCAAGAGCACATCTTGTTTTTCCAGTACGAATGTCACTTTTATGCAAAGACAACCGATTTTTAATCCATTGGGAAGTGACTCCAATGTAAGTACCGTCACAATGATTGCAATTAAGCTTGTAGATGACGTTTGATCTAAAGTCCATATTATCTCGATCCTTAACTCTGGAGAACAATTTTTTTATTTTATTAGGGTAATGATAGACCAGTTTAATATCTTCTGGTAGGAAGGGGTTTATTATAGCTTTTAATTTTTCCGTTAGGCCTGGTATCATGGCCATTTTTTTAAATTTGGTGGCGGGAGGATTTGGTAAATCAAACACACTGTGACTAGGTCTGTCAGTGTAAGTGGAAAATAGTATTTTATTTAACAGTTTGTTGGGAAAACCATTCTTAAGGAATGCTGTTTTTAGTTTCTTTAATGCCGGCTGTTGATATTTGTCACTGCATATCTTAAGGATTCTATTCTTCATGCCTGCAACTGTATTGATTTTGTGACTGAAACTGTGTTTTGAAAAGAAGTTAATGAATCGTCCAGAATAGGTGGGTTTTGTATACCAGTCAGTCACCAATCTTCCATCTTCAGTACGAATAAGTTTACAGTCGAGAAATGGAATACTGTTATGCTCCTCCACCTCAATGGTAAACTGTATATGATCGCTAAAGTCATTGAAAGTAGTTAAGATGCTATCCACCCTTTCATGAGGGACACACAAAATTAAATCATCTACGAATTTATATACAAATGGAAGGGGGAAATCAAGTTGGGGTATAACACCATCCAGAACAAAGTCCATCACCATCACAGCCAGAATTGGGCTGATCGGACATCCCATTGGGGTTCCAAACTTCTGGAGGTATATCTTGTTATCAAAGCCAAAGTAGTTGTTCTCAAATATAAACTTCAAGACTTCCAGAAAAGCTTTCAGAGTAAAGTTGCAGTTTCCTTCAATTAAATCCCAATTTTCCTGTACTATAAAATAAACCAACTCAAAGGGTATGTGTGTAAACAAACTGACCACATCGAGAGATATAAGTTTGTAGGTAGGAGGAATTTCTAGCTCTTTGATGGTGTTAACAAACTGAAAGGTGTCTCTGACGTTATACTGGGTACGATTTCCTAATGAAACTGTCAAAATATCAGCTATGTACTTGGATAACTTATAAGTGGCTGATCCAATGGCGGAAATAATAGGCCTTAGAGGTACATTTGCTTTGTGTATCTTCGGTAGAAAATAAGCCTTGCTAAGTACAGAATTCTTTATAATTAGTCGTTTGAATTCAGCATCACAGATATATTTTTTAGTTTTTAAGGTGTTTTATAACTTATTTACACTGGTTTGGAGTCTCTGTAGGGGATTTATGGCAATGTGTTGATAGACACTAGCATCATTAAGTAACTCTAAAGCTTTTTCCATGTAAGGACCTTTATCAATAATCACGGTGACAGAAGAATGGTTTTCCCAACAAACTGTTAAATAAAATACTATTTTCCACTTACACTGACAGACCTAGTCACAGTGTGTTTGATTTACCAAATCCTCCCGCCACCAAATTTAAAAAAATGGCCATGATACCAGGCCTAACGGAAAAATTAAAAGCTATAATAAACCCCTTCCTACCAGAAGATATTAAACTGGTCTATCATTACCCTAATAAAATAAAAAAATTGTTCTCCAGAGTTAAGGATCGAGATAATATGGACTTTAGATCAAACGTCATCTACAAGCTTAATTGCAATCATTGTGACGGTACTTACATTGGAGTCACTTCCCAATGGATTAAAAATCGGTTGTCTTTGCATAAAAGTGACATTCGTACTGGAAAAACAAGATGTGCTCTTGCTTTGCATTCCATCAACAACGACCACACTTTTGATTTTGATAACGTTGAAATGGACTACGATCAAGATCATAACAACAGACGGTTTTTGGAAATGTATAACATTAATTTTAGTAACAATACCTTTAGGAGTGATGTTGAAGGTTTAAGCAGCATTTATTCGTACATAATGGCTATTGATAGTGATAGATCCGGCGGCAGCACTGATAATACTAGTGATTCTTTGGTTTTCTAAGTATTGGCGGGATCGGTTATATGTATGCGCACGCCTGTCACCTCTATTTTGCAATGTAAATATGTCCTGTCTAAGTGAAACGTGTCCGTCGAATTTGTGATCTGATTGTTTATTTTAAAGTGTTTTAATGCCAAACTATGTGTAAGTGTTGATTGGATGATGATGTTAGCGTTTCTCAATGTAGTCAGTCTCATGTAACTCATACTTGTAAGTAGTTTTAGTTTGTACGATTTTTATAAGTTTACTGTATTGTTGCATTTCTTACTTGTAGATTTGCCTGAAGAAGGAACAAAATGAGTTCCGAAATATAGCATAAAAGTGAAGAGTTAGCTGTATTATTTGTGATCGAATACCCAACCATACTTACCTTACTATATATATATATATATATATATATATATATATATATAAAACAATCGTTGTTTTGGATTAACAAAGGTTGCTTTCAACTGAGACTACGTTTCGTTGTGTGTAGTTTACTCAGTAGTCAGTTTACTTACAATATATTTCCGTGGCCTACAACAATATAATGTTAGTACCAAATAAATATTTGGCTGTATCAAGTAAATTGCTGCTTTGATATAACTAACCAAAAATGTTTACTTCAAATTAAATTTCTTTGCTGATAATTAACAGTCATGTATACTTGACCTAAATAAAATGGCTTACTCACAAAGAATAGAATATATATATATATACGCAAGAATATATATATCGTTCATTGAAGAACGCCGTTGTTTTGGCCGGTTGTTTTACTTTAAGGTTGTACAATTTTAAATGGATACTATTCTTATCTTGTCTTAAGAATTTGTTCTTTTAAATCAAACGGTTGGGTAGTTAGATTAATCAGCTCGCATTATTAGATTAAACATTCACCTACGTCTTTTAAAAATAAACATGTCGAATGCAATTAACGCATTCCAAAGAAGAATATTGTTATTATTTTCCAACTAGAGAAAGCATTCGGCATCCCTTCTTAGTCTCTTTTGAGTCTTTTCCATAAATATTAGAGCTATTGCACATTTCTTCGTCAGGTATATTGATGGTATAATAGCACAATTACTGATACTGCATAGACATGCTACGGTTATATACCCTCTAGGTCCTAGAGGGTATATAACCGCAGGACAACGCGTAGAAAGTCATTTTCTTAACATGAGACAATTATTTCTGAGTGTGTACCAATAATTGTATATGAAATCTCAATCTAGGTATTTGGTGCACAAATTAATTAAGGCAATCCGGTTCAAGGCCTGCAGGATTTTCTGCCGATCATCCTAAATGAGTCGCCAGAATTGATATAACACTTTCCAATCAATTACATTTCTTACTATACAAACCACTGCAAGATCGCTCTATGGACTATACGTCTCTACAGGCGTGCGTTGTTCGTGAGAATGCACGGGGATCTCTGATTAGAGATAGATAATAATCAGAAGAAACACTGAAATGAGTGGACAATAGTATATTATAATACAAGTTTTATAAGACAAAAATTGGCGCACGAGTTGTTTTGGGCACGACGAGCGTAGCGAGGAGTTACCAAATGGAACGAGTGCGCCAATGTGTCTTATAAAACGACTGTTATATACTATTTTTTCTACTTTGCGACATTAATTTTAAATAAATTTCATTTTACAATCTAGAGTAGTTTTATATTCAACAGTTCGTAGTTGGTGGTAAAATTCACAAATACGATTGACGCGAGCCACTAGCGACTGAGATGTCAGCCTTATTTGACACTTGACGTCAATGTCATCAATCTTGGAAAACTAAAAATTACTAAACGTTTGTGATCTAGTGTTTTCATAACGACACCGAAATCGGTTTCGTTATGAGTTTATAACAAACGCAAAGTAGAAAAACAGTTATATTGGAACCAGTGGCGTAGCTACACATTCAGTAATTGGAGCAAGTAAAATTGGTACGCCCCCTTGTTTCTCGCAAATCGGCTAATTTGTTCACATACTGTTTCAAACAATCAACAATACAAACAAACCCCTTCCTTTGCTAAGATTTCTTCAATTTCTTAGATACCGGTATTGTACTTAAAACAACGTAGTGGTCGAGTAGTCGAATTTTAAATTTTCCTAAAACCCCTGGATTAAAAGTTTTTGGGAAATTCTGATGGATAATTAGAAACAACAACTTTTCCAAAAGTAGCTTTTTTAGATTACTTGACATGACAACCATTACTTGTAGCTTACTAGTAGTAAATTTTTCCAAAGATACATTTTCCCGCAATGTGCTGTACTTAAATAGGCAAATGTCTTTTCTTGTTATAATTAGACCATTATGTGTTTCGTATTTTAAACTAATAATAATTGAATGGGATAAAAACTAAAAAGAGACAGAAGGGTGTTAATCGAAAGATATCAACTCTCCGATTCTGGATTCAAACAGTTGTTTGTTCAAGTCCTGTTTTTATATTTGTTTTACCTAATAAAAAAATATTTGAGGCAGGCTTATTATCGATGAAATATGTATTGAATTTGCAATTATTTAAAAAAAATATACTAGCCTTAAAACACATTTTCCTAAGCTGAGCTCCTATTTTTTGCACCTCTAGCAATATTTTTCTTTGTTTACATTGCTTTTCTTGTAGTTTTTGTTGTAAAATGAAATTAAAGATAATTATTTATGTTGCAAACTCAAGTAACTATTAATTTAGAAACAAATCACATTGATTTTTACATTTACGACTATTACACCTAATTTAGTAAAATAATTACCAGAAATTAAATAATACTTAAACAGATCAATAAATTATTTCAATCAGCACACTCGATAAGTTTTCAATATTACTGAAATCAAAATTATGATGCGTCAAATGCATAAAATATTTAGGTGCTAATTGGTTTCATTTCAAAATCTGGTTTTTTTATACACATGTTTTTACAAATTTTTGTTTTGGCCTTTCCAATTATGCGGCCTTATAATTCGTGTGCCTGGAGCAGTTTCCTCCAACTGTTCCACTGTCTAGGCGTAGCTGATTGGAACAAAGTAGAGCATTGTTGTACTGATCTATACTAAAAGAAATGTAACCTAATTTGTTTGAAGAAATTCACATATTCACGTACATACTGCCTTATTCATTACACGCCTTTCGTGTCCCATAGAGACGCAAAATGGTATACTGTGTACCAAGTCGAGAGAGTGATTCTTTTCCGGGACATGATGCACTGCCGAGGCTGGGTACTTCTTGAAGTTCAGAAATCACGTTCTGCGCGTGGCAAACACAGAGATAATAACGTACTTAAATGAAAAAAAGTTAAAAAAAAAGATCTAGCTAAATGTTTGAATCAAGTTAACTTACCAGTGGTTTTAACTGTCGGCAAAGAAAGTTACCATTATTCTTACATCGGGCATAATATGCTTAAAACCGAAACACGAATAAAAATTCTGAAGCCATTTCAGATGAAGAATCAAGTTACAAGTGAACAATAGAATCATAAAATTCGGATTAGCAGTTTGACAGAAGAACCAACATTCACTGTACAATAATTAAAATACTAAACAATATCCCTACAGTTATTCACCTTTCCAGCATGTAGCGACCCACGAGTTATTCTTAAGATTTCATCATAACTCAAATCAGAATAAGCTCATTAATTCCACCATCGGATTGCACTCTTTCAAAACACACCTCATACCATAAATATCAAACCCATCCCATTCCCCTGAGACACAATATATAGACCATAGCAACTATGTATATACCGTATATACATAACGTGGACGCTTTTGCGAGAATGCGATACAACTGATACACGTATAAAAGTTTTGCTTTACAACACCACAAACCAATATAATATCATTCATTGTCCACCTTTAGATCTATAAATAGAAAGCTTGCTCTTTGTCTAAATCAAAATAACATCGCAGTGAGCCTCGCCCCAAGCGTTAGAAACATGACGAGGAACGATATCGTGACTCCACACCTACCCAGGTATTACTCTGAGGGCTTTGTTGTCTTCAACGAAAGAGGAGACGTAGGGAAACTCTGCACTGAAAACCTGAATAGGAGTCTTGCCATGAATAAGACCGTAGAGGTACTTCGGACGGTGGCAACATCCCTCTGCAGAACGTTATCTTACAGGTAAGAGGCTGACATTCTGACTTTTGTTTAATTAAGACATTTCTGGCAGTCACAAACATGTTGTTTTTTATAAAATGATGTTTTTTCTAACGAAACAATGTTTTTAAACACTGCAAAAAACATGAAATAAAGCATGTTTTAAATAACACACAAAAAAACTTGTTTTAAACATGTTTTAAATTATGCAATTATTTTATTTGTAGGCATTTTAATCGGCGTGTTATCATTCCTCATTTTACTTGCTACCAGTGATATTGTATAGTAATATTTTATGAAAAACAACAAAAACTGTTGAAATATATAATTATATAATATATAATTTAAAATTGTTTTAAAAGAAACTGTTTAAAACACTGTTTTAAAACAATTTGTTTTAAACATAACAACCCTGATTACATATGTATACTCAGCACCAGACTTAATAACCCTTGAAATTAAGTACCACTGATACTAGAACATTCTTATTCGCTGTACTTCAGTCTCATGAAAATAGTCGAATTAAAACCCAAAATTATAGCATTCGTAAAAATATCCCTTGAAGGACCCAGTATGTCTTTTAACTTGTAGGTTGTGACTCAGCGCTAACATCGTATATGTTATTGGCAAAGCTGGGCAAAGTTAATCAGAAAGTTAACTTCGTTAATCATTAATCCGTTAACGAAAAAGTTAACTTCGTTAACCGATAGTCCGTTAATTTGTTACAAATGTAACGGAAATTAACGTTAACCGTTAATCGTTAACTTTTATAAAAAATATAGGCTATGTTGAGTGCCGATCTACTGGTGAGTATGCTACCAAAATAACTGCGGACCTTTCTTGCGGTTGCATATGTAAAAATTGCCTTAGAAACTTTTCAAACTAGGTACAGTGGTAACTAAAAGAACTACATTGCGAGATACAAAGATGAAAAGATCAACTAAAGCTACTTTTATATCTATGCAGTTCAAACCTGCACTTTCAACATTGCAATTTTGAAAAATCGCATGCAATTTTATGACAATTTGTACACCAGTTACATCTGTCCTGTGCAACTTTAATAAATCGCATGGCTTGAACATCAGTGATTTTTATTATTTGACAACAATAGTTGCTTTGGGTTGGTAGCAAACATAACCTCCATGCTTTCCTATTGAATTATTAATTACGCTTTTCTTCCACACACAGTTTTGAAATCACAGCAAACAACAACAAATAACGAAATGCGGAATAGGTTGTTTCGAAATGTTTCGCGTCTATATACAGTGGTGTCACCAAATTTTCGTTTTAGACAAAAATTCCTAGATTGTTGCTATAAACGCACTTACATATTTAGAACTGATCGTGCTGATCGCACTGATCCTAATTCCATGTAACTTGGTAATTTTAAAATGTTTCATAGAGTAAAACAAAAAAACCACACTGGACTTGACGGATTTAATTGCGCGTTTGAATTGCGTAGAATGAAGTAAAGGGGGCTTACGGGGGTAGGATTGGAGTTGAAACAACTAAAAACAAAACAACTCGCGCGCATGCTCTTTATATACGGACGCCACGTCACACAAAGTAGTACGTCACACATGTCAACAAAACCAAGTCCGAATTTGCACATAATGCCTATACAACCATTTGAAATATTTATTCATGATGTTTCCGGTTTAACGGTTTGAATTAATGGATGATGAATGTAGCGGAAGTTTGTCAGCCCGTTAATGGTTTTGAAAGTTAACTTAAAAGTTAATTCGAAAAATTTAACTTCGTTAATTAACGATTAACGGATTAACGCTTTTGTGCCCAGCTTTGGTTATTGGCCGGGTGCGCGATGCAAGCGCCTCTACATGGGTAGGCGGTAGTATGTCCACGAGGCGTAAATGGTGCAGATTGATAATAAATGTTACAGTTATCTGTAGTGTATAAGTGGTCAGATCAAATTTATATTATTTATTACAATATTGCATTTGTTAATATTTCTTCCTGTATTATTACAGCTGATAACGCAACACTTATTGTGTCCCATTATGATTATTTATACCAACGATACGTTATTAGTTCTGACGGATTGGAACACAACATAATGCGCCGTGAACTAGGTACTGCATATAGTGTAGGCAGGTATTTCTCCGCTACGGGCGCTGAAATCGTTTCTCAAGTCCCCTCCACGGTGTACGCACAAGGCGAAAGCGTTCCATTATTCTGCGGCAGCATCGGAAAGTCGAATCCAGTTTCCGAAAACTTGCAACCAAAAAACCAATCATTGAATCATTTAGTCAAATGCCAAAGTACGAATTTCTGAAATAAACAACAAAGAACAATCAAAAATATATTACCTACTCTTTAAAAATCTCTTCATATGATGGTGTATTAACTCCTATCCATCAGGTTGAAAAAAAAAACGCAAAATATTTCCTCTATATTATTTTTATTCAAGGGTCTTTATTACGAATGGATGACAATTTAAGATTATGTTGATAACAAAATAAAATTCATATTTTGGTCCAATGAAATGCGAATCAAATTTATCCAGTGTCACCCACCAACAGTGAAAACATCCATCTATTAAAAATTTAAAGGTCCGTCATCTACAACATTTGAATGTGTTGTTTCTCATGAAATAACATAATTTCTCCAGTTATGCTCAATTTATTTGTTCCAGGCAATTACAATCGGTGCACGTTGAAATTGATAGAGAAAACGGAATTCCATACGTCAGTATGAAAGATCCAACTGCTTCAGAAATAAGTTTTATTAGAGCACCCTGCAATTCCAAACAAGTTTTGAAGATCTCGTGCAAAGAATTAGGTGAGTATTTATCCTATACCTATTGCAATTTTTATTTGAAATAATAAATAATTATAATATGTAATAAGAAAACTGGTATTAATATAGTTATTTTATTTTAAACCGTAACCAATGTTTGAATTAATGTAGAATTAAGCACTAACGACAAACCTATCTAAGAGCAAGTCAACCACAGTATACACAGTGGAGAAACAGAGAAGAGGATAATCTATTTATCTGTTAATGATACCGGCCTGCATCACATGTAACGAAGCGATGTTTTCCACAAACACAATTTGATACCTACTTGATAAACACATGTATCTAATTGCAACTTGAAGCAGGTAACCGTAATGCTAGCTCCAGACTCAGTCCGAATAACTCGGCGAAAAGTTCGGCGAGACTGGGTGAGACATAGCGGTCAAAGAAGGCCATCCACATTCTCGGCGTTCGGCTCGTGCATTTTGTGTTCATCTGCGGGTGACTAGAATGGACGTCAGTGAAGTAGCCGCTGCCTCAGCGTATAGTGTGTGTGCATACTTTCATTGACATTGTAGTTATTATTAATTAATAAAATTAATTGAATAACGTAAATAAAAATTTAATATAAAATATATTAAATATTTGAAAAATTTCTTAAATGCTATTGATTTTTTTTTATTCTGGTCATTTATATTAGATGCCATATACTAATATAAGACATAGTAATACGATTTTCCGTAAAACAAAATTAAATATTTGCATAATTATTATTTTATTATTTTGTATAATGTATAGCGTTATTAATTAAATATTATAGTGCATATCTATACAGAGTTAGTTAAAATTACAACTAAATAATTCTCCAACCGTAAAAAAATAAAGAAAAAACATTTTCTTTTGTTTTAAATTAGCTATCGAAATTTGGTAACATTTTTCAAATAGAACAATACTGTATATTTTAAAAATTTTTAATTCTAAGATGATTTCCAAGAATTTTGTGTAGGAACCATTTTTTAGAAAATGCGTCATTTTTAGTTAGCAGCAATTAATTAAAACTCCTGAACTTTGAAACTGAATTTTTTCCCACATACATACACACATTTATTTTAATTTGCTGTTTGAACATTTAATTAACATTTAATTTTATTTTTCTATTTTATTGTTCTGTTTGAGTTTTAGTTAAAAGTTTGAGTTTTGATTAATTGCTTATAACTAAAAAATGATGCATTGTATAAAAAATGATTCTAACAAAAAAATCATGCAATTAATCTTAATTATAAAATGTAAATAGTATATGTGTTCTATTAGAAAACGGAAAGGTTGCTAGTTTCCATAATAAAATAAACACTCTGGATATTAAAAATATATTGAGACGATAGCTTGTTTAACATCAAACAACCTATGTTTGATTTTTTTGAAAATGTTTACGGTTGGTCAATTATTTAGGTGCTCCGGATATTTTGACCAACCTTGTATACTGATCTGTAACAACGATATTATCAACCAATAACTTAGTAATTGCCCTATGTAGATCGTAGTCGTAATTTGCGATTGTCGAGAAAGATAAAACAAGACTGTTGAATGTCTGTCGACATTGAATAAATATTTGTCCCAATGTACGAGAAACACCTGTGCGACATTCCCCATTAATGAGGGTAAAAGTATACCTACTTAACAGGTAGTTCTCAGCTGGCCCAAGTAATCAAATAACTGTACCAATAGGATACAATAGATTCAGACATCATAGAAAAATAAGACTGGAATAACTAGGAACTGATAAGATTTATTTGAAAGAGATAAATAATTAGTTTTAATTAATTATTGATTTAATATTGCTATTAATTTTAATTTTCATTAGCAATCTTATAATATGGATGGTTAAATTTACTGATATGCATTTCCATTTCTTCAATAATACAGAAATAAATATCATTATCTGGTATATTTTCCATTTTAACTTTGCGTTTGTGATTTTTTTCCTGACAAATTATAGTAATGGGGACGTCACAAATAGAGAAAAAATACTATCGGATATTCAATTTTATATCAATGTAAACTATTTGTATTTTGCATATAAATTTATTGTGTTCAATATTTTTTAATCTTTAAATGTAAATACTAAATAATTATTCCATTCGTTACCTACTTTTAGGGTGCATTTATGCTCGAACAGCCCCTTTACCGCACGTGTTTGATGTCATAAATCAGACCCCTTTCGTAAATAATACCTTAGGGTACACCCAAAGACTGCTCGACTCGCGTCAAAAATCCACATTGAATGGATCGAAGCGAATGCGTAGAAAAGAAGCGAGCCACTCGCCGAACGCGTGATTTTTACCCGACTATCTGCATCCGTAGAGACTTCTGGCAACTCGAATGTTAGCGGATTTGGGTAAATGTGGATTCGCGATCTCTCGCTGTCTCGCGAGAGTCTGGAAGAGGTATAAAACTTTTTCGAAAACTTTATGTCTAGGAAACTTATGAGTCCGCAGTCGTGTTGAGGCAAAGAGATCTACCAAAATACCTATCCGCTTTCCAATTGCAATCCACGTTGTCCAGAGTTTTTTAATTGTAGTTTACTCAAAAATTTTGTTATGTAAGGCCAAACAATTTGAAAATCATTGAATTTAGAAATAAATCTAATTTTTGTACAAAATAGCACAGTACAATTTTAAAAACAAAAGTTGATATACGCTTATCAAAATGTGCTAGCAATGATATTAGTTTATCATATAAAAAAAACATTAGCTGTTTTTTTATTCACATCATGTTGCACGGTTCCCATAACTAAGTGACGACTTCTAAAGTAAAATAGACCAGTGAC
This sequence comes from Aphodius sticticus, assembly GCA_963966075.1. NCBI lineage: Eukaryota > Metazoa > Arthropoda > Insecta > Coleoptera > Scarabaeidae > Aphodius > Aphodius sticticus. The sequence goes on from OZ014509.1 coordinate 28,537,072, forward strand.
ATTATCCGAATTACATAGGGCGCTCATATACCGTTCAGTGTGCTTAATTATACTTTAATTCCATTTTTGTACGCGCTTTATCTCACATCTACCGTAGTAGTTAAATTACTTGGTATTGTCTTTGAGTTACAAACAAAAGTTTTAGTTTTTGATGTTTCTATCGTCGTGCATTGTTAAATTAGAATCAAAAATTTCCACTAACAAAATTTGCAAATATCTTGACTTTCTGCGTACTAATTCAACACCGATTTACCTCTAGGTCCGCCGTATTACAATTTTCTATATTTATATTAATTATATTTTATATTATTTATAGCTCAAGGAACATTAAAATGTATATATTATACAATTCTAATAATTATATAATATAATTATTTTTACGACTACAAATATTTCCAAGCGGTCCTTAATTTTTAATTTAAAATATGATTTTTTTTATCCTAGCAATACAATTCAAAAGGTTTCGTTAATATCCGTTAGTAGATTATATTCGCGGGACTGGCGCAGGGCGGTGGAAAAAACTCGGTGGAATAAAAAAAAAAAACCCTAACTTTCTGACTACATCTTAGAACTTAGAGCCTCCTCGCTTGCAGGTGCCCGTCAGCTCATCAGGGTCCTAACTTACCGAATATCTTACAATTGCAGCGTTTTGCGTCAACTTCCGGTTTTAGCGACAAAACTCCTATATCTTGTAAACCAAGGTCCTTATCGAAAAACTAATTTAAAATTTCAAACTCCAATATCTTGTAAACTAAGGCCCAAATCGAAAAACTAATTTCGAATTTCGCCCTCGCGACCCGCAAGTCTGTTTTGACGACTACGAACAAGATGGCGTTGTAAAAATTTCCAAGTTTCCAATTTCAATCGGCTGAGGGGGGTACCTGTAGTGCTAACCAGCAAACCGATCGTAGTGCAAAATCAACAAGAAATTTTTTTTTTATTAATTATAAATAATATGTTACAGAAAACGACCAACAGATGGCGCGCGTGCGCAACAATTCACAATATGGCTGATAAAGGACTCGCGCAAACCTACTTCGGTAACTGACCGCCAGATGGCGCGCCACCTTCTTTGCACTAGCGGACGACAGGTGGCGTGACGTGTACTAAAAATAATTTACGATAATTACAAACCTACTTCGGTAACTGACCGACAGATGGCGCGCCACCTTCTTTGCACTAGCGGACCACAGGTGGCGCGACGTATACTAAAAATTATTTACGATAATTTATTCCACCGAGTTTTTTCCACCACCCTGCGCCAGTCCCCGCGAATATAATCTACTTCCGTTCATATGCCCCTGAATAATTTTCACTTTTGAACAATTCTTGATTTCTTTCTCTGTATTTCTTTTATGTTATTGTAATACTAACAATTTATTCAAATCCTAATCAAAATTGTGTTTCTCGATAGAATGTGGTACGCAAGCGACACATCACCAATCCGGTACTCGGTTGACCAAAATGTCCAGTCATGGTGACTGGCCTTGGCACGCAGCCCTATTCAAAGAAGACGTCCACCTATGCGACGGAACGTTGATTTCTCCAGAGTGGATAATAACGACAACTTCCTGCTTCCAGGGACAACCAAAAGCAGAATGGACAGCACGGTTAGGAATGGTGCGTCTATCGGGGACATCGCCGTGGCAACAGGAAAGAAGAATAATTGGCATGGTCAAATCGCCAGTGGAAGGAAGCACCCTAGCAATGATAAAGCTTGAAGATCCAGTGATAATGTCGGACTTTGTAAGGCCGGTTTGTTTGCCGAAGCAAAACTTTGGGGTGAAGGAAAGCCTTATGTACTGTAACACATTGGGATGGACGAGGAATCGCGACCAATTGCAAAGGGTGCAAGTGAGGATTAGCAAGATGGAGAAGTGCGAAAATATGAGTATAGCAAGTGTGAATAGCATGTGTACTGAAACACCTTATGGTCAGAATGATTGCAATGTAAGTATTGGTCAAACCCGCTCGACACCAAAGCAACATTGTTTGTCAAAAGCAAGCATTATAAGCAGACATGTTCAATTCATAATAAATGTTTCTAACTTTCAAAGCTACACATTCAAAGGGAAATAGTATTTTCAAAAATATATTTATGTCCTACATGATCACAAAGTGTCATTTTACATCTTAGTTACCGGGACGAAAACAGCTACTTTTTGCGGCCTAGGGCGATAAAGATTCTTTATGCGCCCTAGGGCATAAAGGATTGCCATGGTTATATGTCAAATATATCAAATATGTGTCATTCAAATTGTAAATTTTAAATCGTCAATGTCAATTATTGGCGATTAAGGTTATAAATTTGACAAATAATTGTCTGTATTGTCACTCATCAATGTCAATTATTGGCGATTAAGGTTGTAAGTTTGACAATTAATTGTCTGTATTGTCACTCAACTCCGAATTGTTTGTATGGTTATTCAACTCCGTAGATACCCCGTCACTTGATAACGTCAAATTATTTATTAATATTATTTAATCGGAGGAACAAAACCATTGTAGGACATAAAATTTTGTATGTACCTCGGGCATTACTTGATGTTTATACCCTCGAGCGACTTAAAAAGCGCGAGGGCCGATAGGCCCGAGACTGTCACCCTCGGGGCATAAACATCCGTCTAATGCCCTTGGTACATAAATAACTATTTTGCATTTTTCCTCCTAGTACTCGTTTCAATACATTTAACAGGCTCGTTTCGAAGAAATATGTAAAAACGGCAGACATTTGACTAAATTATCGCAGAAATAGAAAAGTGCACATTATGTATATCTATCTATTATCGTTATTTCAGCTATTCGATGCGGGTTGCGGCGTAGAGATGACACAGTAGTCATAAGTGTATAATTATATTTGCCAAAACAATATTTAATAAAAAAAAAATGGAGACGGCAACTAAAAGACGAAATAAAAGCATCAATTATTGTTGTTTGCAGTGTAATTCATATTTAGGTAGTGAGGGTTTATCATTTCATATTTCGGAAAGACGGACCGCTGCAAAACGAGTTGCGCCAGTATTAAAAATTTGGAATATTGGCAATAATATTTACACCGGGATGTTCAAATAGTACCATTCAAATTATAAGTTAACATGAACTTGGAACCTTTGCTGATAAACCAAAAAAGATATGCGGTTCAATTCTGACGAGTCAAGGGGATGGTTTTTAAGCATTGGCGTAACTAGCGGGGTTGCGGCGCACACGGGTCCACGAGCCAAGGGGGCCCTTACAAGTACCTTATAATTTTTTATAAACGTCGACAGCAGGCATGTGCAACTTCGAAAATGCAAGTCTGATAGCGAATTAGAAATATACCCGCGGGCTTTATTAGACCTTTATTGTTCTTTGTATTTATTTCGAAAGTCATTAACATACACCATTATTTAAACTTATTTGTATTTTATTGTCCATGGTAATTACCGTTGTTATGAAACGATAAAATATAAATTCAATTACAAAAACTTAATATAATAGAAAAAAAAGGACGATGCTCGCGTAAATTATGAAAACACTCTGACCAATTCATATATTAATTTTATATTTAAGAATGTGTATCGCTGTGAACTAAACTGCAAGCCAATTTATAAGTAGTATTAAACATTATTTTTAAAAAACTTTGTATGGCAAACGTAAACAAAGTAAACAAAATCATCAAAAGTAGCCACAATTTGTACTTGAACATTATATGAGAAAATTCGAAGGAATTGGTTCGTACGGGAAGACTCGTCTGTATATGGAAAACTAAATGAGGAAGCGTTTCCTAATTTAGCTTATTGTGAAAAAGTTCATATTGTCGAATTTGGTTTGTTCCACACGAAGAAACACCGTTCAAGTATCGTGTTTTGTAATGGACCAGTTTATTACGATCGACAACTCAATGATAAAAAGTAACGCTACATCTGGTCAAATACATTGTATCCCACTTGAACGGCGTTTTCTTTGTGTTGGAACAGACCTAAAGACGTGGACGGACGCCACTAAAAATATATGTTTTTCATCACCAGCATTTAATAAAATCTCTCTGTGGTATAGTTATATAACCAACACAAGCAATAATACAAATATCTACTTATAGTAGTCAGTACACTAAACTTGTCTGTAGATGAATATTGAGCTAGAAAAATTTGTTAGATAAGTAGTAAAGAAAAATGGTAAAATTTGCCATTGAATGGCCGATTTAACACAATTCCAGACAATTGAAATTTTTATGATGAAGAACGATACTTTTTTACTTTATCATACGTAGTATTATAAAGTATTGTAATCGTGCCGAAAAAAAATTGATATTTTGGGTCCCCTGAACATTTTTTACCAAGGTACAAAAAATTTCTGTGTGTAACCGTTTTTTGTAGCGACGATTCCGGAGAAACTACTAAAGGTATCGGGACGAAACTTCATATATAGACGTTTCATGACCAAACTTAGAACTGAAAAGCTTTTTGTTCAAACGGGTCCAAAGGAACTGGATGTTTACTCTTAGCATTTTTTTAACGATTTTGCAAATGAGCCACCATTTCTGTAATTTCGTCCAAAGAGTTAAATAATAAATTAACGCATAGGATATTCTAAAAAATTTATGTCTATGAAATTGTTTGGTAAAATTAATAGTTTAGCTGCATGAGCAAATTTTATTTGATCAAGATCGGTCGTGTGTGCATTAATATAAAACTAGTTAGCCAGGATTTGACAGATATTTTCATTATAATGACAGTAGGGAGTGTCAAGCGCTGATGTTTTGACAATACCTACTGTCAATAGTATCAAAATGTCCGTCAAATCCTGGCTAACTAGTTTTATTTTAATGCAATTACGACCAATCTCGATCGAATAGAATCTCATGCAGCTAAACTATTAATTTTATATATAGTATGATAAAGTCATGTGCCCAGCCACATCCGATTTTTTTAAATATCGTTGAATACTAAATAAAGAGCAAACAAATTAAAAAAAAAACAGCGGTCATCACGTATCGAAAATACAAAACCTAAATAAAAAGATTTCAGATTCACAGTCCAAAATACAAAAATATCAAAATTTCATTAGCAATAAGATGCCCGAAAGATTGTCAATGACTTTTGATAATATACAGAAAGACTCGACGAATAACAGTACTACAGATCCAAACTTTCGGGTACATGGCATTTACTTTTGTTTTGAACATTAAAAACTAATTTAAAATGTTAGTTCTCTGTTGATAAGACACCTTAAAAACTAAAAAAAGAAGTGCCCTGCATGTAAGCGGTTCTCCAGCAGACCAATGTTCATTAAATGTTTTTACTAAGATTTCTTAAATGTTTATCAAGTATATATTCTTTTCCTTTTCCTGGCAAATGGAGCGATTTTTAGAAATGGCAAAGTGTTACTTTAAAAGTTGAAAAACTCTTCGCGGACCAATTAAAATAAAATGCCGGATCTGGCGTAGCTTGCAAATGCCTGATGGTCTAAAACCTACAGAAGACTAAACTTTTATCCGAGGGGGCCCCCGGCCCATTGCCCGGAATAATTGTATTCTTTTTGTGAACTGTAGCGAAGACTAACCCATTTTTCAGAGGCCTATTACCTCTGCTCGCCCACGGGCCGACTCACTCCTAGGTACGCCACTGATTTAAGAGCGTTGGTAATACATACTGAGTGCAAACTCTGGATTTGCTTTATTTGTCTGCGATAGACGAATACAAATGGGTGGGGAAAAGCGATGTTTTGCCCATAAATTCAGTTTTAATCCAGCCACTGACATTGTCAAAAAATATGCATGCCCTGATTCGAAAATTGATTAAAACGAATGAAATGAAATGCCCGCAATAGCGTTTACATATATTTATTTAACAGTACCATCATAATTCATAACACCATATCGTATCGTTTCACATCCTGAAATACCGGTAAAAGTAGCGAATATCAGAAAATAAAGTACTGATTTTTCAAAATATGTTTCGGACAACGATGCCTTTATCCCGCATCGACCGGCTATAACAATTTTTGCAGCGCCATCTACATTATTATCTCAATTATACAAATTGTTGTAGAAAACTTTTTTAGAAAAGTTAATAACTTGTTTGTTGTTACAAAAAGCACACCACATTCAAATCAAGATTCCTGATGCCCTGAACCAGTGTTATTGTCAAGACAATAAAATCAACTTAGGAGGGTTTTTTTCCGAAGTGAAAATCTAATTTTCCGGGACTTAGCAGTAACACCTGAAGACGGTCCAAAAGACAGATATCGACACCTTAGTCTGTTATACAACAGAACATAGTATTATTTTAACCAAATACTAATCAAATCCAAACATTTTTTATTTTTTTGTTCAAACACAGAGTGTTTGTGACATAACACCTAGTCAATGACTAACAAGTTATTTTCACTTAACCTAAACTGATAAAATAATGAGTGTTTCTACAATTTTGCCCATTGGCCCAAGTTGTTTTAGTCTGACAGTTTTTACCACTCAAGTAGACGGCGGTTGTTTTCACCTACACTATCACTGTGAATACACTACGGGTGCTCTGCTTTTAGTCACTCCCGCACTAGTTCGAATGGTTTAGTTCTTTTCAGCCGACGCACTAGCGCACTGTTGTCTAGCAGCTGGATGGCTTCAATGTTGTCGTGGTGGAGTAGACGATCCTCGTGCTTCTTAGCAAATTTTGATATTTCGCTAGTTACCATCTCCATGCGAAGGTCCCGATGAAGATTGGTGTTTTTGATGTACCATGGTGCACCAACAATGGCCCTTAAAACTTTATTTTGGAACCTCTGAATGAGGTTGATATTGGACTGCTTAGTGCATCCCCACAACTGTATTCCATACACCCATACTGGCTTTAATATTTGCTTGTATAGTAGGAGCTTATTTTGCACTGACAGGGCTGACCTCCGTCCCATTAGCCAATACATTTTGCGGAATTTTAGGTCGAGTTCGTCCCGCTTTTTCTTGACATGTACTTTCCATCTAAGCTTGGCATCCAGTGTCATGCCAAGGTATTTCGCTGTATCCGCGTATGGAATATCGTTCCCATTCATGGTTACTGGAATATAGTTAACTCTCTTATTAGTGTAGTTTACATGCGTGGATTTTCCTTCATTTAGTTTGATGCGCCATTTCTTTGTCCAAAGGTTGATTTTGTTTGCAGCTATCTGTAATTTTTCAGTTGCTTCTTCGACACTGTCACTAATCGCCAAAATAGCCGTGTCGTCTGCAAATGTTGCCACTGTGCTTTCTCCCGGAACAGGAATATCATAAGTATACAGTAGGTACAAAAGTGGTCCCAATACACTTCCTTGTGGTACTCCGGCATTGATATTGCGTAGCGAGGAGTATTCGTCATCTTGTTTCACCCTGAAGTGACGGTCCTTCAGATATGATTTTAACAGTTCTGTATATTCGGTAGGAAGCTGCTGTTCCAGTTTCTCAAAGAGTCCATCATGCCACACCTTATCGAAAGCCTGAGCCACGTCTAAAAATATTGCTGAGCAAATTTTCTTTTCCTCAAGAGCCTTTTCTATAACGTCAGTAATTCGGTGTACCTGATCGATTGTTGAATGTCGAGCTCGAAAGCCGAATTGATGAGATGGAATAGTTTGGTTTTTCTCAAGAATTGGGTATATTCTCTTGATAAGTAATTTCTCAAACAGTTTTAAATGGTTGGTAATAAAGATATAGGTCTATAGGAGGTTACATCATTTGGCGGTTTACCGGGTTTGGGTATCATGATGACCTCGGCAACTTTCCAGAATGAGGGCACATATCTTAACCTAAGTGCAGCGTTGAACAAATTTAACAATTTTATTACGGCTTTTCTCGGTAGCTGCTTCAGCAGGGCTCCTGATATCAGATCAAATCCCGATGCCTTTTTCGAACTGAGGTTGGTTTTGATTTCGGTCATTAGTTCTTTTGGTGAAATATGGGGTATAGGCTTTGACTCCAGTGCTGTCCAGGTGATAGACTCGGGAAGTTCAGGGGTATGAGTTTCATTCGGTGTAAATGTCTTTTCCAAGTGATCGGCAAAGAGATCGGCCTTATCCTTGTTACTTCTGGCCCAAGATCGATCTTCCTTTCTTATCGGGGGAATTTGCATTATCGGTCGCTTTATGTTTTTGGTGGTTTTCCATAGAGAGTAGTATGAACGACATTCCCGCTCCTCCGCACATCATAACATCCTTGTATGCTGACCACACCTCACTGGCAGTGGATGGTCGGGACACCAGAGACTTAGAGTCCGCCATAACCCAACACGTCGTAGAATTGCAGACCTGGTTTTCTGACAATGATTTACAGTTGAATATGGCTAAAACACAAATAGTCAACTACAGTGTCAGACCAACGGAAGATATATACATTACCATTGACGATAACAGGATTACGTCTGCTTCCTCTGCCAACTTCTTGGGGGTCACTATTGACGCAGCACTGAACTGGAAAGACCATGTTGGGGGTTTGGTGTCAAGGATAAGCTCCTTTTCGTTTGTTCTTCGCACACTTACCGACCAGATAAGTGTTGGAAGTGCGTTGAATGCCTATTACGCTTATGTCCATTCGAGGATTGCTTATGGGATACTGTTCTGGGGTGGATCAGTGGACGGCGAGCAGGTGTTTCTCATGCAGAAGAGGTGTGTTAGGAGTATGTTTGGTATGGGTAGAACCGAGTCATGCCGAGAGGTATTTAAAAAATACAGGATACCCACATACACAGAAATATATATTATGAAATGTGCAGAACACATACATAAGAACTTGACGAGCCTTCTGGAAGACCAGCATACGCATGCCTATAGCACTCGACAGCATGAAACTTTCCTTTTGCCGACTATACTCACCTGACGACCGTGCAAAGACAGTACCACACTCAAGCTGTGAAAATCTGGAATCACCTGCCGGAAGATATGAGATCCCTTGGCAACAGAGGGTTTAGGAGGAGACTGAAGAGATTAAAGGGTCGGGCGATTTACTCACTTCAGGAGTTTTTTGAAATGGATCAGCTAGGCGCTTGATTGTTATTGCTCACATGTTTTCCTATTTGTATATTTGTTTTTTAAGTATTTATATATGAATTTTATTGTATTTTTTTTTGACATGTACTATACTCTTCTAAGTTTTTGCAAGTACTGAATAAATGACTATGACTATGACTAGTCCGTAGCAGAGTCATTGCTTAGCCCCTCCAGATACCGACCAATAGTTTGCTGTTTGATTTCTTCGGTAAGTTTGCGAAGTTTCCATACCATATTATTTAGTTCTGTCTTAACTATGGGGTCTTGTAGTTTGCCAACGTATGCGAACTTTTCTCTTCTTTGCTATCAATTCTCTGACTTCTAAAGGATAAATGTTGCTATTCTTGATATGGTAACTTATTTGGGGTGTAGCTAACCACGCAGCTTCCTGTATATCGCCGTGGAATCTCTGCACTGCGTCTTCCAATTCTTCGGGAGTTTTGAGTGAAACTGACAAGTTGATGTTCTGCTCTAGGCTTGCTTTGAATGCTTCCCAGTTTGTAGCTTTAGTTGTCAGAGCTGGTCTTCTTTCTTTTCTAATTACCGATTGACTTAGAGTTAAGATAATTGGTGTATGGTCAGAGTCAAGATCTAGTTCCTCGGTGATATCAATGAAGCTAGATGACAGATCTTTTATTACAAAAAAAGTCTATTAGATCTGGAATCTTGTTTCTGTCAGTAGGCCAATAAGTTGGCTTACCTTTTGAGTGGACTTCGCATCTGTAGCTTTGGATTGCATGTAGCAATTCTCTTCCCTTTGTTGTAGTTAGCCGTGAACCCCAATATGTATTCTTGGAATTAAAGTCTCCCCCAAGTATGAACTTCCCAGAAAAAGTCTGCAAAAGATCTAGATACTGTGTTCTCTTAATGTTGTGCCTCGGAGGTGAATAAAGAGCTTCAATCGATATTACTCCACATTTTGTTTTAACTCTAACGGACGTAACTTGAAATTCTTCTTTTTCGATTTTCTCGTCCTCATGATGAGATATATTATTTTTAATTAATACTGCGCTTCCTCCTCTTGCGCAATTGCTGGGGTGAATAGCGTGATAGAGTGTGAAGTCTCGAAGTTTTAGGTAGGATTCTTTTGTGAAATGAGTTTCTGATATTAGGCAAATATCAATTTTATGTTCAATTAAAAATGTGTGTAGGGTATTTCTGTGTTGTAATAGCCCGTTAGCGTTCCAGGAAAGTATGCGGAGACAATCAGCCATTTTTATGGAATTTTTCAAGCTTGTCGAGCAGCGCCGCAGTGAGGGGGGGGCGAAGGGGGCAACGGCCCCAGGCGCTTCAGCGTAGGGGCGCCATTACATATGGACAGGGGTGGCGCTTACTCCCAGGTTACGTCCAAAATGACCATGATTATTGTTTGAGCTTTCATTTAATCGTACTTATTAGGTTCCATTTACTTCTAGTATAGTTATAACAAGTTTTGATAGCGTCCAGAAACACAAACTGGAAAATTCAGGGAGCTGAAATATAGGTTATCATAGAATAGCTATTTTAAAACCAAATAATTTGTATGTGAAACTTAATTTATTTAATACTAAAAAACTTGGGTTGTCATACATTCATTTCAAAGACGTTGAATAATTAGAAAATTCAGACAAATGTTATTTGGTTTTATCTTATGATACATGACTATACTCTCTCTATGCTCTGTTATGCTATGTTAGTATAATAGTAAATAATAATACATAATAACAATTTTGTATTTCGTCGTTGATCTTTATCACAGAAATTAAAATGTGAACGGTTTTTACTTTATCATACGTAGTATGACAAAGTATTGTAATCGTGTCGAAAAAAGTTTTGAGATTTTAGCGGAAATGTCCTTTTGGCTTCCCTGAAAAATGTCTGTGTGTGTGTATGTGTGTATGGATGTGTGTACCCGTTTTTTTTTGTGGGGACGATTCTGGACAAACTACTAAAGGTATCGGGACGAAACTTCATATTTAGTTTTTTATATTTTTCAATAATTTTGCAAATAAGCCGCCATTCTGTAATTTCGTCAAAATAGTTAAACAATAAATTAAAGTAGACGAAATTTGGAATAATTTATGTCTATAACATTTTTTGGTAAAATTAATAGTTTAACTGGATGAGCAATTTCTATTTCATCGAGATCGCACGTACTGCATTTTAAACTAGTTAGCCAGGATTTGACATATATTTTGATTCTACAGTATTGTCAGCACATCAGCTTTTGCCACTGCTGTATAGTATGGTAAAGTCATGTGCCTAGCCACATCAGATTTTTTCTATATTTGGCCATTGTTTCTCGCCAATGAGGTAAATTTTAAAATAATATTGTAGCCTTTTTATTGTTTATAAATTTGTTATTAACACTTTTTATCGGATGTTCCATTAATACGATTATAGAATAATCAATTTGGTCCATATTGTGCCTGTATTTTCGAATAGTTAATAGCATAGTCATTACTACTATGGCACCCTTCAAAACTAAAAAAAAAATCTTGCACCCCCACTCCCTGGAACATTTTGTAACGGCGTCCCTGACGCCATGCCGATATTTCCTGAAAGAAAAAATCACCACCTATTTGCTCAAAGGGGCGCAAGTTAGATATTTGGCCCCAGGCGCAAGATTTCCTTACTGCGGCGCTGTTGTCGAGGCTGGCAACAATGGATTTTGTAACATTTTCCTGTTTATTCAGTTTTTCCACTATTAATTGCAGTGTTTTGCTGATTTCTGGAAGATTGTTTACGGTTTGGTCCATTTTTACCTCATTGCTTTCTATTTCTACTGGCTTAGAACTAGAGGTCGACTTACCATTTACTATGTTGGCAAAAGACTGCTCACCAGATACCTCTTTTGCCTTGATAATTTTCCTGTTTATTTGCTTTGTTTTCCGCTGTTCCGGGGGAGAGTTTTTCTTAAAATTGGCGTTTTTAATCTTTTGGAGTTCAATCGGAACTACACAACCCCTGTAGTTTGCAGGATGACCTTTACCGCAATTATAGCATTTTGCGGGTTCCTCTTTTGCCTTTGTGCAGTTCTGGGTATCGTGCTCTCCAGCACATTTTACGCATCTTGGGTCTTTGTGGCAGTATCCACGAGTGTGACCCCACGCTTGGCAATTCTTACATTGTGGCAACAATTTAGGTTTTTTCAGTGGAGATATTTCGACTCTCATTCCCATTATATCAGTTATTGCAAAGATTTTGTTGATATCTTCGGTCTTGTCGAAAGATAGCATGAAGATCGGTAAAGGATCTTTTGTTTTTCGTTTTAAAATATTAGTTACATCTAAAATTTTATATTTTTTTCGCTTCAGATCTTCAATTATCTTTTCCTTACTGCAGGTTTTATGCAGTTTTTTTACTACCACTTTAGTTGGTCTATCTTGCTTATTTTCGTAAGATGACCAGTTTAGTTTTCCTTCCTCGAGAAGGTTGGTGATTATCTTGTAATTGTCGATTGCATCAACATTAACTTTTAGTACGCCACTGTTTAGTAACGTTATTTTATACTTATTTTCAATTTTGGTATTTAGCAGCTCATATACTTGCTCATATTTAGTTACATCGTATATCATTATCGGTGGAGGTTTGTGTTCTCTCACCTTTTTTTCCTGTGAGTTTTGTTGTTGTTTTTGTTCTTGATTGTGTTCTGATGAGTGGCGTGGGGGGGTTATAGAAGAATCTGAGCAAGTCGAAGTATCCATTTTCTTCCTCTTAGTATTGTTCCCTTTGCCCCGTTTAAGAATCCACTCAGTTTCTTTGGCTACTTCATCCTCATCAGTGAAATATTCCATTGCATCTGGTTTCGATTGTACCGCATTTTCTGCGTCCTTCTTTTCTTTGTCATTGAATTTCTGTTGGAGTTCATGGAGTTGCTTTTGCAATTGCTTCAAAGCAGATTCCAACTCGGTTTTGGCAGATCTTTCTTTTTGCAACTCTTTGTATAGCAAATGCTCATTTTCTGTTTTTATTTGGATGGTTTGCGACATTTTTTACACTTTAAATTGCACGCGTATTAAACGCGTACTCAGCACAACACTTAGCAGTTCAATTAACTCAGTTTGACACACATTCCGAAGCGCGGTTTGATTACGCACACAGTTACATGATATAAGTTTAGTTATATTGCTGATTGACAGAAATATATTCCTCGCTCACAAACAATTAAAACTTGATTGCAAAACACGTCCGATCACTTCGACTGCACGATTACTACATAAATCCAAACATGGACAAATTTATCAAACTTAATGACTATTCTTTTTTAGGAAGAGGAGTTTGCTGGTAGTCCATTACTATGCTTGCAGCCCAATGCATCAAAGTGGTCATTAATTGGAGTGTCAAACTGGAGGATCGCATGTCTTAGAACAAAAGTTGATAGACCAAGAATGTACGACAGAATAAGTTCAAATGTTGAATGGATAGAAGAAACAATCGAATCAGGAGATATTTAAACTTTGTTTTTCGATAACAAAATAAATAAATTGACATAAATATTTTCTGCACATTTTACATAGACCGTCCTATAAATTACTTTTGCAGTCTTCATCACATTAATTTATTGTTCATTAAGTATATATTATGATACACACTGACTGAATTGTTAACAGAGTCACAGTTTGTTATGAATTTTGTATTGTTTTTGTTTAATAAATATTTGTTTATATAATTTTAGTGTTTATGTGTAGAAATTATTCGTAATTAGCAGTACAGAGTGATCTAAAATAGCGAAGGACAGGTTGAATTTCCCGCCACATTGAATAATTGTGATGTTGGTAATGGTTTCAAATGACAACTGTTATTTTTTACCAGTGGTGTAGGTATCCTTTCTTGTATAAGGCTTCACTCTCTGATTATATGTAAATAGGAGGCTTATACTTCTGACCCAAAACGCTAGACAGCATGCGCAGAAGACTTGCCGCCGCTGTCAAATCTGGTAACATAATATTGCTTAAAATCCCTAGAAAACACGCGTTCCAAGTAAATTTACCAATTTCGGCTTCAGTGTTCTGTACCTAGGTCTCCCAACTCAAGGACAAAGTACATAAAAACAGGTACACCGCGGGTGTACCTGTTTTTATGTACTTTGGAACGTTTGCTGAACTGTCCTAACCTAAAAACACAGTAGGTATTTTGGTTTTCATGTTCAATGTTCAGTTTTCAATGAATGCATAATATTCTCACACCTGTTTTATTAATTACATTTCATGTGATACTAATTAGGCGTTTTACACAGCAGTTGCCAACTTAATTTCGTCCTGGGGGGAAATGTGCGCGCACACCGTCAGCAATGAGCATAAAAAACCAGAAGTAGAATCGTCTATTAAGGCTGGTTTTTCTAGGAGCAGGTTTTTTACGCAACGTGCAACGTAAAAGGCTTAGCGCAACACGCCGTCATATCACCGATAGGGAAGCAGTGTGAGTGTTTTCCTACAGAGCGCAAAACGTAATGTCAAAATACTAAATGTCAAAAGTGACATGAGCTAGTTAAGACGCGATTGTCATGCATTCATTCTTTCTACGATGTGAAAAGATTGACATGAACGTTGGACGTACGTCTTCTCAGACGACTGTCACTTTTGACAAGACGCTGATACTTGACATGCCTCTATTCAGTTGTACGCTGGGTAAAAAACCTGCTCCTAGGAAAACCAGCCTTTAGGTATATTAAATTGAACCAATAAGGGTTTGAAAGTCGGTTAGTAAAGACAGCATATTTTAAAACTACTGGATATTTTATAAATATAAATATGTAGAAAAACAAATTTTCAAATATAACAAAAATAATATACCAAATAATAAAATCCTCCCACATGTAATAAAATTAAAATAACCCATTATCCCATATTGTAATCCTATAATATAATCAAATACAAATAACCCATTATGCTATATCTTAAATCAAATAAAATAAATATAGTATTTATAACAAGTTAATGCCCGAAGAGATAAAATATTGTTGCAGAGGAACGTAACCCTTATTGACGAGTCCACTATGGTATCTGACAGTGATCATAACCTGTATCCTGCACGCATACCATCTTAGTAACACTCAATACGTTCAAAACTGTGGCGGAAAATTCAAACTGTCCTTCGTCATTTTAGATCACTCGTTATTTCATTGTACTTACCTTATTTTCATTACAGAAAGATATGTTAATGTTTACACTCTATGCTACAATCTATCTTTTCTTAACTATCCTACTGGCCAGCTAAACATTAATTCCATTAAGATGAACTTCAGAAAAAAATACTACTGAAAAACAGACAATTGCCACTATAAGAAACAATTGAATACATGAATAGAAGTGAAAATAAAAAAATCATGCAATTAAAAATAAAATAATTTTAATATTTGCTACATGCTAACATTAATTTAGAATTATAGTGTATACTAACATCTTGAAAAGAAAAGAATCATGTAAAGTGTACTGGTACGGACATATTGCACTACATAGCGGCTCTACATACCGAAACTGAGTAGCAATGCAGCAGTATTACAAAATAATTTGTACTTTTAAAAATATGTTATACTAACAACACAATTCCTTTCTTTAAACCAAGACAAGACCAGTAGACATGATTAACAAGCCTATAGATTACTGTAAACTCTTTATTACACATTGTAAAATACTTAAAAAATGATGAGATGAACGATGAGAAACACATTTAGCGCACAATTCATGTATCGCAAGAGACTAATTAATTGAACAATAAAAACAGTACTAATAAAAAGTATGTGGAAAATAAATAAAAACCGGTTACAAAATAGTGTCAAAAATGTACATACTTTATTAAATTGTTTTTTTATTTAATAATACTAACGTTTACTAACGACACTATCTTTACATAGTATTAATTTTTTTTCTCAGCACAACAAATACATGTACTCTTAATTAAGTTACAATCTATTTTAGGTTATTTATGAAATAAATGGTTCGAGACTTTTTATATGTTCAACTGTTGATGTCCGAATCGAAATGCAAAAGGGTTGCTCAACCTAAAGCTGAAAATAAAAAATTTATCAAAGGGTGCATCCTTAATTTTATTGATGGGCATAAGTATTTACAGAATATTTGTTAATGTCTAATACTAAAGATGTTACTATTTACAAATCTACTAGGTACAGAAAAGGAATACAGGCTAGGACAATAGTACAAGTAGAAAAAGGTTGTGAACCTGAAATAAGCTTTTGGATAGGAAAAATTAATAAACATAAGAAAAATCTAACTTTTTAAATCAAAACTAATTTTTGTGCTTATGAATACGTCTATGTGAACTTTGTTTTAATTTGAATAAGACAGGTTTGAACAAAGTCGTTTATTTATGTAATTTACATGTTAATCAACATGAGATGAAGGCTTTCCAGAAAGTTCTAAAACAAAAAGCCAATTTAATAAAGTTTAACAGTATACGACCACTACACAAAAAATAAATTTTTGGTACATCAAAATTGATTTTTTGTAGAATGAAATAATAGATATTATTGGTTATAAATCCTTAATTGATATGATCTTGATATTTTGAATTTGTAGGTTTGTTTAACGTGATGCCTACATATTTAGAAAAACCTTATTTCTTTACTTATTGGATGTTAAAACATAATCGTTAAATTTCTAAGAAAGGTGACGTAGTAATTAACAGTATTTAATGCGCTTTTTAATAAAACACATTCGGAACAATATGGTTTATTGGGTTTCATTACATTTTAGACAGCACTATGCACAAACGGGTAGATTTTCTAGTGTATTCTAGAACAAAAAACTGGATGATAATATATATAACAATTTTTTTTATTTTGTAAATTAATTATCCCTAAGAAAAAGCATAGCATAGCTAGAAAAAGCTAGTTTTCATTTATTTATCTTTCATTCATATATAAATCAATAAAGCAAATTTAGGTTGTTTTCCTGAGCAATTGGCAACAACCCATATTTAGTGTTTTAGGTTAGGGTTTTGGCATTAAAACTCAAATCTCCACCCCTAAAAATAAAACTGTATAAGCCTGTAAAATCTGAATTCAGAAAAATATTAAAAAACAACAATTGACAGTGTCTGTTGACTTATGAGTTGGTGTTTTTTCTTCTTATTCATGTTATTTAATTATCGCATTTGATTCTGAAGGGTTAGAAGTGTAGAAAAGTAGTGTGCATCAAAGTACCATGGTCTAAGTTTAATCGTTGAGAGAACAGAATATTAGGATTAGATTATTTAAGGCCTGTGATAATCTTCATGAAAGAATTTGGCATTTGGCAAGGAGAAAAATCCACTCTAAACCAATACAAAAATTACAGATGGCCAAATCACTAATGTTTTCAAAATATATGTACATTATTTTTGAAACCTCACATAAAAATTAAAAAGAGTGACTATGCATGCCGCAAATAATATAGGACACAAGAAATAGGAAGAAGCAATGAAAAATGTCAGGGATCAAATAATTTATTAAGCATAAGACATAAAAAATAATAATAAAAAGGACCAATCACTTTTAGCGTAAGAGAGAGAGAGCTGTTGAGAATTATTTTAAAATGAGTTTACGTTGAACTCCAAACATTCACCGACAAGTCACGGGGTTATTCTGGGCAGGGGTGTTATGGCACTTACCTGCAATACCAGCTATGGCTTCGGATGCGGAATACTTTACGTCGACGTCCGTGTCGACGTTCAATTTATCCAGCACCGGTTTGACCTGCGGTTGGATGACCGTCTGATCCAGCTGTGGCGCGATCTTTTGCAACGTCTTTGCTACATTAAACCTCACGTTGGGCACCTTATCTCCGGCCATGCTAAGCACCGTCGGAAGCAGCATTCTGGTCGTGATATCGCTGCCGCATGCTTCCGCCAGAACGTTGATGCAGAAGAGGCACGTCATCCGGTACAGATAATTCTGGTCCCTCGACATAGCCAGCACTTTCGGGATGATCGTATTCTCGGCCCATTCAGCTCCAAATTGATCGACCAATTTCCGCAGATTCATGGTGGCCGCTTCTCTGATCGCAAAGACGTGATCCATTAGCCACGTCATGCATAAAGTGTTCAGTTTTTCATCGAAGAATTCTTGACCAAGTTGGCCGGCGAGTAGAGGCATGTACTCGATGATGGCCGATCGGACACGCCATTTTGAATCCTCAGCGAGTTCGACGATCGCTGGTAGCAAGCTTTGAGATAGTTGCTGGATGCCGACAACTTCGTTCACGCAATCGAGGTTTGAGATGATGTTTAGGCGGACTTCGGGACATTCGTCTTTTAGTTGGGCGAGGAATAGGGGAAGGAGGTGTTCGATGGTGTTGTGACGTCCTAGGATCGGACTGAGACCCATGATCACGGAGGCTAACGCAGACTTGACGTGCTGGTTGGGATCGGCAACGAGCTCTTTGATGCACGGCAGGATGTAGGTCATGATGATACTCTCCTGGTGCTGCTTGTCCAAGTTCTGGCAGAATTCCTTGACTTTGTTGGCAGCAATGGCTCGGACTTCAGCCTCGCTGTCTTTCAGTAGGCTTTGGAAGGCCGGTACCAGGTCGTTGCGGGTAATTTCGGGGCCGACCGCCTTCTGGAGCTCAGTGAATTTGTCGGCCACCATGTACCGGACCCTCCAAGACGTATCTCCTGTAACAACTACTATTTTGGCATGGCAACTTCAAGACATCTCATACATGTCTCGAGATTCATGATGAGGAGACAGGTAATAGTACAACAAAAAAAAAACTATGTCTCTAATCTTAAATTTAAGACTACAAAGGGCAACAAACAGGAATTTTTGAAATCCACAACGACCAAAGAAAAGCAAACTAAACAGCCACAATTATTTATTTATCAACGGTTACCGAATTATCAATTCTGGGATTCAAAATTGATGCTGGACACCAAATCATGTAGATAATGATGACTACTGAACAAACATGGAAAAACATTTCTTAAAAATTTTTCTTTTTATTTCTTTAAATAATATTTGAAATGGAATGCCCAGATTTTACTTTTGTCAGGGCCAGTATTTTCATCAACTTGTTTTTTCTCAACAGAATAACCTAATAACATCAAATGTTATTCAGGGTGGCAAGTTTTGAAATGAACAGCCTGTATATTTTGTGAGCGTACATGAATATTCATTACATATAGACATTAACACTACAAAAACAAAAACTAAACAAACAGGTCCCAGTCAAAATTATCTTGTTTAACTTTTTTCCATATATTTAGCATTCTAATTATATTTAACCTTGCAAAAAGATATCCAATTATATATAATAAAACCATAAGAATTTATACCTGTGCATTGTCTGAGTGTTGGCATAACAAGTTGTTCCACATCTTCCTGTGACAGAAGGGCAGCGATGCTTACGCACGCTTCCACTGCCAAGAGTCTTACTGAATCCTTTAACAACAAACATTAATGCATTATTCGGATGTAAAGTAAATAAAACGATTAACGTTTACCTGTTCATCTGATGCTAAATTAACAAACATCGGTATAAGATCTGACTTAAGGTATTCCAATTCAACAACTTGAGCTAATTCTCCTAATTTAGACGCTGCAGCGCGTCGTACCATCGGCGTGTCATCCTGGCATAGCGCTCGGAAATGAGTGCGGAGATCTGCCTTTATTTGAGCCGAAACACGACCGTAGCAAACCTACAAAGATACAAAACTGAAGAACCACACACAAAAAGAATCTATTTTATATCTGTCAGTAATAAAAGTACCTAAAGAAAGCATCATATAAATGGTGTACCAATTTCGCATTTCTATTTGGCTGTTTAATAATACACACAAAAATGTAAAAATCTTATTTATTTTTCTTAAAGTATAAATTTTGCTGTTAATAGTGAAAAACTGTGACCTCGTATACTTTAGTTTATATGCAAACATTTCATGGATAATTTTGACAAAAGAATTGTGAATCCAAAGAAATAGAGAGGGCACTTACAGGACATAAATTTTCCACTATTAACTGTAACATTTAGACTTTAAGAAAAATATATACTATTAGAACAATTGCAGTATTTTGTATTTATTAAAATAAAAATCATCAATATCAACTTCGGATGTTAACATTGGATGTCAACTTTGGATGCAAACATGTTGTTTGCAATTTAAAGAGATGTAATGGAAGCACATGACATGGTATGGTTTACTTGGATTATATTACACTTCTACTTTTTCTGTTGAAACAAAAGAAAATTAAGGCCAGATTTACAACAAAATAAAAACCAACAAAATAGTCTGGCAATTCTGTATAATATGCACATTGACAAAAAAGAAGGACGACATAGAGGTTATATGTTAGTTTCTGACAGAACACTACAATTCTCGAGTATATCCACTCATAAATAGATTAAAAGTGAAAATTATATTGCGTTACGTGTTTGCGTTGGGTCTTATTTCTTTCATCATACACTGATCAATCAAATTATCATGTTGTTGTTGACTCATTAGAATTCTTAAAACTTAAATCGCCCTATTGACATTCATAATAATAATAATAAATGACAAATCTTCTTTGTCCCAATCTTACTAATCTTTCCCACTATTTCTGATTTTCTTTTACAGAATGGTGAGTTATGTGTCGACCAATTTCAGGCATTACAGTTCTGTGAGCTACTTTGGCATACATTTATTAGTTTTCCATCTCACTAATGAAATACTTGAGAAGTGAAGCAATCAACGTTCTACAATTATTGTTTGTAGAAAAGTTTTGACATTTTTCTTGTAGCAAATAGGCATTTGACAGACAAAAGGCCATTGACAATGTCTTGTGATGTCATAATTTGGCAACGCTGCGTTATACGCATGCACTCGTCGAGCAAAAGTTACTGTGTCGTTTGTATGTACATTGACATAAGCATGTCGGATTATAAGGCGGATTAGACAGGGGCCGGATTACTGCGGCTCAACTGTACTGAAAATATTTTTTCTCGCTTTGTAAATGGTTCTTTTATAAACTTGGTATATGCTGTCATTTTGACAATCATAAATTTGATAATGGACCATAATGGACCAACTATCAAATTGACAAATAAAAAACCAGCCAGAATTACATGATATAAAAATTAGCTGTATGACTTTTTACACGCATAGTATAGTAGAGCCAATATTACTAGAGGGCTGCCAGAGATAGAGATAGTGATGTTCCATATTTTGCAGCAATTTGCGTCTATAGGGTGCGTGCAACAAGTTTTTGTTGTTGAAAACTAAGTTGCATAGAGTTCAGCAGCTGAAAAGAGCCGCTGTGGTCACGTTCACGTTCAAAATAAGCTATTAATTTAGCAATCATCTTTTTACTCTGCTAAGGTCTCGCAGTAATTTAATTTTATTTCTACCAGCGCAATATACAACATTTATGATGACACCTCGTATAAGGTCTTACCTTGCGTCAAACCACAAAATTCAACTTAACAAAATAAACTTTGTATAAATATGCATTTATTCTAGGTCTTTTGCAGGAATTATCTGGAAATATAATGATAACATTAAATGTCAATTTAAGACGAATACTTTGGGCGCATTACTGGTTGCTTTATTTGCATTTTATTACTTTGTTGTTAATTTATCTGAAGTTGGTAATGAAAGTATTGTACATTTAAATAGTTATATTCCAACAAGTCTACTTACGTTGGCCGGACAATCCGAAATAAATTTAGGCTACATTTTGCAAGATGTGGACTAAGACAGTTAATTTGTTTATTATAAGCTAAAGACTGTGAAAGTTAATAGTAGTAATGCTTCTTCAATAGATCTTCAAAAGAACAATCCAGTCTTAAATTAAAATTGTGTTACAGATCTTTGTAATTTTGTTTCATAGCTATAGACATTTTGGTCTAACTTTTTATGTGAAGTTGTTTTCCTAATTTAATGTGTTGTTATCTGGGTATATGAAAAGAGATCACAAACCCACAAATTAGTTAAAAGTAATAATTGCAAGTAACGTTTACTATGAAGCGGATACATGAACACGTTTTATTTGTGATTTTGCCAAATTGCAGTTTTTAAACAGTTTTGTGCAAAGTATGCTTAAAAACTGCAAAACCCGTCACTTCTGTGCATAGAGTCTAAAAAATGAAACAGTTTTGAGTGACATATTTTTTGCTTTCCCAACTTAGCTATTATTTGAAAATGTTTTAACTCATAAATTCCATAATTCATTTATTGTGATCTTGTCTACCATAGAAGAAGAAAGAGTTAAAAACTCCATTAAAAACAAAATAAATAAAAGCGTTTGAACCATTACCCAGGTCAAAAAGTATAACAAAGATGACTTACAGCAAACAACCCGCATGCTGAAGTTCGCGACGTAAACCAATCGCCGAGGGCTAGTCTATTCAGGAGAGGTACAAAGTGATTTTCCAGATCTGTCGGATTGTGTTGTTGGGCGACAGCACGCAAAGATTCAACGGCTTTGTCGCGAACAACTGTCTCTTCAACAGTCGCTAAGCTTTCCAGAGGTGGCAGCAAACAGTAAGCGTGCTCAGGGCCTCCGATCAATGTTATAAAGTTGCCAAGTTGCTCGGCCAGCGCCAGCAGAACCTCGTCCTCATCGTAGATGGTCTCCGTCAAAAATGGAATCAATTCTGTTCTGGTCCTTTCGACGCCCAAGGCAAGGGCGATTGTGGACAATTTCTTTATAGAATTTAGGCGTAGCTGAAAAATAAAGAACCCGGCGATCAGACTCGTTTTGACACATCATGATGTCATAACCATTAAAACGACCACGATGCGTCTAGACGCCGTCGATAATAATCATCAAAGTACATTTTGTGATGGTGCTTACCTGGACATCGTCGTTCTTCAGCTCATCAATGAGAACGGCGATCGGATATAATGAATCGTCGCCCGCTGAGTCGCTGGCTGCCATTGTAGAACCGAGTGCAACCGTCGTGTTTGAGCGAATGCTTCACTACACTGCAAAAGTTAACAATGATACCTAATCCGCGGAGTACACTACGCCACGATGCGGGTACGCCCAGCGCATATATCGCAACTTACAAATTTATAAAGCGTTGTCAAAAAACCGGAGTCGCTAGGTAGACGTTACAGTAATATATTTTTGTAAAAATCATTAGCAGAATCCATGATAGGAGGCGCTTTCCACGAACAAATTAATAACCCTTCGCGCGCGCCATCTATCCACGAAGAGCAACAGTCCCATAACCATCTTCTGTCCATGGACCTAAATTACAATTTTCGTAAAATAAATCATTATCCTAATACAAATTCCAAACCTGCTTCTACAAATTAAATTGATTTAAACAATACAAATCGACTTACATACAAGTACCTTTAACTGTACACCCAATTAACATCAGAGAAATGTTGACATTTAAGTCCATCGACAATCATGTATAGGCGTAAATAACAATTCTGGATTTCTACCTCGGTGTGATTAAAGTAGTAATGCTCCTCCGCAATGAATTTCAGCTAGTATTGAAAGTCCGAATCAAACGCTGATAATTAACTCGGTAAGGGTATCCTACCGAAACGTCACCGATTAACCTAATATCCATAACCAAAACGTCTAATCCCACTGTATATTATTCAAACTTAGTGGTAAGTTCCCTTAAACTAATCGAATCAACGCAAGCTGTAAATAGCTTAGTTTTAGATAAGCTCAATATGGCAGAAGCAGACTTAACTCCTCCGCCACCACCAAGCATTCGAGGCGATGGCGACTGGGTATGCCCGGAATGCAGCAACGTAAACTTTGCCCGTAGGACAGCCTGTAATCGGTGTAGTAAAGCGAAGGTGCCCATATCGAACAAGAAGAAAAAACTAGGCCAAGAGATCGGAAAGGCAGCTGCGGAAAAAAGTCGAGGATTGTTCAGCGCCGACGATTGGCAGTGCAACAAATGCGGTAACGTGAACTGGGCTCGGCGACAACAGTGCAACGTTTGTAATGCCCCTAAATTCGGTGAACTCGAGGAGCGTACTGGATTTGGGGGTGGATACAACGATCGTGGTGTTGTTGAGTATAAAGAAAGACGAGAGGATTCCGATGATGAGTACGATGAATTCGGTAGACGGAAAAAGAAGCGCAGGAATACGGATGACTCGAGCGAGGAGGATGAAAAGGTCGAAGTAAAAATTCCTGCGGAGGAAGAGGAGGAGGAAGATGATGAAGACGATGAGGATCTCTCAAAATATGATCTGACGGACTTTGGAGACGGCGAGCCTGAGCGTAAATCGCAAAAGTCGAGATCTAGGTCACGTTCGCCAATCGAGCGGAGGAAGTGAATCAAATTAACCGATACGATATTTTTTGTTTTAAAAAGATATGCACCACTAATAATAGCATGTTTTAACTTTTAACGTTTTTCGACTCTTAAGGACCCATTATAAGTAAAAGTTGAGACAGTTGTGGATTGTGTGTGGATGGTAGTTGGCCTGCTTTGTTTCTTTCTCGTAATTTGTTGTCTAAGCGTGTATGGAAGGGGACTTAGCGTCTTGATTATGGTAATTAAACCTAAAATAGAGTAGTGAATTTGGTTTGTAAATTGTGGAGAAAACCAATTAAATATTGTATTCGTGAGTAATGGAGTAACTGAACATTAAAATGAATGTAATGCCCCTCTTGTATTAATATTTGAGCATATTGATTAATTGAATTCATTGAAATTAAAGTAATTATTAAACATATCATGCCAAATTAGCTTTTTAAATAAGCTTTGTGGATGACCTACAATAAACATAATCTTTATTCTTGTTAAGTGTATGTTTATTTAAATCTATATTTGATAAGATAACCGAACCAATGTTCAACATTAGATGGTAATTTATTTATTGCTGGTTTCTTCGTAGAATTTTTATTCCCTAACAAAAATGTATTTTCAGGTTGTGCTGTGTATCACTTCTAAGCACGCTTCTTCAAGTACGACTGAATAGAATACACTGGTGTTGATGCACAGTAAAATTTGGGAATGCTAATCTTGTAAATAATTCTGGCTCTAAAAGCCTCTATATACTTATGAAAACAAAATTTATTCCTTATTGACTTCTAGCTAGTGTGTAAATTTCTTTTTTTTGTCCAACATTTTGGGGGTTAATTAGTTGGTCGCCTTTTGAATAAAGCTTGTGAAAAAAATATATACTGAATTTTGATTCATAAATAATGAATAGTAGGTAGTAATCTATGAAACTGTTGTACCGATTCATAATCGCCCAGTCCAAAACCGCTGGGAATGATTCTTCAATTAACGTATTTTTTATGAACGTTGGCTTTTAAATTCTCCTTTAAAAATAGTGAAACCATTTTCAAACCTATCAGCAAGGGTATGTGTGAAAAGGGAGCATGGTTTGTTGAAAGTTCGTATAGCTAAAAACTGCAGATGTTCAATCTGCTATTTATAGTAGGTTTGTTCTAGCAGCAGTCAAAACAATTGGGTATTCCTGTACGCATACGCAATGGAGGTTTTCGCAGGGAAAAACCCCCATTTCGCATGCGCTAGAGAAAGAATAGGTGCTTTATGGACTTATTTTGGTGCTGCTCGAACAAACATAATCTCCTTTACAAATAAAGAATTGCGTATTTTGCAATTTTCAAAAAATCGCTTTGATAATAACGGATGTAAAAATTAACTGATTTAGAACAAACGTAAGCTGTAAATACTTTAGTTTTAGATCAGTTCAATATGGCTGAAGAAGTCTTAAGGATGTAATCTATCTGAAGTACACCATAGATTCGGAATCCTAGCGTTAATATGCGTTGTATAGATATAAAATTTTTACAGTGGGTTTTTGGCGTACTGTACCCTGGAAAGGATATAAAAGTAATAAAAACATTGTATTTTTATAAATTGATTTTTTAGGGTAGAACATAAAAAATAGAAATATTTCACGTATGAATTTAGTTATCTTTTCACATGATTTCAAATCTACGATTTAGACAAAAATATTTGTAAGACACCCTTCAACCCTTGACTACCGTTTATTTCAAGTGTTTTTACTCCTCCGTCATCGCTATGAATTCAGTTGAGGGTGATGGAGACTGGGTATGTCTTGTAGCAATGTAAACTTTACCCGTAGGACAGCCTGTAATCGATGTACTAGAGATCGGAAAGGCAGCTACGGAAAAGAGACAAGGATTGTTCAGCACTGATGATTGGCAGTGCAAAAAAAATGAAGTAACGTGAATTGAATTGAGGTCAACATTTGTAATGCCCCTTAATTCGCTCAATTAGAAAATCGTAGAGATGTTTCAAAATAAGATGAAAATACCCCACCACTACCTCTGTTCTAGAATACATTAGTCGGACGCCACGTGACAGCCTCTTCTTAGTTTGAAACATATATACTGGATTTGATGGCGGATACAACGCGCATGGTGTTGTTGAGTATAAAGAAAGACGAGAGGATTCTGATGACGAATACCATGAATTCGGTAGACAGAAAAATAAGTGTAGGAATACGGATGACTCGAGCGATGAGGATGAAAATGTACTATGCGCGCCAAAAAGCTTCGTACAGCTTATTTTTACGTAATGAATGTAATACTGGCTTGTTCTTATTTGTCAACTTGACAGTTGATGCATGTTTCGTAACAGAGCTTAAGGTGCATTTAAATTAGAGCGAACAGAAGCGAACGAACGAATTCGTTCGCTTAAGCTGCCATAATTTACATGGAGAACGAACAAGTTTGTTCGTGGATGTTCCAACGCCTGCCGGTAAATCCTGCGAATTCGTTCCATCGTTCGTTCGCGTCTGTTCGCTCTAATTTAAATGCAGCTTAACAAAAATATGTTCAGTATAGTTGGTTGCATATGTGGTGTACGACTGTTTTTTTGCGCGCATAGTACAAGAGAAAGTCCTGGCGAGGAAGAAGAGGAGGAGGATGATGAAGATGGTGAGGGCCTCTCAAAGTATGATTGGACGGATTTTGGTGACGGCAAACCCGAGCGTAAATCGCGAAAGTCGAGATCTAGGTCGCGCTCACCGATTGAACGGGGGAAGTGAATCAAATTGACTGTTACTACAGTTTTTGGTTTAAAAAGATATGTGGTTTGTGTATGAAATTACACAAAGGGTTAAGACTTGCCAACTCCAAAAAATAGGGTTAACGGGAAACGCTTTTGGTATAAAAAGCCAACCGTTTTATAACATTTGCAAAAATCGTTGCATTAATTTCTATCATACCCCAAATTGTAGGTAATTGAAAGACGTAGAGCGGAGTTTTGCCCCAACTATCCCTAAATGGCGATAATGTCCGTTTGAAGAGCAAACGTATTTCAAACCGTTGCTAAAGAACTGGAACTTTTGCAAAAATAGTTGCATACATTTCTCAAATACCTCAAATTCTAGGTATTTAAAAGACCTAGCAGCATTTCGACGCTCGTAGTTTTGCCCCATGGACAACAACCCCTAAATGGCGATAATGTCGGTTCCAATAGCAAACGTATTTCAATCAGTTGCTACACAAAATGGTTATAACCTTTGCAAAAATTGTTGCATAAATTGCTATCGTACCCCAAATTGTAGGTAATTAAAAGGTCTAGTAGCCCTTCGACTCTAGGAGTATTGCCCCATGGAGACACCCCCTAAATGGCGATAATCTCCGTTCGAATAGCAAACGTATTTCAATCAGTTGCTACAGAAAAATTTTTATAACTTTTGCAAAAATTGTTGCATAAATTTCTATCGTACACCAAATTGTAAGTAATTAAAAAACCTAGCAGGTCTTCGACGCTCGGAGTTTTGCCCCATGGACAACAACCCATAAATGGCGATAATGTCCGTTCGAATAGCAAACGTATTTCAATCAGTTGCTAAAGAAAAATGTTTATAACGTTTGCAAAAATGATTGCATACATTTCTATCATACTACAAATTGTAGGTAATTAAAAGGTCTAGTACCCCTTCTACGATCGGAGTTTTGCCCCATGGACGACAACCCCTAAATGGCGATAATCTCCGTTCGAATAGCAAACGGCGATAATCTCCGTTCGAATAGCAAACGTATTTCAATCATTTGCAACAGAAAAATGTTTATAACTTTTTCAAAAATTGTTGCATAAATTTCTATCACACCAAATTGTAGGTAATTAAAAGAACTACTAGGCCTTCGACGCTCGGAGTTTTGCCCCATGGACATCAACCTTTAAATGGCGATAATGTCCGTTCGAATAGCAAACGTATTTCAAACAGTTACTAAAGAAAAATGTTTATAACTTTTTCAAAAATTGTTGCATAAATATCTATCATACCTCAAACGGTAGGTAATTAAAAGTCCTAGTAGCCCTTCGACGTTTGGAGTCTTGCCCCATGCACAACAACCCTTAAATGGCGATAATGTCCATTCGAATAGCAAACGTATTTCAAACAGTTGCGACAGAAAAAACGTAAGCAAAAATTGTTCCATAAATGTCTATCATACCCCAAGTTGTAGGTAATTAAAAGACCTAGTAGCCCTTCGACTTTCGGAGTTTTGCTAAGTGGCGATAATCTCCGTTCGAATAGCAAATGTATTTAAATAAGTCAACTTTTGCAAAAAATTATAGTATAATCAGTTGTTACTTCTTTATTTCTGTGTTTTATTTTTTGGTAATTTTTTTGTGTAAATTCAGGAAATTATTAACTATTTTATTATTAAGTTCTATTATTTTATTATTTTTTTTTTTTCAATTAAATGTTAAATGTTTGTAACGCTAGTTATAATTCAGCATGTATTTCATGATTTCATTTCTTGTTGATCGTTCCCCTGTAATACCAAAAGCCAGGGGGTGCAAGTGCACCCCCTTGCCCCTCTCTGCGGGCGCCCATATCCATAAATCCAGTCGAATTTAGACTCTTCATCATACCACTATAAAAGAACCACCTTATTGACGTGATAGACCATTTTCTGAAAATCAATTTGTTTAGATTACCTTAAAACATAAAAAAAATGTGCCATGTTCTATTTTGTAGTCCGACGTTACTGGTATCACATCACCTAATTGATGTGATACCAGCATCGGACAACAAATAAAAAATTGACAACTGATTCAGACAGTTTTGTTTTCGTAAAATCCGAATCTAAAAAGAATGACCAAGATGCAAAAAATTCAAATTTGGCAATGTTTTAATACATGGAAAATAATACAGTTATACAGTGATGTGATAGAAGCTTCCAAGTAGGACGAGGCTGAGACACTCGCTAGGGTAAAAGACCAGCTAAAGACTGATAGCGACTCCCTCAATATTAAGGGAGTAAGAAAGACCAAGACGGGCGACCTAATGATTAAGGTCAAGGACCGGGTAAGCGCCGCAAATCTGCGAGAGCAGATATTGAAAACAACCGGATTGCAGGGACTGCCAATAAGAGTCGCGAGGAAGGAAAGGACTCTCATCGTCAGAGACCTAGAGGCGACATGCACAGAACAGGAGGTCACGGAAGCGGTGAAGAAAGCCGTGGGAGATGTCTTCAGAGCCGACGTCAGCGTTAAGGCGCTGAACATAACATATGATGAAACGAAGATCGCGGTCCTGCGAGTCTCGGAAGGCGCAGCGATGGTGCTCCTCCGCAACAAAATCCTCAAAGTCGAATGGGCTGAAGGTCGCATTGGGGAGCGGCAGCAAGTATCAACATGCTATAAATGCTGGGACATCGGCCACATTGCGGCCGACTGCAAGGGTACAGACAGATCAAAACTCTGCAAGAACTGCGGAAAGGAGGGTTACATGGCAAACGGCTGCAATAACACGGCTATGTGCCCGATCTGCGAGGTAGTAGGCCACAGGGCAGAAACCCAGCGCTGCCCAGCATACGTAAAGGCAACAGAAGAGGCCAAGAAGGCGAAGGGTACTCCGCACAATGCCTAAACCCAACCACAATATATCAGGCGAAAGGGAGCAGAGTGACAAAAATACTCTACGGCTCCAAGGAACGAACTCGAGTATGAGGAGAAAACCGCCGTCCAAAACCAAAAGGGACCGCGCAAGAATGGAAAGGCACATCAAAGATAGAGGAGGAGTGGTCGCCTTCGTTGCTGGGGAAATTCTAACATCCCAGACAAAGGCGACCATCACGCATCCGTCGGGACGGGTGGAGATCCTCATACCTAAACCGCCATGCGAAGCGACGGCAGAGAAAAGAGAGGAGGTGCCAAAAGATCCTAACTTGGACCAGGATAACAAAAGACCGCGCGGGTGCTACTCTGAGCTCCCACCCATAGTAAGGATGACCCTGACGAGCGCAAGTTACGCCCAGCAGAGACTACGAGACATGACACTTTTTGACATGGTCAGAAACTACCTGGGATACTTTGAGAAAACTGAGTATGGAGAAATCGTAGGAGGAGAAAGCAATGTCTCCGCTGAAGCTAAGATAATGTCTGAGGGTATGCCGCTCGGGAAAGACCTGAGAAAACTGTATCTCCGTTTCCTTGTCAGCTATGGCATCAGCGAGAACAAAGCATCGGAAGAGCTTGAAAAAGTGAGGTTGCACCTTGGGTTCACTAGGCGGATGAGACTGGAGTCCATCAGGGAGAGCGACAGGAGATATATGATAACAACAACATGGTCAAAATCCTGCAAGTAAACCTAGGCAGACGCAGAGCCGCCCAGGAGCTGCTAGTTGCAACAGCGGCAAGGAGAGACGTCAATATTATGCTGGTCTCCGAGGAAAACAACGCTATCACAGAGAACCTAGGTTGGTGGACCGACGACAGAGGAGGGGCTGCTATCGGCGTAAGAGGAACCCGTGCGTCTGTTAAGAAACACGGTGTCGGCAGAGGTTTCGTATGGGTAGATGTCGAGGAGGCAACGTTCTACAGCTGCTATGCGTCCCCGGCTATGGCTCGCGCGGAGTTTGATCAGTTTCTGGAAGAGTTGGAGGACAGCATGAAGTCAGGAAATAAAAGATGTGCGGTCGCGGGAGATTTCAACGCAAAATCCCATCAATGGGGGTCGGTTCGTACGGACCCCAAAGGAGAAGCTCTTGGCGAATGGGCGGCAAAGAACGGCATGATGCCGGTAAACGAAGGAACGAGCAATACGTTCAGAAGAGGCGGAGGAGGCTCGGTCATTGACGTCACTTTTGCTTCGGAGAGCATCGCGCGCGAGATGGGTAATTGGCACGTGGTAGAGGAGGAGTCGTTGAGCGACCATATGTACATCTCGTACCGGCTGACGTCTAACGCAAACCAGGACGACGTGACGCCTTCCGACACTGGTTATAATGCCAGGAAGCTGGATGAGGCAAGTTTCGCCGAGGCATTCCTGAACGAAATAAATGGCGGCGCCCCTGACGTCAGGACATGCATGTCGGCACTTGAGAAAGCTTGCGAGGTGTCAATGCCTAAGAGAAAGGTGCCCGGGAGAAGGTCGGTTTACTGGTGGTCCGAGGAGATAGCGGATCTCAGGAGGGCCTGCAACAAAGTCAGAAGAAGGTCCCAAAAGGAGAGGCATGACGAGGTCAGAAGAACGGAGCTCCTAGAAACCTACAAGAATGCGAGAAAAATGCTAAAAGCCGCAATCCTTCAATTAAAGGAGAATCACTGGGCTAGCGTACTAGAAGAAGTTGAGCAGAATGTGTGGGGAGAAGGTTACAAAATAGTAACAAAAAGGCTGAAAGCCAGAGCCCCCCCACCAAACCTGACACTAGACGCAAGAAGAGAGACCGCCAAGCAACTCTTTCCAGAGCACCCCACGCGGCACACCCAGAGATGGCTGAACGCGGGTGAGGACATTAACATAGAGCTTCTCACGGTTGACGAAACGAGACAAGCAGCCGCCAGAATAAATGGGAATAAGGCTGCCGGTCCCGATGGAATACCACCAGAGGCGGTCAAAACCATGGTGGCACGAGCGGGAGAATACGTCACCGAAGTAATGAACGGGATTCTAACCGAAGGAACATATCCCGACCAGTGGAAGACTGCCAAATTGGTTCTGTTGACAAAGGGAAAGTCAACGCCGGCCAAGTACAGGCCAATTTGCCTGCTTGACAGTGTGGGGAAACTCATGGAGCAGCTTCTGGTTAACAGACTCAAACGTGAACTAGATAGCAAAGCTCCACTAGCAGACAATCAGTTCGGCTTCAGAGAGAGACGATCAACAGTCGACGCAGTGAAGGTTGTCACGGAAGCAGCAAAGAGGGCAAACCAGGGAACGCGGCGAACCAAGCGCTTCTGCATGCTGATTACCCTGGATGTCAAAAACGCCTTCAACACCGTGGCGTGGGAAGAGCTCTTGGCGGAGTTACAAAGGAGGGACATCAGCCCCTACCTTAGAAGACTTCTCCAAAGCTATTTGGAGAATAGGTGGTTGGTGATCACAGGAAACAACGGAGCCACGGAGAGAATGTCCATCACCAGCGGGGTACCACAGGGGTCAGTTCTCGGACCAACACTGTGGAATGTCTTTTACGATGGGGTGCTGAGACTGGAGTTTCCAGGAGTGGAGTTGGTGGGGTTCGCCGACGACCTAGCGCTAATAGCAACCGGTAAAACGTGCGCTGAGGTCCAAGATAGAGCAGACGCGGCAATCGCTCGCATCGTGGAGTGGTTAGAGGAGCACCGCCTTGAGTTGGCCGCAGACAAAACAGAAGCGGTAATGCTCTGCGGCAGACGAAAGCAAGACCCAGTTGAGCTTTCGGTAGGCGGAGTGACGATCAAGCCCTTGCGAAGTGTAAAATACCTGGGAGTGCACATTGAACAAAATCTCAGGTACAAGAAGCACCTAGACGAATCGGCCGCAAGAGCAGAAAGGACGACCGGAGCGCTACTCAGGCTCATGCGTAAAGTAAATGGACCCCGAGCGAGTAAGAGGAGAATCCTAGCATCGGTGGCGGAGTCAATAATGCTGTACGCTGCCCCGGTCTGGGTGGAAGACCTAGCGTATGCTAATAGAAGGGAGAGGCTGCTTAAAGTGCAGCGAAGAGCAGTCGTCGGCATACCGAACAGTCTCGACAGCGGCTGTTCAGGTTTTCGCCTCACTAGTCCCGATACACCTGAAGGCGGATGAACGAGCTCGAAAGTACCTTCAGACACCCCAAGACCGAGTGACAAGAAGGGAACACAGAAACACGACGCTCGAAAGATGGCAGACGGAGTGGGACAACGCGGAAGTCGGCCGCTGGACCCACCGCCTGATACCCAGAGTGGCAGACTGGGTAAACAGAAAGCATGGTGAGGTTACATACGAGCTCACACAGGCGCTCACTGGACATGGTTATTTCAGGACGTACCTCCACAAATACAAGACGAGAGAGCGTCCGGAATGTGCGTATTGCGGAGGAATGGGCACACCAGGCCATACGCTCTTTGAATGCAATCAATGGGAACAACTGAGAAGGGCGTGCCCGCACAAAGAGGGACTGACAGAAGAGAAGATGGTGGAAGAAATGTTGAAGGGTCCAGATCAATGGAGACACATCTCCGAAACCATAAGAAGAATCCTCCAAGAAAAGGACAAGGATGACAAACGTCGGGAAGCAACAGGATCTCCCGCCCCTTAGTGCATAAGGGACCGAGACGGGCCTGGGGACAGAACAGAAAAGATAGAACAAAGATGAGATAGCGCCTGGAAAGCCGGCGCACTAGAGCTCCAGGAAAGACCGGAGCGAGAGAAGAATAAGAGTCCAGGAAAACCGGACCATCAAGACTTCAGGAAGTCCGAAGTCAGGGAGGGACAGCTGGAGTACCGCAGTCCCAGAATAATAAAGAACGGAGTGAGTGTCCCCGAAAATAGTGGACGTAACCGTCAAACAAGTCCTGGTGGTAACGCGTGAGCGCGTATGTAGTGCGATGTCAAACAAGCGGCGTCGTAAAAGCATTCCCCGCGTCGCGCTGTGCGCGTTTCGATTTTCGCGACTGGTGCGCGATAGGTGTGCGGGCGGTGCATAGTGCGCGTGAACGCAATGTAGAGGACAAATGAATATGTGCTGCATGTGTACTTTGGTAGTTTAGCACTTAAGAGCATGTTAGCTAATAAGTAATAAAATGCATGTTTAGTAGTTAGTGAGTAGTTGTAAGGCATGTAGTTAGCGTAGGTGGCTGTTTTTAATTTGGTTTTTATTGTAATTAAAGGTTTTTACCCAAACCCAAAAGAGCGAAAGGGAAAACTTACTTTTTCAATTGATTGAAATCAGATTAAAGACGATGTCGCTGTCGGCTGAATGCTTCGGTGATCCCTTCCGCTCTTTTTAATTATTAAAAAAAAAAAAGTAGGACGAGATGAAAGTATTAACCTTGTCCTTCCAGGCTACATAACGATAAATGAGGTGGCGTGAATCTGTTGTGAACACTTGACACGACATATTAATAAACTATTGCAACTGGTATTATTACCTATTTGAAATATTCAGGAAAATTCAAAATTTACTCTAATTAAAAACCAAAATTTTTTCGCAGCTTTATACTTTACATCTTTGGATAGGGATGTAGTTTTAACATGCAGTGAACAAAAAATTAAAAAAGAAGGTTAAGCAGAAATTTTTCAAACATAGCGTTGCTTGCCGGGGTGCTTTAATGCATTTTGATTATTCTCATTAGGGCTCCAAAATGAATAAAGTGACAAGTATAAACTTTTTCCGAACTGTTGTTAGCTCATACCGCCTATTTTGGCGCACCAATAGAATGTTCAACTTTGTTCTAAAATATATTCTCGGTGCATACATGATAGTTTATTTGTACAACATGCCTATAATTTTTTAGCTCCGAAATATGACAACGGAATGGTTAAAAATAAATTATCCCTCACTATTTATTTTTTTTTGAGCTCCCGGTTATGCGGAACATAAATACATTTAATGGAATACTACCAGCAGTGTCCTGTTACACCGCAAGAAGGAACAATGTCAATGTGACAAGTGAACTATTTTTTTGTGCTAACGTGAGCTTTGGCTGAAGTAAATTATATAGCTATAATAACTAATAGCTATAAAATTGCAAATTATTGCAACTTATTGCAAAGCTATATTATAACAAAGATGACGTTTTCGATATATTGACCCACTGTTCAAAAACCTGGTAATTTTGAAACCGGATTATGTATGACTATGACACACTCTATAACAACATCTCTATAGTAAAAGATTTTTAAAATTATATTGGCATAATTAGATAGATTTCTATGCGCTAAAAACGAATCCGTAATAAAAAGTTTTATCTCACGTACGGTTTTAGGAAAAGTTGACGTCAAAATATAAGAAATTGCGGTTTTGGGAATTTTTGCGAGCTTATAGTAGCTGGAATAATCTTTTTCGAAAACTTTACGTGATATAAAGCTTGTGACTTCTGAATCCTCAACTAAATATTGAAGAAACAATAAAAATAGATACGCATATGATGGCTAGGTGGTTTTTGGTTCACATCAATCAGATGATCAACAAAAACTTTATGGCTGGGCTGGGTCCTCTTTTTATACAGCCTGTATAATAAATATATAAATGAACAAGTAAGTATGTAAACATTAATAAAACAATAATAATATTAATATTCATATTGTTAGGTTTTAATCTCCTGCTCATATTTTTATTTATTTGCAACGTATTCAAAAGTAGAGGAAAAGAAAGAAAAATAAAGATCTGATCCAAAAAGGAGGACACGTTCTCTTTAAACGAGATGCTCTGATAACTTTACTAGAACCGTCAAAATGGTTTAAAAATAATACTGACTCATAAAAACTAGTTTTTGTAAATAAATGTAAAAAGTGATACTACAACAAAACCGTTTTTGCAAAAACCGGCTTCGAGCCGCCCGTTTTCGACACCTGGAAAACAACCCAATAACCAGACAGGCCGGCTCAAAACCGGTCTGGCCGGTTTGGCGGTTTTTTGTCCGTCAACCTTATGTCCACATGTTTGCCAACTTTAAAGAAGTCCTTGTGCATTATCATGCTGAAGAATCGGGGGTTTTATTCGTTGCAAGAAGGGAAGAAATTAAATTTTGACCGCTTATACTTACCACACAATGTATTACTGAGCTTTCATAATGCATAGAAGGGGCATTAAAGGAGATTTTTCATGTATTCCATGAGGAATACAGCCCACATCCACAGTTCGGTGTACGATTCATAGTCATATATATTCCAGCTATTTATCTGGACGCAATAGTTGCGAGTAATAATAATAATAAGTTTATTTCAACACAACCATAATTACAAGCAGGGCTGCGGAGTCGGTAAAAAAATTCTCGACTCCGACTCCAGATATTTTTCGTGGACCGACTCCGACTCCGACCAGAAAAATTGCATACAAAAATATTTTCAAATAATTCTGTGTAATAAAAATCTTACATGTCAATAATCACAAATTTGACACAGAATAATACAAACGAGCAATATTAAATTTGCTATGAAGACAAAAATACTACCAGGAAAAAAAAGAAACAAATTTAATAAATAAAATTTCTACTCGAGTATTGTGATTGTATTAAACATATGGCTTGTGCATAACAAATTACTCACAAACAAATGCTGCACACATAGGAAAAACAGAAGTTTTATTTGTGTTCAGCGAATTTGTTGGCAAAAATATTTAAACTGACAATCTAAATGTAAATAAAAACGACCTAAAGGGTATCAAAAAGACGTATTGATCGGACCACACATAGAAAAGTTATGTAAAAGCACAAACAGACCACAAATAAAATAGTTATTTATAAAATGTAATTTCTTTGTTTATTCAAAAAATCTGTATTAAACTGTTTTCTCATTAGAGAACATACAAATCGTCACAACTTTGTCCATTTAAACGACTTTCTATCTCTAATAATAACAAAAGCACCCATAAGACACAATGTATACATAATATGAAATAAAATTCATTCCAATAAAAACAAAATTAAGTGCAAAATACGTTTATAAAATTGTTGTGAGGAACAGAATAGCTCCAACTAATTCTCCCGCAAAGATGCCCTTACATTATTTTTAATTATTTTCAAAGCTGAAAATAATCATAATTATGAACAAAATCGTGGTTCATTTAACCGACTTTCTATCTCTAATAATAACAAAAGCACTCATAAGACACAGTGCATAATACGAAATAAAATTCATTCTAATAAAAACAAAATTAAGTACAATATACGTTTATAAAATTGTTGTGAGGGACAGAATAGCTCCAAGTAATTCTCCTACAAAGATGCCTTTAAATCGTTTTGTGTCTTTGTAAGCTGAAAATAATCATAATTATGGCTACAGGTATAACTTCTGAATAAATGATACTACATTGAACTACGGGCCTACTTCTCAATCTCATTTTAACACTCTTGGTCAAATTTCTTTTCTTTTCAAATTTCTGATAGAATACTTTTGTTAATCGTTTGGAAAGTGTGTTTTGTAATTTGTTTATTTACATATGTGTATGTAGGTAGGTGCTTTGTAAAAGACCTAATAGAATATTTGTTTACTATCTACTGAGGCAACGTCCATCTCACATGTTTTTTCTACAGTAATTAAACCTGAATCTCGGAATCGGAGTGCAACTTTTAACGACTCCGACTCCTCTGTAATTTGTCTGAACTCCGACTCCGACTCCACAGCTGATTACAAGTACAAAATTATTAGTGTTAATATGAGAAAGGATATAATATTATACAATATACATTGTGTGAAATCTCAGGATGGAATTTACTTTATTATAAATAACACCGTATTCTTCCATTCCACCCAGAAAAATAATAAGACAAATGAAAATAATTCACATATAATGTAATTAATTGCAACAAGAGTATCCTAAAAGCAAAAACTGGCACAGCCTTGCAGGTTATTGCTATGTAGGTAGTTTGCACAGATACAAGATGTATTTGTGCAAAATTTTAACCGTTAAAGTACAATGAGAAAATGGTTCACTAGCTCTTAGTTTAACATATTTCCCACAGTTATCAATATTTCACAATTTTCAATAGGGTAGTTACTTCAGTTAGTACTCCGGCAACTCAATCCATAAGGCTATTTATTTATTTATTTATTTATTTATTATCATATTAATAATTTTTTGAAGTGAATTCCTCCGTTCGCAACAGCCGTATTGGATACGAAATTTTGAATTTGGCAACAAATTTGGAATGACGGACCTGTCACCTTAATCTGTTAATCTCTGCAACTTTTAATTTATCAAATATGTTATAGGTATATTTCTGCACAAATAAATAGGGTTTACAAAGTTCAGGATACATAGCACTCCTTCACTCATGGGGTTTAATTCATTTACACGGTGTTTATTCCGAAAAAGAAACGGTGTTTTACTGTGATGTTTATCGACTAGTGTTCAATTTCTTGAAATATCTATCCACACCTAATTACTTCTTAACCTTAACACAATTTTTTGCAAATCCATTATAAATCCTGACATAAATTGGTCCATCCTGATCTCGAAAATACCGGCAATAACTTATGAATGTATCGTCTCTAAATTCCCAACGATCGCGTCGGATATAAAATTAACAAATGGACGAGAACACACGAGACGCCTAGCGTCGTGGTAGTAGCTGACGTCGTGCTGCCAAATCTAAATTTAAATCTTCCCACCAGGAAGGGGTACAAGATTTTCATCTATGTCCGCACTTTGCAGTTTTAGTGTAAGCCGGTGTTGTGTTCACGTCAACTGACTACTTCACACAATTTTGGTATGTATTTTCTTCTATGCGCCGCCATCACGTGCTCAGCATGCTTCCAGCGATTCATCAGTTACAGTGAAAATATGATGAAAAATGCATAAAAATGGATTACTGGCGTAAATAATTATATAATATCCAGCAAAGTGTAGTGTTGGTGATCATTTATAAAAATATCGTTCGTGTATTCAGTAGGTTTAAAGTAGTTTAATTTTAATCCATGGAAAATCTTTTGGATGTGGGAATTGCAAGTTGCTACAGTTTCAGCCAGTTTCACAACAATTTACAACACTGTGTCTGGGTGCCTTGGCAGTGATCTGAGTTTTTGATGTACATTTTTCCTACATAAATAAAAAAGTTATATTTATGAATTGCTGAATCCAAGCGCCCACTCTGAGAGGGCCTTGCAAATTAATTGAAGGGGTACGTCGAGATTCACGCAAGGTTTGAAAACTTTCTGTGTACCGGTGCGTTGACCTTCTTGACTTATTAATAGACATTTTCTTACCTCAACAGAAATTATCACTGTATTTGATGTTAAAAATAACTGTTGCTGGACACATGAATTTTTAGACAAAAAAGGCCATAATACCCGTTACTAATTATTTTGTCATATTTGCGTCGACGATAGATAAATAACCAACAATCAGCAGCATGCTTTGCTGTTTCTGTTCTTGACTACATTCATTCCTTTTTAGCTTTGTTGCTATGGCAACCAACTTTGTATTTTCAAGTGGAACTTTTATCATTCTATCCGCTTTCCATTGCACATGTTTGTTCAAATCTTAATTAGAATTCCAACTTTTTGCTATATGTTATTATGACCTTTTGTTACATGTTCACAGTATTTTAGAGTTTGTTGCTTTTTGTCGGTATTTTCGTTTTTAAACATTCTCCCTCGATAATTGAGCGAATTCCTAATAAACTAATATTGTCGGCTTTCTATTGCATTAATTTACTATTAAGAATTATACTTGTATTAATCTAAATTCTCTTCAAACAAACAATATTCAAATTATATTAAAATTAATTTATTTCATATAAAAATCATAATATAATGGATGTTAATTCTTTGCAGAAACCTGCATATATTGATATAAAACTTTGAAATAGTTAATACAAGATGGCGGTAATTTTTTAAGTTAAAAAACTACAGCCACGCCTGGGATTCGAACGTCGGACCGGCAATCCGTATATCTGGGTTCGAATCCCAGGCGTGGCTGTAGTTTTTTAACTTAAAAAATTACCGCCATCTTGTATTAACTATTTCAAAGTTTTAAAAATCATAATGTTTGACGTAACGTGGTAACACATATAATAAAGTCTTTTACAAATTGTTTACCGACCGCATGTCTTTGAATTACGTTTACAGTTGAATGTTCAGGTGTTTGCATGCAAATTATTCGTTAGACTGAACTTTGAACCTTTGCTAATAATAAAAAATACCTATTTGTGACTATGTCTACATGCTATCAGCTAAAAAACACCAACATCCATAAAAATTCAAAGTTCACTCTAACCGTTCTAACGTATTGTCTAAATGGAAAAACTTGAAAATTCAGATGTAACAGGCGGCTCAAAATTATTATTGCATGTCATTTTACACACCACATCAAGAATACACTACAAAATATTTATTAAAAATACAAATTTATAATTAGTTAATAGCTATTTTCCGGGAAAAGACTAGATTAACATTGATAATAACACGAGCAACATTGATGTAAACTAGTATTATCTAAAATTAAATGTTCAGAACCCAATATTAACTAGGTACTTCTTTGTAGGGTAAGCCATACAGTTATTGAACAGTTAAGCTAAGAAATGATCTTAGAAATTATTATATAACGGAAATACAAATTGTGTGTCTTACTAACTGATACCTACACAGTTTGCATGAATGTAGGTGGTAATAAAATTTCCTAGATAAAGTTTAAAATAATAAATTAAATAACATTATTTTTTTAAATTATTCATATCAAAAAGTGCAGTTATTGGATAGGACATAATTTATGTTAGCAATGTGAAAAAAGTATTTTTTTATATAAGTTTTAACTACATTCGAAAGTTAGTTCGAAATTGTTATGCTACCTCCTGACTCAGCCCGAATAAATCGGCGAAAAGTTCGGCGAGGCTGGCTGAGACATAGCGGTCAAAGAAGGCCATCCACATTCTCGGCGCTCGGCTCGTGCATTCTCTGTTCATCTGCTGGTGACTTCGAATGAAGGTCGCTGAAGTAATCGCTGGCTCAGCGTATAGTGTGTGTGCATACTTTTATTGAAGTTGTGGTTATTATTAATTAATAATTAATTGAATAAGGTAAATAAAAATTTAATATAAAATATATTAAATATTTGAAAAATTTCTTAAATGCAATTGATTTCTTATTCTGATCATTTATATTAGATATCATATACTAATATAAGACATAGTAATACGATTGTTCATAAAACAAAATTAAATAATTGCATAATTATTATTTTGTATAATGTATTGCGTTATAAATCAAATATTATAGTGCATATACTGAGTTAGATAAAATTACAACTAAATAATTCTCCAACAGTAAAAAAAATAAAGAAAAAAACATTTTATTTTGTTTTAAACTACCTATCGAAATTTGGTAACATTTCCTTTTTCAAATAGAACAATACTGTAAGTTTTTAAATTTTTTAATTCTAACATTATTTCTAAGAATTTTTTGTAGGAACCATTTTTTATAAAATGCATCATTTTTAGTTATCAGCAATTAATTAAAACTGCTGAACTTTGAAACTGATTTTTTCCCCACATACATACACTAGGGTGGCTCTTATTTTTCAAGTTTAATTTTTTGTTTGTGATACCCCTCAATTTAGTTCCTTTATACAAAAAGATAAGCTGAGCGAAATTTGAAGTTAATCCGATAAGTGTAAAGTGTGCCCCTCTGCCCTCAAAAATGTATACCCTTCAAATTGTGGTACTGATCAACTTCTTGGTGTAACTGCATTGCAATCGGGGAGGGGTAAAGAACAGGCAACAGCTGTTTATGAAACGCTTGCGGAATGGGGCCTTCAGGATTACGTCATAGCGTTACTTTTTGACACAGCATCAAATAGCACTTTTAAAGATGCGTGTGTTTTGATTGAAAACTTTCTAGAAAAAAACTTTTTGTATTTACCCAGTCGGCATCACATTTATGAAATCTATTAAAAACTGTTTTCAAGGAAAAGACAGTTGGGAAAAATACAGGCTCAACTGCACCAATCTTAGAAAAGTTCCAAAATTTTTGGTCTCGAATAAATGTTAATAATTTTAAAACCGGAATCGAGCATGAAAACGTCAAGGAACATTTGGATCCGGTCGATGTATCCCGAATTCATGATTTTGTACGAGACGCTTTGCAAGCACAACATCCCAGAGAGGATTATAGAGAATTTTAAGAATTGACTGCTATTTTTCTTGGCGAAACACCATCTCGTGGAGTGTCCTTCCGTGCCCCATCATGCAAGGTGGATGGCAAAGGGTATTTATTGCTAGAAAATATACATGTTTCGCGATGAATTTAAATTATCAGCGCATGAGAAAAATGCTATTAGCGATATTTGTATTTTCCTAATAAGCATATTTGTCGAAGCGTGGCTTTGAGCGCCTTCTGCAGCCAAACCATCATATTTGGATTTCGGGGTTCTTTCACAACTTTATAAATATCAGGTTATTGATCGTGACATCTCTCGTGTGGCTTTACAAAACAATTAAAAATCATTTGTGGTATCTATCCCCTGAATCCATCGTCCTGGCGTTCTTTGACTCTAATTTGTCTTCTCAATAAAAATGAAATTGGTCAAAACATTAAATTGTGAAACACACGTATCAGAAGAAAATGTTAAAAGGATTAAAGTGGAAATACATCAAATCCCAGAAATAATAAACAATGGAGTCGAACAATTTGTTTCTAATGAAACAAAACAATTTTTCACTAGATTCGATCTGAGTGGCATAAATATTAAAACTTGGTCAATGCTCTAAGCCTGGTTAAGAAACTGAACGTTGTAAAAGATCCGGCGGAGATAGGCGGGAAGCTAAGGGAGGACTACAATAACTTATTTACAAAAAAGGAGCAACAGAAGCAACATGCGTTTCAGGTTTTAAGTGAGTACCGCCAAAGTTTCCCAGATAGCAGAAAACAAACTTTACCGAAGGATAAGGATTCTTAATTTATCTAGACATTTTCTTTTGTAAATTATTAACTTTTCTTTATTCCAAATTTGTGTGCTTGTATTTGGTAAATATTTTCTCGATAAATGTTTTTTCTAGTAAACTGAAGTGAATTGAATTATATAATAGAATTATAGAATTATATAAGCTAAATACAATATGCATATTAATTAATTAATTATTTATTATAGTTTATTAATTAAATACAATTTACATATAATTTAAAAGTAATATTTTTTGCTAAGAAAAAGAAAAATTTTTGTAAAAAGATAAATTGGGTTTTTATGTGATTTTTGGCTTATTTTGCATTTTTAAAGGCCTAAGGGCACACCTTACCCTGATCCGATTGACACCAAATTCCACAGAGCTCTTTTTTTCATAGAATGGAACTAAACTGAAGGATACCCCACGAAAAATTATTAAAAACTTTTAAAAGTGTTGTATAAGAACCACCCTAATACACACATTTATTTTAATTTGCTGTTTGAACATTTAATTAACATTTAATTTTATTTTTCTATTTTGTTGTTCTGCTATTTTTTATCCGTTTAGTTAAAACAAAAGTTTATGAGTTTTGATTAACTGCTTATAACTAAAAGATTGTATAAAAAATGATTCTTACAAAAAATTCATGGAATTAATCATAATTATAAAATGTAAATGTATGTGTTCTATTAGAAAACGGAAAGGTTGCCTGCCAGTTTCCATAATAAAATAAGCACTGTGTATATTAAAAATATATTTAGATGATAGCTTGTTTAACATCAAACAACTTATGCTTGATTTTTTGACGATGTTTACGGTTGGTCAATTATTTTTGTGCTCCGGATATTTTGACCAAGCCTGTATACTGGTATGTAACAACGATATTATCAATCAATAACTTAGTAATTGCCCTATGTAGATCGCAGTCGTAATTTGCATCAAAGAACTGTACCAAAACGATACAATAGATTCAGACATCATAGAAAAATAAGACTGGAATAACTTGGAACTGATAAGATTTATTTGAAAGAGATAAATAATATATTCTTTAGTTTTAATTAATTATTGATTTAATATGGCTATTAATTTTAATTTTCATTAGTTATCTTATAATACGGATGGTTAATTTATTGATATGCATTTCCATTTCTTCAATAATACAGAAATAAATATCATTATCTGGCATATTTTCGTTTTTAACTTTGCGTATGTGATTTTTTTCCTGACAAATAATAAATAATTAATAAATTAATATGCATATTGTATTTAGCTTATATAATTCTATAATTCTGTTATATAATTCAATTCAGTTTACTAGAAAGAACATTTATCGAGAAAATATTTACCAAATAC
Source organism: Aphodius sticticus (assembly GCA_963966075.1). Lineage (NCBI taxonomy): Eukaryota > Metazoa > Arthropoda > Insecta > Coleoptera > Scarabaeidae > Aphodius > Aphodius sticticus. The sequence continues at coordinate 28,581,105 of OZ014509.1, forward strand.
AACCACACAAATTTGGAATAAAGAAAAGAAAATTAATATTTTTTTTTTGGGATGTCGCCATGTGCACAAAGCCTTTTGGTTTGTCTGTGCGGCGGTTGTGGAGACGGAGTATTTTTAAAATCTCTGCCTAACCTGGGCTTCATAGTGGAAGGCATTCGCCTTATCCACTAGGCCACCTCCGCGGATTTGGGTGAATGTGGCATCCACACTCTCCCGATTTGCGGTATCCCGCTATGTCTCGCGAGAGTCTGGAAGACGTATGACAAGTGATGTAGCACAAGCTTTTTAACCGGGCGCGTGGACATTTTGCTCCCGCGTTTGTCTGAAAGAAAATATCACTTTACAGAGTTGTAACTAGGTTTTATCTTCCTAGCTTTGAAATTCAAGTTTCAGAATTTCATTTCAGTCTACTGAAATCCTGCCTCTAAATTCTGTCTGAAAGATAAAGTCCCGTGTTGTTTACAAATTGTGCCATTTCTTCCAAAATGTGGTAGTCAAATTAAACCTTAAACATGCTCAAACCTTTAAATTTACGAGGCAAGAAAGCATAGCGCAACTCAGTGAAGTGGTAGGTATGTCCTCACTTTCAAACGCAGGACCACTTCTCAGAGCTGTCGCATAATTTTTCGCTTTATAGCTGTAAAGATCAAGGTTACAAAATATGTTAGACTATACTCACTACACTCATGTCGACGAGTTACTATTAAATGCCGTATAACGATGATTGCTACATAAATCCAGACAAAATGCATAGATCGGATCGGTTCCAATTTCGCAGTCTTAATTCATAGTCTATAGTTATAAAAGTTTTTCATATTAACCTTAAGAACCGACTGTTTGCTTATTTCGTTCAGTCAGAAAATACTTTCGCACAGTGTGTAAAAACTTTCACTTCAAAGAAAAAAAGAACGGGTTCAACACTCCACACAGTTGTCAGTTGGCTTTGGTTCCTGGTTTTGAAGTTCAAGGTACAAGCTTTCATTTCAGCCTACTTACAGAATTATATCAAGATCTCTAATACCTTTTCTTCTTTATTTGGATCAACATCACAGTCGAGAGTGAGTTCAGAGAAATCGCATTTTAACACGTAAACATTCTCAGCGGAACACTTGTTGTGAATAACAACACGAGGGTGATGAGACTGATGAGTGTTTGCCGAAGAATTATTATTGTTCGCTGAAAATAAACGGCATCTATGAAGTGCAACGTCATCTCGGGATACTATATCTGGCAGAGTGGGGCACTACTTGAGTAGATTTCATAAATTTGAGTATTGAGTACGTGAGTACTGAATAAAAGTAATACTCTTGAGTACTCTACTACAAACGATTTGCGTAGATTTACTCAGAGTACGCACCTACTCAAAACGATTTGAGTAGATTTACTCAGAGTACGCATCTACTCAAAACGGTTTGAGTATGTTACTCAGAGTACTACCTACATCTACTCAAAACGATTTTAGTAGATTTACTCAGAGTACGCATCTACTCAAAACGATTTGAGTATCTTACTCTGAGTACTACATCTACTCAGACCGTTTTGAGTACTGCGTATTCTGAGTACTGTGTTTCGGCTTACTTCGTGAATGCAAACATTGCACATACTTTGGCGTGTGCTTAGTTAGAAACCGTTTCAACGCATTTTTTTGTATATTTCTCGTAATCGTCCACAAACCATGCAAAACTAACCAATTTACTTGTTCTTTTCATTCGTGCGTTGCAACACACCGTAAATATGTTTGTCGTATAATTACGTATTTTAAACCAAGATTTTTAATTATTTAAACACTTTTATAACCTAATATTAATTATAAGTTTCTACATTATTTAGGTACAGCAAGCATAACATTCTTAATCTTACTTAAACCCTTAATACTTTCAATCAAAATGTATCTCTGATCTCCGTCTGTCTGTCCGTCTGTGTACACGATAACTGCCGTAATTTTGAAGTAATTGATCTGAAATTTAGTATACAAGCTTATCTCTTAAAAAGTAAGGACAAGTTCGTGAATGGGAAAAATCGGTTCACTTGTTTTTTTTTCTTAATATTTCACGGTGGGGGTATTTTAACTTCAGCACGGCTGAAGATAATATTTTCTTACTAGTTAGTGTTTACAATAATACAGCAATACTGCGACTTGTACAAGGCCACTTCTTTGCGGCTGTGTACTTGCTATAATTCATAATTTGCTATAATTCATAGATTGATTGGGTGTATTGTTCCCAGCGACCCATCTTTTCCATCCGGCACGCGTTTGTAGTGCCGCGGTACAAATATTGCTATGTCGCCGTATGCCGAACAAGTTCAAGGCGGACCCGGCTCGGGCGCACTGGAACCCCGTTTCTTCAATTCAATAGTACTCTACTCATTTCATGTAGAGTACAATACTCAGTACTCAGTACTGATATGAAATAATATGAGTATTGAGTAGAGTACTCAGTACTTACCAAAATTTTTTTGTGTCTGCTCAATACTCATTTTGTCGATGAGTATTGAGTATCTACGCAACACTCAAATGTTTAAATTTTGAGTACTGAGTAGATACTCAATACTCATTTTTTTTTCGATGAGTATTGAGTATCTACTCAGTACTTCTAAATAAAAATAAATGAATATTGAGTAATATACTCTACTCATGCCCCACACTGATGTCTGGGTACCGCGGTCGACATACGCTAAATTCAAAATTATCAATAGGAATGGCATCAATATGGGTACCTTGGCAACTTGATTCGACGTGTTTCATATACGAACGACTATACGAACGTATGTTGTCGATTTATTCCGATAAATTGGTACACTACTCGAAAACAAACTTTATACGTTCCCACATTTGGAACAACAATGTACTAACTATCCAAGCACTTGCTAAACTAAATTTGGAAATTAAGTAATCCATTTAGACGAGAACTGTCCGCAATTGGCTTCGGAAAGAATTTGCTTAGGTGTATGGATGTATGCCAATGAAAAGACAGTCCGGCGTTGCAGTTGATAAATATTTTTGCGGAATATTTTAGGAAAGCCATCACAGTGACGCTAAACAGTCGTATTTCATTCATGCATCCACAAAATATGGATAGCATATCTTACGTTTTTATCTAAACAGCAGAAACAGGAATAAATAACAGTTTAAGTCATACAAGCTGAGTTGAAATTTCTAATATGTACTATACAGGGTGTTTCACAGAACATGAGGAACGTGGGAATTTCGTTAATTGTAAGAGATACGACTACGGTTTGCGACAAAAGTTCCGTAAATATAGACCCCTTTCAGAATAAAGATACTAGATACGATAGAAAAATTAAAAACTGTCAATTTCTATTCTCGTGAATATCTTCATAATATGATAAATGGACTGCTGAAAGTTGATACAGAAGAGCCATGTTTGCCATTTTCTAGACAAAATTTGAAATTGTTAATCAAAAGATATACATTAAATAAATATGAAATTGAAATTAATTTTTGGTGGCTTCTTTTGCCGAGGGTTATATTGTTGTTTGCCGTTCTCGATAAATAAGGCAAAATTTGCAAAACTTCTTTACTGTTGTTTTTATAACAAAAATGTTTAGTATTTCTGGTATTACTGGTGCAAGTTATAGCATTTTATATTTTACTTTATAACTTTGCTATAGCAACCAACTTCCTTTTTAATAGTCCGGGTTAGTTTTTCTCTCTCAAATTTAGTAAAGCATTATTTTTCTGAAGTCAACAACGCTCAAATACTTTTGCCTTACATCCAAAAATTTTCAAGAAAAACAGTTAAAAATCGTATTAGTGACTGAGCAAATATAAATCCTTTAATTTTTGTAAAAAATATATTATATTTTAAAAGCCGTATCGAGCTGATGCCCCCGCCCCAGCTCCAGAATCCTATACCATATGACTCCCCATCACGTGCGGAGTCATCGCCACCAGTTGCTTTTTTCAGAAGCGTCCTTGAAACACAGCGTTTATATTAAAGTGGTGTTCTCGGGCGTCCAAACAGAACAAAAACAAAACGTAAAACCATGATGTAATAGGTGAAACTTTTGGTTTGGGATTCGTGTTAAGCACAAAGAAATCTACCAAACCGCCTATGGATGCCATTCGCAAAATAAATCTATTTTCAATTCTATTTTTGTCGAAAATTTAGCAATATCTTTTTGCTAGTGCAAGTTTTTCCTGCATTCAGTGTGGGGGCATAATAATTAATATTGCCCATCACTACCGTGATAGGAACGAATCAAAAAGATAGTATTTCAGCAAGTTTGCAGGTGGTCATACATGTAATTGTCAGTTTCGAGAATACTTTTTTGCAAGTTAAAAAAATATGTATTTTAATTTGCTTCTATGTTAAATTTTCAAAGATTAAAAATTTAAAAATAAAAGATAACAATGTACAGTAAATTATCAACCTGATTTTCTTTTTTTTACGGTTTGGCTCTGCTCTGTATATAAGTACCTACGTTATTTTCGAAAACTAAAAGTTTGGTTAACACAATTGTTTACTTAATTGACTACACGTACATATTTCCCCAATATTTTCATACTGACTATTTAAAACGCGTGGTGATTGAAGTGGTCACCCAATAACTCATGTAACAATGTCAGTGATCAAATTGCCTAGTTGGGCACCTTGAGCTAAGCGCTACTAACTGAGGGAAAGCCCTTGCCTAGATCAACCTTAAGGTGGTTTGTACAATTTTTGCCCTGCAAGCCATCGACTAGTCGACGAATGCTCAGAATGAGATAGAGCTATTCAAAGGAAATACGGAACGCGTAGACACTCTAAATAGTACACGTCGGCTACTACGAAATGGAACATATGTAAGTGGGGGACATTGGGCGCGTTCTGCCAGTTCCAGCCAAAGCTGCTTACGCTGCCGGCGCCGCGCCTAAGCGGCTGCGGTGGCTGAACGGTCAGATCCAAATACATGTATTTACGCTTAGTGCTGAGTGAAAGCGCTGGAAACTCAGCACTAAGCGTAAATACAATAGCAAATTTCAGAAATCAAATCAAACCACTTTTTGTTTCGGGGTACAAAATAGGGGATATAATTTCATTTAAAATGTATGAGAAACATTCAGTTTTTAATAAGCACAACAGGTTTTTTAAATGTTACTTACATGCATGAACAATGTCCGCTATCCACAATTATTTCTATTCACTTTCTTTTTATTGTTGAATTACGATATTTAGAAGAACCAATTCGTCAAAAATTATGTTGTAGATAATATAACAATACCTGTCGAAATATCAAAGTCCGCTGATACAATATCAGGCACATTTTAATTATTTAACACAAACTTATCAATACCTAAAAAACTATTGAAGATATGAATAGCGAAACCCCAGTCTGCAATGATAGAGTGTTTTATATGACAAAAATGAGTAAAAGCAAACAATTAAATAAAAATAATATGATTCCATTTAAAATAACGAATTTGATATCAACTTCCGGTAGACCGGAAGTGAGAGTCAATTCGAGAGTATTTTTTTTCAAAAGTTCGGATCGAGTAAACCCCGATTTCAGCCTTTCAAATATATAGAAATAGTGGTACATCAAAGACTTCTAATGGAACAGTTCCGTAAGACTTCCAGTATGTAAGAGTTTAAAGTTTAAGAAAAAATGTATTTCTTTTTAAATTTGGAGGTAGTAATTATGATTACTATATACTCAACACGTTGTGGGCTTTCCAAAAAAGTATCGTTTAATAAAATCGGTTAAAAAAGTTTTAGAGAAAAGTTAACGAGAACCCGCCAAGAGAGCCGATCTAAATGTCGGAAGTGTTGTTTGTACCTTTGCGGCGCCACTTTTCATCCCCATACTAGTTAGTGCGGCCGACATAGTCAGCGACAGCGGTGAATAAATCTTCCCCTCGTCGAAATATGTATAACACCGAGTACGAGTCATTCTATTGAGATCCGCTTCTATTTATAGAAAACCGCCGCAACAATGTGGGTGTCTACAGCCAAATAGAGGCGGTCCTATTTAGTACACCGGAATAGATGGCAGCACCTTACCACTGCTGATTTGTACCAAAACATGCCTGTTTTTCGTACAAAATTTCTCGTGACTGCATGCAAATTAACGTCTGATTATTTTTTTACCGTTGGATAAAACACTGGTCTAGATACTGACATCGAAGTTTGATCAGAACTCGCCATTTTCCCGCTATAAATTTGACGAAATAGGGGACCAAATATAGCACCTGTATAATCTCGATGTCTATATCCAAATTTCACGATCATTAGTCAGAGCGTTCCTGGGACGTTTGAGTTGAAAAAATTCACTAATTTTTAGCGCTGTACAAGCCGCCTTAATTAAGCCTTAGCGAGGACGACCGTGTTTTCTACTTCTCGGTTGCGTAACAGTTTTACCGCTTCCCTTACTACTACTATTATGTTAATCAAAATTGAATAATGTTCGAATGGAGGGGACCAGCAAGAGTGTCCAAGAAAATGTAATTTGGTCGCTATTTTCTAGACAAAATTTGAAATTGTTAATCAAAAGATATACATTAAATAAATAAAAAATTGAAATTAATTTTTGGTATGCTAATTGTTACATTGATCTAAAATTAATAATGTTATCAATATTTCGACTCTGCAACACTGTTGTACAAAAGTCAATCTAAGTTTACTAATGGTGTGATACAGACACACACGAAGGCGATAGTGTCGTTATTCCCAAATCCGGTGTTAGATGTTCTCTAATCTCTTGCCAGCAGTCCATCTTAATTCAATCATGACATCAGCAATACGCGGGAGAGTTTTTTTGCTAAAATAGCAAGCTAGGCGTAGATACATACATAATACATAATGTGTATGTATATTAAAGACTCACCTCACCATCTGCTCATAGCGTACTATTAGCTTAAAATACAACTCGCCCACTTAATTGTACGAGATCGAGAAATCCTGATCTGTAGAACGTGTTCCTTTCACAAACACCCTGGTAAATATTCTATTTGCGTCATGGTTTATTTAGTCGAATAAAATTACAGTACAACCAATATGCCGTGTTGTCATCATCTATTGACTTATTTTCATTGTTCTTCTTTTAACTAAATCCAAAATCTCAAGGTCTACACAAATTTTTCCAAACATTATATTGTTGAAATATTTTGGAAACCTTCTTATCCCAGTCCTATTGCCTGCAAATAGAAAGCAGAAAATGGGTATATGCTTCATGTTATACACTGTGCCATAGGACGCGGGTATGCGATAGTGGGTATTCAAGATTTTTGATGATACATTTCATTCATTAATTTCAGCGTGAGGTAAAATTAACAGCGGTTTTGAACCAGTCCCTGATAATTGAAATTAAGGTCAGACGCCTTATTTATAGACGTCACTCTTGAAATAGCCTGTGTACGTGTGTATGTGCAACAAACAGCGAACACGGTTGTATGTATGTTTAATCAATTTTCACATCCTGACGCAATTATACCAGATTAATCCTTTTGGCATCCCGATAAACCATATAACGATAGTTTGCGCTAACGCTTTATTGCATCCTTTGAACATTCTCGAGTGGGCGAGGGTGTAGCGATGTTTATGTAGGTATTTTAAAAGTGTATTATTTCTAAGCGGTCACTTCGATGTTTGTAGGAGCCAAAAGAATAAAGAAGTCTTTGTAGTGTAATTAGAAGACAGAAGGAATAAAGCATTAAACAGCATCAGAGTAAAGTGTAAAGTTAGAAATTTCTTTATCAAGCTCCTATTTATTAAATCTACTGAAATCGGTTATGAAAAGTTCATAATGTAATCTGATACTATGTAAACTACACAGCTTGTATATTCCAAACAGTTTTATTAATTCCACTTTAAATAGGAAGGGCGTATCATAAATCCATTTCTTCAAATTTTTACTACTAGTTTTTTTGTTATCTCAAAAAGTTCACTACAACTTTCTCTTTAGTTAACTATGGTGATTTGGATTGCGTTACTGAGCAGATGAACGATGCCATGTTTTTTAAATATGGCACTAAGGGCAATACTACTTCGCATTCATTCAATTCATTATCGAGAGAGAATGATTAAAGACCAAAATATAAAAACTGATACAATCATGATTAAAAATATCCAAACTGACCCTCATTGAGTGCCAAATAGTGAGCTAATCCTTTACTAATACGTTTCTCGGAATGTTTTATTTTGTAGCGTAAGTCTTGATTTTAATTCGTCGACGCCAGTGTGTGGTGTGAAACTCATATAAGCACGTAAGCCACGAAATTGGTTGTAAAAGAGTCTGCGGGCCTCCCACAAGAAAAATTTTAGAAGATTTAAAGGGTCAGAACGTAATATTTGCGTATGTAAATAATGTTCCTCTTTTTCTGTCGCAACTAGTCGTACATTAATTCAAGCAATCTGGAAGATCTTTTGTAAAACTCAATTTCATCAACATGACGTACTTTACATTGAGGAAAACAGCTTATAACGAAGGAAATTACCATAAAATACTGCAGTGGAGTTGCATCTTTGCACGACGAAAATCATAGCCATGTTTAAGCACATTTTGGTCATTAAACACTAGGTCTGTTTCAACACAGAGAAAACACCGTTCAGTTACGATACAATGTATTAGACCAGATGTGTCGGCGCTACCTTTTATCATATATATGTCGATTGTAACTTAACTAGGCTATCACAAAACACGATACCTGAACGGTGTTTGCTTTGTCTTGGAACAAACCTATTGTCTAAACATGAGCATCTCATTTCGACTAAGTTTGACGTTCGCGAACGATCTTTGTCTATGATGGCATAAAGTGACGTTTAAAAAAAGAATGCAATGCTAATTTTTTATCGACTGTTATCAGTGGCGGATTACCCATTAAGCGCAAGAAGCGCGCGCTTAGGGGCCCCCGCTTGTGGAGCCCCCAAATTGAATTTTTATTGTAGGAATCAGAAAAAGCGAACTATATATTTTGACAAAACATCGCCTAACAACACTTTTAAAATAAAACAAAGTTTTATCGTAAACGTTAATAATGTAATTGGTGATACAATGGTATCTGAACTAAATTATGACAGGAGAGCAATTTACCACAAAATTGTAGAAGATTACATAAAATGGTAATGGTTAATGGGGCCCAGAAGCGAAGGCCCCCAAATTGAATTTTTGATGACTTGATGAATTTTTGAACTAAGAAAAAGGGGAACAACATATCTTTAAGAGTGAAACAAAAAAAAAAGCTATTGGCTGACTTTTCCAGAGAGGATATTTAATGTCGAAAAGAAGTGACAAAATTGACAAAATCGGAAATTCCACAATAACTTCATCGGATCTGCAATAAACAATAACAATAGCGAATTAATATACAATAGAAAGGCGGCAATATTTATTGGAATTCAATATATTATCGAGAAAGAATTTTTACACCTAAGACGAAGAGATAAAAATTGATAACATTGAAACAATTCTTAATAAAAAAAATTAATAAGTAATGGAATGGCATCAATATTAAGTGGAATTCACTCAATTATTGAGAGAGAATATTAGAACCTGAAAATATATATTGATATATACATATATATATATATATATATATATATATATATATATATATATATATATATATATATATATATATATATCCAGGGTGAGTTATTAGTATCCCGGCGGTCGATAGTCATCAAATCGTTTGAGAAAGAAAAAAATGTTTTATACAGGAGTTGTTTGACTCATTAGTTTCCATAACGTAAAATTATTTTCATTTATACAGAGTGTTACATTTAGGCGTGACGGAAAGTCAGTAAATTTTTTTAAATGGAACCACCTGTATGTCATACCATATTATGAATACTAAGGAAGTTGTCTTTCCACCTGTGTAAGCTGTACCTATGTAGAGTAAAGAGTTCCTGAGATATTCAATTGTTTGTCAAAAAATTGACAATTGCAGGCCTTTCTTAAAAACTACGTTAATACTACATTTTTGCAGATATGGTCGTAAAAATGTTGTCACATTATAACTAAGCCCATAGCTAGATGCTGATGTCATGAAAAATTAGATGCGCTATACAGGGTGATCGTAGCATGCACTAGTTTTTAAACATTTTTTAATGGTTTTTTCTTGAGATTTTTAAATGGAACACCCTGCATATTATTTGCTAATTGAAATGTTCCTTAAGTTCTTTTTAATTTATATTCACTATATCGCATATCTATTTTTACTACTTTTTGTGATATTTGCAATTTAAAGAGTAGTATGCTATTTAGTGTCTTAATATTTATTGCTCTGTATACTGTGTGCTGGGTAGCATGATGTAAAATATTTAAAGGGTTTTAGAAAAAGCCATTTAGAACCTATTTAACTGAATTTATTCAAATAAAATGTATTACGGTTATCAAGGTAATACACAATGTTATAAGTATGTTTTACAATTTTTACAAACGTACAGAAAGCGAACCCGAACACCTAGTAACTTCAGTTGGGCTCCGAAGTAAACCAGAAACAGTGTAATTTTAGGAGGACTATCATGAAAAATTGTTCACTTGTGTGAAAATTGTGCGGAGATGTTTCATTGTAATGGTATGTGCGCTCATACACAAAAACAAACAGAAACGCTAAAACCTATCTTGCTGAGCTACGGTTGAGAACGGATTGGAATTCAGTACAAAAAACAACCAAAAATATCTGCTTACTATTGTTAATTGGTTTAAAATAGGTTATTTTTCTGGAGAGACAATTTAAAATTGGGATAATATGAATGATAGTATGAGTAATATTGGTAATATGAATGGAAAGTGGGTTATTTGGAAGTTTTATAGATTTTCTTTTGCTATGAATGAAAATCTGAATCTAAAGATCAGTTTGTCTTTGTTGCATATTTGGTTTTTGTGTGTGAGCACATAAATCACATCAAAGAAAATCTGATTTTCAACACTCACAAGTCAACAAATTTTCACGATAGTTAACCTAAGAGTACAGGGTTTAGGGCTTACTTAAGCAGGAATTTGAAATTTTTAAATCGCGTGTTCGGTTGCCATACGATAGACGGCAAAATATACTTACAAAATTTCATATAAAATTGTTAATATGTTGATAACGGTAATACTTTGTATAAGGATCAAGCTGGTTAAATCGTTTCTAAATTATCCCTTCTATCGCCACTTGAAGACTTTACATCAAACTACCAAATACCTTATTCACAGCAATATTAAAATTTACAATTGCATTACATTTTCGTTAAATTGCTAATATCACAAAAAATAGTAACATTTGGTGTATGATATACTAGATGTAAATTGGAGCGAAATAAAAGGCTATTACAGCCAACATATTTTTGAAAAACAGTTGAATATCTCCGGAACTATTAACGCTGTGACTTAGCAATATACACGGTTGGATACACAAATTTAGTAGTGTTCATAATACAACAAAATATACAGGACGTTCCATTTAAAAAAATGTACATACTTTCCGTCACAGCTGAATGCAACACCCTGTATAAATGAAAATAATTTTACGTTATAGAAAATGGCAAGTCAAACAACTTTTGTATAAAATATTTTTTTCTTTCTCAAACGACTTATTAACTATCGACCGCCGGAATACTAATAACTCACCCTGTATATATATATAACTGATATAACAAAATTGACAAAATCATAACAAAAAATTCTAAACTGAGCTTCATTCAGTGCCAAATAGTGAGCCCTTAGGGTACATTCTGGTGTACACGCACTAAAAATAAGGCCTATCTTCTACAACTTCTTCTGTTTTTCTCCTCTTTTCAATTTCGAGTTTTTTACACATTTACACATATCGCTATCGCGTAAACTAGAAATGTTGTATATATAAATAATTAAAAATAAGTAAAATATTAATAATTGTTGTGAATTTGCAAAAGATTGAAAATGCTCACTTTTCGCTAAAAATGTTGGATAAAAAATTTATTATTCACTGAAACCGGCTTATTCTAGTGTACAGGATAGCGAGTTAATATCTACAATACAATGCTCTAAGAATTTTGAAAATTTAGTTCTTCCGGAAACTTTTTTATCAATTTCTCCATAATATTAGCAAAGCAAACTAACAAATTTCAAATATGAAAGAAACAATGCCGTTCATTGAAGTGACAAATTCGCCTATATATGTTCTCTGATCTTGGTAGCTCAGCTGATCCCGGCGCGCCGCGCCGGGCGGAAATTGCGGAGGTCCTTGGTTCCAACCCGGGCCTAGGTTATTTTCCAAAAAATATCCTTACCTGAATTAATTATACTAATCGCATTACCAGCGAATATAGTAATAATTAGTCATTTTCATTAGTTTCATTAGTTATTTCGCTGTTTATCTGTTGTAGTTTGTACGTACTGATGATGGTGGTGTTCACCGAAACATGTATACAGTAATTTAAATAAACTTGCAAGGATCAAGGAGGCTTTTATTTAAATTTAACATAGTAATAATTAACCGTAATTATAATTACAACAAATGTCCAACATGTTTCAAATTATAATAATGTTTAAAAGTTAGTTAGACCTTAGAATATTAAAATTTATAAAATATTTCTTCATTTATTTTGAAATTCAGTTCCAACGCGCTTCATTTTATCTTATTCCGTTTTCTAATATAATATGATAGTAATAATATATTTTTGTGTTTGTGTACTTGTTCAAATTTTTGTTTGGTTTTATTGCAAATTATATTTTTGCATAACTTTTTATAGATTTTCTTAATTTTTGTTACAAATATATATATATATATATATATATATATATATATATATATATATATATATATATATATATATATATATATATATATATATATATATTTATACCCCCCACATTTAATGTGGTGAGGGTATATTGAGTTTGATTCAACATTTGTAACGCCCTTAAGGAGGCGTGGCAGATATAGACATATATATGGATTTGATCAGAATTGAAAACTGGATCGATTTAGCTATGTCTGTCTGTCTGTCCTTCCGAAATCGGTTCACTGGTTATTTTTTTTTTAATATTTTACTGTGGGGGGTATTTTAAATTCATCACGGCTGAAGATAATTTTCTTACCAGTTTTTACAACAGTTTAATTTTTGTTTTCGAATGGATAAGGTATAGGGGCCCCGAAATCAGGTTGCGCTTAGGGCCTCCAATGTAGATAATCCGCGACTAACTGTTATATGCATGTTCACGTTTGTGCAGATACGTTGGCGTGAACCCTGAACCATTGTGCTTTGTAAAAAAATATCCGGATCAATTCGTTCGAGTGTAGTGCACTCTAAAAACAATTTAGTTTCCACAACTGATATATGGGTACTCTCAACTAATATGGTTAGTGAAAATTTAGACAACTGACTGTATTAGTTCAGTGGATCAAGTTTTATTTGTTGGAATGTATTAGTTGGCAGAACAAAAATAGTAGTTGAAAGTGCAAATTGTCTTAGTTGCCGTAACAAATGGGTATGTTTGTTGCCACTTATAAATTGGTTATTGGAACAAATTGTAATAGCTATACCAACAGGCTATATTTGTTATGGGAACAGAGTGATTTAGTTAACGCAACTAATGTTGCATTTGTTATGGGAATAAGTGATTTCAGTTAGTGCAACTATTGTTGTATTTGTTATAGTAGCTAGGTATAATGTGTGTTATTTACTATTTTAATTGCATCAATTGCTTTTATAATCTATTCTAAATCGTAATATTCTTTTGTTTGCAATTTGTTAAAGGTGTTAAAATTTTAAGATTGTTAACAAACATTTTATTATAAACAGTCCATGGTTTATATTAAAAGCTTTTATCAATATTATAAGATTGATTCAACTTTTAAACAATGGACGGTTTAATAGAAATTCCGGTTAACAATCTAAAAAAACTCTGGACACCTATAATCAATTATAAACAAAACAAAATTACGCTTTAGAATTATAAAAGTATTTGATGCAACTAAAATCGCGTGTCTATTTGAATCATTGAATTCCACATCTAAGAAAGTGCCAGTACAATTATGCTGACAACTGTCAATTTTAAAACTGCAGTACATCTAGAAATCTTGCAAAGAATTCTTCAATGTCTAATTCAAATAGACGCACCGCATAATTTCAAAACTTGAGACTTTCAAGTTCATACATAAATTACAAGCAACAAAAATTATGAGATGAAATTATACAAACATATTTTTTTATAATAGCAATACAGTCCAAACAACATTATACCTGCTAGTAGATAAAGTATAATAATTATTCAACAACGTAATCATGTAAATAAAAGAAATATATATTATAGAAAACTTTATTTTTTATAAGTGTAGAAAATACATATACAAACATACAGATTTTATTGTTGTTTTGACATTAACTCGTATAAAAAGATGATTTTCACCATGTTTAATAGGTGAACATGTTGTGTTACAAACAAGGGTTGATATTCATGCAGAAACTCGAAGAAAAAGGACAGAGAAGGGACATATGCATTGCACTTGGGCATAGTCAAGCAGATAGAACATAGAAGGAGAAAACACAAAGAGATTTCATTGTTTGCAACACACATATTCATGCAGTTTTTATTAATACATATTATCCCTTGGTCGACTGTTGTAATAGATGTTTGAGAGAAAATGTAGCTGACTCATTGGTAATTGACTGATGGTACGGGGTATGTCGTATTTCATCCGTATCTATTCCTAGAATTCCATATCCGCGTATTGGTGCTTCTATAAAAGTTCCCATTAATACATCACAAAATTAGAAAATTAATAAATCTACTACATACCAACACGTTCGTCAAATTCCAGTTTTTCTCCATCTAAACTAATGTCTCCAACACTAACCACTTCTTCTTGTTGGCTAGTTACACTAGCTAGTGATTCTAGAGGCGACTCTGTTAGTGATACAACTAGAAAATCAAATTAAAATAAGCCAGAATCTAACTTTTATAAATTGTACTTACCATCAGCCTTCTCAATAATATAGGGTCCCATAAATTTTATTCGTTGTCCTACGATAGGTATCAGTTCCTTTATGAGGTTCTCGTCAAGGTCCAACAAATTGGATTCGTCGGTTTCATTTACTGTTGAAGACAAAACAATATGGTATATAGAAATTCAGTCACATACAATTGACGAATGGAACCAAATATTGCAACAATTAGTTAAATGATCTAAAAGTTAACAAAGAATTAAAAAATGCAATAAAGAACGTGGTCTCCATTTGAAATATGAAAGCGGACGCCACTTCTAGTCAAACCGAAACCAACCGGAAACAGATAATATTTTTGTTGAACATATCGTATCCTACAGCATTAGGTTAGAAAATTTTAAGTTCTATTTTATTTGGTTCTCCATATACTTCTAATGAATGTATGATCAACACATATTTTAAATAGCACGGACACCCGAAAGCATTATTAAAGCCAGATAGACGAACTTGAGTTATAGGAGAGTCTACTGTATGAACAATGTACATGCAACACAGGGTGTATCGTATTCAGGCGCCAGCCGGGCGGTATATGCGTTTTAACATGAACCTACATACCTGCAATACGTACGATATGTGTTAGGTTATAACTTGTTCTCTATAACATACTAACTTTATAAGTATAGACAAAATAATGCGTACATACGTAGTTCAACTAGTGATCTGGCTATAAACTATGCATTTGTGTACTTACCTTGAAAGACAGGAATGAGGCAGTCTAAGCTTTATGACTTCAACTTATTTTGTACATAATCATCCATAACTAATAACTATGGATTCAAACTGCTTACCAATGATATTTAAATCTTGCTGTAACACAACACAGTATCTGTTGAACACACGCACTCTAAACGACAACCGCAGTACACGCTTAACGGCTTTAGCGGCATCAACAAACTGTCGAAATTTCTTGTAATGGTTGGCGCCTGCGCAGAACTTTACCAGATTTTTGTAATCCCAACAAATGTATGTGTTGATTAAGAAGATTTTTGTAATCTCAACAAAAGTATCTGTTGGTTAAGCAAATTACATTCAACTAATAAAACTTTGTTGCTGCAACGATTCCGCTAATGTTGGTATTGCTAATTGGCAGCCATTATTGTTATACTGTACTGATACTTTTAGTTACGATAACTGAAATCGACCAACAAAAGCAGTTTGGTTGCTGTAAGTAATTCTGTTTTTAGAGTGTGAAGATTTTTAAAAATATCGATCTTCTTTAATTGATCGCAAGGAGGCTCGACAGAATTGAGGCGGATATATTTTATATTATATTATTGTTTGTATGGAAATACCTAAATGTAAATCTTATTTAAAGTTATAAAGTATATTTGGTTGCTCACCTCCATTTTTAGCGCCACCTAAATTAAAAATCAAGAGGGTTGTAGTGCGCTTAAATGCGTTGCCCATAATTTAGATCGAAAATGCGTTTGCAAAAAAAAATAATTTTGAAGACATAATAAATCAATTGCAAATTCTAAAATTTACAAAATAAATTTGTTAAAAGATTTTTTATTATTTATAAACCGTTATAAACTGTTATTATATGCAATAATTCGTATTATTATAAAGCTGTTAATAAACGATTAAAAGTTTAAAAAAATATTTATTTGCTATTATTTATTTTTTGCTATATTGTCTTTTTTTATTCCTTTGCTTTGTGGGTGGGACCCCTAAAGATAATTTGCCAAGGGCCCGACTATCTTTAATGCGCCACTGATAGGGATAGACCACCATTTTATCGATAGTACATATTTTGAGGCCACATAAACATTCTTTTTTTTTCGCGGTCCGGCAAACCGACCAGGAGGTATTTCTAATTTCCTCCTGTCACAATAACACCAACCAGCTTAAACATAGTTGGACTAAACTTAGTTTAGCATAATTTCTATAGTTATAATCCTTAAGGGTTATACTCCTTACTTAAGGGATATACCTACTATTGGTACTTCTCCAAAATATCTCGTAAACCAATAAAACAAACTGGTCATGGGTTTTTAATTGTAAGCGTCAGCTGTAAGTCAAAAACATCTTCATTAATCATAGTCCTAATAGGTTCGCGTAGCGTTAAACCATGCAAAAGTTGGCATCATACCAATTCTTAGGGAATATCGAAGTGTGCTATGGTAGTACGCCCATTCGACAAATGATCGGTTATAAATATTGAGCGATGATATTGGTAACGCGCGTAACTTTGTAAGCGTCGAATTGGAGGGACGTTTAAGAACAGTCTGGATCTATTTTCGACGCGTTTCTTGAACGTGCATCTGAATCACAGAGGGCCCGTTCCAAAAATAATTGTGATTCTCTGTCAGTCGAACAGTTCGTTCTATTTATCGAATGGTTTGCGAGTATGGTGAACGCCTTTCAAGTTTACAAGACTATAGATAAACTAATAAAAAATGTTTAAGGTGTAAAAGGTGCCGTCGTGCCGACAAACAACTTCGCCGAAATTGTTTTGTTATTTGAAAAGAAAGTTTGTTTCGTGCTGGATTTACAATAATATAACGTGCAATGTTGTTGTTTTGAACGGTACATTTAACAAAAGGTCATTTCAAAATTAAACCTGGAAAAACCTTGCAACTGTACAAGATATTTGTAGAATATAGAGACAACACGTCGAAATGTTTTAATCAATTGGTAAATAAACACCCAAATATAAAATGTAAGTATGAAACAATAATTTGGCCGGTGGCATAATTGTGCGCCTTTTGTTACTTTTGAGCACATACAATAGAACCTTCTAAGTAGGACGAAATAAATAAAAGCTCAACGTGGGTCCAATGTACTACCATGACACGCACAGAGGTCGTATCTGTAAATTTGTCCAGTACGATAAAATTAGAATTTAATAATTAGAATGAATGTTTTTTGGATGATCTTTTTAACATGACCAAGAATACCGAAAAGTGTTCATATTCCAAATATTATCTAATTTTCAAATTGTCAAAGCTCAATATCAGTATACAGTGTGTCTCACGGGACGTTGGATTGTATGGGTAGTTTAGTTATTATTAAAGATAGAAAGTCGGTTAAATAGGCAAAGTAGTGTATATTTATGTGCTCTTTCATAATCTGTTCAGAAAATAGTTGCATTCCAAATGGTTTCCAAGCTATTTTGAAAAAAAAAACAAAAAATGTTTTTTTTTTAATTATGGTCATAACTTCTTTTATTTGTACTTTTTTCTACAATTTGATTATGTCACTTTAAAAATTTTTTCGCCAATGAATTCGTCAGAAACAAACGAAAGTTTTGCTTTTTTATGGACGCCATATTGGTTTTATAAATGTTAGGACTCAGAATTTTTTTCTGAGTAATTTGGTATGCCACATGCCATATTTAGTACACAATTTAAGTTTTTAATATCTGAAAATCGCATGGTGCCATGAAAAGCACATTTGAGTGATGAAGCATTTATGTTTTACTTTTTACATAAAAAAGTAACAACATTTTAACAAACTAAATAATGTGTTCAAAAATCTCGCCATTTTCGTGGAGGCATTTTTCACAGCATTCCGTATTTACGGTGACCTTACCGAGGGTTCTTCTGTCAATGGAATTGAAAGCGGCGATGACGGTGTCACTTAACTCCCCAACGTTTCCAAAATTATAAACACCATACACCTTATTTTTTAAGTCACTCCATAGATAAAAATCACAAGGGGTAAGATCCGGCAATCTTGGTGGTTATGATACTTCTGAATAGGTAGCAATTACTCTCCGTTTATGTCATATCTAAATAGTTCCTGACAATTCGGGCATTATGTGCATGTGCTCCATCTTCTTGGAACCACATACCTTAGCGTAAGGCCAACGGTATATCGTCTACTCTTTCTTCTGCGTCCTCAGAGAGCAATATTGCCGATACCTCTCCGAAGTTAAATTTTTGTTATAAAAGATTGGTGCGATTAATCGGTTGACCACTATACCGCACCATACATTAAAACCAAACCACACCTGATTATGGCGCGGTACAAAAAGGTACTGATGTTCGCGTGTCCAGTACCCAATGAGTGTCTTCTTTCAGATAAAAATACCGCAGTTAGAAAATATGTTTCATCGGACGGATATTTTTTTTTAATATTTCTGGGTTTTCATTAATTTTGTTCAACAGATGGGTACAGATGCGTAGATATCACCTTGTTACACAAAATGTCTTCCATGGCACCATGCGATTTTCAGCAATTCTCGAAGTGTACAATTTTCAGTCAATTCTATTATCGTATTGTATTAAAAACATGGCATGTGGCATATCAAATTACTCAGAAAGAAATTATGAATCCAAACATGTATAAAACCAATATGGCGTCCATAAGAAAAACAAAAGTTTCGGTTATTTCTGACGAATTCATTGGCGAAAAAATTTTAAACTGACATAATCAAATTGTAGACAAAAAGTGCCTTTATAATGTCAAAACTATGTTTTGATTGGATCACAAATAAAGCAGTTATGACCATAATTAAAAAATGCCATTTTTTGTTCTTTTTTCAAAATAGCTTGGGAACCGTTTGGAATTCAACAGTTTTCTGAACAGATTATGAAAGAGCACATAAATATGCACTACTTTGTCCATTTAACCGATTTTCTATCTCTAATAACAAAAGTACCCATACAATCCAACGTCCCGTGAGATACACTGTATATTAAAACAATCGTAGGTTACTTTTAATAATGTCATTGGTTACGTTCTACAATATCGGGTTCATACGTTATACATCAACAAAAAAAAGTATAAACAATAGTTTCTGATAATTTCACATTTATTGTTGGTTTAAAATGTTTTATTGACGAAACTATGGGCTTATTATTCGACACCTTTCCCTCAATCCCTAATCCATATGTTATCAATTATTTTCCTACTAATCAATTGACTTTTGCTTGATATAACGTTACGAACAACCGTGATGCAATCATTTACAGAAGCTGACAAGATTAATACCATCTAAAAAAGTGTTTGGTTTTGTTCATTACTTAAAGCCTGTGCTGACTGATTTTTATGTTCCACCACTTCACCCACAGCAACAAATGGCAAAACCTACCTTCTGGTACATCATTTTAAAGGGGCTGATAAGCCATACCCACAATTCTTTCTTTAAAAAATAAAATAAATCGATTCATTAGTTTCTGAGATAGATTAAGAAACTTATCATGAAACTAACAATAATAACACGATTTCTTGTGGCATTCTTTCTGGAGACATTATTTACCTGTAAATTTTGACAAAAACAAAAACTAAACATATGTTTTCCATAGAAACATCAGCAGCACTTGAATATAGCAAGCAATATAAACCAATGAATAATAGTTATTTAATCCAACAAGTATCAATATTTAAAAATCAAAAATCTACAATTTAAATAAACAATTAAACATTTCGGTTGTTGTTCGTCGTTTAATATACCAGCTGGTTATAATATTTTTTCGTTGTTCATATTCTTCTAGCGAAGTAATTTGACGTTTGATGGGAATTTATGTAGTTGGAGAGTCACAGATCTAGATGGCAGAATGATTTCATTGGATTATTTAAGTTTACTTGTGTTTGGTGAGCTGTAGCAGTGTTAAGAATAGAGTTCTCATCTACGTTTGTGAAAAGATAAAAATAAATGTTGAGTTTAAGGAATGCGTTATTAATTATGATACTTTATTATTATAGTAAAAAGTTTTTTAACCCTTTCTAAATATTTACAACATACACAAGTTGGACATCATCTCGATTCTCTAAACTTTCAACCAGTATAAAAGCGACCGGGTTGTCTAGATTAAAGAAAAAGATTAGAACGTTTTGGATTGTATTTTTCAGGCCTTTCTATTGCCTTATTTTACATAACTGTCTTACGGATAGCTTATTAAAATGTTTGTGCAGTAAGAAAAACCTTATATGATATTATATGTAACGCTATAATAATCGCTTCCTTTGTTGCAGATGTGTGAGGTATGAACATTTGATAGTGTCAGAAAGATGTCGGGAGCAGGGGGCCATGGTGGTGGGTGGTCGCCCCACAACTTTAGACCACCATCGCCGTATGGTCCGTCGCCTCCGCCAAGGTTAGGTGGGCCGGAAATGAACGTCTATGGGCCGAGGCCGCAATTCATGCCTTGCCCAAGGCCAAGATGGCCCTCACCCCGACCTATGGCACCATCGCCCACTCTACCACACGGTCCCAAACCCTTCAGATTGCCGATGCATCCGGTAAGTTTGATTATAACTAACCAACCGTTTTTTAACTAAAAAAAAAACACCGGTGATCGGTGCAATGCATCGAACCGTAATTTTGTTTAATTACGTATAACGTCTTTAAACAATTTGATGCAAATATTCTAAGATAATACAGAAGTATGGTCTATACTCTATGCTAATTGAGTGCAATAATTTGGAGGGGTAATGTAAACTCAATATGAGGAAATAAAATCTTAATAAAATTTTCAAATATTTGCAATTAAAAATTCAAATGTAGTTACCTACATATTTTCATGATGTGTAGTACTACCAAAGACTAGACATATAAGACTGGCCACTCCGCGCAAATCCTTTGATCTTTATGACCTGCCGCTCAGGGATCAACTTGAACCGTTGTCCCTTTAATTTGGTTTAGCTTTCGGGCGGGAAGTTTGAATGAGTTATTTTCAGTTTATTGTTTTGATATTCAAATGTCAATTATAATCATTTAAATAAGTGACGTACTCACTGGTCTAATGCTGTTCAAGTTCCAGACCGACTAACTACTTGAAAACACGAAAAGAAACATCGCATTAACTACCGATCAGATAACCAACAAATGTTAACGTCAAAACAAGTATTGTTTGAGGTTAGAGTTGCCGGTTGAGACAACAGCTGATTTTAAAATCCACGCGCTATTTTGTCGTTTTCTACCGAGTACTCACGAATGGGCTTTAATCTGGTTTAGCCCTCCTATCTCTCTCTCGAAACGTAGTTCCTTTTTCGAGTGGCCAGTCTTATATGTCTAGTCTTTGGTACTACTGCAAAAAGTAGCCCGCACGTATTTCTATCATGCGGATTTTACGAAATGCATATAAATAACGATATGTTCAATAACTTAACAGTCAACTTACCAAAAATTTTAAAGAAGTTGCTCAAAGTGCTTACTTTCAAACAAACTTCTGGATGGCGCCTCCAATTTGCACATAAATGACCCAAATTGGGCAAATTTTTATTGATACTAACTACGATACCACTCACGTTCACCCTGTGTAAATAATCCTGTGGAAGCAAATCACTGTTCTGTGAGAAACTCTAACTTGTCGATCAATTGTACTGATGCTGTGGAAAAGTTTGACTATTAGGGATACGATGGTTTCAAAATCGCTGCATAATGTCATCAAGCGGCCGCTGCATTTTGCATACATTAACCGTGCAGCTGATGTGCAAGCCGGACACATTATTTTTAATGTAGTTAAAATTTACATTCCGCTTGTCTCATCATATTGTCATCCTATTTTCTAAACATTCATTTTCTGACATTGTGTCAATAGCATTTTTACCCCTTAAAAGTAATGCACCTATTTCGGATACCCTGTACACATATTTTCATATTTTGAAAATATGGTATCGCTTTGTAGATTCATATCTACTGGGCGACTCACGCCATAAGTACGCCCGTTTATTTTCTTTTGTTTATGACGCTGGACGAACGAAATTTTGAGAAATGCTAATAGACAAAAAAATGCACTTTTTTGAGATACTCTTGAGGTTAGTATGACTTCCGGTTTTTCCAGAAATGAAATCATTGAAATTTTAAATGGCACTCTCTATTATTTGTGTCATATTTTCAATCAGAATGACATTCTGAACACAAGAGCATGATTATCCCCAAGGCAACGTAAAAATATTTTTTTTGTATATCTATGTGACTGTATGTGACTATGAATTGGTGATAATAGTCGAAAATTGTCACATAAATACTAACTAAGTCGATGTTGGGCGATACTGTATTACTGAAGCTCTCTAGCGTGATTTAATTGGTTTTTGGCAATTAATCATTTTTGCCCGTGTCGGTACTTTATAGGTACACCCTGATTATTCGATAGAAAACATTTTTACGATTACAATGACACCTTGACTTGAGATTTTGCTGAAAATCCTAGTGTGGAAATGTCGTTTTCCGTCGACGGTTGTTTATTTATGAGTATGTTAACTGAATAGAAAATCATTTATTAAAAAGCCCTATTAATGCACGATTTCTATTAATGCATGATTTATTATAGCCAATCAAACGACTTCATTATAGCCAATCGAACATACGTAAAATAAAACTACTCAATCAAAACATTCCGTTATGCAGGCACGCTGCGTAGAACTGTCAGTGTCATATAACCTCAACCTCAAATATAAATGGTCATATAACCTCAAACGACATCGACGAAGAAAATCTATGTAGTGTAGACGCCGCCAGAAGAATACGATCGACGAAAAAAAATTGTAACCAACTCGAATATTAAACGGCGATTAATGATCTCGACAATTAACGCACTCGCTAATCGCTCGTGCGTTAAACAGTCTCGATCATTAATCGCTCTTTTTAATATACTTGTTGGTTACATAACTATTAAAGCAGGAAAATAAAAAGATATATTAGGTTAATGATCAACTGCGTGGATGAACGCTAACGCCAGAATTTGTCATGTCTCTGTATTGCTTATTGTTTGAGGTTTTAAACTACATTTCCATGCTACGATTTTAAGCAAAAATTAAGTGTTTGATGTCATTATAATCTGGAAAATGTTTTCTATCGAATAATCAAGGTACCCACACTGGAAAAAATTATTGTTGGCCAAAAACCAATTAAATCACGATAGAGGATAGAGGCCAGTAGTACAATATCGGCTAAAATCGATTTAGTTAGTGTTTATTTGAAAATGTTCGACTATTTTCACAAATTCACTGCCCCCTAGATTAAAAAAACAAAGAAGTTTTTTTTGTTGCCTGGGTGATAAAAATTGACGATCGATGTGCTTTTGTGTTCAGATTATCATCCTGATTGAAAATAACACACAAACAATATAGGATACCATTTAAAACTTCAAGCATGACGTCATTTTCAAAAACACTGGTAATAATAATAATAATAATAATAAATTTATTGTTGCTACTACCACTGGGTTTACAAAAGTCAATATAATACAGTGTTGCCAATAGCAGGCTTCTAGTAAATATCACACTAAAACTGGTAGTTATACTAACCTCAAGAGTATTAAAAAAAATGTATTTTTTTCTATTAGCACTCAAAATTTGATTTGTCCAGTGACAAAAATTAAAAAAATAAACGGTAGTAGTTATGGCGTTGGTCACCCGGTATACGCACATTGTTATAAAGATTTTGTTGATTGTTGGCACATGCTTTAGTCCAAAAATAGCACGTAATTATCTTGACAATAAATTAAGTGTTTTATTGATGTGTACGTGCACGTAGCATATTTATGTACCAGTGCCCATAAATAAAAAGCAAAATCATAAATATTCATTTTACAACAAACAAACAAAATCCGATGTGGCCAGGCAGATGACTTTATCATACTATATATAAAATTAATAGTTTAGCTGCATGAGATTCTATTTGATCAAGATCGGCTATGTCTGCATTAAAATAAAACTAGTAGAACTAGACAGACATGTCGATTAAAGCTGCGTTCGGATATTGTACTCCGTTGACCACGGGTACACTGTCCAAATGACACTTACATGTTATTGGGTGTAAAAAGTGTAACGGTGTACAATATCCGAACGCAGCTTATATTGACAGTAGGTATTGTCAAAACATTAGCGTTTGACACTACCTACTGTCATTACGATCAATATATCTGACATATCCTGGCTACTAGTTTTAATGCAGAACGACCGACTTCGATGAAATAGAATTTGCTCCTGCAGCTAAACTATTAATTTTACCAAAAAATTTCATAGACATAAATTATACAAAATTTCGTTTACTTCAATTTATTATTTAACTATTTTGACGAAATTACAGAAATAGCGGCTCATTTGCAAAATCGATAAAAAATGCTAAGAGTAAAAATCCAGTTGTTTTGGACCCTTTTGACCCAAAAGCTTTTCAGCTCTAAGTTTGGAAACTTCTAAATATGAACTTTCGTCCCGATACCTTTAGTAGTTTCTCCGGAATCGTCGCAACAAAAACTGGTACACACACACACATAGACACACACACATACATACACACACACACAGACATTTTTTTGTACCTTGGTCAAATATGTTCGGGGACCCAATAGGACATATTTCCGCTAAAATCGCAATTTTTTTTCGGCACGATTACGATACTTTATCATACTGCGTATGATAAAGTAAAAAGTATAAAGAAATTTTAAACAAAACGATTTGTTATAAGACGGACATGACAAAATGACTGCCTTTGCATTATTCTATTAATAAATCGTGAAGCTGTCGACACAGCGCTAAATGTGCACTTTTCACAATTAATACAAGTGACCAAAGCAGCCGCAGTTGTGGCAACGAATGATTTAATGAACCTATTTACGTAAAAATAGCTTTATAATACAATCTATAAGCATACAATTCCAATTCTGTTGACATTCATGTCCTTGACTTTAATTCCCACTAAATAACCAGTCTTTATGATGAATG
The DNA here is from genome assembly GCA_963966075.1 of Aphodius sticticus. NCBI lineage: Eukaryota > Metazoa > Arthropoda > Insecta > Coleoptera > Scarabaeidae > Aphodius > Aphodius sticticus. Next base: position 28,606,637 of record OZ014509.1, read on the forward strand.
AAATTATCACCACCATAAAGAAGAACACCAAAAACTATTTCTCGCAGAATATTGTAAGAAACAATTCGGTTTCGGATGTTTGGTGAAAAAATCACAACAGCTTCGCCCTCTTCACCTATCAATAAGTTTTATTTCTGTTCTTTCAGCCATCCCCAGCACCAATGCGTTGTGCATCCCCGGACTTTTACAGGGGTGTATCGCCATACATGCATGAGGGTGGCTACAGGATCGCATCACCAATCTATATGTCAGAAGTTGGTCCTCCGAGCAGAGAGTATGAATTCGTGGGGATGCCCATGGAACCTCCACCTCTACCCCAGAACTATGAACCAGACGAGGACGAATCTGGACCATCCACTGCCGAGATAATTGCCAACCAGTCACAGGATTACATAGACGAAAAATTGGCAGAATACCAGATGACCATTTATCAACTGCAAGGTAAGATTTTACGCCGTGTCTTGCCGTTTTTGCTGCCAGGTCGTTGACTTACAACAAGTGTGCTACGTATTTAGTACGACGGACGGGACGTTGCGATATATATAGCGATTGTTACTGTTTCGAGCCGGCTCGTGATCAAAAGTTTGTGTACGATTCTTTCCGTAAATATTATTTTCTGGAAACGCTGTCCAATTCTGGAGCTGTTAGTCATCGAAACGATCGTTTTTTATATGCTTTCTCTGAAGGAGACGTTTGACGATCCAACCCATGTGTTTGGAATGTCTTCAGCGTCCTGCAACTATCTTGGGCAACTCTGAAAATAAACACTAATAATTTTATCTTTTATGGTTTATGGCCTGTAGCATACAGGCGTTGGACATTCGGGGTATCGTAAACCATGAGTATTTCCTATTGCAGAGGAAATGGTCCGATGAATAGTTTGAAATACTGATGTAGGAAGTAATACAATTTATGAGGAACAATATCTACATTGAGGGTCAATTAAACTAAGAACTGTGATATTGAACCCACACTACTTCGTTGACTTTGTAATATAATATGATAAATTACACTGTGCAAGAAAAAAATTCCTCCCGGGAAATTTTAGCTAATAATGATTCTTTATGACCCCCTGAATACTTACTGAATACTACAAAGGCGTTTTTCTAGGTTAGCTCCAGTTGAATGGTGTTTTGGCCAGGACAAAAATATAGAAGTTTTTTTTTCTATCATTCTATATGTTTTTTGGGGAGCTGAATCCGAATTTCAACTTTTCTACTTCCCACGGATATGGCTTCACAACGAAAATCGAAAAAAAACTTAAAATTTTCGACTTTTCTTCAGTTTCTTGCCAAAAAGTCATAAAACTATGCACTTTTTGACGTAGACCACGATATACAAAAATAAAGTACATTAAATTTGCTATAAAAGGCACCCTCAAGTGAATTTTTTGGTTGAATGGTTTGACCGCTCGAGCGCGCTTAAAGATGGCCAAATTTTCCTACTTTATGTGTGCGTGTAATTACAAAAACGCTTAGATTCTGATAAAACTACATTAAATTCTCTACAAATTGCATAACTTAATCAGTTATTTTGGCAAAACCTTGTAGCCGCTAGAGCGCGTTGAAATTTTATTTCACATTACACGAAACCGCGATAACAAGAGCCCGTCACCAAAAGTTCAGTAGTGACCTATATTATTACTATATAATTATTAACTATATAGCTGCTCTTTCTAATTAATACTTAATGTATTATGTAATTTTTTATTTTTTCATAAACATTTTGACTTTTGATTCAGTACAAAAAACAACTAACAATATCGAATTATTGGGATCATCTGATTGATAATATGAGATATAAGTGGGGTTTATTGAAGGTGTTTTCGATAGATTTTTTTTTGCGTTTGATACGGAATAAATTCCGAATCTAAAGACGCCTATCGGCCTGTTCATATTTGGTTTTTATGTATGAGCGCATAAATCACATCAGAGAAACGCCGTCCGTTCAGAAGCCAACAAATTTTCAAAATATTTTACCTGAAAGTACAGGGTTAAGGGCCTACTTTAGTAGCAAATTGAAGATTTTATATCCCGGGTTCATTCTCCATACGATTGCAAAATTGGCAAAAATAAACAAATCATATATAGTTGTTAATATCTTGATATAATTGGTTAAATAGGTTATAAATTACCTCGTCTATGACACCTTAAACACTTTACATCAAACTATCAAATACCCTGTATTCAGAGTTCAGAGCAATATTAAGTTTTGTACTTCCGTTACATTTTCGTTAAATTGTAAATATCACACCCTGTATGAAACGGTTTGTCGGGAGTCAATGTGTTAAAGAAAATATAAATTGTTCTAAGATTATTAAAGAAATAAAAACAATAAAATTACTGTTGTATTAAAAAAAAACAGTTACAAAGCGATTACATTAAAGAATTATGGTGTCATATTGCTCCTTAGATATTTCTTCTATATCTTATAATAAAGCAAATATTATCTTATTATCTTATTATCTTAGCAGTAGCCAACAATGCCGTACTAATGCTTCGTACTAATAGCAAACTAAGAGCAAAATACGTACATATGTAGGAGCAAATCATTGGTATCATAAAAGATTACAGTTTATTTCAAATTGTTCGTTATTACGTATTATACAGCAATATCATGTTTCCCAAATCTTGCCACACTATATTACACCATATGCCAGTAAAAAGAAATGAAAAAGGAACAGAGAACAAAAGTTAAATCTCAACGGTCGATTTGGTGACAGGTGGGCATAACTTTGCAGTTTGTAGTGTAGAAGCACTGGGGGACTCAAGTCCGCCGTAGATTTGCCCTCTTTCTCTCGCAGGTATAAGTACGTGCGTACAATATAATCACAGAATTAGAGACACATGGTTACAAAATGCTTAAAACATTAGATATTAGTATTGGTACCTTTTCATTAATCACACTAATTTACTAATATACATAATAAGTTATTATGAAACTAATAACTATTATAATATATAATAATAATAACTATTATTAATAAATTAGTTAAAAAAATAGACTGGGAGGTGGTAAAAAAACTCAATCAGGTGAGTTATGGAAAGTTGACTATTTAATGATCATTATTAAGCATTGAATTAGTTAGTTATACGAAATAAATGCATAAATGCTTTTCGTGTCACGCCTCCCGGTCTAAAAGAACTGATAAAAATAAATCCGATATAGCAAATATCGGCCGAAGGCTCCCGAAATTATTGTAATTAAAAATTATTACATATAATATATATATATACATATATATATATATATATATATATATATATATATATATATATATATATATATATATATATATATATATATATATATATCATAACAGTAAAAATTATAAACACATAGGATACACCTTTTAAGAGCTAATCGCACATTACCAGCACCGCGTTTTTTCATCATTCAACTCAAAAACGATTTGCGACTGTATATATAGGATGTGTATAAATTAGCGGAAAAGCTACACGTGGCGATGTTCAAAGCCTTTTGCACAATTCAAAGCCTTTTGCTTTTTATGTTTTATCAATGTTGGTGATATGCCTACACTATCTGCAATGTTTTTATGTATCAATTTGACTCTCACCTGGACCTAGCCAGCCCTGATGAAGCCTAAGACTGCAGGCAAAACGCTGGCAATGCTTTATGTACGTGCAGAACAAAATAGAAGATTATAAATTGTCCACTCAGAATTTTGCGAAGACCATCGCCACGTGTAGCTTTTCTGCTAATTTATACACACAAGTTATACATTTCTGTATAACGAAAAAATATAACATAAAGTCGAGGGAATTTTCTCTAAAATACTAATAAATAACTTCACTTACAAATGAAATTTTTGAACTCGTGAACACTCGCTAATAAATCGCAAACGATGTAATATATTAACATTTCGATTTTTTTGTATGAATCACTCCCCTCCCCCACAATTTGTTTTAATTATATCTCGTAAGCTTTTTAAGTTAACTCTTTTCTTATATTCTAAACGGTAATTACCAAATAAACTCGTAGATTATAATAATGTCATGGCATGCTAGAAATCCTTTTTATCACCTATATCTTAACGGATAGTTATATAAAAAATAAATATAACACCCTTTTTATAGAAAATTTTACAAGCTATGACTTTTATACTATCTATTTTTTCTTCTTTCTTTCGTAAATCTGCTTGTCTCAAAATAACTAAATTCTTCCTTCTTTCTATCCATTTATAACTTTTCTTCTGCCAAAAAAAGTTTTGTCCGACCAAAGTTTCCTTCATAACTTTCGATCATAAACTTTCGGTACAAAACAATAGTTTTCCGTAAGGCGATGTCGTGTTTTACCGTGATATTGATATACAAAACTGTTCAATATTTCAAATTAACGGTTTTGTAATACATGGGGAATACATTACCCAAAGTGAACAGACACACCATTTATTTGTGAAGCGATTAGACTTATCTTCAACTGTTCCGCCCAAACCTTATTCGGATGATAATAATAATGATAACAATTTATTTACTGCTTCAGATGTGTTACTTAGTATGCACTTAACCATTTATATTTTGAAAACAATCAGTAGAGCTCAACAAACCTTTTCTCAACATCCAATTTTATTTAATAATTCCTATTGCCAAAATGTTGACTGATAATCTACATCTAATAAAAGCATTTATTTACCTACTATTGGCGATGGAAATGAATCGGAGTTAAAAACTAAACATATTTTTTTGTATGAAAATTTATTAAAAAATCTTTAAATTAAATATGTACATTTCATATTAAAATCGAATGTTAATTCCGTCTTGTAGGCTGCCCTCTCCAGTGGACAGCGTGGCCATTTTATATCACAATTTTTTGCCATGATTAGACATATGCATTTGGACCTGACTGTGTAGTTGTCCTCTACGGTCCTCAATCAAAGTCTTTAGTGGTCTTCATACTAGATAGAGTACCCTACTGTATCTTAGTATGGGATTTTCACAGCCTTATATCAACCTATACCGATCACGAGTTTTACGATGAAGGGATGCAGCTTTTAAAGAGTGATATTTGGGGTTCCAACCCTATTCTTCGAATTTCATCAGCACCATGTATTGTTTTATTACATTATATTAAGGTAGTGCGGTGCTGATTATATCCCTTACCGATTGCGAGAGTTGATCAGGGAATTTTACATCAAAGTTCACAATAAGATCACCCCTTCTTGACGGCTCCTTCGGCATTGGCAACCCGAGTCCTTGCAAACGCTTCACCGTATTCGGCGTCACAATTTCATCCTTGAATTGAAGTGGTACCATTTTCTCGGACGACACGCTCGGAACACGAAGGGTGCATCCACATAAAGCCTCTTTCAAATTTATTTTAGCGGTATAATGAAGATCGCTACCCTTTCTCTTGAGATACGGATGAGGTTTATCTCTGATGACAAAGACGATATCTGCTGGTATCTTGCCTATGCCTTGGTCACCCTCCCTTTGGAATGTAACTTTGGTTCCAGCCTTCCAACCTGGTTTCACTTTGATGCTCAAAACCTTATCCTCCTTCTTCGTAGATCCATCCGATTGCAAAACCTTTCTGTTGATCTTCATATTTTTCGTGCAGCCTTTCATGATGTCTTCTAAGGAGACGTACAGATCATAGCTGATTGCTGGGTCTTGTATTTTAGCATTATGGTTAGGCCTGGAGTCAAAATTAAAGCCGTGATTGCGGAAGCCGCAGCCTGGGCCTGACGATTTTCCCAGTCCAAACGGATCATCGTCTTCCATGTTGATATCATTAAAGTTGAACGTCTGGTTGCCTCCCAGATCAAAGAATGCGTTGAAAGGGCTGCTATTGCCGAAGAATTGTGTAAACGTTGCCTTCGGATCTCCTTGGAACGTGTAGTATGGTCCGCCTGGTTGACCGCATCCATTGGGAATTCCTCCTTTTAGGCCGTCTTCGCCGAATTGATCGTAAATATCTCGTTTTTTATTATCTGAAAGGACCTCGTAGGCTTCTGCGACTTCCTTGAAATACTCCTCGGCACCTGGAGTCTTGTTTTTGTCGGGATGATATTTCAGGGCCAATTTACGGTACGCCTTTTTGATGTCATTGTCGGACGCACCTTTGGTTAATCCTAAAGTTTTATAATAGTCTTTTCCCATTGTAACTGCTGTTAGATTATGCAGATTTAAATTACTTGTTCAACTACTTTGCACAAAACGAGCACTGCTCGATAAACTTTCACTGAATAGTTGTATCTGTATCGGAGTATCAGTAGTATAGTGACTGTAGTATTTAGTCGCCGCCGCATTATATGCCAGACAAATGTTCTAGAGCGGACCGACTCGGTCGAGCGAGAATAACCTCGAAGTCTGGGTCCTAACACTTATCTGGAATAATTCTCGAGTTGCGTTCGCTATTGAAGACTAACACGAGCATGGTCGTGTATGGATATTAGCCGACAAAACAGTTGTTGTCTTTAATTGTTTGCTAATATATTTATTGAACACATAACCTCTCTCCGCAATGTTATTGCTGCCAGCAGCAATAGTAATAAAGGCACGTGTTGTTACATAATCATTTGTTGATAATCGGTATTCGGTTTGATACACTGGCATTGTATGGAATTACATTTTACTAATTACAGATTATACAGAGAACACAATTATATAATTGTATCATTATTACATATTAATTAGAAGTACTTACATATTAATAATTAACTACCAAATTAAATAACAAACTAACAATTAGCGGCTATTCGTGATATACATATATACATATTTATTCCAAAACAAAACAAAAACAGTACAGAGTCATCAATAAAATAATATAAAAGAAGAACGGAAAACATCATAAAGAACTTTCCCATTTATACCAATCGAATGAACTGGAATTATACGGTATCACATATTTCCTGAAAATGTCATTAAAATATATCAATGTTTCCTGGGTGTTTATTTGTTTATGGGATACTGTGATTTTAATTTGTCATTTTTTTTAAATTAACATTTATGAGCTTTTGGATGTGTCGTCGATTACTAATATAATAATCGAAATAACAATATTATTACTATTATTATTGTTTTTACTAACTTTCCGTAAACTTTAATGTTTGAGGAAAATAACAAAAATAAAATATATATGATAATTATTTGTTTCTTTCAACATTCAACCTATAAAAAGTGTGGAACTTAAGGAGACTTTAGGTTATAGGTGTCAAAGTCAATGTTACACAACTAAAATTTTTGGTGTACAAACGTTTAAATTAGACTGGTAAACTAACTTACAAATAAATCTAGCTAGGACAGTTATTAAATGGCGTAGTATACTATAATGCAATCAATTGTATACATTCATGTATCGGGTGAATGTATGTAGATGACTTTGATGCCAACTTTTTAGTTGGCAGCATTATTTAACTCACAACTCCTTTAAATTTTTAATTCCGAAAAATTTAAATTGAAATTAAGAAGATATTGGTTACCAGAAAATATCTCTTAGTATATGGTCACACAATGTTCTAAAATACATACATATCTTATAATGTAAAAATAAAATCTAATCTTGTTGCTTTATTTAATCACTTTATTATCGCGTATGTATATATTGTATATACTTAGGTACAGTTACGGCAAAAAAGAGAGACAACTCGAAGAATTTTACTTAATTTGTTATTGCTTGTTTTTAAAAATACAGGGTGTTCCTAAATATCATGTAAATACGAAATACGAAAGGGGTAATTCTTTGGCTTATTTAATGACTAAAAATACATATAAACATGTCCGCAAACGCTTCGTTGCCGATCTACAGGGTGTTGAAATTTAAAGATTTTTTTAGTTTTTCTTTATAGCTCTTGTAGTTTTTGAGATATTTAGCTCTAATTTGAAATATGGGTTACGCTGTAGGACTTACATCATTGGGCATACCAAATGGTTTTAAGAATCTAAAGGGAGATATTTTTTCAGGGGTCGTGCCCCCTTTTCTCCCCATGAACCTTTTTTCGGTGCGACGCTGGTGGATTCTTAAATACAAAATGCATTTTTTGTTTTGTTCTAAAGCATTTTAATCTCTTGTAGTTTTTTCGTATTTACCACCGTTATCGAGAAAAAAAAATAAAAGCTTTTCAGTGTTTCGCTAGATGAAATTAAAATTTTTTAAATAATTGCTCTAGTATGCCTTGGCTTGATTTAGATAACCTTTTGTTTGTATTTATTTTGACATTTTATTCGCCACCAACTGTTAAAAATTAAAACTAGGATACAAGAGCTATAAAGAAAAAACCAAAAAAATCTTGTAATTTCAACACCCTGTAGATCGGCAACGAAGCGTTTGCGGACCTATGTTTATATGAATTTTTAGTCATTAAATAAGCCAAAGAATTACCCCTTTTCGTATTTACATGATATTTAGGAACACCCTGTATACCCAAAAGAAAAGTACTTGTCTTCGAGAAATCTCATGAATTTGGCAACTGTGCATTGAAATCAATAAATTGAAATGGTGAAATGAATAAATATTAATTAAATAACGATCACTTAAAAGAAAATGTGATGTTTAATAAATTCAGTCTCGATTATTAGTTGATTTTCGTCTTGGTTTATGTTTTTTTACTCATAATTTAACGTATTTTTCTGACATTTTCGTTTCAAAATACCACATTACAACAGGCAAACAAACTGTTCCACTTCTTTTTTCTAGTGGCAACTCTACGTATACCTACCTATATGCATTAGTTTATTTTTCACTTGAGTATTTAAAATGTAAAAATAGACTCCGTGGCTTTAGTTATTTACTTATTAAAATTGGTTGAAAATAGTATTGTTTTAATTTATGTGTACATAACGACATAACCTACACTTAATTATTGCATGCAAAATTTTTCGATGTTTGCATTATATTATCCAATTATTATTAGAATAACTGGGTTTACAACACATACACACATAATATTTACATTCATAAAACAACGTACGCGATAGGAACATCAACATATCGGCTGTTTCGACCTGGTGCTGTTTCGGGGTTGTTCTAGTACATTCGATCGCCGCCCGGTACATTCTAGAAACATACGAACCGCACACTATATATGCGGCAGCACCGGGCGGCGTTGTCATTTATAAGCCAGAGACAGGCAGCGATCGATATAGAACTCCGTACCTACAGTTGTTTACGAATCAGTGCGTACAGTATACAGTTAATTTGTGATAATTTGTTTAGTGCAACGTTAGTGATTGACTGATAGTCACAATGGGAAAAGACTACTACAAAACATTAGGAATAAGCAAAGGTGCGACCGACGATGACATCAAAAAGGCATACCGAAAGATGGCAATGAAGTACCACCCCGACAAAAACAAGGCACCGGATGCTGAGGAACGCTTCAAGGAAATTGCTGAAGCCTACGAGGTCCTCTCGGATAAGAAAAAACGCGACATCTTCGACCAGTATGGCGAGGAGGGTCTCAAGGGAGGAATTCCAAGCGAATCCGGGCAACCGCAAGAAGGACAATCATACAGGTATGCGTACCATGGAGACCCAAGAGCCACGTTCGCGCAATTCTTCGGCAACAACAGTCCCTTCCAAGCATTCTTTGATATTGGTGGTGGTGGCGGTGGTGGGAACCGAACATTTATGTTCAACCAACCAGATGAAGGGATAGAAGCCGATGATCCATTTGGTCTGGGCCACGTCGGCCCTCGTAAATCCAAACAACAAACGCGGCAGGACCCAGCTATTGAACATGATTTGTACGTCTCCTTAGAGGACATCATGAAAGGTTGCACGAAAAATATGAAGATTAATAGGAAGGTGATGCAAGACGACGGAAGCACGCGTAAGGAGGATAAGCTATTGGTCGTCAACGTGAAACCGGGTTGGAAAGCTGGAACCAAAATAACATTCCAAAGGGAAGGAGATCAATGTATAGGCAAGATACCAGCGGATGTTGCTTTCATCATCAGAGATAAACCTCATTCTCATTTCAAGAGAGAAGGCTGTGATATCTATTATACAGCGAAAATCACGTTGAAGGAGGCCTTGTGTGGATGTACAGTTCATGTTCCAACCTTGTCCTCTGATAAGATGGTTCCACTTCAGTTTACCAATGTGATTATATCGCCAAATACGGTGAGACGTCTACAAGGCTATGGTCTGCCGTATCCGAAAGATCATACGAGAAGAGGTGACCTTATAGTGAGATTCGATATTGTCTTCCCTAACCATCTGTCAAAGACAACAATCGATATCCTCTCCGACACCCTACCTTAATTTATGATAAAAGACTGTTAGTTGTACGTTTTAGTGCACAACAATAGAATCTGTTCCTATTACCTGGGTCAAGTCATGTGACCAAATCTGTACGTTTTAGTAGAGAGGGGACAACGGGCGAGCATACTCCTTTTCTTACTTATTTCATTTCAAGTTACCATAACCGTTCACTGTTGGCATTTGCATATGTTTATCCATTTCAAACTTATGTTCATACATTTGTATTGTTATTGCATTCCATTATTTATTTGTATAGTAGTGTATTATATTGTATAAACATATATTGTATTTTGATAAAATTTAAACTGAAATTTAATTTTAATAAAGCTATCGTCACGTCGTACTATTAAGTGACAGAATACTGTAAATGCCATTTTCATTCATTTCATTATTACCTACTATTTATAAGAAAATAGCGACTTTGTATGTAGTTATTTATTAAGATGTTGTATTTATTTCGCATTTATGTTAAAAATAAAGAGACTTGTTTTGTTAAAATATACCTGCCGAGTTTTATTTATTCCGAATTAGTCGTACCAATTGTAAACAGTAATATAAACATAAAAATGTTAGTTTGTTTCCATTTTAACTTTTATCTTCATAAAAAAGAAAACCGTAACGGTAAAGATCATGATGATCAAATAATAGTATATTATTTGACGAGCACATAACTAAGGATATAAATCGCGAGCATGAAGTTTATATAAACGAATAAACATGCGAGCGATTTATATCAGTTGTGGGCGAGTCGAATACGACGTTTTATCTACGACTCATAAATTCCATTTTATATCAAATCTTTTAAATGTATTTGTCTTTTAAATGTCATCCACGAAGGTTTAGACTGACTGTGACAGAACATTCGTATAATGATGACAGTTCCTTCAAATAATTAAGTCATTATTTGAACGAACTGTCATTATTATACAACGCTAGTGTCATTATAATCATTGGCGCGTATCATGATGGGGATTATATAGCCATAGATACGTATGCAATGAACTTATTATATGTGAGTCGTAGATAAAAATTCTTAAAAAACGTGTTCCTATAAAGGTAGGTAGAGAGAGACCTGCGCAACATCAACAACAATTGACCAGATTATGTTTGTTTGTCCAAATCTCTTTCTTATACCTGAATTCTAGAATTATCTCGAAAGCTGTTTTAGTTTCAAATAACAAGTATTATTATCCTTACATAGCTACACCACACGTACTTTCATCAGACAGAGTATATACTAAAAAAAATAACCCGCAAATAAAATCAAATAGCTAATACAACCTACAAATTTATGATATAATTGACTAAACGCAAAATCACATATTGTGTCGTTCATATGATTAGACTACATTCATCATCGTGGGAAATAGGATGGGTCATTTGTTCCATGGAAGCATTTGCCTCCTGTTACGCATGCAACCAGTTTAACAAGTTTTGCGCTGTCACAGAATGGCAATAAAATGTGTTTGAATTTATTTGAAGAGTACATAATTTAGATCATAATTCACGATAATACGTTTTTTACTTTATCATACGCAGTATGTAAAGTATTGCAATCGTGCCAAAAAAAATTTTTGAGATTTTAGCGGAAATATGTCTTTTTGGGTCCCCTGAACATTTTTGACCAAGGTACAAAAAAATGTCTGTGTGTGTGTGTGTGTGTGTGTGTGTGTGTGTGTGTGTGTGTGTGTGTGTGTGTGTGTGTGTGTGTATGTGTGTGTGTGTGTACCCGTTTTTGTGGCGACGATTCCGAAGAAACTACTGAAGGTATCGCGACGAAACATCATATTTAGAAGTTTCATAACCAAACTTAGAGCTGAAAAGCTTTCTGTTGAAAAGGGTCCAAAGGAACTGGAGGTTTAGTCCTAGCATTTTTGAAAGATTTTGCAAATAAGCCGCCATTTCTGGAATTTCGTTGAAATAGTTAAATAATAAGTTAAAGATGAGGAAATTCTGAATAATTTATGACTATGACATTTTTTTGTACAATCCATAGTTTAGCTGCATGAGCAAATTCTATTTCATCGAGATCGGTCGTACTGCATTAAAACTAGTAGCCAGGATGTGTCAGATATTTGATTCTAATGACAGTAGGTAGTCATACGCTATTTTTTTTTGAGAATACCTACTGTCAATATAAGCTGCGTTCGGATATTGTACACCGTAAGAGCGCGTTCGGATAATCGGATAGGGTACGGTGAGAGTGACTAACGTCAAACGGCGTTTTTCTGCATATAAGAGAGAGACAGCCGACCCAGGTTATGTGAGCATTGCTCTCCCCATACCCTACCCTGACATACCGTACGCGCTCGTACACTTTTTACACCCAATAACACGTAAGTGTCATTTGGACGGTGTACTCGGGGGTCAACGGAGTACATATCCGAACGCTGCTTTAATCGACATATCTGTCTACTTCTACTTGTTTTATTTTAATGCAGACATAGCCAATCTCGATCAAATAGAATCTCATGCAGCTAAACTATTAATTTTATATATAGTATGATAAAGTCATGTGCCTGGCCACATCAGATTTCTTTTTTTACACTTATGTATACACGAGCCACCTGCCGATTGTGTAAGGATGCAAGTGAATTACACCTATTTTATTATATATTTCCATTATGAGCAAGTGAAATACGACGTTTTATCCACGACTCATAAATTACATTGCCTACAAATTATGTTCATAAATTTATGTGATTAACCGACAGTTGTTTTATTATGCCAGTCCAGGGTTTTATTATCGTAAAGCATCATCTCATCAAAATCACTTGTCAGTATCATGCTAGTTATCGTAAATTATGATTAAAATCGAGAAAATAATACAAAAACCAAAATTCTAGAGTCGTGTTGAATTCAAGAATCGAACCTTCAAAACAAATTTATACTACTAAATTAATTATTTAATTAACAATAGAAAGGCGAGAATATTAATTGAAATTCACTCATTAATCGAGAGAGTATGTTTGAAACCGAAAAGACAGAGTAAAGTGTCAACATCTAAAATTCTATAATCGGGTTCATCAAAAATTATGTTTTTGGCAATTTTTTTGAAATTATAGCGGATGTATAATTGTCCAGATATATCAATGTTCTACAATTTTCAAATATTGCCTTTTCTAAAAAAAGTTCTTATACTATTTGTACATCATTGTATTGAGAGAGAAACTCCTAAATTTAGAAGACAAAAGATATACAGCCCCATTTAAAAAAATGACATTCGTCAGTAAAAAATACTGTGGATAGGAAGGAGGTTTTGGTTCACATCAATAGAATTTTTAACAAAAACCTTATGACAGTTTTTTTTCAGCCTGTATAATACAATCCCAAATTTTTTATGAGTAGGATAATAATAATAATAATATAATCTAATAATGGATAATGCGAATAATGCAACAAATGACACACAGCTATAAATTCTCCGGCACTATTCAGCTCCGTTCTAAAAACATCGCAACTCCGAAACGAAATATTTTGTTTCAATGTTCTTTTTTTTTGCTGGGAGTGGTCAGCCTGCCCCCCACCAACGTCGATCCGTAGTCGCCAGTTATAGGCGGTGTTTAGAGCTCCTGACGTCTGCTATCTACACCGTGCTGCAGTAATATAGGCAAATAACTACATTTCTGGCAATTACGCTTTATTATCGCAATTATAAAGTTTGGGTTAAAATTGTACTTAAATAAAAAATCTATTTTTGTATCGTGAATTGGGCTAGATGTTTTATATTTGAAAAAAGGTCAAAGATGTAGAAGTAAAAAACATTTTTATCTTTCCAAAAAATTATTTTTCGTCTAGCCCAACTCGTTATTTATCTAAGAAGTTACACAGAAAATTTCATGAACTTTGAACAATAAATAAAGCTTTTATTTGAAAACGCGTTTTAGGAGTGGTACAACTGGGGGTTAAACTGCGTTGCGCGAAAGAAAAAGTACAGCATTTATAAAGGATTCAAAAAATTAATCTTTGTACTGCGATAATTTTTTTTTGGTAGTGACATTGCGTAAACTTAAATGCATGTTCACTTTTCACGAATACGTAAAGAAATACGGTAGAAGTGGTAGAAGACAGGTTGCTCCTGTCTCCCAAATATGATTTGTTTACCCTAATATGTAACAAGTATAAAGCAGATTACTTTGTATGATTTTATCAGAATGCAAGAATAAAATGTAGCAAACCGTCTAAAACGCTGATCTACAGTGGCGTACTGACAACTTGAGACCAAAAGTCTCAAGGGTACAAGCAGCGGGGGTTGCAACATCTGTAGGTACCAGTTTTGTATAACATGTTTGACATAAAATATCTAAATTTTCACACTAAAACTATTACTTCTTCTTAATTTTCTAATTTTCATTATCTTTGCTACATCCCATGACTCTCGAAACCTACATCTGCATGCATATAATAAAATTAACTATATAGGTAAAACTACGAGAGCTGAAGGTGAGTCATCGATTCCAGCTGTTATTTTGCTGATACGTTACAGACTATTCCCGTGCGTTAGAAAGAAACAGAGTGCTTTTTCATGCGTCTGTTCTTACGTTTTTAGGCGATGACTCACCTTCAGCTCTCGTAGTTTTACCTATACTCCAGGCCTTACTTTATGGCCTTAGCTTATTTGAAGAGAAAGTCCATAATAATTAATAACCTTCTGATTAAAATCGCTTTTGCTTTATATTATATCCTTTTCTTGAGAAAGCATAGCCTAAGCAGTCTCTTTTTTTGCCCATGGAGTTCCTTAAGAAAGTGTTTATCCTTTTGAGGGTTGAAAAGCAACGTTCTGCTTTAGCTGATGCAAACGGAAATGTTATTAAAATTGTTAAAAGTTTTATAGTTTCACTGAAAGTCTAAGATTATGATTTATTTGTTCATTATGCAATTGGATATTCCGTCGGCATGTACTGCAGGCTTTCCAAGCCTTTCTTTTTACAGTTCAACTAATAAATGTTGAACCGAATTTATTGTTCTATTTTTAATTTTGATCGCTCCTAGATAACTGTTTGTTGGCGCCTAGCTTGCGGGATATTTGCAAACCTGGCCGGAATAAACAAACCGGTCGGTGTCCATGAAATTCATTCGGTAGTGGGCTAGTATGTAGGCGTCGATGCGCACTGTGTCGACTACCGCAGACGTTTGCGGCCTCGCTGCAAACCCCAGGCCGTATAGCCGACTTGCGTTTAGAATTTGCGAGAAAATGCTCGGTATTTTGTTAAATTATATGTTATAGATAGATCGTTGCTGGTTGAATATTATACATTGATCACATACAATTAAACTCTTTTCGTCTCCTTACTTGTTTTGGGGGTTGCGCAAACCTGCCAACCAACGCACGAGGTGCCACTGAACAAGTATGTCCTAATAATGATTTAAATTATTATGAGAGCCTTACAAATTTAACAAAACGATGATTGGCAATATTTATTTGTAAATAGTATTTTGTTTACTTTCTTTGGTGCAAGGTAGAGGTTACATGACAAAAACAAAAATGCCATGAGATCTCCATTACCAATACGTAAATACAAAAATCGCTATTTTTAGGCAACTCCTTCATGTCTTCAATTGTTTATTGATTTGCTATTAAATACGTATGCATGTATTATAATATCTACAAACAATAAATTAAAATAAAATAATAAAATGTTCGAATATATTAGAAAATTGACCATTTTCAGGAGTGAAGACCGAACAACAGTTTCTTCATGTTCGTTATTTGATTTTACAATTAAAAATTCCTCGTTTAAAAATAGATTTGCTAATACGATATGAAATTCATAAAGCAATATAATTGTCGTGTTGAAGCAACACCTCGTTGGAGCCAATGTCGCTCAAGCTTGAAATATCGTCTAGTGGAACGTAAGTCAGCCAATAAATGGCAAAAAGCTTTTGTTGTAAGTTTTTTGGCAAGATTCTTGGTCTGTTGCCTAACAACAGCGCTGTTTTTATTTCGCTCGAAATATCCGCTTACGAGCGGCATTGATCAAAACAAATTATGAATTAAAAGAAACAAAAGTTGTACTGCGAATTTATTCGTGACGACTGTATTTGCATTACATAAAATTGTTGAAATAGCATCTATGTCACCACTATTTTAAGGTTTACTATACTCGAATTATTATTATAGTTATTTTTGTAGTGTTTATTATACATTGATTCTATAACACTGTGACGGTGCTTTGAAATGAAAATGATAATAGTATAATGTACCTTACTATACAGGGTTAGCCAAAATTACCGGAACACCCAAATATTTCTACAATGGTAAAAAATTTAAAAAAAAAATTCAAACAAAAGCTTTTAGACTTTAAACAATCGATCGTTCAAATATATTTTGAATATACAGGGTGTTCATTTTATTATAGAAATCGCGTAAATTTTTTTTTAAATGGGACAGCCTGTATCTTTTTACATTTTATAATTTTAGGACTAATTCTGTACATTGTTTATTAAAATATTTTTTTTATAAAATGCATTATTTTAGAGTTTTAAGCAATTAATTAAAATTAGTCAAAATTACCGCAACACCCAAATAATTCTTCATCGGTAAAAGAATTTCAAAAAACATTCAAACAAAAATTTTATACTTTAAACAAGCTATCGTTCAAATATATTTTTAATATACAGGGTGTTTATTTTATTATGGAAGTATGGAAAACTTTTCCTTTTTCTCATTAAACGTCTTATACACTTTTATTTTTTAGTTCTAAGAATTTTTTTCAAGTAGGTTTTTATAAATTGATTTATTTTTTAATTATCAGCAATTAATCAAAACTCCAAAACATTTATTTTAGCCGAACGGATGAATAATAACAATGTGAAGAAAAAATAACACAACAATTAAATTAAATTTTCAAACTGCCATCCCTGAGCGGCTTGACAATGCCCCAACCTATCAACAAATTCCCGTAAACAGTTGTCTAAATGATCGAAAGTACTCTGAACTTCGTCCACTATCCTCTGCTTCAACGCATCAATATTTTGCGGCCCATTGGTGTAAACCTTGGACTTTAGGTGGCCCCAAATAGAAAAATCCAGTATTTGTAAATCCGGCGACCTAGGTGGCCATTCAATGGACCCTCTCCTTCCAATCCACCTCTGCGGGAAAATTGAATTTAAATAATTCCGAACTTGGACACCGTAATGCGGCGGTGCACCATCTTGTTGAAACCAAATATTATTCAGATCTTCGTTGAGGAGATGAGGTATTACTTCATCTAATTGCTTATAACTAAAAAATTATGAAATTGATAAACAAATTACTCCAATAAAAAATTATTAGAATTAGTCTTAGAATTATAAAATGTAAAAATATACAGGGTATTCCATTTGGAAAAAAAATTTAACCAAATTTGCATAAAAAATGAACAGCCTGTATATTAAAAATATATTTTAATGATAGCTTGTTTAATGTCAAAAACTTTTGTTTGAATGTTTTTTGAAATTTTTTTACCGATGGAGAATTATTTGGGTGTTAATTTTGACTAATTTTAATTAATTGCTTAAAACTCAAAAATGATGCATTTTATAAAAAAATTATTTTAATAAACAATGTCCAGAATTAGTCCTAAAATTATAAAATGTAAAAAGATACAGGGTGTTCCATTTGAAAAAAAAAATTTACGCGATTTCTATAATAAAATGAACACCCTGTATATTCAAAATATATTTGAACGATGGATTGTTTAAAGTCTAAAAACTTTTGTTTGATTTTTTTTTTAAATTTTTTACCGTTGTAGAATTATTTGGGTGTTCCGGTAATTTTGGCTAACCCTGTATATAGCTGCAGCATCAGTGGAAATGGAAACAACCATCAATAAGTTTGACGAATTTGTTTTCAGATGATTTTTGTTAACTGTACATTTGCACTTAAAACCCTAGATTAGGAAAGCGTACGTGCAAGGGCGTAGTTACGGGGAGCAGTGGGAGCAAACTGCATCAGGCGCACGAGTAGAGGGGGTGCAAAATTGGAAGAGAAATAAAAAAACTTTTGTGTAAAAAATTCTTTTTGCCAGAATTTCTAAACAAAACTCTAAGGAACAAAATATTTTGTGACCTTGACGGAACTATCATAATTTTATACATATTACTCCATGCACTTTTAAATATGCCTTTAATTGGACATTAGAAATAACGTGTAAACGGTTCCCATCGATATCGTGTCGGACCAGCGAGTTATTCACGGTCAAAGATGACCGAATTGGCTTTTATTATTGTTCGGACAATGGATCTTTTTCAGGATTTCTAGATCTTATAATTCTCTACATAAAATCTGTATACATCCTTTAAGTACGAGTTGGCGCTTTCAAGTTATACGTCTGAAAATACGTCAAAAGCACGTATAACGTATTTATATGCTGGGTGATCCATTCCGCGTCCTAAGTATTTGAAAACACGATTGAGCATCATATTTAATACTAAGAAGAACAATAGCGTGCAATTAAAACTTGACCATTTGCGAGATAGTCCTTCAGAATGTTAAGAAATGGCTTATGTAATACCCACCTTGGTTTTTACGGAAACCATAATTAGTGTAACTATGTCCTTAATCTGCGTTAGTAAAAGTAATTGTTTTAGAAAAATTCGATAAAATACAATGCCGGTAGTTATATAAAACCCTTTTGTCATTTGAAGAATATTTGGGTTATTTTATTTTATTAGAAATAGAAAACAGCCAGATGTTGACTAATTGTCTTTTTGTCATAAAACTCTAAACAGAGTTTCTCACGGATTTTGTATAAATAAACTCCGTTTATGGTTCAATATGGAATTGAAAAATTGGAATTGAAGGAGAACAAAAAATTTAGAGACCACAATTATGATTGATCAGTATGTTGTCTTCAGAGCAAACGGTTTCTGTAGTTCTTTGTTACGGCATAGGTGAAGTATCGTACCGCCGTGCTATTGAAGTTTTTAACAGAAAATACCCTGAGGTATACGTTTTTGTCAATTGTGTTCGTGAATTGGTTAAAAAATTTCATGCAACAGGAGACGTGAAAAATATCAAGAAAAAAAAGCGAAATGGCGAAGATGGTGCAGGAGCTATGTTAGCTATTGATTCCGTGAACACTTGCCCAAAAAAATCGTTGAGGCAAAGATCTCGAGACTTGAACATCAGTAAAAGCCACCTGCAAAGGATCTTTTCAAATCAAAAATTTCATCCTTATAAACCAGTACTGATACAAACTTTAGTAGAAGGAGATGATGGTCGTACAGAAAAATTATTTTCTCTGGCGAAGTGACGTTGACTACAAATGGAGTTGTTAGTTCACAGAATTGCAGATATTGGTCTCAAGAAAATATAAAAAAGTGAATGTTTGATGTGGGATTTATTACAAGAAAATAATTGGACCATACTTTTTTGACGGTACTGTAAACCAAAACACTTATTTTGATATGTTGGAAACTTTTTTGCTACGTACTTTGGACGAAATCAACTTACAGCTCAGGTGTTCTCACTACACTATCAACACGACGGTTGTCCTGCTCATAGCGCATATCAAGTCAGGGATTGGTTAAACAGACATTTTCCAAGTAAGTGGATTGGACGATTCGGCCACGATGGCCACCACGTTCACCTGATTTACCTGAATGCGAATAATTTTCATGACAATGAACTTGTAGACATTCTAAAATTAAAAATTAGCGAAGCAGTAGACGAAATAAATGAAGAAACAATTGGTATATAATTTGGTATATCGGGAGTTTAGAAGAAGATTGAAAAAATGTGTAGCTGTAGGAGGGGAACCTGTGGAGTAATGTTGAGTAATGTTTTGTTAAATTACTTTGTTAAAAATAAATAAAATATAAAACTTAGAATACAACATTGAAATTTGATATCTGGGCATAAATTTAAATATAAAGCAACTTTTACCTATAACATTATTGTTCTAATTCCGAAAAACCGATAGCTTACTCTTCTGCCTATTTAACATTTTCGTGTTTTCTAACCATCCTGTATGTTAAATCAAAATATTAACGATGGCTTTCGACTTTTTAGGACATCCAAAACTCTTTATAAAGAATGACTTTTTCTCGGGAAATTAAAAATTACGTCCATTATAGTTAGGTATAGTTAGGTCCATCGGCATTGAAAACAGAATCGATTTAGCTATGTCCGTCTGTCTGGCCGTCTGTGCACACGATAACTGCCGTAATTTTGAAGTAATTGATCTGAATTTTGGTATACAAGCTTATCTCGTACAAAGTACGGACAAGTTCGTGAATGGGCAAAATCGGTTCACTCATTCTTTTTATTTAAATATTTTACGGTGGGGGGTATTTTAACTTCGGCCCGGCTAAAGATAATTTTCTTACTAGTTTCCCATAAAAACATGATTACATCCGATAATAAACACAACATCCATCAATAACACAAAATGTATAATCATAAATAAAACTTCCAAAATATATAAATAATTAATTTAACATAACTGTACTATATATCCATACTAAATACTGATTCTTCTTGGTTATCCCAGTTTCCTAAAATATCACTGTAATCAACGTGGCCGTCGACGTTTTCGAACGGATTCACTGTTGGATCAATTTTATCAGTAATGTCATCCTGGACATCATTTTCTGCATTTGCCTTATCCTCGTTGGCCGTTTCGTCAGGTACTTTTTGATCTGTAGCTTCTCGATAATCATCATCAGGTACATCGTCAACTTCGTTTGGAACTACAGCAGCTGGTGTTTCTTTTTTAACTTCAATTTGCGCTTGCGTCTTTTCTTGTACCTCCTGTATGACGATAATTTGCTTCTTTAGTTCCACAAATGCGTTGTGAGCATTGAACAAATTCGTTTGTAGCTCATCTGCAAGTTTTTCCTTTTCATCAGTTGAAATCATGTCAAGAACGTTGGTGACCCATGGTTCGTCTAGTTCGTTCTTTAAAGATTTATTTAAAACAGCAATGTTGTGCAATGTTTTCGCGGCTCTCATCCTAACATTGTATACTTTGTCTTCAGCTAAGTCGCGGGTGATATCCAAGAAATAGACTAATATTAGAAATAGCAGACCTTCAAGGTAGCTTTCTTCATGGTAATTTTGTATCTCACTTTGACTGATTGGGACTATATGTTGATCAGAGCATTTAGTCAGGGCATCCAATGTTTCTTCAGCGTATGTCTTAATATCATCATTGAAATAATTCTCGTCTTCGTAGTATTTGAGGACAATTTCAACCCAATCCATTTTTAAGTTGTCTGTTAATATGGTGTTTAATTTATGGATTTTGTTCAAGACAATCGCAGAGTCTTGATCTTGGATGCATTTCAACTTTTGTAGGTAGCCATCGACGTTCCTATTGTTTGCAGTCGGGATGATTAGCTCGTCCATGCAGAATAAGCAAGTCATTCTGGAGAGGTAGTACTTCTTTGGCATGAACTCCAGTAGTATTTGAATTATATTTGTTTTTGTCCATTCCATGTTGAAATGTTTGGAGAATATGGGAAATGCCAATGGTGCAACTCTCCTTACACCATTGACTTGATCACTTAACAAGGTCAAGTATAATGGTTTCAAGTGTTCATCAAAGTATTCCTTAGTGGAATGTTTAGCTATATGGCTTAATGTAACAATTAAATTCCGTCTGGTTCTCCAAATTGTATTGGAGCTGTTAAGAAGATCCCTCATGAGTTTCTCCACTGTCTTGCTTAAGTCTTCAATACCAATAACGCAAATAATATTATTCAAGTTAGTAATAATACTTTCTTTGACTCTACTTGACTCGTTTGTAATGGAATTTGTAATCATCGGCAGCAAAAAGTCTTTGGTGTTGTCTTCTCCTAGCAAAGAACTTAGGGACGTTATCACAGAGTATAGTCCATCTTGAACATCTTCGACTACATCGTCATCTAGTTCTTTTATTAGTGGGAGAATGTCGTTTTTGATAATTGGGTCTAAATGTTCCTTGTTTTCTGTGGAACCTGTGTAAGATTTTTGTAGGAGTTCGCAGAATCGGACAATGTTCCTCGCCGATATTTCTCTGATGTTCGCTTCTGGATCACGTACCAGCTGCCTGTACATTTCTATGAGGCTGTTGCGGGTCAATGTTGGACCGATCGATGATTGGATCTCATTAATCTCGCTAGCAAATCGATATCGCACTCTCCATGAAGAATCACCTAAAACAGATAAAAATATATAGGTAGGTATAGATCATAGTACACTTTTACAGATTCCTGCAGTACGATATAGGTAACATACATATAACATTATGAAAATTATACCACGTATTCCGCGACAAGCGAGAAGTTGCATTTGTCGCTGGTAGAGGTATACATTGGGTATACATCAAACTCGCAATGATTCCTATTCAAATAAGGAAAACAAAAGCAAAATTGTAGCCATGTACACTTGGCATGGGAACATCAAAGTTATTATTTGTAAAAGAAAAAAATGAAAAATGCATTCTGCGCCTCTAAAATTTATAGTGGCTTGCCAGTGGCGTAGCAATCGGAGGTACAGGAGTGCGCAGCACACGGCCGTAAATTCTATTTTTATTTTCGTTATTTTGAAGCTTTGGAGAAAAGCCCGCTATTTGAATTGAGACGGGAGCCTTAATGAAAAACAATGAAACAATGAAAAAATATAGAGCGAGAAATGGCAAACTTTTAAAATCAATGATCATCGACGACGAAATACAGAATCGTTATATCACTATTATACTTGCAAACACGTGAAAAGCTTGCAAACTGCGGCGTAGCATCATGTTCACCACCTGTCGAGAAATGTGTCCTAAAAGTCGAGATGGCCGAGATCATATCTGTAATACTACTAAAGCAAACGGTCATAATTTTGGTTTAAACTGCGTCGAACTAAAAACGTTGACACATTTGGCCGGTTGCAGAAATGTCTATTAATTATTATCCGCCGATTAAACATATACGATATGTGATTTTTAAAGCTCTTGAGGTAACGGGAACTTGCTAGAGAAGATATTTTTGAACAGTTTAACGAGTCCTACCCGCGCTAAAACATTTGCTAACACTACTGTCGTTTATTGCCTGATCTGAGATAACCTTTTTATTGTTATGACTTTTGAAGAAAGAATTATAGTAAGTAAAAAAATCATGCCATTTTGCATTTTTCAGATTTACCCTAGTGTAGACTGTAGACTCAATATCCCATTTTGGTTTGAGTTTGATGACTGGAGTTTGATTGATGCTTATTAAATAAATTGTGATAGATGAAATTATCTTCTACTTCAACCGTTTGAATAACATGTAGATTATGCAGTACTATAAAAAAAAACAGATAAAACGTTTCTTCCTAACTCCGCAGTAAAAGGAATTACTTAGATAAACAATAGTAAGAACATAATATTTACAGAAAGCGTAATGGATAACATTTCACTCAATCGTAAATTCCCGTTTCGGAGAAATATATTGTATTATTATGTCGATTCTATAATAATATTACATATGTACCTACATACATAAGTTGATTCATTTGAAAAACACAGCAGATATGCAAGCATTCTAGTTCAGATATTAGGAAGCGACTCAGAACTGTTACATACCACATAATGCTTGTAGAGTGCCCATAATATGCGTTTCAATTTCTTCGGTGGTAAGGCGATACGCCAAAGCAATTGCCGTGTTAACAGCCAATAATCTCACAGAATCCTGATCATCCTTGGCCAAATCTTTAAAGCTAGGAATGAACTCATTTTTGATGTATTCCATATCGGCATTCTTTACAAAATCCGCAAAACTTGACGCCGCCGCTCTTCTCACCATTGGCGACTCGTCTTGTAGGAGTGTTGAGAACATATTTCTTAAATTATTCTTTTCGTCATCCGATACTTTCGGGTAGACCACCTACAACAATAGATATTTTACTTTAATATTTTTTTTTTATTATTTAAGGTTATATCTTACTGCAAATAAAGGTGCAGCTGAGCATTTGGATGTGAACCATTCGGCCTCGGCTAATGATTTGATGACTTCTATGAAGTGGTCTTCTAGCTGCATGCCATTCATCAAGGATGCTATGTGCTGTAAGGAAGCTATGGCGTTTTCTCTTGTATCCATGTCATCAGCAGCTGCTAATTTTCCTAGCATAGGAAACAGAATATGGGCAAACTCTGTTCCTCCTATGAATGGGGAAAACTTTCCTAATTGTTCCGCTATAATGGACAAACTTTCATCCGATTTAAAATAAATAGTAGCCATGTACTCTTCTAAATATGGAATCAATTCATGCCTTGTCCTGTCGACGTCTAGTGCTACGGCTACCGTTGAAAGCATTTTCAATGCTCGGCAATGGGTCTGAAAAAATAATTTACATGTTATGGTGAATAATATGTACACTTCTGGATAAAGTACTACTTTCTTATTAAATAAAACAGTTTTGAAACGTTTGACAACAACTATTTTTGGATACAATATTTCGTGTAGGAACATTAAGCTAGCTCAATGTAGTAGATACGACAATGAGCTTAATACACGACATATGCAGTCAGAGGAGCTTTAAATATGGCAGGAAATAAGATTGTAGCAAATCCATTTCACCTATTGAAGCGCTATGTTGGATTGAACTCGAAAAAACAACGGAAAATCGCAATTTTAATCAAGGAGTTGCAAATATAGCAGGAAATAAGTAAATTTAATTTGAGTATCTGAGTATCTTTGGATATCAGTTTTATTATATTGGTTCTCGCGATAATGGTCGAGTACAACCACTTCTTCACTTTTGTCCAGCTGTTAAGATAGTTAGAGTCTTAAGACAGCGCAGAAATGCGGCAAAGATGAAGAGTGTTAAAATCTGACATTGTAGTCGGATGCACTAGAAAATATTTGAATCATATGAACATTATTTAATGTTCAGAAAAATCCAGTAACAAGTTTGATGGTACATGAGTTGCTATGTATTATATATGTTACTGAAAAAGCGCGTTAGTCCTGGGTTTGGCCAATTTGATTTGGTAAATGCCCGAGAAATTGTAATTTGCATTTACTTTAGGGGTTTTACCAACCTACTTTGGTCAATCCTAGGATTTACCTCTTGATATTGGTATAAGCTAGTTTTCATAATTTAGCAAACAAAAAGGTACCTCAAATGTTTTAATAGCTCTGTTCGCGGAAATAGTTTTGTTACGAGTTTGTGTACTAAAATGACATTGTCACTATGAAAAGGGTACGAGAATGATAGCATAATATTGTAATGTTCTCAAACTATTTACTAAATGTACCTGAAAGAAACTATAGTTCCTTTATTTTATTAAATACTACACAACAAAAATACTGTGTAACCAAACATACTTTTTTTTATTTGACAGTCGGTAATATACTAGAAAACTGACTAAAATATAATATTTTCTTTGGCATAGCTCACACAATTGCAGATATTGCACAATCGATTCAATAAATTTTTTAAAAGCTTGGATTTCCATTATTTACACGTGAAATTGTAATAAATACTCGATAGACACTGCTTTTCGTGTAAGGTTTTATTTATACTTAAGAGTGACTAGTTTCGCTTACGCATCATCAGACTCTCTTGTCAAAAAGATAAAATAAAACTGCAGGTATACACTCACACAGTCACACATGTTAAAACTGACAAACAGTATAACATTGTTGTAAAAATAAAATAATAATTTAGTAATAAATAGTTAAATTGTATAAGGGACAATCATTAAGAACGTACTAACAAATAAACAATTTCGAATCATTCGAAATTGCTTAGTGGTAAGGGTGGTAACTAAAAGAACTACATTGCGAGATACAAAGATGAAAAGATCAACTAGAGCTACATTTATATCTATGCAGTTCAAACCTGCGTTTCAACAATGCAGTTTTGAAAAATCGCATGCAGTTTTATGACAATGTGTGCACCATTTACATCTGACCTGTGCAACTTTAATAAATCGCATGGCTTGAACATCAGTGGTTCTTATTTTTTAACAACAATAGTTGCTTTGGGTTGGTAGCAAACATAACCTCCATGCTAATTGCTATTAAATTATTGATTACGCTTTTCTTCCACACACAGTTTTTAAATCACAGGAAACAATAACAAATAACGAAATGCGGAATAGGTTATGTTTCGCGTCTATACACAGTGGTGTCACCAAATTTTCGTTTTAGACAAAAATTCCTAGATTGTTGCTATAAACGCACGCACTTACATATTTAGAACTGGTCGAACTGATCCTAATTCCATGTAACTTGGTAATTTTAAAATGTTTCATAGAGTAAAACAAGAAAATCACATTGGAATTGACGGATTTAATTGTGCGATTGAATTGCACAGAATGAAGTAAAAGGGGCTTAAGGGGGTTGGATTGGAGTTGAAACAACTAAAAACAAAACAACTCGCGCGCATGCTTTATATACGGACGCACGTCACACGTCACACAAAGTAGTACGTCACAAATGTAAACAAAACCAAGTCCGAACTTGCACATAATGCCTATACAACCATTTGAAATATTTATTGATGATATTTCCGATTTAACGGGCTTGAATTAACTGATGATGAATGTAGCGGAAGTTAGTCAATCCGTTAATGGTTTTGAAAGTTAACTTAGAAGTTACTCGTTAATTAACGGATTAACGCTTTTGTGCCCAGCTTTGGTTTTCAGTATTCAGTTAGCTCTGAAGAAATGAGTAACATAGTTAAAAAAATGTCAGCAATTACGAATTTTGACGCACGACATAGCCCGGAAGCAATTTATTTTCTAAATGATTATGGCCGTGAAAGATTACGTACTTATTTAACGATATTATAAAAATAATTAAATCCAAGTAATTCCAATGTGATAGAAACCTAATTTGGCTAAACTACGGTGACCATGATAGCAAGTTCAAACAAACATTTTTTACCGAAGTTTAATAACTTTTCTATTTGCTGAAAATAGAACTTCGGTAATGTGACGTCTTTTGTGATAGTTAAGCGCAAGTATGACATCATGGTCACGTCATAACAGGGTAAATTAATGATGTACTGCCGGAGTGAACTTTGATTAGAATATATATTATCTATATTATACTATAGAGCCTATGCACAATAAAACTTGTGCACTACACTGAGTAGTCTAGTTTCGATCTGAGACTATATCAATTTTAACGATAAACCGCGTTTTCACAGTACCGGAAGTTGGTTTTATCAACATTAATGAATCACGAAAGAATTTGTATTTCACTTGTTTGCATTCGAGATCCGCGCCTTTACACACATGGACGACAGTGTATCAATAATTAAACATAACTTAATACTTGTACAAATAATTATTAGTTTATAATTCATTTCAGGTAAGTTTCTTTGACGCAAACGTCAAAACGTTTCCACATCGCAACGCAACAACCGTAGTGAATAGTGAACATAGCTTATCAGTTATATAAAAACAACATGATAGAGAGTTGCTGTTATTTAGCTGATAATGGGATGATCTAGATTATTTATAAGGTTATTTACCTGTGTCTCATCGTGGGTCTCATTCTTGAACAATTCCAAAGGGTCGATGTCTTGTTCTTCGGCCATTACGTAGGGAACGTCAAAAACGACAACCGATGTCTTACGTATCGAATAAAGAAACGTAGTGTATGGGTGTTAGTATCTTATCTAACCGCGATAAATCTATTTTAATCATTGACATAAATAAAATATGTATTTACGTATTATTAATTGCACTATCTGATAGTTAACCGAACTGGCCGCGTTATTATTCTACAATTGGCACCTAATTAAATCACATATTGACGGAAAGGCTGTCATCACTTCAGCGGCAAAATGAATATTTGAATCAGTCCTTATCAAAACTTATGAACACACTGAAATTGTCAGTAGTATCCGCGGGCGGTATATCGGAGATAACTGAGAGACCT
The DNA here is from genome assembly GCA_963966075.1 of Aphodius sticticus. Taxonomy (NCBI): domain Eukaryota; kingdom Metazoa; phylum Arthropoda; class Insecta; order Coleoptera; family Scarabaeidae; genus Aphodius; species Aphodius sticticus. The sequence goes on from OZ014509.1 coordinate 28,634,693, forward strand.
TTCGTTATTAATTTAAATTTTCTCAATGCCAGTTCGGCGATTTTATGTGTATTGGACACTGGTTGTTTGTCGAGAAACCAATTCGACGCATTCGAACGTAATTTATGTGCTCGAGAGACGAGAGCGCCTCCAACTTCATCATGACGGAGCCAGTTAATAGCAATAGTTACAGATTAGATATAATAACCTATTAAAATTGCACGTAAGCTGAAACAGGTAATTACGATTATGACCTACCGACGACAAATTAATATATCGTCAATATAATATTATGTATATTATTTGACGAGCATATAACTAAGGATATAAATGGCGAGCGATTTATATCCGTTGTGTGCGAGTCGAATACGACGTTTTATCTACGACTCATAAATTCCATTTTATATCAAATATTTTAAATGTATTTATCTACGACTCCCATATAATAAGTTCATTGGATACGTATTCGTGACTATACAGGGTGTCTCACGGAACTGGTACATTAGAAGTTTCTCATGTTCTAGTATTTCTGGAAACTTGAAATTTTGGAACTAGAATTTACTCGATCGAGTTCTTCAGCTAAAATATTCTCAAGTTAACTGTCACGTCCGGTCAGTCGGTATCGTCGGTATCAAATTTGTTATTTTAAATTTCATGATATCATTTTTATTTTATTTTTGTTTCCCTATACCTAAAGATCACCATTTTTGAGTTTTTTTTGATTTTACTAATTTCTTGGTGATTTTCGGGGTTACGTTTAAAATTGAATATCTCGGTTATTATTGAAACTAAAAGTTTCATGATTGGTGGTCCAAAACTAGAGACATAACCAAATAAATCGATGTTTAGTTCATCATGATTGCTTATACAGAGTGTTCAAAATTTACAACACAATAATTGAATTTTCAAACGAAAAAAACTCATTTTCTTTCTGATGGAACACCCTGTATACCGATACGCCATTTGATAGGAAATCTTATTTCCTATCAATAAATATTAGGGTTCCCTATATCTTTAATAGTTTTTGAGATATTGTCAGTATAAAAGAATGCATAGTAAATACAAAACGATTTATTCTTCATTTATAGGAATGTAACAAACAACTTTGGAACAGCAGGAAAACAAAAATATTGAAAAGGTTTGTTAAAGCTAAAATAATATATTTGGGATATCTAACCTAAATTAAAACTTAATTATGTTGTTCGAAATGCTGCCCGTTCTGCTCCAAACATTTTAAAACTCTTCGCTGTACTTCTGTCATCGTCGTTCTTCGGATTTCTTGTCACTGAAGTCCATTAATGGCGGCTACTACTCTGTTAGTCAATTCTTCTCGAGTATTAACTGGTGTGGAATAGACCAGACTTTTCACATGACCCCAGAAATAAAAGTCTAATGGTGTTAGATCTGGTTAGCTTGGTGGCCACCGCCAGGGTCCCCTATTTCCTATCGTCAAACATCTGATTAAGTTGAATGGATACCACATGCGAAGAATGTGCAGGTGCACCATCCATTTGATAAAAGCAGTGGCGTAAAATATGAAGGGGAAGAATTTCGCAAAAATTGTTCACACAAAATTTCTAAATATCTATCACTATTAGTATTTTCGTTGTAAATTTGGTATCTAATTTTGTCCCCCATTATTAACTGGGAGTATTCAAAATGGATTTAAAGAAAAAGTGACAATATCTCAAAAACTATTAAAGATAGATATAGGGAACCCTAATATTGATTGATAGGGAATAATATTTCCAATCGAATTGCGTATCGTCATACAGGGTGTTCCATTTGAAAAAAAAAAAGCTTTTTACGTTTGAAAATTCAATTACTGTGTTGTAAATTTTGAACACCCTGTATAAGACATCATGATGAACTAAACATCGTCTTATTTGGTTATGTTTCTAGTTTTGGACCACCAATCATGTTTCTAGTTTTGGACCACCAATCATTTCTAGTTTCAACAATAACCGAGATATTCAATTTTAAACGTAACCCCGAAAATCACAAAAATATTAGTAAATTCAAAAAACAGGATGTTACATTTGAAAAAAAATGAGTTTTTTACGTTTGAAAATTCAATTATAGTGTTGTAAATTTTGAACACCCTGTATAAGATATCATGATGAACTAAACATCGTCTTATTTGGTTATGTTTCTAGTTTTGGACCACCAATCATGTTTCTAGTTTTGGACCACCAATCATTTCTAGTTTCAATAATAACCGAGATATTCAATTTTAAACGTAACCCCGAAAATCACAAAAAAATTAGTAAATTCAAAAAACTCAAAAATGGTGATATTTAGGTAAAGGGAAACCTCATTAAAAATGATGTATTTTGATACGTAGAAACCAAAAATAAAATTAAAATTATATCATTCCATTTAAAATAACAAAGTTGATACCGACTTCCGGTGACCAGACGTGACTGTTAACTTGAGAATATTTTCGCCGAAGAGCTCAGATCGACTAAATTGTAATTCCAAAATTTCAAGTTTCCAGAAATAGTAGAACATGAGAAACTTCTAATGTACCAGTTCCGTGAGACAGCCTGTATAATCCCCATCATTATACACGCCAATGATTATAATGATACTAGCGTTGTATAATAATGACAGTTCGTTCAAATAATGTTTATAATGATGACAGTTCCTTCATTGTTTGAAGGAACTTTCATCATTATACAACGCTAGTGTCAACGTTTTTCAAAACCTACGTCGATGACAGTTATGTCGTTATGTGACAGTTCGCCTCGCCATCATTGAGAATAGTATATTATTTAACGAGCACATAACTGGAATATAAATCGCGAGCATGAAGTTTATACACGAGCCGTAGGCGAGCGTGTAAACATGCGAGCGGTTTATATCCGTTGTGTGCGAGTCGAATACGTTTTATCTCCGACTCATAAATTGCATTTTATATCAAATATTCTAAATGTAATTGTCATTGATGGCGATGCGAACTCTCACATAACGGTCATCCACGTAGGTTTTGACAGACTTTGACACTAGCGTTGTATAATGATGACAGTTCGTTCAAATAATGAGGTCATTATTCACATCTATATAGCTATATAGCTCATTAACAACCACAAAAATGCCGACAAAACGAAAAATCTACTTGTCTCTTACTCTGCCTTCTTCAATACAATACAAATACGATACAAACTGCACCACATCCACACATTCTACAAGGTGTTTTATCACATTGATACTTTAAGCAGCGGCAATTAAATGATCCGTAACTCTTAATAAATCACAGATTTATTTTTATGGTACAGAAAATTCACCGACGTCGGATAAACACACATAAGCATACCTACTTTTAGAAATAATACTTCATATTATTGCAATAAATCATCTTTGTTTTACAAAAAACCATAAAATACGGCAATAAAAGTTGTATCTATAAAATGTAGGCAAACATGAATAACTTTTGATCTCAGTGAAAATTTCCCAACACTTTTAATATAGTCGACCGTGTACTGTGTATAGGAACCACGATATTCCAAAAATTTGGCAACGGTTGCGTCGTTGTTCCCCTACCTAACGTAATAAAGATTGTCGCTGTCGTCGCTATTTTTAACCGCCGATATACAAAATTAGATGAGATTTCTATTAATGCCCGTTCATTTCGTTTTCTATAGAGTTATCTTGCAATAATTTGGCAATAACTAAGCGCTCTGCTCTCATGCGTCCCTTTCCGGAACCTTGACATCCTTGCAAATGCGTAAAGGATGTTCACATTGTGCTGCTTTAATTATGTCATAGTAATTAACTCCTTTTAGTTAACTTTAGTCGGATGAACAATAGCATAGTTCTGGTTTGTTCCTGTTTTAAGTACAGCCTGAATCACTTGTTGGGAGTATAGTAATTACAAAATCGGAAGCATGCTCAGTAGCGGATTACCCATGAGGCAATGCGGCACGAGCCTAGGAACCCCTGGATCTGAGGTCCCGGCCAAGATATTTTCCCATAATGTTTGAAAGATTAATGTTTTTAATTATCGTGCAGTCCATTCCCTAAATCTTGTGGGTCAAACCACAGGGAGTGTTTGTGTGATGTTTTGGCCTATTCAAAAACTATATAATTTTGCGTCCGGATCTACTTACAGATCTTTAAAATAAAATTATAGCTATTTCTGTCATTAAATTTAAAAAAATGTAGACCGAAGATATTTGCAAGATACTGGCGAACTGGAAACAGAGTTAACATCATATTTCAAAAAGATGCAATAATATTGTGGGATTATAATAGGGTACCTAAAGAAATTCGAAAAAATTTTGATGAAAATGAATCAGAAGGAACACATTTTGGAGTCCATCAAGATTTAAATTGCCGTCACGCTTTCCCTTTATGCTTTACTAACCAACTAGTCAAAACATATTCAAGCAATCTGGAAGATCTTTTAAGAAATTAACCAATTCATTTTAATCAATCATATTAATGTCGTGCTTCACAGTGAGGGAAAGGGAAATACGAAGGAAATATCATAGATATGTTTAAGCAAATTTTTCTGATGAAATGCGTGAAAAATCTTAAAATCTTAAAAAAACTTTTTATTTGAATGAAAACCCTGAATATTATAATAATATTATAATTATTTTATATTTGAATATAAAAAAATATCAATATATGTCACGAAGTATATTTGGTTGCCAATCTTTATTTTGAGCGCCACCTTGATAAAAAATCAAAAGTAGGCTTTAATGCCTAGGTGCCCCGACTATCCTTAATCCGCAACATTCTAGAAAGAAGCTTTGACGTGTGCCTCCGTAGCTCCATATTGAATTATATCCACTTCTTACAAAGTCTGCTATTTTTTAGCTATGATTACAAAAACAGGTGTAAATGAACATTTTATGTTGGAATACATAAATTAATATACTAGTTGTTGGACTTAAAAAGTAGCAGATCAATTGATTAGTTATAGAACAGTTCCCCAAGTTCATCAATTTATTATCAATAAATTATTAAAATAATCCCGGGATCCTGGAAAACCGTGGTTGGAAGCCCTAGATAACACCAAAAAATAATAAAAGTAAAATAATTTCACAGTTTGGCTTGTAGTAGTACAACAAAAAGTGAATTCCAATGAAATCCATTGATTATTTAAATGAAATAAATACATACATAGAAAAATAGTAAAAATAAAATAGCTGCCGAAACCCGGGATTGAACCGGGGACCTTTAGATCTTCAGTCTAACGCTCTCCCAACTGAGCTATTTCGGCTCTGTACTTTTAGTGCTGGTAAACTGAACTAAAGTGCAATAATTTCATTATTTACAACATATCAAGCAATATTATGATCATTGTTCTATAATAACTCAAATATAAGCAAATCTTTGAAAGCTCAAACAAATATTAAGTTTATAATTATAATTTTTGCGGGCGGAAGCTTTAACCAATAAAACTTCACAGAGCCGAAATAGCTCAGTTGGGAGAGCGTTAGACTGAAGATCTAAAGGTCCCCGGTTCAATCCCGGGTTTCGGCAAGAAATTTTTTGTTTTCTTATTAATCATATTACAAAGAAATAATAATGATGTATTCAATAATTCTATATATACTGTGTGTCCCCGATGGACCTAACTATACCTATAATGCACGTAATTTTTAATTTTTTCGACAAAAAGTCATTCTTTATAAAGAGTTTTGGATGTCCTAAAAAGTCGAAAGCCATTGTTAATATTTTGATTTATCATACAGGATGGTTAGAAAACACGAAAATGTTAAATTGATTGACGAGTAAGCTATCGGTTTTTCGGAATTTGATCAAAAATGTTATAGGTAAAAATTAATTTTATGCTCAAATATCAAACTTGAATGTTCTATTTCAAATTTTACATATCGGACCAGTGAAAAGACATTACATAAAGGTGAACAAAAAATTTAGAGACCACAATTATGATTGATCAGTTGACAGTAGTAACAGCGTATCCAAGCAATTTGTTGATAGACGCTGATTGAAAGTATGTTGACTTTAGAGCAAATGGTTTATGTAGTTCTTTGTTACGGCATAATTAGCTTGTTACCACCCTGCTATTGAAGTTTTTAACAGAAAATACCCTGAGGTATACGTTTCTGTCAATTGTATTCATGAATTGGTTAAAAAATTTCAGGCAACAGGAGACATGAAATGGCGAAGATGATGCAGGAGCTATGTTAGTTATTGATTCCGTAAACACTTGCCCAAAAAAGTCGTTGAGGCAAAGATCTCGAGACTTGAACATCAGTAAAAGCCATCTGCAAAGGATCTTTTCAAATTAATGATTTCGTCCTTATAAACCAGTACTAATACACACTTTAGTAGAAGGAGATGATGCTCGTCATTTAGAATTTTGCCTATTAATGGGAGAACGAATTATGATAATAGATTTTTCTACAGAAAAATTATTTTCTCTGACGAAGCGACGTTTACCCAAATTCGGAAGTTTTGTTAAATTACTTTGTTAAAAATAAATAAAATATAAAACTTAGAATACAACATTGAAATTTGATATCTGGGTATAAATTTAAATATAAAACAACTTTTACCTATAACATTTTTGTTCTAATTCCGAAAAACCGATAGTTTACTTTTCGGCCAATTTAACATTTTCGTGTTTAAACCATTTACAAAGCTATGGTGCACAACTCTTTTTGGAACGCATAGTACCACAATAACAATAACTTAATAGTATAACATCACGTGTCCTTTTAAAAATATTCACCGATGCTGTTGAGGTTGCCTAGAATAAACTGTAAGTAAAATAATTTCACAGTTTGGCTTGTAGTAGTACAACAAAAAGTGAATTCTTCATAGCAGTGTATTTTACTTCTATCTTGATAGATAGAAGTAAAATATTTGAACAGTAATAAGCAATTTTGAAAAACCAATTAGAATGATAGAATGGCCTGTTTTTTTGCAATAATTAAATACCATTTAGCAGTCACTGATTTCACTCATTACAGGTTGAAGTTCTAGGTTCAAGCTTTTATTCTAGCCCATATTCTACCCTAGAAGCTTCTGTCAGTTTGCGTCAAGGTTTTAAGAGGACATCAATTTTGATGATGCTTGAATGAAACCTTGAATCTTGAAGATTAAAATAATAAAGCGAAAAACCGTGTCACAACTCTTTGATGTATTGTGCTAAGTGCGGTCTCAAAACTGGAGTTACAGGTTACACTTACAGGTTAAGGTGATGGGGAAGAGCATGCGCAGTTACGTGAAACTGGGTTAGAAAAAAGACTAAGTTGCGTTCAAATCCCGCGATTTGAAAAAAGAACTAAAAGTTAAGAGACAGCATCCTAGAAGAGACAGCTCAGTCTTTAGAGAGATTGGAACTGAAATCCACAAAAATATTGTTCTTATTAATAAGCATGATATGCTTAACATATTGAAACGAATCTGTAAGATTAACCATCAATTTGAATCTGAAATCTTAAAACTAAGTACTTGTCTCTAATAGGCTATCCACTGATGTCCTATATTTACTTTGTCCTAAACAAGAAGCACTAAACTTCACTCACTGTCTCTGCTTTTTATATATTTAACTGGTTTACTAGTTCGAAGGGTTTAGTTCCTTTTAGTCTTCTCACTAGATTCTAATTGTCCAGTAGCTGCAGGGCCTATACGTCTCTTTTTATCTCTTGGATGACTTGTGGAACACCAAGATCATGGCGCAGCTCACTGTTCCTTATGTACCAAAGAGCGTTAACCATATTCCTTAATACCTTTTTTTAGAAAGTCTGGATTCTATATTGGACTGTTTTAGCGCAACCCCAAAGTTGGATGCCGGATAACCAAATCAGTTTTAGTACTTGGTTGTAAACTTGTAGTTTGTTCAGTACCGAAAACTGAGAGTTCCTTCCTAAAAGCTAGTACAGTTCTCTGTATTTGAAGCCAAGCTCAACTCTTTTCTTCTTAATGTGTTCTTTCCACTTTGTATCTAGAGTCATACCCAAATACTTCGCAGTGCTCGCATATGGAACTATGACGACTATGACGTCGTAGTCTTCACATGAAGTATGTCCTCGATTCTTTTGTTTGTAAAGTTAATGTGGACAGATTTCAGTTTCGTGGACTTTTCAGGGCGTTGAGCTTGTATTTTATTGTATTTTATAACTAGCTTGTTGAAGATTCGTAGTAGATTCTCCAACAGTTGATGTCTGCGAAAGTGGCGACTGTTACTTTTTCCAGCTGTGATAGGTCACTTCTATATAGTAGATAGAATGTTGGTCCCTACCCTGGGGTACCCCGGATTTTACTTCGTTTAGTTCCGAGTATTCATCGATCTGCTTTATTCTGAGAGTCTATCTGATATACGTTAGCAGCTCGACGTATTTTAAAGGTAGTTTAGTTTGCGTGTCAATCCTTCGTGTCAAACTTTATCGAAAGCTTCTTGTTACATCAAGAAAGATTGTTGAGCAAATAAGACTTTCTTCTAATGCTTTCTCTATGATATCTGTTATTCAATGTACTTGATCTATAGTGCTGCTTTTCTAAAAAACTGGTGATTATGAATTAATTCCTTTCTATATTGACAGATTTCAATATCTTTAGAAGCAGAGCTTTGATATTTTTGGTAAGAGTGATATGCGTTATGATTTAGCCTCATTCGGTGGTTTGCCCAGTATTGGTATTATGATAACTTCTGCTAACTTCCTGACATGTGGCATTGTTTTTGAAGTGTCCCAACAAAAAATGAAAAGTTTTGGGAATTACATGAAACTTTGGAGAATTGTTGTACTCTGTAACAGTAACAAATCACTAAAATATTAACTAATTGAAAAAAAAATTGTGGAAATTAGTTGAGGTTGAAGTTTGGACATTTTGAGTGACACGATAATTTTTAAATTGGTGTCCAATAAAACTTTATAGATTTTATTTTTTATTTAGTGCATTTTAAAGCTTTTTCCTGTACTTTTTAGAGTGTACAAAAAAAAAATACAAACATAATTTGACACCTTTTTTCAACAAGTAATTTCTCTTTTTAATTTTTTTAAATAGTTTAATTCGAAAGCTGACATTTTTTCCTATAAAATAAGTAAAGATGAAAGTGGGACAAAAGTGGGTTTGGGAGGAAATTAATAACTAAGTAAACGGAGCACCCGCGCTACATACGCCATACTTCAGTACATTTTATAACATGTTTCATGAAGGTAGGTCTGTTTCAAGTCGAACTGCTTTTTCTAGTATTGTGTGTGTTTTTTGTATCTTTATATGGTATTTGTGTTGCTTTTCTTTCTTCTTGTTTCTTTTTCTGCCTGAAATGGAGCAAATAAAAGGGGACTTCGATTTTCATATTTGGAAGAATAAATGCATAAATACTTTTAGAAACCTTGGACACACATCATCGGGTTTTCGTGGTATATCACTTAAATTACAAGAACAGTTTCCGTCTACCGGGTGAACCACGCCATAGGTACTCCCGTTTATTTTTTTTGTTTATAAAGCTGGACGAAACTTCGGAAAGTGTTAATAGACAAAAAATGCCATTCTTTGGGGTACTCTTGAGGCTAATATGACTTCCGGTTTTTCCGGAAATGACGTCATCATTGAAATTTTAAATGGCACCCTATATTCTTTGTGTGATATTTTCAATCAGGATGACATTCTGCACACAAAAACATATCGATCGTCAATTTTTATCACCAAGGCAACGCACAAATTCCTTTTTTGTGTATTAATCTAGGCGGCTATGATTTGGTGAAAATAGTCGAAAATTGTCGCATAAACACTAACTATATCATCGAGCTTATATGACTAGAGGGAGCGTGACGGGCTTTGTTTGTGGCCAAAGATAATAAGGTCGAAAGTCGTATATTTTCTCGTTCCCAATGTAACGCACCAATGAGCGGTCAGATTAAACTGGCGGCTATATGTCAAATTTGAATTAGGTAGTCGCGTATGGCGTGAAAGGTAACCTCACAAAATAAAAATCCTTTTCTGTTTTTGAATGTACATACATTTGTAGTACCTGTTATAATTGTGACATTTGTTAAAAAAGCAATTCAACCATCCAAGAGCAATTAATTCGCTATTCCAGTTCTCTGCAAAAATCTTTTTGAGTGACGTTTGTTCAACTTTTATATAGTAACAACAGAATCCATTTTTTTATAGGTTTGGACAAAATGTATTCTCGCATGTAAGATTTTATTTGTTTCTGTATAGCTTGACCAGCGAGTAGTTGCATCGAGAGCGTTGCGCAGTACTCACGTCACGTACTCATTATATTTACGCTCTGCGCACCGCTGTCGAGTCAAGTTTAAGTTGGTTGTACTATACATGATTTGTTTATTTTCTTTAATAGGAATATGGGTAATAAACTACAAGCAAAATACAACTTATAATAGGAAAAAATTTTATTTGAACATAATTTAACTACTGGTTTTTAAACAAAATGGTCTTGGTGTAAGAACTTCGAACTCTTTTTTCTGATTCTAATAACATGGTTTTACACAAATAATGCTCCATTAATGTTGATAAATTGCACACTTTTTGTCTTAATCGCATGTTGTAACAAGACAATTGGCGAATTCGAGCAATTTTCTTGCTTATGGTAGTTCTTACTAATGCTAAAACTGCCCGTGCTTGAGGAGACGAAGATAAGTCTGAAGTATGTACGTCACCCATATATCGAAGATTGTACCTACAATAAAATAACGTTAAAATATACCTAAAACAAAGTTACATATTACATAAATTTTCTCCCTTTTCTTGGCAGTGCTGAATGATGTTCTGTTGGTGTTGCGCTGTGTGGCACTTTCAAAGCTCGTAGCCGTGGCAGTGATTGTTGACTCCGTGTGTCCACTAGTGTCTGCTACAACTGCATCGCTCATACTATCTGTGTCCGTATTTTCATTTGGTAGATCACTCGTAACAAAAATACTTGGCACCGCACTACGGGAGAGTTATGGTCTTCCGTCTTTTCCCAGTTTATAATCGCTATTAGAAAAGTGTCTTGAACACAACACAGTTGTTTTAAAACCCCGACTTTTTATAGGTATAGCTTCAATCCGAGCTTGTTTTGAGTCTTGAACTGTTGGAAATCTACGAGAAGGTATATGTTATAATTTAATATTACTATATTGCGGTAATAAAGGTCATACCTGTGACACGTTATATTTTTTTATGCTGCCTTTTTACAAAAGCAGCAGTTTCGCCCCATTGTTACCTCTTAACCATCCAAGCACAGCATCCAAGGTACCATCTACATGCAGTCATGCATCTACATAGGTAAACAAACTCATAACCTCGATGTAAACATATGTTCAAAATAATGGCGGTATCTAGCATCTGTGCGCATGCGCGAACAATGTGCACGAGAATCTACACGAAATTCGACCTTATTGACAAGGTATGTTTGGCCAAAACAAGCCAATGCATTGGGATAGGCCGTACTCCGTCTAGTTATAGATGGTCTAAGAACTATATCGACTTTGACCGACATTGGATTACTGGCGCCCTCTACCGTGGTTTAATTGGTTTTTGACCAGTGAGTCATTTTTTTCATTTCATTTCAGTTCCTGATACAGCTCCGTCTAATTATATCGTTCCTTCTGAAATTGACATTTGTAACAATGAGTCGGAAATCGAAGAATCTGCTCATAATATTATGATCAGATTCTTCGAACAACATCCGTGTCACTCAACACGCCCAAACTTAACCTCAACTAATTTCCACAATTTTTTTTCAATTAGGTAATATTTTAGGGATTTGGTACTGTTATAGAGTACAACAATTCTCCAACGTTTCAAGTAATACCCAAAACTGTTCATTTTTGATTGGGACACTTCAGAAAGAACGTCCCCCATGGGGGGCGTATTTTAATCTGAATGATGCATTTATTAGATACGTCAGCTCAACAATACAACTTTCTTAGGTAATTGTTAAAGAAATGACAAGATCACATCCAGAGCCATCAGCCTTCTTTGGATTCAGGTTTGTTTTGATTTCTTTGATGACTTCCTTTGGAGTAACTAGCTGAATGGCTTCTTCTTCATAGGTTATAGCTTCCTTAGTAATTGGGTCTGATTCGATGTTGTTGTGCTGGAAGATTTCGGTTAGATGTTCTGCGAAAGTTGTATCCTTCTGTTTATTGTCTCTTGCCCAAGTGCCAGTTTTTCGTCATATAGGTACGACATGCGCTCAGACAGAAAATGAGCAAGAAGTTAACCCTTAAATGCATATGGTTGCAGAACTGCAACATATTTATTTTTCCTTATAAACATGGCTCTACAAACTATAGAAATGTTTTCCACCTACTGTTGCATTCCTACAACATACTTTTGTCAAATTGTTTAGCAATCTATATAATTTTATATCTAGGGTTATTTGCCTTCAGTTGTCAAAGTTAGCGGGACGCGTCATCGTAACCTCTCTTACAAACTGAAAAAGGAAGTTGTTATAATTGTTATTATTTGTAAAATATAATGGTAAAATAAAATTGTAGGGGTTGATTTAAAGTTAGTACTATAGTTTATGACATTTAATAATAGATAAAGATGTTGCGTTACAAAATTTGTTTGTTGTAGTTCTACAATATTATGCGTTCAGTGCAGAATTTGTTTTATGTATTTGACATATGATAAAAGATAAATTTGTGATATAAAAATGTGTTACGAAATTTGTTTGCTGTAGTTCTACAACATTGTGCGTTTAGTACAGAATTTGTTTTATTTGACATTTGTAATAGGTAAAGTTGTCATATAAAGATGTTGTAGTATAAGGTTGGTTTGTTGTAGTTCCACAACATTATGCGTTCAGTACAGAATTTGTTTTATTTTTTATAGTAGCTAAATGTGTAAATATCTGCTACGAAAGACAACAACAGTATTTTCTATAATTACATATAGTTTTACCTAACTTTTAAGGATAAAATGTGGCACCTTAGAAATCCTTACGTGAAAAACAAAGCGAATATTTGGCCATGATTTGAGTGAAATTAGTAATCTTAGTGATCATGAAGACTTCTCTGACACCAATAGCTTATTAGATGAAATGAAAAGCTCCTTTAACCCTTAAATGCATAGGTTTTTTGAAAGTTTAAAATTGAAGTGAAAAAAATTATTTTACGCATTTTTATAAGTAGCTAACACCTAGCGGATGAATTAAAAGGGTATTTTATTTTTTCAAGGAATTTAATGCAGATATACAACATTGTGCGTTATGATATATAATACTTATAGATACTGCTGTTCTATATGAAACATTTTAAAACAATTATTTATCCCAGTACAAGTTTAGCCCACATGTTTGTCCTAAAAACCATCTTTCAAACTTGCACGTTGAGATGGTCCACCCTTCTTTACCATCACTTCTTCTAGGCTGATTAATGAGGGGTTCTCTTTTTGCTCTGATCGATTGTCTAACTCGACACAGTTAGATCTTGAAACTTTGCAGGTTTATTTAATTGCTACAAGCATGTTACTGCTTATGTTATCCTCAGTGTAAGCAAACTAAAAAGCACAAGAAAACAAAGACAACCAATGCCACAAGTAAACGTCTTTAAGAAAACTTAGGCCGTCTGCACATGGGGCAACTCAAAATAAACTGTAGTAGCGTGGATACCAGGAGACTGCGCGACTAGGCTACCGGCATGTATATTTCAATGACTCAACGCACACGGAGCAACCCGAGTATCGGCGACTGGGAGACGACGCGATTCGAGTAACAGAGACCTGACATGGGTCGCGCGTTGCCCAGTCTCTTCGTGACGCGCTTATATTGATACCTGACAGCACTGAACATGGAGCACCAGTTGAACTTAAAATCTGTGTGTTTGGCAGAAAAGTATAATTGTGCTGAACAATTATAAAGAAAAGGGCTACACAACAAAATATGTAACGGACAAAGCTTGGAGTGACGTGGGAAAAGAAGTCAATGTGCTTAATATCCGTTCCTCAGCACTCACGCATTCCGTCATGTTGGTACTTTCTTTATGTACGCCAGGGGAAAAAATCGCACTAATTCTAAATAACTCTGATTCGACATACGATAGAAGCTTAAAAAATAACTATCTGAAATGAATAATCGGCGGTGTGAATTTCTTTTGATATATGGGAGGACCTAATCTTCTTTTTATGCAATTTGTTCTGCGACGATATAGTAGTATAGTAACAAATCCTCATCACTGAAATCATTATTATTGTAACGCTGCTACTTGTAATAAAACACAGGTTATCTACTCAACTGTTTATTCGGGTATCCTTCACCCCAATATATACATGGGCCGGGTAAGCTGGCCAGCATATGCGCATTATATACATTCTGCAAATGTTCTGTTTATACTTAATCCTAATACATCACATCTCTCCCACTTTATATTGACAAACTATTTACATTTATTTTATTACTAAATAATAAACACTAAGAACCCCACATAAAAACTAACATTTACCAGTAGTAATTTCGTCTAATAAGCGAACGGGCGGATTAATTGCGCTACGACGTCTTAATTCCATTGTGAATTTACCCTCTTTATTAACATTTTCAACATTTTCAACATTTTCACCTTTTTCTTTAATTGAGACCACAGACTTAGGTAACAATTGTAGTGTTTTCCTTAATTGATTTACATGACGCTTCCATAACACCTCTAAGCCTGGAATCTCAATCATGTAGACAGTACACCCTAAACATTCTCTAACGGTACCCGGTATCCATCTAACATTGTTATTATTTCTATAATCTTTGACAAGAACTCTTTCCCCTTTATAAAATTTTATGTTGCGCTTACCCTTATAGTACTTAACCTGCTTTTGCTGATTCATGCTGACTCTGTTCTTTACAACATCTGCTGTATTTATTTTGCTCTCTGTATCAGGCAAAAGCAAGTCGAACCGGGTCCGCAACGATCGGCCGAACATTAGAGTAGCTGGGCTCACTCCCGTGGTGCAGTGGGCGGCATTGCGGTAATCAAACAAAAAACGACATACAGCCAATTCCAAATCCTTTTTACCATATATTGCCTTTTTCAGGGCATTTTTGATGGTCTTAACCGCATTCTCAGCAGCGCCGTTAGACTGAGGATGGTATGGAGGTGACGTTTGGTGGAGTATCCCGTTTTTCTTAAAAAAAATTTCAATTTCCTCCGAACAAAAATTCGCTGCATTATCGGAAATTACGCACCGAGGCAACCCAAATCTGGAAAATATGCTCCTTAAGGCCGTTGTTACAAAGTGTGAATTTGGAGTAACAGTTTTAAATACTTCAAGCCATTTCGTGTGGGCGTCCACAATAACCAAATAATATTTCCCCTGCAAAGGCCCCAAAAAATCTATATGTAATCTATCCCACGGTTTTTCTGGCCATGGCCAAACCTTTAATTCATTTTTTTGGGGGTTGGCAAACATAATTCTGCATACCTCACATTCCTGTGTTATTTTCTCAATGTCTTTGTCTAATCCTGGCCACCAGAAGTATGACCTTGCCAAATTTTTCATTTTAAATGTTCCCAAGTGGTTCACATGCAACTGTCCCAATATTACTGATTGTAAGTTTGCTGGTACTACAATTCTATGATTCCACAATAACACATCATCCTTTATTTGTAGTTCCAAGCGCTTCCCAAAATACTGTTTTACCTTCTCATTTTTACCACATTTCCAACCCTTATTAACCAAGGCCATGACTTCCCTTAACTCGTCATCTCTAGCTGTTTCCTCCTTTATCGTTTCAAAATTAACCGACACCCCCGGAATGTCGTTCACAAAATAGCACTCAACCTCTACGTCAGGACCCCTTTTAACAACCGCGGTACTCGGTAGCCGAGAAAAAACATCAGCTACATTCTGTTTAGATGGTATATACACAATTTCGTACTGATAGTTCGACAAAATGACTGCCCACCTGCGTAACCGATTAGCCGCAAATTCTGGTATTCCCTTTTTACCTCCAAAAATCGTAAGCAAGGGCTTGTGATCAGTTTCCAACTTAAATCTTCTCCCGAAGAGGTACTGATTGAATTTTAAAACTCCAAAAATGATTGCAAGTGCTTCCTTCTCGATTTGCGAATAACGTTTTTCTGCATCTGTTAAAGTTCGCGAAGCGTAAGTAATGGGCCTCTCTACTCCTGACGGTAACTCATGGCTTAACACCGCCCCAATACCGTACGACGATGCGTCAACAGTTAGCTTCACCGGCAAATTCGCGTTAAAGTGAACCAAAACCTCGGTGGACATTAAAAGTTGCTTAATTTCGTCGAATGCAATTTTACACTCCGGTGACCAGTGCCATTTTTGATCTTTTTTTAATAAATTATACAGTGGGTGAAGTATGCTAGAAATGTTCTTAACAAATTTCCCATAATAATTAATCATCCCTAAAAATGACTTTAATTGCGTAACATTTTCTGGGTAAGGTGCCTGTTCAATTGCCTCCAATTTTGATTTGCACGGATGCATTCCCGTTTTATCAATGATAAATCCCAAATACTCTACTCGCTCCTGAAAAAATTTACATTTTTCTTTACCCAACTTTAACCCGACACTATCGAGTTTATGCAAAACTGTTTCTAACCGATGCAAGTGCTCGTTTACATCTCTACCCGTTATTAATATATCATCAAGAAACACCATTACACCGTCCATACCACCCAATAAACATTCCATAATTCTTTGAAATTTAGCCGGTGCGGCGGCCACTCCAAACGGTAATCGCGATTGCTTAAACAATCCCATATGGGTAGATAAAGTTACCAACTCCTGAGAATCCGTGTCCAACCTTATTTGTTGATATGCCTGTCCCAAATCTAACTTAGAAAAGTGCACTCCTCCTTGGAGTTTTCCGAAAAGATCATCAATTCTTGGAATTGGGTATTGATCCACTTCTATTAACCGGTTGATCGTTATTCGATAATCCCCGCAAAGCCGCATGCTTCCGTCCTTTTTTAAGACTGGCACCACTGGAGTAGCCCAGCGACTGAAGTCCACGGGAGTCAGTATACCTAAACAAACAAGCCTTTTAATTTCCTGTTCAACTTTCGCACGAATCGCAAAAGGTACTGGGCGAGGTTTAAAAAATTTTGGTGTTACGTTAGGATCAATTAATTTCATACTTGCTAGGCCCTTGGTAAAATTTCCTAATTTCCCATCAAACAGCGAGGCATATTTTTCCAACAATTTACTTAACTCCAATTTACTCGAGGAATTCACATATCCTACTTCAAAATGTACTCTAAATTTATTTAACCAATCTCTGCCAAGCAGTGGTGGTCCCCCATCCCTCATTACATTAAACCTAAACTTATGTTGGAAACCTTTAAACTTAACCTCTAAAGTACATGTACCAATGGGCTTCACTCTAACACCATTATAAAAATAGAAGACTCTGTCCGTATTCTGCAATGGCACGGCTCTAAATTTTTCCTGATACAGTCGCTCCGAAATTAATGACACACTAGATCCTGTATCTACTTGACATTTAATTAAATAATTTTCCAATTTTAAATCTAAGAAATAAGGAGAATCTGTATTTGTCGTATATACATTATACAAGCCTAAATCGTCATTATCACCATCATTTGTCTCCACAAAATTTGCTTGGTCCCTTGAACTAAAACGTGAAAACCTCTGGGCTGTACTTTTTTCTTGGCACATGTTTGCAAGATGGCCTCGTTTATGACATTTGTGACAAATATATGATTTATAAAAACACCTATCTTTATTGTGCCCTGGTTTTCCGCAAGTATAACAGGTGGGGCGCTGCGTTGATCCATACTCCCACTTCGACGATGATTGTTGGGTGTCGCTATGCCTTGATTGACTGGGCCTCATCACCATGTGTACCTCTTCCTTTACTTCCGGAATGTTGAAGGAAACTTGGGCCGCCCTCTTGCCTTCCGCGATGCTAACAGCTTTTTCGAACGCCAAACTAACCTTCTCTTCCATCAACCGATCCAAAATCGGTCCCCGACCAAATCCGCAAATAAATTTGTCCCTAGTGGCAGCCTCCAACATTTCGCCAAACTCACAGGTTGCCGCCAAGCTTCGAACACGTGCGGCCCATTCCTTGATCGACTCGTCCATTTCTTTCTTCGCTTCGTAGAACTTTATTCGCTCCGCAAACACAGACTTCTGAGACGTAAAATATGCATCCATTAGCGCTATCAGTTTTTGGTATGATTGCTCATCCGGTATTACTGGTGTACTTAGACTGAAAATCAATCTATACGCCTCTTCGTCCAGCATGTTCAGCAGTATAGCTTTTCTGCGCTCTTCGTCGGCGATGCCATTTGCCACGAAATAATTTTGTAGGCGCGCCTTGTAGATCGTCCAGTCTGATCCATTTAAACTAAATTCTCGCAGCTGACCAACTACGGGAGTACTCGCTGCCATCTCTTCCTTTTCTACTTCTCTTTACTTTATTTTACTTTTACCTCGTCGCCACTGTAACGCTGCTACTTGTAATAAAACACAGGTTATCTACTCAACTGTTTATTCGGGTATCCTTCACCCCAATATATACATGGGCCGGGTAAGCTGGCCAGCATATGCGCATTATATACATTCTGCAAATGTTCTGTTTATACTTAATCCTAATACATCACAATTATCCACTATGTTGGACAATGATTACATCCAAGAATGTACTGATTTAAGGGCAGAGACGAGTAAACTGATTTGGATCGCAACTGTGTGACTATAGACCGTGTGCGGACAAGGCGCAACTTGAGTACCCCAGTCTCCTGGTATCCACGCTACTACAGTTTCTTTTCGGTTGCCCCATGTGCAGACGGCCTAAACAGTCAAAATTCCAGTATGAAAACTTCCTTAAATATTTCTTAGTTGTAACATTGGTTCTCATTGTTCTCTTTTGCTTTTTAGTTTACTAACACTGATGATGGCGTAAACCGAATCTTCTAGCAATTAAATAAACCTGCAAACTTTAACCAAAGCAGGCGCGGCACCTCAGACACGTTGTTGCAACGTGCGTAGAACGTTCTGAGGGGCCGCACCAGATCAAAACTTTGGAACACATTTGTACTTCCAGACGAAAGAGATAAGTCAAAATATTATCCTCGAATGTACTAGTTTAGACGTTTGGTTGGCCGTAGAAGATAGAGATCACGAATATAAAGAAGAGAAATTGGATACCGTAACAATCCACTAAAAGTCGGGTGCTTCTTTTTAGGAAGTACCAGTAAGTTGTTGGTTTGTTAGTTGTTAGTTATTCTCCTAGAAGTTCATCTCCATATTTCAACCATTTGTTGTGGATATTGTGAGAAGATTGCGCATTTCTGGTCTTCAGTTTTTCTCCTACGATAACTTGTGGTTAATTATATATACTATCGTTACTCATTAGTCTAATATTCGAATTCAATTCATGGGACCTTTCGATGACTTGAAATCAATAGGGACAATGAAACGGCGCATTTTCATCACATCATTCATCAGAATTTAGAAGGAAGTGGGAATGGGAAATAAACATTTATGCAAAGAATATCTAAGGTAAAATTAAATGTAGGTGCCTGCATAATGACAAAGTTCAATAACGTTTCAATCATATCCGCCCCCCTTCAGTACGAATTAAGCCAACCGGAGCGGTAGGTAATTGCACCGCAGCGCTAGCCTTCGAGTTTTAATTACTCACTAATAACGATCAGAACCACCATTGGATTACGTCCGTGTATGACGTTTGATTAGCAGGTAGTGGGCGTGACGCGGCCAAGTCAAATCAAGAATGAAAGGCAGACGTAATCGCTTACATATGGGCCGGGAGCGTTAACAGTTCGTACCAGGCGGCATGGCAGACTTATAGCCGCAGGAATGGAGGAGGCGTGCGTGCCATCAAACGATCAAGTCCGCGGAACGGAAGGAATGTGACGTCACCGCTATCGTGCATAAATTTGGCATTATGTCTATTTCCATTGGGTTCGCATGTCCTTTGACGAAACGCGATGTTTTGCGTTCGGACCCCCGCCCGGCCCAGTAAGCTAAAGAAAAGATGGTGATGATAAATCACGAACATTGTTGGCTGTTTTAATTAAGTAAGGAAATATAACAAATCGGGATCTCTCGTGGCGTTCTGCAAAGATATTGAGCTCTAGTGACTCGAACTTTAAAGGTTGTAACGAGATATTAGTATTCGTACGGACATACCGTAGCTTTCCGGACTTACCGTAATGATGATAATAATAATAATAATAATAATAATGTTTATTCAAACTCAAAAATAACACAGTTTAAGTAAAAAAAAAATAAGATGTAGGTATAAGATGTGGTTTAACTGGGTGAATTGACAGAATTCATGAAATTAAAGTATTCCTCAATGGTGTAAGGGACAGCCTCAACCAAAATCTTCTTGACCTGCCTCTTGTAGACCCCCAGTGGCAACTCCCTGATAGGCAGCGGTAGTGCGTTGAATAGTCTGTACTTAATAACTGATACTTCGGATAGATTGAGTCGGCGGAAAGGCACAGCCATAGCATCCGGGTTTCGTACAGGATATGGCCTCTGGTTGGCATTAGTGAACTCCCGCCGGGCCATGATCAGGTGTTGCAGTACAAATGCCGCTGGGACAGTGAGGACATTGTATTTTCTGAATAGCGGGCGACACGATGTTGCTTGCCCGACCTGGGCTATTGCTCGTATTGCCTTCTTCTGGAGAAGTAGGATTTTATTAGCGTGTGGCGAGTTACCCCACAGGGACACGCTATAGTTGAGAATTGAGTGGAACAGAGCGAAGTATGTGGATTTGGCAGCCTCGGTTCCCACAATCCTACATATTCTCCTGATCGCGTAGGTGGCCCTAGAGAGTCTGACAGAGAGATGTTCCACCTCCTCTCTCCATGTTACCTTACTGTCCAGCTACTCCCAGGTATTTGACTGCCCTCT
Source organism: Aphodius sticticus (assembly GCA_963966075.1). Classification (NCBI taxonomy): domain Eukaryota; kingdom Metazoa; phylum Arthropoda; class Insecta; order Coleoptera; family Scarabaeidae; genus Aphodius; species Aphodius sticticus. The sequence continues at coordinate 28,655,489 of OZ014509.1, forward strand.
GAAGCTGCAACAGTTCACATCTTCGGGACGCGGTAAAGATTAGATGCTGCGATTTGGATTCGTTGAGTAGTAGCTCGTTCCTTGCAAACCAATCAGCTGCCATGCTCATTACCCAGGGAAGACGAAGCTCCAGGTTTGTAAGCGCTTTCTCAGGATTTATCAGTAGTACGTCATCGGCAAAAAGTACAGACGAGCAGGGCAAGCCCGTGGGAAGATCATTGATGTACAGATTATGATTAATGAATATATAGTACAGCCACAACCTGGACTCGAACCAGGGACCTTTGCGTTTCTAGCACAATGCTCTCCCATCTGAGCTACTGAGGCCTATGACATTTGATAGGGAAAATTGTCACATTTAGGTAAGGAAGTAGTTACTACCAAAGCCTAACCTATCATGACACCTATCATGTCATAGACCCCAGTAGCCCAGATGGAGAGCATTGTGCTAGAAACGCAAAGGTCCCTGGTTCGAATCCAGGTTGTCGCTGTAATTTTGTATTTATTTAAAATTTGCATCCCGCCTGGATATCACCATTTACTATATATTCATTAATCATTACAGTAACTCCGGAAAGGTACGGTATGTCCGTACGAATACATATATCTAGTTATATTTCACGTTCAGTAATTGATATTAAATTATATTTCTGGTATGAACCCTACGTCATGTAGATGACACTTGATAGGTGTCATGATAGGTGAGGCTTTGGTAGTAACTGCTTCCTTACCTAGATATGACAATTTTCCCTAACATATGTCATAGGCCTCAGTAGCTCAGACGGAAGAGCATTGTGCTAGAAACGCCCCTAGAAGGTCCCTGGTTTGAATCCCGATTGTGGCTGTAATTTTTGATTTATTTAAAATTTGCATCCCGCCTGGATATCACCATTTACTATATATTTTCCGTCGATCGTTTATATATGAGTCAGTTTAGTGAATAGGAAATCATTTATTAAACAACTCAATTAATGCACGATTTCTATTAATGCATGATTTGTTATAGCCAATCACACGACGTAAAGGCGTCGTGAATGAAACCTTCCAATCAAAACATATACCGCCCTCTAGAACTGTCAGTGTCAAATTACATAAATTGTCATATAAGTTGTGTCATATAACCTAAAAAGACATTGGCGAAGAAAAATCTATGTAGACGACGCTAGAAGAATACGATCGACGAAAAAATTTTGTAACCAACTCAAACAATCTCGACAATTAACGCTCTCGCTACGCTCGAGCGTTAAACAGTCTCGATCATTAATCGCTCTTTTTAATATACTTTTTTTATACTTGTTGGTTAAATAACTATTAAAGGTTGTATTTTAAAGGTGATTAAATATAAATATCTTTTGGTGCATATGGTTAAAAATGTCAATAATTGTAAGATTAATGCGAGATTTGTTTTCACCCCTTCGATACCTCGAAAATTTAAACTAGAAAAATGGCCTGAATAAGTATTTGCATTCCTACACATAAAATGTATTTTTATCAAAAGAAATCGAAATAGAACTAAACGCGATTTTATTCATGCACTCAAATCTCTATGACTTACAGCGCCGGGTTTAGGACTGTGGGGCCCCTGGACAGAAAAGCTGTGGGGTCCTTGGAAAAATGCAGCAGTGGTCCTTAAAGACATAACCACATTACTTGATGACATGATTTTTCATTGTAAACACGTAAGCTTATTAAATTATTGTTTATTAATTTAAACCTGAATAAATTTAATCAAGTAAAATGAAAATATTTTATATGATAAGTAGAAAATAAAATAAAACCTCTTTTCAGCGACGAATTCGTCTCTGTTTGTTAGCATTGAGCACATGTTTGTTTACTGTATCTGTGATTTTTTTTTATAACCAGACCATTTGGGCTGAAGATATCTAAACGACGAAACTAGTACCCATTAAAATTATACACAACAAAGGAAGAGAATATTGTCTATGAACTTGCCCAAATTTCCAAAAAACCAACGTTATTGTTTGAAAACGTATCCCTGATTAAAAATCTAGGTTAGGTTTTTGTCAGTTTATGTTAAAAAATCTTGCGGTTACATGTTTCGAGTACAACTCATCTTCAGACCGTGCTACGGAGAAAAATACATATACATATGTTAAAATTGAACAATACAAATATAAACTATTGACATATTTTTAACAAACAAAAACACGTTCACACTTTCGTTGTTAGTATTTAATTATGTGAAGTTGTCAATTCACATTGTACATTCCGTTAGTGGTTTTCAACTAATTTCCTTTGTTGTTGTATGTAGGTGTTCTTGCATCATCAGGCCACTTATATTATTGGAATATATGTTTTTCTTTTTTGGTTCGAAATTTTGCAAGTATTATGTTGTTATATTTGGTTGCCTACGTACGTGCTTGAATATGTGGTCTTCAGAAAATAAGTCTATGTCATTCAGTAGGTAATTGTCTGATTTTCTGTGTTCTTTTGTTATTTCCAATTTCTCCAGTAGGTCAAGCTTCTTTGACTTCTTGCATTCATGTAGTAGTTCTATATTATCCTCTGTTATCACATGATTTTCCACTCTTAAATGTCTCCCCATGGCTGTATTTGTGTTGCTAATATGTTCCTTTAATCTTTGCTTCAATTTTCTTCCTATTTGTCCTATGTATACGTTTGGGCAGTTATTGCATTGAATATTATAGACTCCGCTTCTCTCCAATTTGCCTCTTAATGCCGATGTTTTTGAGTTCATTGGGTGTGCAGAATCTCTTGGTATAATACAATCGCTAGCTGTTGGTTTTCTATGTATATCATCTTTTAATGTGTTGTTTGATCTTCTGGTGATTTTTAGGTCTAGAAAGGTAATGCTTCTGGTGTTTTCTAATTCCATGGTAAACTCAAAATTGGAAAGAAATACAGGGAATACAGCATTCAGGATGGAACACCTATGGGCTCCCCAATTAGCGGTACATTGGCAGACTTCTACGTGACCCACATAGAAGAACAAATCTTTGACGATAAATATAGAATATTAAATAAACAGATCAAATCATGGCATAGATATGTCGATGACATATTATGCATATGGGAAGGCAGCAAAGCGGGCCTTATCGCCCTGAAATGTGCCCTGAACAACCTTTCCAATTTGGAGTTGACTTTAGATGCTACATCTTGTGAAAAGTAAATGTCATTTTATATCGGTAAAACACATCTTAGGTTGCCAGTTCAAAAAAGCGACTTTAATCATTGAAAGCCATAACGCAGTTGTCAATTTTTATTAAAATAATTATATGTCTTGGAAATGACACATGTTACAGTTAGGTATACAATTGACAATAGTGTCTAAGAACGATTTAAAAAATTCAATAAAATACCATTTGAAATAAGCAAATTCCGGTATAACCAGAAGCAACCAAAATCTTGAAATTATTTAAGATAAAATTCTCCTTTTATTTCTAATCTCATGATATTGTAAAATACCCTGTATATAGCTGGATATATACTCACTAATGGGTGATTGACGGACAACCTGTCGAATACCAACTAGTAACCATCGGTAACTGGAAATCCTACTGTTAAAGGCGGGCAAATCAATAATAAACTCACAACTATATTACTTACCTCTTCCTCCACCATTTTGGTAAGCTTGTATTTAAACGATAATCCAATAAAATTTTAAGTGAAATTAAAGTTAAGGAAGCATGGCTGTCAATTGATTGTTGATCAATTGATTGCTTTCAGTATTAATATTCAATAATATGCAATGTATACGCAATATACTTAAGAACATAAAACAGTAAAATACCTAGCGGGTGTATTATTGGTTGCATACAATTTTGCAAAACGGTTAACAATTTTTAGCAATTTTGAAGATTGTGTTTAATAATAAATTGCAGTTGTAATAAAGCATTTTAAATTAAAAAAAAAATAGGTGTATCATCATTATAGAATTATTGCCAGTTCAGTCTGAAAATATAGAAGTTGCAAATAAATAATTGAATAACAAAGATTGTTTTACATAATCACACCAAAAACTGTCCAGTTGTTTGATTTTGTTCATTGTTAGCAAGGATAGTCACTTATTGTATTTTTGACAAATAAGTACTCGGAATTATGTAAAATGCTCTAAATATCCTCTCGATATCTAGACTAAAGCGTTTTTTCAGTAATTTGTCAATCACAGTAATTATGTCTGTATATGATTAAATTAAACTTATTCCTGATGTTGAGTCTTTTGGGACACGGCTTAATGATCGATTTCAAATTAAACAGTAATTATAAGTATTGATAAGAAAACAAATTAAGAGTCCAGTATAAAATTCTAAGAATAATTAATTATTATAAAATATAATTACTATAAAATAATTAAGACGCTTTAACTTCAAAGGTAATTCCCATAGAGTCTGATATAACAAACCAGCAAAAATATATTTCTGATTAATGCTGCACCGGTTATCATCGTAGTGGCCATGCGCGACGCCTTTATACAATGTCATGTCGGGAAAAGATTAGCTCGTTCATCGTCGGAGCGTGATATTTATTTGCTCATATGGTTTTATTAGTAATAATACTAACAATTTATCAGTCGTTCGTTTTTGTGGAATTTTAAGCATTTTTAATTTACCAGGTACCTACTTGGATTTTTAATCTCTTGCAATGCCATGATAAGATAAAAAATTGCGCAATAAGTTTGGCATGTGTAATACCAATAAACAATAATAAAATTGTACTTGGAATTACAACTTATTAATAAAGCGATGGGATGCATTTTTTTGTTAGGAGTCACCAGTGGAGTCACCAGTGTTATTTTGAATATAACAGAAGTAATTATGCAACAGTCTACATATTATGAAATGGTGTTGATTACTAACATATTACGAATAATTTTCTCATTTTATTAATAGTTATCGTTGCATCGAGATTTGTGTATTACGATGTATATAAAAGTTGCTAATAACATTAGTGTTTTATCAAATAGTTATGATAATACAAGTTTTATAAGACGAAAATTGGCGCACGAGTTGTGTAACAAGTGCGCCAATACGTCTTATAACGCGAGTGGTATATACTAATTTTTCTACTTTACAACATAAATTTCAAAAATTGCGTCTTACAATCTAGAGTAGTTTTGCCGGAAACAGTTGGTAGTTCTGGTAAAACGGTGAAAGACGATTGAGGCAAGCGAATTGCGATTGAGATGTGAGCACTATTTGACGTTCGACTTCAATAGAACCAATCTTGGAAAACTAAAAGTTACTAAAAGCTAGTTCTCCAGTGTTTTCATTACGAGACCGAAAGCGGTTCTGTTATGAGTTTATAACGAACGCAAAGTAGAAAAATGATTATTTCAAACACTTCTAGAAAATATACGCCTAAAACTAGAAAGTGATATTTTTACAATTATGAAAGCTAATTATGACAATTATGGTTGCTACAATATCTGGAACTTGACACAGAATTACTTGCCTGCATTTCTATTTATTATTTGTTTAACCTGTAACTATATTGACTGGATGAAGTCTTAAGACGTTTATGAAAAATTATTAGGTACGAGCACGTACTTCTTAAGTTTTCTACAAATACAGCACGTTTCTTAGTCATTAATATTATTAAATTTTATTCTATAATCTCACGTACGTAGTACCACGACGTATACATGGGTCAATGTCCCCAATATATTTAGTAATAATACCTATACCAGAAACCACAGTATTGCAGCACAATAACAATTATATCGCATATTTGTTCAGCAAGGTAGTAAGGCTCTCTCAAATCACCCCAGGTGTAATGGCCGTAATTCTTTAATCTACATTATTATGGGTGGACCGACAGCTTAGAGTTGATTCCGAATAACTGTAGTGCCACATAATATATTTTCTATAGAAACGCAACTCTCAAGGGAATAGAGGTACCCAATTTTTATTGAGAATTGTAGTGCAAAGAAATGGCGCACGACTTTTTTCTTAAGTGATATCTGTCCGCAACTTTTTCCACTCTTGCAAAGTTCCTGCTGGGTAAACCTTGTTAAGGTTTGATATTTCATTTGCAATTTCAATCAAGAGAAAGTTCGTTTGTGACCATCATCAGAGCTAGAGCAGCTGAATTTTTAGTTGTGGGCCTCAAACAGTAGAACCTCGATATTATTAACACGTTGTTGTTTTTGCCCTTACTCATAAAACCTTCCTATAACTTAAATGATTCAATTGGTACTTAAATCGTCTGTGATCATTATCAAAGCTAGAGCTGCTGAATTTTGTGTTGTGGGTCACCAAAATACCTCGTTATTACTATCACTGTCGTTGTTTGTGCACCTACTCGTAAGACTACACGTCCTTTCTTGTAACCAAATGTTTCAAATGGAATTTAACTCAAGAGAAGTCGTTTGCGACCATCATCAGAGCTACAGCTGCTGAGTTTTTAGTTGTGGGCCTCCAAAACACCTCTATATTATTATCACATTGTTGTTTTTGTACTTACTCATAACACCTTTCTGTCCTTTCTGTTATTTAAATGTTTTAATTCGAAATTCAAGATGAAGTTGATGAACTTCAACTTCATCTTGAATTTCAGTTCATGTGTCAATATTATCAGAATTAGAGCTGGTGAATTTTGAGTTGAGGGCCTCCAAAATACCTCGTTATTGCTAACACCGTCGTTGTTTAGCACCTACTCACAATACTACACGTCCTTTCTGGTAACTAAATATTTGAATTGGAATTTAACTAAAGAGAAAGTTCGTCTGTGACCATCATCAGAACTAGAGCTGTAGAATTTTCATTTGTGGGCCTCCAAAATACATCAATATTATTAACACATTGTTGTTTTTGCACTTACTCATAAGACGGTGCTTTCTGATATTTAAATGTTTCAATTGGATTTTAACTCAAGAGAAAGTTCGTTTGTGACCATCATCAGAACTCGAGCTGCTAAATTTTCAGTTGTGGGCCTCCTAAATACATCGATATTATTAACACGTTGTTGTTTTTGCACCAACTCATAAACATAATTAACTTAGGAGAGTGGCCTCCCCAGCTCTTCACTTTGATTGAGGTAGTTAGTCGATCGTTTCTGTGAAGTTGAAGTTAGAAACATCAGTGAGAACTTGAGGCCTATTGTTTGTTTATACATGCCTCCATTAGAAACTAAGCAAGTAGTTGTTTTAATTTTGATGTAGTTTATTGATTGTTAGGTTCTTACAGACCTAGTTTATGAAGAAGCTTTACAATAAAGCGAAACGTCAAATGAAGTTGTTTGTTTCATTCAAATTGGCACTGACTGATCCCGGATACCCTTGTTTGTGTATCTTACTCATAAGACCACACGTCCTTTCTGATATTTAAATGTTTCAATTGGAATTTAACTCAAGAGAAAATTCGTCTGTGACCATCATCAGAAGTAGAGCTGCTGAATTTTCAGTTGTGGGCCTCCTAAATACATTGATAGTGTAACACGTTGTTGTTTTTGCACTTACTCATAAACATAATTAACTTGGGATAGTTGCCTCACCACCTCTTCACTTTGATTGAGGTAGTTAGTCGAACGTTTCTGTGAAGTTGAAGTTAGAAACATCAGTGAGAACATGAGGCCACTTGTTTGTTTACGCATGCCTCCATTAGAAACTAAGTAAGTAGTTGTTTTAATTTTGATGTAGTTTATTGATTGTTGGGTTCTTCCAGACCTAGTTTATGAAGAAGCTTTACAATAAAGCGATACGTCAAATGAAGTTGTTTGTTTCATTCAAATTTGCACTGACCGATCCCGAATACCCTTATTTGTATGTCTTACTCATAAGACCATACGTCCTTTCTGATATTTAAATGTTTCAATTGGAACTTAACTCAAAGGAAAGTTCGTCTGTGACCATTATCAGAAGCTGCTGAATTTTGAGTTGTGGGCCTCCAAAATACCTCGGTAATATTAACACGTTGTTATTTTTCAACTTACTCATAAAACCACACGTCCTTTCTGTTATTTAAATGTTTCAATTGGAACTTAAATAAAAAAAGAAAGTTTTACTATGATCACCATCAGAGCTAGAGCTGCTGAATTTAGAGTTGTGGGCCTCCAAAATACTTCGTTATTACTAACACTGTCGTTGTTTTTGTACCTACTGATATGGTATCAAATTTTTGAGGTGGTACATAAATAAAAAGTAAGTTTGTCTACGACCGCCGTCAGAGTTGAAGCTGCTGAACTTTGAGTGGTGGGTCTCGCAACGTATCTCTGTATTATTAACAAAGTCATTTAATTGTCTGTAATGGCAATTGCAACCACCAATAGTAACTACAAATTCATATTGGGAGCATCTCAGTCTCAAGGTTAGGTGTTTAGCGGCACCTTCTAGTGAACGCACAGGTTTACCGTGTACTCGTGCAGCGAAATCAACATCTCCAGGTGCCTCCCAATTGAAACCGGCGCGATGGAATCGCGTGCTCCGCGATAACGCATCGGAGTCCAACTCTAAAAGCTGCACCGCCTCGGTGATCCGGTGAGGTCACTCCCGCACCACGTTCCACTGGAAAACCCGATCCGTGTCGACCGGATCGATTCGCCTTTTGCACAGTCGGGTATACGCCTTGGTTCGCGCCACCGTCCTCTCAGTATCGAACGACACACCGGCAACGCGCCGACGACTATCATCATAACGCAAATGCTCCCCGAGCCGGTCAAATCGATTCGAAATATGCTGCGATGAGCAGCAGTGATCCCAATAGAAAAGAGGCGGCTGGAAAGCCGCCTGAGAGCCCTAGGAGTCCGTCGAGACGCCTGAACGACCGTGTCACCTTCTTCGAAAAGGTCTGGTCCGGTGGTCAAAGTTCCGGGTCCGTCGGTGTCGATGTAGACGTTGAGGAGTTGGAAAGGAGGATTAGAAGTCCAGAGCATAGGCAAATCCGTCAGAGAATTGTCAGACCGGATGGGTCGTATGAGGAGACTGTTGTCCAGAGGGTGGAAGAAGGTGACCTGGCGTCCGGACTGAAGACTGTGAAGTTCGAGAAGGTCACGGTGAGGAAGACGGTGAAAGAGCTTAGAAGTCCTTCGGAGGAGAAGTTTACCGAGGATTCGGCTTATCATACGGAATGCGGAAACGGTTACTCTTTTTCAAAATCGTCTAGTGTTACATCGTTGACGGGTCGGTCTGAGGAGAGCCTGAGTAGGCCCTCCTCAAGGGAACAGTCTAGAGATGAGTGGGACAGTAATTCAAATAGTAGTAAAGTGTCTTCGTCGGATTGGTACAACGAGTACAGGGCGCAGTCCTTCCAGCAGAAACACACTCACCGGGAGTTCTACAGGAGCAAATCCGAGTATGACAACCATATCGCCAACATCAGAGGTTAGATTGATTTTCTTCCACACACAAAAAAAGGCTTAATAGAATGATAATACACACTAGATTCGAAAAGCAAACAATTACGCCAGACGTGACCTTGAATGTTAGAGCCACCGGCCGGCATACACAACTTAACCGTTGATTATTTTATGTATTCTACGCACCTATGACCTATATATTATTTTATTTATTTATTTACGATGAGATCGATTGGATATGTTGCGTGTTGGAGTAATTGATTTTTCTTGTTCTAAACGCCTAAAACAGTCAGTCACTTTAAGAAGTGAACGTAGAAACGTTAAGTATATTCGCTGTATATTTTTACTTGCCTTCAGTGACGCAGTAGTTTGTTATTGCTTTATTATGTTGTTAACATTTTACATTAGCGTCTGACGACGATACAGTAGTTGATCTCTTCTAGTATTTTATCACCTTTTACAGGAAGTTTGATAGAGAAACTGATATATTAACATGCTGTATCAATGTATTAACATTAAGTATTTCTCCAAACGACGACCTGCGGTTACAGCAATAATTGTTTTTTATTCCTTCCAAAATTATGCAAATTTACACACGTATAGTATTCTAAATTACCATGGTAATAGCTATGGCGCCAATCGGTGTCTGTGTCTAATTTGCAAAACAAATCATTGCTATAGGTATTATGTAGGCATTGTTAGGTTATGTGGGAGTAACTCACCGCAGAAGGTATATTTTGACGAGAATAATGATATATTAGTAATTAGTGAGAGTCAATAAAGGTTTTTAGTTCGGAACCCACAGGGCTAGCTCCGATTCTTATGATTTTTTTCTTATGATTGTTATTTCAGAAAATATCCAGCTGTGTCGGGCTTTGTTTTGCTGATATTTAAAATTGATTGACGTATCAGGCCCACGTTTCGTCATTAATAGAACTCCTGCAGGAAAAACTATGGAGATATACTCCTTCTACAGTACTTCACCGCTCACTTTGGGTATCTCCACGGTACGCTTGCATTTGATCGGAGGTGATGGAGATCATTTTCTTTATTTAGAGATTTTCTTGCTCCAAAACTCGATATACCTCCTTACTGCGTACACATTCGGCTGCATTTCGAATGGGGGGTATGGTGGGGCTGGATTTCACGATATGTACCTCTAGAGCTTTGCCCAGTTCTAGTCATAAATAATAATTAAAATCAAATTCGCATAGCACATGAACTTATACACCTCCTATGGTATTTTCAAAGTTCACAATACCAAAATCACAAAAGTTAATTTAATAATCGGAGTTTTAGTAATAACGTGTTTAAATAATGTTTGGGTTCCAACAGTCTAATTCAATTGGATTTTTGGTTAGAAATTAAAATTTTACTTTTGTTTTTGCTTCCAAACTAAACTAATAAGAAGAATTTTTTCCGAACGCCAAAGCTAAAATACCCACACCCTCGTAAAAAATCTATTCGTTTTTGCCCATTCACGAATTTGTCCTTACTTTTTACTAGGTAAGCTAGTATACCAAATTTCAGATCGATTGTTTAAAAATTACGGCAGTTATCGTATACACTGATAGGCAGAACGACGAACATCACTAAATTGATCAAATTTAAAGCTCTTTTAATTGTTTTCAAATAAACGAGATTCCGAAGCTTTTCCAAAAAAAGGCAACACCCTGAATAATGGTTATTCTTTGGGCCATGTTGATTAAGAACTTTCGACTTAACAAAAAAATAAAAATAAATATGCACGTATATGTCAAAATAAACACATATTTGAAAAATAAGGAAAAGGAGCGGAACAAAAATAATGCTAAACGATTTTTTTTTCTAATTCGTGAAGTACGTAGACTTTCACGGTCAGAATCATATAGAAAACAAATTGCTGGTGTCAAAATTATTAAATGTTGACGTTTTGCGAATCATGTTGCTCGCTTCTTCAGAGCTAATGCTTCAACTGAGTATTAACTGAGTATTCAGTTAGCTCTGAAGAAGCGAGCAACATGGTTCGCGAACCGTTAGCGTTTACGAATTTTGACACTCGGCATACCCGGAAGGGGTTATAATTTAAAACAAAAATTATGAAAAGTGTCTAAAAATGTAAAACGTCTTTGAAATATATTATAGATTTTAAAATATTCGCTATTTTTATTTTATCTTATTCGTTATTTATGTTATTTATTCTGTTTGTGATTCACCAGATTACGTGAAATATAAACGAATTAACATATTTGGGATTAATCTCCATATACTGCGCAGTAATTGTATAAATTACTCAAGATGAGCTTATACGTAACGCTTAAAACTAAGTTAAGCAGTCAAGGGCAGTACTAAGACTTAAATAGCAGCCAGAATAATCAATACCGGAGATATGGAACGACGTAGAAGAACACTACACTTCAGAAGTATTGTCTATACATTCTTTTATCGTTATATGGTGATTTATTGACTCATTGACATACTTTGTCAGATCAAGTGGAGCGATTCTAGGAAAAAATATAAAAAAAATTAAATATACCAATGAAACTTTACCGGTTCGTCGAAATTAATTAAAATTACCATAAACTGATTTCTTTAAGGTGGCAAACAAAAAAAAATATTGATTATGTTTATGACGGTGATTTATTTGTATTTTGCGGCTAACATGTACAGAAATTTGACGTTGGATTGCTATTAATCCAGATCATATCTGGCTTTTTTTAGTACTGTTTTTTATTTCGCCATTTTAGTCGGATGAAACTCATAACTTTACTATTTATACCTGTATTTTATTTATCATCGAACACTCCTTTGCAATTGGGACTGTTAATGTCACACACTCCATATCGCATAGAAAAAAACGAACGGTTTTATGTGATAATAGCACCATTAACCCACTTACTGAAAAACCGTATTAAGATAATCACCAACTTAAGCAAGCATGTTATGGCAAGGTGCAAATATAGCACCGGTGTACAATCATTTTGCGCACTGAACACTCTGAACAGGTATCTGTAATAAGCGGTTGTAAATAGGTATTCGCCAATTCAGCAGAGGTAACAATTTTCTTTTAAATTAGTTGTTATTAGCGTTACCACACGCATGGTATTATGACTATTCTACCAACAGTATGCATAAATTACGAATGATTATTACAGGCGTATGAAAAAGATTTTTTCAGTAACTTTAACTGGTACCATAACTGTTCTTACTTTATAGTGTAGAGGTACTAGCGTTTTAGTACTGTAGTCATTATATAGGTATATAATGACTACAGCAGGAAGACAAAAGGTGATAACATTTGACTACCCAGTACTGTAATTTAATATTTCTATAATGAAAGACTTTAGTAATGTATAGAGAATAGTAGTTTTTTGTTGTAGGATATAAACCATTTTTAGCAAAACATAAAGTACCTATACCTATGCGGACATCTTCAGATGTCCGTCGTACCGTTACACGCGTGTGTTACGTAGGTGTAATTTGCTTTTGATGTATATTTTAATTGTTTGAGCTATGAATAAGGCTTGAAGAATAGACCGAAACGTCAGCAAAAAAGTAAAGTTGTTTTATTGAGGCAGCTCCCGATAGCCATTAAACATTCAAAATTAGATTCATTGTTTTATTTCTATTTCGACTGCCTTTCCCAGTCTGACTGAAATGTAGCCCACTGTATGAATTTATTTTCTTAAATTGACGCCGAATGGGTATTTTTGTTTCTTTACTATTTTCCCAAATTTCCAGATTTTTAAACGAGAGTTTTCATAAACAATAAATGACGGGAAGAGTTCAAAATGAATATCAATAAGCTCATAATCCGATAACTTTTTTAAAATTTATTTTATATTTGTGCCAATTGTGACATGTTTGTATGTATAACATGTAACTACAGGTGAGGATTCCTGAGAATTAACAATCGATAATTATCATTGAGATTAAAATATATGTCATAGATGGTAATAGCCCAAAGAAGAAATAGTACAACCATTTTCTAGTTTGTTTTGACGTTTTGTGTGTCGTAAGTTGGTTGTTTTCGAAAATCAAAAGATGTTTTTTTTTCAGAAGTAATTATCTATTAAAAACTAAAGTCAATCAAAAATCAATTTTGACGGAAGTGGTCAAAATGTATGCGGACTATCCCGTCCAATTTTGATAGATTACAAAAAACAAAAAAACTTTTCATTGTCATTATTTTTATAATAAATTATTATAGAGGGTGAAAATATGTCTACTTATTGGGTTACAATAAAATTAACTAATATTTTCATTTGTTGTACTCCATGTTCTGATGTTATTGAGATGTTTATATTTTTTTCTGTGATTGTTGATTTGAGTCTGCTTAGTGAATATAAAATCGTTTATCACACTGCTCAATAAATGCACTATTTATTATAGCCTATCAAACGACTAAATAATCGAAACAATCAAAACATTCTGCCATCCAGTTCAATCAGTGTCCAATATTCCACACTTTGACAATCTTACGTTTCAATCCGACAATTTGTTTTTACTTTTAAGATAAAATTTGAAAAAGATGAATAATTTTCGAAGGGAAAAATATATTGGCTGAACATTTTAAGCGTTTCTTACTGACTTGATTATGCAACTTTTGCCACATCAGAAGTTTTGATACAACAATATTCACCTTTTTCGCTTCACCCACTGTACAGGGTGTCCTACTCTAGAAGCAAAGTACATTAAGGTGCCTTAAAAAATCGAAATACACGTTTTTTCCATATATAAAAGTTGTAGATAATCATTCGCTCTATAGCCAGAAAATATTTTCATTCTTAAAAGGTATCCAACAACAACTTACCAACACAAAATTTCTTTAAGGGTACCTACGCTAGGTATATTATAGCAGTTTTCAATTAATATTTTTGACATCAAAACAACTAGGATACAAATTTTGAATCAAAAACTGCAATAATATATCTAGTGTTAAAAAAATAAGTTTGTGTTGATGCGTTGTTTTGGGACATCCTATGAGCACGACAATATTGCCTGACTGTAGAGCTAATGATCTTTAACAACTTTTATATACGAAAAAAACGTGTTTTTTGATAGGCGTGGGGCACCCTGTACATTGTACAATAAACAGTATAATTACGTACTATATTTTAATGCGTAAATATTACTACATTTAGAAAAAAGAAGTTTGTTGCCGCGCTATTAATATAGAAACAATAATTCAAAATTATAACAATCGATAATAATTTATTGATTTATGAAAGTTGAACTTGTAAAATTAAACTATGCTACTAATATGCTACTAAATCATGTTAATGTTACTAAACAAAATGGACGGCTTTGGAGGATAAATAATACCTAGTATGTATTGTTAAATATCAATTTATTTTTCCAAGTAACATAAATCCTTTACTGTAAGATATTTTTTTATCGTTGCACATTTTTAAGATACAATAAATCCACACACCTTAAATAAATTAAAAATAATCTTGAACACAAATTGATCGTGCTATGAAAATGTTCGTGAAAGCTAATACCTACTTTAGCAACTGCGTCTACCTCGTTTAAAGAATGGATAATAACATGTAAATGTATTTACCCATGAGGTTACAGTTCACAGCTTTATAAGCAAGAGTTCCGCTTTATCTGACAAGGTTATCTACGTCTATATATAAGTACGTATATAGACTAGAATTTATTATTATTATTGTTGACGTGACGTATCTCCGTTTCGATATAAGTACCGTACCTTGTCAAAAAAAAATTGAAAGTAACATGATTGAGATCTAATAAAAGCCCATAATTAGAGATTGCCACATTTTCCGCTAACCTACAAATTTTAGTGTATGTAATTCATAATTAAGGATGGTTGTAAAATTTTGAATTAATTACTATGATTTGCGGTCGGCAAAATGTTTTTAACGCTTCAGGTTTCAAATTAGCAAATATAACCTTTTGTAACTGTTTTACATATTTCTTACCGTCCCCACGTACTGAATTAAGTTGCTAAATTTTGATTTATCAACTGAGTATTTTGATTGAAAGCGAAAATATCTTCTTCAGAACTGGTTATATCTTACATAAGTTGTCGTCCTAAATACTTCTTCTCCGATTCGATTTGTGGTTCTCATACGGACATTTAATACGTTATGTAATGGTTTAGCCAGTATTTATTTATTTATTGTACGTAATAATACAAACAGGCTATGGAAATGCTATACTTAAGAAAGGTCAAAGGAATAACTCGGAGGGACAGAATAAGGAACGAACATGTCAGGGCTGAATTGGACATAGAACCCACAATGGAAAGTATAGAGAAACAACAACTTAAATGGTTCGGCCATCTATGCAGAATGAATGAGGAAAGGCCAGCAAAGCAAAGCAGATATGGGAGGCAAAAGTACAGGGTAAACGTGCAAAGGGAAGGCCAAAGAAAACTTGGAACGATGAGGTGATGCAAGTGCTGAAGAAAAGAGAAACTAACTGGGAAGAAGCAAAGAAATTGGCCATGGACAGAAAGAAGTGGGCGGAATGTGTACATGTGAAATGATATAAATGAAGTACATGAAGTAGTTACCTTTAATGTTAGATGATATGTAAAATTGAAAATCCTTACACCTAAATGGTAGATAGGTTTCTGATTATATATATATATATATATATATATATATATATATATATATATATATATATATATATATATATATATATATATATATATATATATATATATATATAATAATACAAACAATATTTGTTTGTTGTGTTAGTTTAGTAATTATTATTATCAAGAAATCAGTTTACTATACCGCAGAAACAAAAAGATGTTTTGCTTTTTTTTTGCTTTACTCCATTATTTTTTTAAAATATACATGTAAAACTTTGCAATTTTTAATGCGATTAAACCTTGCGGTGAATGTTAATTATATTCAGGGTTGCCAGACGTCTCGATTTGAGCGGGACTGTGCTGATTTTAGGTTTGTTCGAACAGCAGTAAAAAAAGTACCCGACTAATTGGGTATTCTTCTACGCGTGCTCAAAATAATTTTGGAGGTGCAAAATTAATCGGGTACTTTTTTGTTTTTCGCGTATCTGTAAAAACTATTCATTATAGCAGATAGGCACTTCTTTAGACCACATTTTATACACATTCAGTACTTACTTCATTAGAAGAAAAATTAAGAAACTTTGTATTACATAAGCAAATATTTTTAGACTGTATAACTTTGGGCACAAACATTGGGGCACAAAAATAAAAAAAAATCTGATGTGGCCAGGCACATGACTTTATCATACTATATATAAAATTAATAGTTTAGCTGCATGAGATTCTATTTGATCGAGATCGGCTATGTCTGCATTAAAATAAAACTAGTAGAACTAGACAGA
Organism: Aphodius sticticus; assembly: GCA_963966075.1. Classification (NCBI taxonomy): domain Eukaryota; kingdom Metazoa; phylum Arthropoda; class Insecta; order Coleoptera; family Scarabaeidae; genus Aphodius; species Aphodius sticticus. The sequence continues at coordinate 28,672,097 of OZ014509.1, forward strand.
TATCTCGATTAAAGCTGCGTTCGGATATTGTACTCCGTTGACACCGGGTACACCGTCCAAATGACACTTACGTGTTAGTGGGTGTAAAAACTGTAACGGTGTTCAATATCCGAACGCAGCCTATATTGACAGTAGTATTTTCAAAACATTAGCGTTTGACACTAGCTACTGTCATTAGAATAAAAAAATCTGACATATCCTGGCTACTAGTTTTAAAGCAGTACGACCGATCTCGATGAAATAGAATTTGCTCATGCAGCTAAACTATAAATTCTACCAAAAAATGTCATATACATAAATTATAGAAAATTTCCTCTCCTTTAATTTATTATTTAACTATTTTGACGACATTACACAAATAGCGGCTCATTTACAAAATCTTCGAAAAATGCTAAGAGTAAACCACCAGTTCCTTTGGACCCTTTTCAACAGAAAGCTTTTCAGCTCTAAGTTTGGTTATGAAACTTCTAAATATGAAGTTTCGTCCCCTTTAGTAGTTTCTCCGGAATCGCCGCCACAAAAACGGTACACACACACATACACACACACACACACACACACACACACACACACACACACACACACACACACACACACACACACACACACACACACACACACACAGACATTTTTTTGTACCTTGGTCAAAAATGTTCAGGGGACCCAAAAAGACATATTTCCGCTAAAATCTCAAAAAATTTTTTTGGCATGATTACAATACTTTACATACTGCGTATGATAAAGTAAAAAGAACGCGAGTCGAATTATAGTTTTAGAGAAAATAAGTCCTAAAAACTTAGAGTCAATTAATAATTTCTGATTTTAAGGATTCTTCATATTCAGACCTACAAAAGCAGCATACCAGAATCAGCTGACATTTGTTCGGTTGTTTTTTGTTAGCCAAGGTTGTCATAATTGTCTGTTATTGTTATGAGAAATTAAAGAATTGAAATCTGAGAAATGTTCTGACATCTACACGCTTTTTTTGATTATTTTTTAATTTTAACAAAGAAACACAGTAAATGTTTTTCTAGTCATGATTAAAAAAACTAATTTGAACAACTTGTTCAGAGAATTTTTATTTGAAAAAAATAACTGTCATTTAATCCAGTCCTTTTTACTGTGCACGTTATTTATACACTTTTTTAAACACGATTTTATATTTATGCCTTAATAAATTTGCATCTACAGTTATTAGCTCAATTAAAAAAATCAATTAACTTTTAAGCCTGGACATCAGAGGATTTCACATATTTCCAAGTACTTAATTTGTTAAAAGTACAGTTTAAACTAAGTGTCTATCTTGGCCAACAAAGAACAAAATCGGACAAGTGAAAGCAGTATATAGTATGCTTTCAGTTTTCAAGAAAAAAAATTCATTTTTGGGGGTTTGGCAGTTTTTTAGCACTGCTTTTGGCAAAAGGTAGGCTCAATTCGGATTTTCTACCTTCAGATCCAAATTCACTTGTTAGATTTTGTTCATTGTTTGTCAGAACGCTCACAATTATATAAGCTACGATTATTGTATTTTTTTGATAGATTAGGTAATCGGAAATATGTGAAATATTCTGATATCTAGACTCAAAAGCTAATTGATTATCTTTTTTCATTAAGAATAATTTAATTTAATGTTAATAACCAGAAATTAGCAGAAAAGCCGCTGGGTTGAATATTAAATTTAAATAGGTAAGTGAAACTTAACGTGTACTAATTTTGCGTTTTAAATAATGATGGATCCAATAACTTTTGTACTAAAGCTCTTGTACTTGAGATAAAAGAAATATAGAATTTCGAGAATCAGTTTCTACAAATTTGGATAAAATGACTATGACGTAAACTATAATTTTTAGTCACAATGGTCTATACCAGGGTTGCCACCTTTTTGTAATTGTTCACGAGGACAGTAAGTGGGTGAAAATATTATGTCATATCCAGTATGTCTACATCATACTGCCACATAAAACACAATCAAATAGTAAATAAAAATATTCTTGAAATATAACAAAAAACAAATACATACTACATTAGTTTATTAAATATGCAAAAATAATACTTCGCTGTGGTAATATAACATAAAAATAAAATTTAGGTATATTCTCAAAAACTACCATGTAAACCAAAATTATCTACTGAAATTTCGACTAAGCATAATGTGCAGAAGGCATTAAACTCGTCGACTTTTTTGGAGCCAACTTGGTGGTTAGCCAGGAATTGTTGATGTTTGTATCTCGATTAATAGTTTTAGGTGGCGGAAAAAAAGTAACATATTAAATCTTACGGAAATGTTCAAAACATTTGTAGGTTAGGTTAGGTAGCACAATCCTACACAGATTGACAACTTTTTGTTTAAGTCAAATAAAATGCAGTGACTCAAAGAAATCTGGTGCTGTTTCAATAGAGGCAAAGAAATGTTTATTTGCGGATAAAAACGCATTTGTTTGAAATATTTCTGTGGTAGAAAGAGCGTTTATTTGTGTCAAATAACTATGTTTTCAGTTAAAATTTACAATTTGTATATTAAAACGAACGTGATTTATTTAGTTCAAATAATTATGATTGTGTTGAGTGAAAGAATTATAATTTTTTAAATTGACGATATCGTTGGTGATTGTTGGTGATGAAATGGTTATTTGATTAAAGAAATGATTGACCTATTATTGACTAGAACTTTTCGAAGGGTACAGTAGAGCAAAATCTCCACGTGTCACCGCGTTTGGGGATGTCGCACATCCTCGACCAGTGGTTGCTTTCCCCAGACTTACATAGGTATAGTCATGGTTAGGGTAGCAAAGTGTACGCTGATTCGGAATCGGAACTTGAACCTGCATGCATTGTGCTCTATACCGCCGAGCACACGTCCTTTTTAACAATTTAGCCAGACGCATAACATCAACTGAGCGGCAGCCTTACAGCGCCATTTACCAATACAGTTGGAGAAGGTATTCTCACTAAAAATATATTCATTTTATTCAAAATATTTTTTTTTTGGCGGAAGTAAACCTATGTTTAAGCAAAAGCAAAAATATTTCTTTGAAGGAAATAAATCTCTTCTTGTAGGTATGCAAATATAATAATTTGAATCAACCCTAGATTTATTTGGTGAAAAGAAACGTCTTTTTAAATCAAAGCAAACATATTACTTTAAAGGAAAGTAATTTTTGTTTGAATCCAAATATATTTATTTGAGTTAAATAAATATTGCAAATAAATTAATCTCTACAAGCAAATAAACTAGAGTATTCGATAAAGTAAACATTGTTGGCATCAAAGAAATATGTTTTGATCCAAAAGAATATATTTCTTAAAAACAAGAAATCTTTTCTATCTGTGTGCACACTGTACACGAGGACAAAAGGTATCACGCCGAGGACACGAGGACAAATGATTCGTACGACGACAATCCTCGTGAAACGAGGACAGGTGGCAACTCTGGTCTATACACTCCTAAGGTACCACTAGGAATGTGTAGACTGTAGAGTGTAGACCATGGTAAACATATTCACACAAAATAATTCAAACCTTAGATAAAAAGTTAAATGGTGCTGGCCTGTGTAACTAATTAATGGATGTCACTCGCAGGTATAACAGTAGCTCCGCTCCGTTTAGTTTAGAATTGTAGAAATTTGTCTAAATGCGTCTTCCAGTATACGTTTCTTTCCGAGTGCAGTTTGCGCTTCAAATATTTTTATAATTTACTTTACTTTTGGAAGGACTAAAATCTTTGTAATTTATATTAACTCACATGTATGAGCAGAATACGTTATTGTTATGCACAGCTCGCCACAATTTCATAATCTTACTCATTCTTCCATGACATCATTTTCCTCGCCGAAAGAATAATTAATCATGTCATAGACTTATATATTTTATTATTTGACGTTCACTCATGTTTTTGTTGTTTGATGTTTATTTTGCATCCTCCTCTATTCACCAATTGCAGACAATGGGACAGGTAGCACACACCCTAAAATTGTGTCAAAGTGTTCCTAGAAAGGGCTCATTAACGATGATGTTTTTCATTTTTTATTTACTAGCTACTTGATGTGTATTCATAGGATGCCATAAGTAAATTTAAAAAAAAACCTTCAAACACAAATATTATAATGATCTATTTTACATGCAGTTTTTACCAACACATCAACGTCGCGTCCCCCAAAGTTATTCATAATTTGACCTGAATTTAGATCGAGGGGTGCAGGGCTGCGTGAGCGCATGTAATAAAGCTCTTATTTCGTCATTCGTGGATTTTTTTAACGATACCGTTAGGCCATATTTCGATTCATCTGTACTTTCAGGATAACCGTGTCTCCGGTGGCGATGTCTGTGCAAGTTTACCCCCGAAACGAGGTCAAACTGAAGATTAGTCGATAGGTTTATTGCTCCCTGCCTTGAGTTACATATATCTTTATGATTGGTTTATGATTAAACACTGCTATTCCTGCGGTTCCTGTCACCACCACGCTCTTGTTTACGATAGCTCCTGCTGGGTTTGTAGTTATTGGTACAAATAAGTTATAGAAATACTTGGCTTTGGTAAATGTTATAGAGAATAATATTGTAGACAATAACAATGATAGTCAATTTTTAAAAGATGTACAATATACATAATGCTAATATATTTTCTATGCTAAGGTTGTAGACATGGGAAAAATTGACGTACTAAAACAATAAAATCGTCTCACACCGGCCCATGTTGCAAACATTATGGTCAAAAAGAGATTGTTAGCAAAAACAATTTCTAACTTAGAGATCTTTTTCGGATGAGGTCAAAATGTAAATAAAACCTAATTTTGGCGATTTTTATAAATGTATACCAGCTGAACCCAATACATACCCCAGGAACCTCAAAAAAATGCCATAGCAAACCTTAAACTGTGGGTAGTTTTTAAGAAACAAATTTTTTTGATTTTATTCTTACGGATTAAAACATATTTCTTTGGCACAAAAAAAATATTTACTACATTCAATACACCATATTAGTTGCTAGGTTTGTACTTATTCGTACAAATAAGTTATAGAAATACTTGGCTTTGGTAAATGTTATAGAGAATATAATATTGTACACAATAACAATGATAGTCAATTTTTAAAAGATGTACAATGTACATAATGTCAATATATTTTCTATGCTAAGGATGTAGACATGTACAATGTACACAAGGCCAATATATTTTCTATGCTAAAGATGTAGACATGGGAAAAATTAACGTACTAAAACAATAAAATCGTCTCACACCGGCCCTGGTTGCAAACATTATGGTCAAAAAGTGATTGTTAGCAAAAACAATTTCTAACCTAGAGATTTTTTTCGGATGAGTCCAAAATGTAAAAAAAAACCTAATTTTGGCGATTTTTATAAATGTATTCCAGCTGAACCCAATACATACCCTAGGAACCTCAAAAGAATGCCATAGCAAACCTTAAACTGTGGGTAGTTTTTAAGAAACAAATTTTTTTTTTATTTTATTCTTGCGGATTAAAACATATTTCTTTGGCACAAAAAAATATTTACTCCATTCAATACACCATATTAGTTGCTAGGTTTGTACTTATTCGTACAAATAAGTTATGGAAATATTTGGCTTTGGTAAATGTTATAGATAATAGAATATTGTAGACAATAACAATGATAGTCAATTTTTAAAAGATGTACAAATTACATAACGTCAACATATTTTCTATGCTAAGGTTGTAGATATGGGAAAAATTGACGTACTAAAACAATAAAATCGTCTCACACCGGCCCTGGTTGCAAACATTATGGTCAAAAAGTGATTGTTAGCAAAAACAATTTCTAACCTAGAGATTGTTTTTCGGATGAGGTCAAAATGTAAAAAAACCCAATTTTGGCGATTTTTATAAATGTATTCCAGCTGAACCCAATACATATTATTATTATTATAACCTAGGAACCTCAAAAGAATGTCATAGCAAACCTTAAACTGTAGGTAGTTTTTAAGAAACATATTTTTTTGATTTTATTCTTGCGGATTAAAACATATTTCTTTGGCACAAAAAATTATTTACTCCATTCAATACACCATATTAGTTGCTAGGTTTGTACTTATTCGTACAAATAAGTTATAGAAATACTTGGCTTTCGCAAATGTTATAGAGAATACAATATTGTAGACAATAACAATGATAGTCAATTTTTAAAGATGTAATGGGAAAAATTAACGTACTAAAACAATAAAATCGTCTCACACCGGCCCTGGTTGCAAACATTATGGTCAAAAAGTGACTGTTAGCAAAAACAATTTCTAACCTAGAGATTTTTTTCGGATGAGGTCAAAATGTAAAAAAACCTAATTTTGGCGATTTTTATAAATGTATTCCAGCTGAACCCAATACACCCCCTAGGAAGCTCAAAAGAATGTCATAGCAAACCTTAAACTGTAGGTAGTTTTTAAGAAACATCATTTTTTTAAATTTAATCCTTGCCGATTAAAACATATTTCTGTGGCACAAAAAAATATTGACTCCATTCAATACATCATATTAGTTGCTACGGGTATTAATTTATTTAGAATATTCATTTAAGTGAATACAAGCAAAAATTGCGTAAGTAATATTTTTGTTTTTAAATAAATGCAAGCTGTAGTTTAAAAATACTTTTAGTGCATTCTTCATTAACTCATTCAACTGTATTGTTGGATGGCGCGATAATCCTTCCACTCACATTATCACTGCATTTTTGATTCGGTTTTAATATTGACAAGCTTTTTTGGATATAAAGCAGTGAAAAAAATGCAAGAAACGTGTTTTTATAATAGAGTGTTGAAGTAATAGTTGTATGTTAAAACGAATTGTAAAAGACAACCTCATTCTATCTTTGCTAAATTGACTTTCTGGAGGTTCAATCCAAATCCAACCAACTCATCTCCATGTACAAATGGGAGACAGGAACTGCTTTATAGTCATATAGCTGAGAGTTAGTTTGTTGACAAATTAATTAATATTAAAACAAGTCATTTATATTTTTCTTTGTAAAAAATCACTAATTTCGAAAGACGGTAGTGCGGTAGTGCGGGACAAAAAGTGAAAAGCAATGCTATTATGTTTAATGTGTATGTGTTTTGATAGATATACAGATATAGATATACTACATATACAGGAAAATAAGTGGGAATTAAAAAAAAATCTCTCATTTTGTTATTCAGTCTCTCGGAACTGTCCCATTAGCAGTTTTTGATGTTCAAAAGCCTGTATTAGCTTAATATTTTATATTTTGTGTATATCATTTTAATAACTTTTAATACAATTATGAATATCTCAAAAATCACTGAAGATAGGGATCACCAGTATGGAATGACAGAGAGCAAGCTATTCGTTCAAGTGATGTATGAGTGTTTGAAGTTTAAACATGTAACATTTGAGTTTCAAACTTTGAACACCTGTACAAGATATAATGATGTACTTAATATCATTTTGTTTGACCATATTTAAAATATGTTCACACCAAACATCAAACTATTATGTACTAGGTATAATAAGCAAGACATTCACACCGACAAACAAACCAAAATAACTAAAAAATAATGCCATTTAGCTATAGGGAAACCTGATTAAAGTCGTATATTTTGATGTTTGCATTTAAAATAATAAATTTTATTCCGGTAGACCGGACGTCACCTTGCAAGTTATAGTTTATAAACTCGGATCGAGTAAATACTCATTCCAAACTTGCAAATATATAGAAATAGTGGAACATAGTTCCCTTTTATATCGCTTCCGTTTTATATCGCTTTAGCTTGACAACCTCAGTTTGTCTATTCACTTGCATATACATATTTAAAATTAAAAAGCGAAAAAAGAAATAAATGTAAAGTACTCTCCTTTATCCTCACATGTAGAAAAAACCTTCCATTATTTTTGTAACTAAAATACACAGATATCAGTCACGTTGTAAAAGCACAAAAACATCGTCAGGAACGGATTAGCTTGGCAAAAAAACTAAAAAATCATGCTATTTCCTAAGTTACATGAAATACAGTTGGCCATAGTGATATGTTCGTACTTATTATTACTATTATATCACTATTAATATCTACTACATACATAACATTATATATTATCTGTGCTAGCTGAGGTGGAGAGGCCCAAGAAGTAAATGCAAATCGAATAAGAATTTCAGAGTGTGATGTTAGTGACCTCGGTAGACTGTCTGGGTGCGTAGGCTAGAACCAGAAGGTGAAGATTTACGAAGGTGTTGCCAAGGAAGTGTAGAAAAAGAAGTCCACAGTTCACCATTGTTCGTCTCATTTTATTGTATGGTACCTATCCATAATCCCATACTATGCTTAGAGCTACCGAGCTACATAATTCTATTATAAAAGTAAAACAATTGAAAGTAAGAAATGTTTATTACACTATAACAATATGTTCTGCGGGAGTTTCTGAGATTCTAAACCTCCATTTAACGCACTTTGCTAAAAAAAGCGTCAATCAGTCTTTTCTTGCTTCTAACTAACTAGTTATGTATTAGTTATAAAAACTTATTAAATATACAACAATAAATATTATATTAATCATAATGTTTCACCTGCACTAAATGAACAATTGAAAACGCAAATGCATGGCGCAAATCTTATTAATTCTTATTAATAGAACACAATAATTCTTACAAGCTGTCGTGTGGAGTACTGACCACACAGACCAAAATAAAAAAATTATGTCATCAACTGCAAAATAGCATATGATCGGTATATTACGCCAATAAATAGTGCTAATGAATACAATAGAAACGGAATGTTGGAGTAAACAAAACCATAATTTCTTCAAAGAAACTAGCACGCAGGTGTTTATATGATACTTTATACTGAAAAAATATTAACCCCAATCAGGTGAAATTATGTACGGTAATTAAAATCAAAACAAGTCCTTAAGAAGATCAAAAGCAGCTTTTGCTTATAAATAATGTATTACCTTATATTTTGTAACCAGCTACTGCCAGAGATCCAGCACATGGTCAGGAAAAAAGTTGGAATGAGATCGGTGCCTATAGATAAAATACTTTGAGCGATCGCATAAATTTATAGTAGTTTTTGTTACACTACACGAATGAATTCCCATGGCCGACGTACAATAAACTTATAAAAAATACCAAAGAACTGACACTGTATACATCTCTGTAATGTCGTCATGCATCAAAAAGCATACGAAAATGTATCACATTTCATGGCTTCTGCCCGTCTCATATTCGTGGTGAGCTCGAGTGCAAAATATACAATGTTATTGCGTTTTACGTTCTTTAAATGCACATATAAATATAGAAACTATAATTAAATAAAAACAAAATCGATTGATTCATCTTCAGTTAATTCGTTGTTTTTTTTTACTGACATCGGTATCGCGATACATCAACTACTTAATGTCAATATACTCATTGAATATTTTAATTGATGGGCTTCGAAAAGCAAACATTTCTCTATTAATTGAAGTGCTCCTTTAAGTTGTGTAATGATTTTCTTAGAAAATCAATAAGCAAGAAATCTTTTCGGCAAGAACGGTCAAAAATTCAATATCAAAAATTCTGGACAACGTTCCGTTTCGTAATTTTCATTTTTCTATCAAAAGTATCATCTTATATTATATGCGCAAAATTGTTGAATTTGCAACTATGTTGTAACTACTTCTTTAAGCTTTTCAGAACTTACAGATGATCCGACATCAAACTTAAATGATGTTCGAAATTCAAAACCAGTTTCAAATTTTATTATCTTGAGTTTTTCGTGTTGCAATAATTTGTGTAATTCCTTACGTGGTAAGAAAACCGTGTGTAAAATTTTTCCACTTAATATTGTTGCACTAAATTGTTATTGAACATCAAAGTTTAAACCGGACTAAGAGCGCGCCAAAACGCTCCGTAACGTCATACCGTTGGTGAGAAGTTCAGCGAGCCTAGGTTGTAGAGAGCGGCCGAAAATACAGGACCTACGGGCACGAGAACGGCATCCTGTTGAATATATAGTATCTGGAGGACGTTGAGTGCGTTGTGTTAACGAATAAGTATAGTTGGGTCAAGGGATCTTTGCGTGTTGTCAAAAGTGAGAGTCGTCTGAGAAGACGTGCGTCCAACGTTAATGTCAATCTTTTCACATGTTGTAGAAAAAGTGTCACGCGGCCTTCGACTAATCTTGTTACGTCACACTAATCACAGCGTGTTCTGGGGCCTATTTCATAAAACTACTTTGCAACTTTTCACTTTGCAATTTGCAAAAAAAGTGCATTCATCTGCGTGTGACTTAAAATGGACGTCGCTGAAGTCGCCGCTGCCTCAGCGTATAGTGTGTGCGCTACTTTCATTGAAATTGTGGTTATTATTATTTAATAATGAATTGAATAACGTAAATATAAATTTAATATAAAATATATTAAATATTTGAAAAATTTCTTAAATGCTATTGATATCTTATTCTGATCATTTATATTAGATACCATATACTAATATAAGACATAGTAATAAGATTTTCCATAAAACAAAAGTAATTATTTGCATAATTATTTATTACTTTATCATACGCAGTATGTAAAGTATTGTAATCGTGCCAAAAAAAAATTTTGAGGTTTTAGCGGAAATATGTCTTTTTGGGTCCCCTGAACATTTTTGACCAAGGTACAAAAAAATGTCTGTGTGTGTGTGTGTGTGTGTGTGTGTGTGTGTGTGTGTGTGTGTGTGTGTGTGTGTGTGTGTGTGTGTGTGTGTGTGTGTGTGTGTGTGTGTGTGTGTGTGTGTGTGTGTGTGTGTGTGTGTGTGTGTGTGTGTGTGTGTGTGTGTGTGTGTGTGTGTGTGTGTGTGTGTGTGTGTGTGTGTGTGTGTGTGTGTGTGTGTGTGTGTGTGTGTGTGTGTGTGTGTGTGTGTACCCGTTTTTTGTGACGACGATTCCGGAGAAACTACTAAAGGTATCGGGACGAAACTTCATATTTAGAAGTTTCATAACCAAACTTAGAGCTGAAAAGCTTTCTGTTGAAGAGGGTCCAAAGGAACTGGAGGTTTAGTCTTAGCATTTTTGAAAGATTTTGCAAATAAGCCGCTATTTCTGGAATTTCGTCGAAATAGTTAAATAATAAATTAAAGATGGGGAAATTCTGAATAATTTATCACTATGACATTTTTTGGTACAATCAATAGTTTAGCTGCATGAGCAAATTCTATTTCTACGAGATCGGTCGTACTGCATGAAAACTAGTAGCCAAGACTTGTCAGATTTTTTGATTCTAATAACAGTAGATAGTCTTGGTGTCAAACGCTAATGTTTTGACAATAACTTCTGTCAATATAAGCTGCGTTCGCATATTGCGGTTCATTCATTCATTCATACATTTAGGCGGTGCGGTGTACCCGGTGTCAACGGAGTACAATATCCGAACGCAGCTTTAATCGACATATCTGTCTAGTTCTAGTAGTTTTATTTTAATGCAGACATGGCCGATCTCGATCAAATAGAATCTCATGCAGCTAAACTATTAATTTTATATATAGTATGATAAAGTCATGTGCCTGGCCACATCAGATTTTTTTTTATTTGTATAATGTATTGCGTTATAAATCAAATATTATAGTGCATATCTATACAGAGTTAGTTAAAATTACAACTAAATATTCTCCAACCGTAAAAAATAAAGATAATTTATTTTTTTAAACTTGGCATCGAAATTTGGTAACATTTCCTTTTTCAAATAGAACAATACTGTATATTTTAAAAATTTTTAATTCTAAGATTATTTCTAAGAATTTTTTGTTGGAACCATTTTTTATAAAATGCATCATTTTTAGTTATCAGCAATTAATTCAAACTCCTGAACTTTGGAATTTTTCTATTTTATTGTTCTGCTATTTTTTATCCGTTTAGTTAAAGCAAAAGTTTATGAGATTTGATTAATTGCTTATAACTAAAAAATGATGCATTGTATAAAAAATGATTCTTACAAAAAATTCATGGTAATTAATCTTAATTATAAAATGTAAATATATGTGTTCTATTAGAAAACGGAAAGGTTGCCAGTTTCTATAATAAAATAAGCACTCTGTATATTAAAAATATATTTGGACGATAGCTTGCTTAAAATCAAATAACTTATGTTTGATTTTTTGAAAATGTTTACGGTTGGTGAATTATTTAGGTTCTCTGGATATTTTGACCAACCCTGTATACTGGTATGTAACAACGATATTATCAATCAACAACTTAGTAATTGCCCTATATAGATCGCAGTCGTAATTTGCAATTGTAGAGAAACATAAACCAAGAATGATTGTTAAATGTCTGTCGACAGTGAATAAATATTTTTCCCCAATGTACGAGAAACACCTGTGCGACATTCCCCATTAATGAGGGTCAAATTATACCTAGTTACCAGGTAGTTCTCAGCTGGCCGAAGTAATCAAAGAACTGTACCAAAACGATACAATAGATTAAGACATCATAGAAAAATAAGACTGGAATAACTTGGAACTGATAAGATTTATTTGAAAGAGATAAATAATATATTCTTTAGTTTTAATTAATTAATATTGCTATTAATTTTAATTTTCATTAGTAATCTTATAATTCGGATAGTTAATTTATTGATATGCATTTGCATTTCTTCAATAATACAGAAATAAGTATCATTATCTGGTATATTTTCCATTTTTACTTTGCGTATGTGATTTTTTTCCTGACAAATTATAGAATGGGGACGTCACAAATAGAGAAAAAAATACTATCGGATATTTAATTTAATATCAATGTAAACTATTTGTATTTTGCATATAAATTTATAGTGCTCAATATTTTGAAATCTTTTTATCCCTATCCCTATCCCTACTATATACTAAAAGTCTAACACAGTCCGCGGAAGAAGTTTACGAAAATCGGCGAATCGGGGGAAGGGTCTGCTACTCGAAGAAGCGAAAATCGGCGCCGATTTTCCGCCTAAAATTGGATTGTACAGCGCTTAGGCTTTCGATTTCGTCCAATTTCCGGCCAGTTCTCGTTATTTTTTACCTCCATTCGGCTAAATTTATGGATTATCGTTTCGGACTGTCCTCGCCAGCGCGTCGTCATGCCAATCGATCGAGGTTGCTAGGCAACGGCCGCGCGCTTCCCGACGCGGTCACCAGACGGCGACACATCATGTCGCTGTTGAGGTTACTCTACGAAGCAATAGATGGCGCGCCCGTAACCGCTCAGAACGTACGAGCATAATCACGTCGCGCGTGTAAGAGCATCCGGGCTTTTTGTCTCTCTCTTAACGCTTCGGCGATCTACCTAGGTCGACCAGCAGGCCTATTAGGCCTGCACATTCTCCTAGTTTCAATACTAAATAATTTATTCCATTCGGTACCTACATTTCGGGTTGCATTGATGCTCGAAGAGCGCCTTCACCGCACGTGTATGGTGTCATAAATCACACCCCTGTTGTTAATAATACCTTCGGGTACCGACAAAAAGTGCTATGAGCCGCGTCAAAAATCCACATTGAATGGATCGAAGCGAGAACGTACCAAAGAACCGAGCCACTCGCCGAACGCGTGATTTTTATCCGACTATCTGTATCCGTAGAGACTTCTGGCAATTCGAATGTTAGCGGATTTGGGTGAATGTGGCATCCACACTCTCCCGATTCGCGGTCTTACGCTAGGTCTCGCGAGAGTCTGGAAGACGTATCAAGACCCATTATTTTTAAGCATTTTGATGCACATTTTGATGTGCAAAAACTTGTTTTCTTTTTATATTTTAATTCCATTTAAAAATATCTTATTCCTCTATCTCTACAAGTGCTGTGCAGAGTGTGTTTCTAGCTTTTACAGTTTGCAATACTGTATCTTTAATAGTATCTTACAGTGCAAGTGGAAAAACCACGTGTTTTCACTCACGCGTATGTCGGATTTCCGCACAAGGCGCAGCCGAAGTGTGGAAAGACATAAAGGGAGTGAAGTGGTTTCTCACAAATGCTTTATAGCTCTTTGTTCAATCCTGCCACTAAATTTAAAGAAATAACGTTATTAAAATTAGATAATTTTATATCTGTCGACGTTGGTGACAGTTTATGACGTTGTCATCCGGTTAATACAAACAAATTACATGTGTTAAATTGTTTATTAGTTGCGTTCATCGGTTGTGCAAAGTTTTATATCAGTAAAATATGGAGAATATAGACGATATTTTATGAGATTGTCATGGAAACGCGTGAGTGGAAGAAATTTTTACCTACGCGTTTGTATGACAACCACCTTAAGTGAGGTAAAGAACTACTTACTGCTCTCGTATCCAAGTAAGAAACTGACTACTTCAGTGGTAGGATTGAACAAAGAAATATGCACCTTATTTTTGAAGATCCCTGCATAAATACCTCAAATAAAATTTACGCAAATTAGTTCTGACTATGTAATCGTCCAGATAATGGCTGACCCTTACTGTAAAATCAGATCACGTTCTATTTTTAACGTCTTACAGCATAGTCTCAATCAATAATCTTATCAGGTTAGCGAAAGTGTAGGGTTAAGTCGCCGGGTCGTAAAATGCTATAAACCATAATAAAGCGTTTAATTTGAGGCTTTCCCGCATATTTTTAAACATGACTTCATCGAAAGAAACCATAACATTCGCCAATTATCGCATTTACAAAGCAGAATTAATGTACTAACTACCTAGCGCGCAAATTACAATGAATCAACATTATTCGCAAATTATTTTATTATACGATATCTCCCGGACGGTAACCGTGAAAGGCCCGGAAGGAATTGTTGAGGTACATATATTAGAAATTGCAGTGGAAAACAAATAATGGCACAAATGGTATGTTCCAGTTGACCTTCAAAAGTTATGCAAATTATATTATGGTATTTACAAGTTTTGTTTGACCTGACATATGACATTTGAATCGCAAACTTAAGAAGAGCATACCTACGCATAAATTATGATATTGCCGTAATTATTTTATAACCGCAAAGTTTACGAATCAGTAAAGAAATTCTAGAAGTAAAATCTATAAATAAATCTGAATAATGCTATTCTAATACGCACTACGTAATAATTTTTTTTGTCTGTTGACATGCATAATAGAATGTAAACATTAGTCTGGGATATTTTCGAAAAGACATCGCCAGAAGTCGAGTAATTTAATCAAAGCGCTGGTGATGGATAATAATCAGAGATGTAAAAGCGTAATTTACCGCGTAAATTAATTACCGTAATTAATGGTAATTTACCGATTTTTAATTACCGTAATTTACGGCGTAAATTACCGATGGTAATTTACCGTCAATTTAAATTACCGTTGGTAATTTACCGACAATTTTAATTACCGTTGGTAATTTACCGGAATTTATAAATTAATTTCAAAGACCTTCCATCAGTAGACGCTTAAATGCGCTCCACCCCTCCTAAGCAGTCGACAAGTGCACTGTTGTTTGCGTTTGCCTGGGAAGTATCTAACAATCCGCGTGGTACATGGTCGGAGTCGTGCGTCGTCGTATTGACCATTCGTTATAAGGTCTGTATCATAGGTTAATAGACAATGACAATGTTATTCAAGGTGTCATTTAGCCAATAGAAATGGGTCTATGGGTAAAGTTAACACATCCAATGACAGTCCCATTGCCCGTAAACGTTATATTTTTACTATTCCAAATCATCCGACATTACTTGTGAAAATGCAGAACTAATATTTTGTATTTAATGAATAGAGAAGTGGAAAACTCCTTTGCCAATAACGACCAATCCAACAAATCCGATAATGCAGCTCTGAAATCAGAACCCATGTATTATCAAAATTCATTTTTTAATAAATATACCCGTGTTAAAAAATGATTGAGACTAAAAAATGATTCAGATCAAAAAGCCTCTGTGAAACGGAGAGTTATTTTATGAATCTGGACAGAATTAAAGTGTTTATTTTCTACTATTATTATTGAGTTTGATTTTCCTGTTTTTGTAGTAGTGCTATAAATAGTATTTCTATGTAGTCTTTGCTTTAGTTTTAGTACTATCAAATCAGGCAAAAGATCAGAGATAGCTAGTTATCCACAAAATAATGATTTAAGGTTTTACCAAACATTTTGATTAACATTAGTAGTAATCATAACTTACAGTGATCTGTGTAATTAAACATTTTGAATTTTTAATTACCCGTTAATTTAAATCAGCGTAATTTAAATTTTGAATTTTTAATTACCCGATAATTTAGACAGGCGTAATTTACCATTTTGAATTTTTAATTACCCGGTAATTTAAACAGGCGTAATTTACCATTTTGAATTTTTAATTACCCGGTAATTTAAGCCAGCGTAATTTACAATTTTGAATTTTTAATTACCCGGTAATTTATGCCATCGTAATTTACCATCTTTTATTTTTAATTACGTGGAAATTTAAAATTTAAAATTAATAATTTTAATTTCAACGGTAATTTACGAAAAAAATTACTTACCGTAAGTTAGCATCCCTGATAATAATAAATGAATAACAAAAACAATTAATAAATTTTGGGTAAATCGGAAATATTTTTAGAAACCTCTATAATGCGATTAGATATTATATTGGAATACTTACTAGATCCGCCATTTTGTTTTTAGCAAAAAAAGTATAAATTGTAAATTTAAGACAAAGGTAAAAACTACACCATTGCCTTATTTCTTCAAGTTTTTGCATTCGATTCATTAAATTCCTAGGATATAGAGTAGATAGACTTATATAGTTCATAATATTTAATCATCTACACGTACCATTGTCGTTACTAACGCATTGTGGTTTAATGTTAGATAAAATTGAGACAAGATATGTTGAAGGTTTTAATTTGTAACAGAAGTTCTACATATTTTCTAGTCATTACATTAAGTATCTTTTGTGGAAACTGTTTCAGTTTCATTTAAACAATTAATTGAGATCATGGACTGGACTACTGCTCATGTCCACTACACATGAGCACTAGTATACAAATGCCCTTTACATTATATCATTCGTGTATGTACATAATTGAAACTGTGATTACTGATTAGCCATGAAATTATGAATGGAATATCAATCACATCTAATTATTTACAACTCCATTCATGATCTTCAGCATGAGTTCCACATACATACAAGTAGATAGATAGCAGTGCTAGTTGCTAGACAAAGTGCTGAAGTAATTAGGTTGTTGGATACATGGCCGTTGGCCTCTCTGTAACCTAAATTTTAGAACTGTCTACGTCACGGATGGAATTAGGTGCGGTATAAAAACTTGCACAAGTATAATAGTCGGCGATTGGGAAGGTCACGTCTGGCATTGTCGTTAAAAAAATAAATGGAAATAAGGTGAAACTGGAATCCGATCTAAAAATAGCCCATGATGTAACGGCAGGTCAGCTGCTTATAAGAAAAAGTGCTAATCGTTCTGTTTGTAAACAAAATTTAAGGTCAATTTTGCTTTTGGTGTGTACATGATTAGATTTTGTTTGACATAAAAACGAATTTCTTTGCAACTTAATTGAATAAAATAAACTAATATGTGCGGTATACAACCAGTTCTTCCATTTATAACATAGACGACCTTCAGATCTTCAATACTTTTTTTACAATTTTTTTTCATTTTACTTTTTAATCATTTATGTAAAACAGTTCCTACCGTTCCTATCGTCATTTGTTTTTCATATTTTTCTATTATTCGAAAACATGTTGATTCTTATTATAGCTATAGGTGCACCACTAGCGTCTAGAGAAGTGTTTCTCAAACTTTTTAACATAGCGACCCAAGTAATTTGTTTGTACTGAAGACGCGACCCAATCATTTTAAAATTAGGTATCATTAGAGATGTTAAATTACCGTGGTAATTTACGGACCACATGTTAATCTTATGGGTAATATAACACCGTAATTTACCGATTACATATTACCGATAAGTTTAATATGGACTCCGTCAATTGCCGCGGTAATTTAACATCTCTGGATATCATACTTCAAAATTTTCGGCAATAAAAGTGTCGCTTGTTAAATAATAAACGATCGTTATTTTTTTTTAAGTTTATATATTATATTCTTAAGAAAACAATAATAACATATTCTCTGCGGAACTTATATCTAGTGGATTACGGAATTTGTTATAATCATCGTTGAAAATACACTTTCTGACGATACGTTGTCGCTAACGGAAGCAATAATTTAATCGATGTAAGTTTCTTTTTTAGTTCTTATTTTGTACTCCACTATCTGTGTAAATGATGGAAACACATCAAAGTTATTTTCGTGTTTAACCTTCTTCGCCCTGAATTCCAGTTTTACAGGCTTCTATTTTATTAATTTTATTATTCAAAATAAAAGGTTTGTCTGTTAATCCTACCGAGATCGTCGTTCATAAGCGAAAATATATTGGCCAAGTAGGCCACCTTAGCGAGCCGCAAATGAGTTTCAATCTTTGAATATATTCAGTGATGACTTCTGGTCTCTTAAAAATAATTCAATTTACACTCGAAGTTCGAACAATCGTGTCAAAACTTGTCTTCTTAAAAGCCATCTGATATGTGAATAAGAATAGCCCCATTTATGAGCTGAAACTATTTTGTCAAACATAGTACGGGTTTTCATACCAGTCTTTCTAATATAGTTCACTATTTGTACCTTATTGTTCATGCGCTACTAAGCTCTTGTTCGTCATTTCCGCAGCCCCATCAGAATACATGCTTTTTTTTTGTTGCAAAATAAGAATTGATACTTCTAAATATCTCTTCGGATGTTCTTCTGGCTTCCAATTTTAAACAACAAATCCACATGTACTTGTTTGGCTGTATATTCAATATATCTGACGTACCTACACTGCGTCATATTGCGCCATTTGAAACGTTTGTTGGTTCATCCAGTTGAACTGCGTAATTTTAGAATTCTGTGTATTTTCTACTAATTGCAATTTAATATCATAAGACAAGTCTTCTATTCAGCGACTAAACGTATCATTTGACATGGGTATAGCACTAATTTTTATTTAAAATTTCTTGCCAGACAATTCTCTGCAGATATCTTTCATGCAAGGCTTTAACAATGTATCTCCAAATATGAACACTTCAATATTTGATTCAAATTAGATTTACTTGTTTTTCATTCATAGCGTTTTATTAAAAATAAATTTTTGGGTTTACTTTTTTATTGATTGTGATTTGATTCTGAATGTCTCATTAGTTTATTATTGGCCAATACATTTCCACAGATTACACACTGTGCTAAATCTATTCCATGTTCTCTGCTAAATGTAAATCCGAATATAATATTTTTTCTGGATAACTATAAGTAAAATTGATATAGGACTCTTCTATTATTTTTTGCTACTGGTTTGCTTGTACTGGGACCTGTGACTTTCACATTATTGGGCTATTGAATATCATGAGAAGTTTCTTTTTTTCGTGCACGTGTAGTTATATCAATCATTGCGTATTACGCTAGTCGCTAATGTTTACAAATAATTTTGCAACCCATTAAAATTACGGCGCGACCCAATTTTGGGTCGCGACCCAACGTTTGAGAATCGCTGGTCTAGAGTACAGCTCGCCGCTCCATAATAATATTAATCACTGTGTTTGAAGACGCATAACTCTGAAACTACTTAGGAAAAGCAAATGAAATAAAGTGTGATTATACTCCTTAATCATTCCTACACGCAGTGTATCTCAGGCAAATTTTCTGAGATATTTTTTAAACATAAACGCGAGAGAAGTGTAAAAAGGTTCCCGATTTTTGCACTTGTAACTGTTTTAATTTAACACTAGTTTCTACGATTGCTTTCTTCTATACCTCATACTACATATATTTCAAATCTTGATTGAGTAATATTTGGAATCTTATCTGTAGATTGGCATTTATGTTTCCTTATGTTTTTGTATGTATATAATATATGTTGTATAGTCTAGTCAATTTAAATTTTGGTATACATATAAAACGGTCGCCTATGGAAAAAACATTTCGAGATGTTGACTGATTGTTTGATGATATTATTATTGAATTTCATTAAAAAATATCAGTGAAATTTCGTATTGAAATGTTGTCCATTTATGTTTGCATCAATATCTCCGCAAGTCTTAAGCTTAGCAAAACAAACTACACATGCGAGCAAAAAAATCCGCGCACTTAAAATGTATGTCAATTGTAAAGTTAAATATCTATTGAACCAATTGTCCAATTTTTATGATTTGTTCACTTAAGACAGATAATGTGGTACCATGCGCTGGGTTTATTTGTGAGAATTTCCAGTTTATGCACGATAATGCCAGGCCACATACTGCTGGAATCCTTCGCAAGTACCTCGCCGAGGTTAGTACCCCGGTTATGGACTGCCCAGCGTGCACCTCCGACTTGAATCCCATTGAGCATCTATGGGACAAGCTTTAGCGGAGAATTCCAGCCAGAGTTCCTGCAGCTACATACAGAAAAGTGATCTCTCGAACGAAGAGAGAATTACTTGGCTGAAGTAGTTGGTAGGTTCATATATACGCAAGAGATTATTGACTTTAACCAAGAAATTTTATTTCTTTGAATAATTACTAGATTTAAGAAAGTGGGTACTCTGGTGAAGTAAGTAAACAGTCTTCAATGAAGTGTATATTTTTATTCCCGGTAAATATTTTTAGCTACTTAATGTAAGAATTTTAAAGATTTGGCGCAAATACGTTTTCTATTGCTAATTAACAAGATAGGTATGTTACTTACTCGTTCTAAACTTTGAGTGAGTTACATCCAACTATTCCGTGTTGAAACATTTATTGTACACTATAAATCACAATACACATCCCCAATAAATCACAAGGCACATCCCTTACGGGTATTTACTTCGCTGTTGTTTTTGTACTAGGCTAGGCTCCTTTACCGGCCTCTACGGCGCCAGTATCACGCGCGGGCGCGTGGTATTCCAGAGAAAGGGATTACTTGAAAGAAGTGAGAATCACTTCAGTCAAATAATTGGTGGGTTTTTATTCAGTAAACAATACTTACTTATATTAAATGTCTTATATTTTCTTGGATCAAGTAACTACGCACTTGGATGGATTTAGTATTACTTCGTTGGAGAAATTAACATTTTTGGGACGAAAAATTCAATTACTTCTTTCAATACAATATTGGTTCTTATAAAGAAAGAGTTTATTTGTTGACAGCATTTATCTGAGAAATTATTTTACTTATATTGAGTATGTGGCATTTCTTATATATACCTAACTTTCTACATCCAAGTAAATATGCATTTGAAACTAGTAAATAAATTCAAGAAATTATGTTTTCTCGTTCCAAATAATCACTTTTCTGTGTGTACAACTAGGCATTGTAAATTTACTGACTTTTCCAATTAGCGGTAATTCGGTAAAAAATCACAAGAAAACCGGTTTACCGGTAATTTGCCGGTATTTTTTTAATATTATGAAAAACAATACATGTTACTAATGAAACTAGTTTATTGAAATATTAAAAATATAATAGTAAACGTTACAAATCTAACGACTTGGAATAATATAATAATAATAATAATAACAGGAATCTAATATAAACATTTTTTTGTTACGCAACTTGTTTAGAAAAATAAGCTCGCAAAAACATAGTTTGTCCAAACTGTCATCATTTAGCCGCAGGAAATGCCCTTTCGGATTCTACACTTGTTGGTCGGGTAGTCCCTTACATTACTCTTACCCTTACATTTTGTTCCTAAAGATAAGTAAGTTATTTTTTAACAACTCGATTCAAACTTAGAGGTTTTTGTGGTATTTGTTCTTTTAGGCTCTAGGGGGTACTTCGGGTTTTATCTTTATTAGAAACTTAAGTTTTTCCTTCATTGATGTAGTAAAAGTAGTATGATGTAATTGATGTAGTGCTGGTAGATGTCGAAGGAAGTTGGATCATATAAAATTATCAACGAAAGTTCTTTACCAAACTCTTTCTTCATACCTTCACCATTAACCATTGTCGTTATCATTGACATCTGTCAATTCAATAGATTTATGTGCGTCTTCAATTTCGGGCTTTGATTACAGCCCTCTGTATTTCATGTGCAAATTGATAATTGATGATTCGTATTAGTCAAATGTTCCGATCTGTCAGAACTCATAACAGATCAATAATTAAAGAAAACGCAGAACGTGAAAACGAGCATTGGATTTTTATTTTAAAAGTAGAGTGGTCGATTTTGTTATTTCGACATCATCAGGCTTATTGTCACGCGGTAAAATGTAAATATAACTTGCAATACCGGTAAACCGGTTTACCGGTATTACAATCCCTAGCTACAACCATTCCAGAATATTTTTGTTTTTCTTCACATTAGTTGCGTACTGCAAAAAAATATCAATTCGTTTTATGTCATTCCTTTTATTTTCCCACAACCCACTACTGCTCGGAACGTTTTTAACCCGCTCGCGTCGTGTCATTACTGATCTTGTTATAACTTCTTTATTAAGAGAGAAAATGAAGTAAATCATAATATCAAAATGTTCCGCATTTAGCGCTACAAAATTCAATAAAAAAATACCTTAATTCTTACACCCTGTATATACACAAAACTGAAATTTCAATAAAAAATCTGATGTGGCCAGGCACATGACTTTATCATACTATATATAAAATTAATAGTTTAGCTGCATGAGATTCTATTTGATCGAGATCGGCCATGTCTGCATTAAAATAAAACTAGAAGAACTAGACAGATATGTCGATTAAAGCTGCGTTCGGATATTGTACTCCGTTGACACCGGGTACACCGTCCAAATGACACTTACGTGTTATTGGGTGTAAAAAGTGTAATACAATATCCGAACGTAGCTTAAATTGACAGACGTTATTGTCAAAACATTAGCGTTGTCATTAGTGTCATTACTGTCATTAGAATCAAAATTTCTGACATATCCTGGCCATGGGCGCCGTTACATATGGGCAAGGGGGGGCGCTTGCCCCCCCCCCCCCCTGGATTTCGAACCCAACTACCGCTACGCGAAAAACGAAAAAGATAGGAGTGGTCGCGAAATTTGTGATCGATCTTTGATCACAATTGAAGACCGATAACTAGATCTGATCGATAAATCGGTTATTATCATATTAGATGGATCTTTTGATCATAGATCAGGTTGATCTTTTTCATCAGATGAATCTCGCATATCAAACCGAATTGAAAGCTATGTATTTATTTAACAGACAGGTCGCCGCCCGGCCTGTGTAAAATATTTTTGCGGCTAGGCTTGAAAGTTATTAACTAAACGCCTAGCGGGCAATTAGCATCTTTCGTGTCCCCACAAAGATACAAAAATGACATTTACGTATAGTGAAGGATGAAAAAAAAATTACTAGATAAGTGATGACTATTCCGACTATTATCGGCTATTGTCACCAATGTCAGTTATATTAGATATTTCGATATTGCCCTCTCGTAACAGTCGCGAAAGACCCACAAGATGACAAGATACGGTATCCAAATTTTGCGCGGCAGTCCAAAATAAGTATTGTTGTATGCACTTTTATTTGATCGTACTTATTAGTTTCCATTACTTCGCAATTTTTGGCACTGCTGGGCGGTTTATCTTAATTACACTGGGTGTTAAACTAATAAGCGTAGAATATATAGATAAGGTATAATAGTCAACTTTTGGTAGTAGATCAAATTTTGATAACAAACTCATGTCCAGATAGACGCCGTTTAGGAACTGCAGAGGGCCGGAATATTGTACCAACTTTAGAAATTGCTTTAGTAAAATAGGTTGTATAAAGTATCATAGCATAACTATTTTAAAATCAAATAATTTAAAAAGATTTATAGATAACCCATTATTGGCTAAAAATGGTACTAAAATTGCAAAACTTCGGTTAATGAAAAGGGAGTTTCAAAAACGTTAAATAATAAAAAATTTCAGACAAAAGTTATTTGGTATTAAAAGGGCCATCCTATGATACATGATAATTGATTCTCTATGCTGTTTGTAATATTGGTACCATTTTCTGACTCCCTCCAGCGTTGACACAATACATTTCCGTACATAAGTTCGTTCAAAAGTTAGTAGTTGACCTAACATTGTCGCCTTACAAGTGTTCAAGTATAATAGTAAAATAAAAATATATTATTTCGTCGTCGATTATCCTAAACACAGAATTTTCAAATTAATCCACTTTTCTCTACATTTAGTCATTATTTCTCGTTAACGGGGTAAATTTCAAAATAATTTTGTTGCCTTTTTATTGTTTATCAATTTGTTATTAAGATATTGTATCAGATGCTCAATGACCACGAGCTAGAAATTATTATAGGAAATTAACAACAATGTCTCCTAACGTATTAAAAAGTAATAAAAAGGCTACAATATTGGTTGAAAACTATACAAAATCAAATTCTAGAATAAGAGTTCAATGATTCAGAAACAAAATATATTTACAAACAATTTTTAATTAAAAATATTAATTCCACATGAATAAACGATATAGAAAGACGGCAAAATGACTTGAAATTCAATGAATATCAATATATAATAAGTAAGTGTTGTCGAGCACACAGGGATCACGCCCATGGATGGCTATTAACACACAAAAATGTGAACAAAAGCATTTCACTACCTTAAAGCGATAGAGATTTCTCAGAGTGTATGCAAAATAACACAAGACGAAAATGCTGCAAAACAGTTAATGGCATAGTACTTAATATTACGTCACTATTTAATACTAAACAAAAATTTGCCCCCCCCTGGAACATTTTCTAACGGCGCCCATGATCCTGGCTACTAGTTTTAATGCAGTACGGCCGATCTCGATGAAATAGAATTTGCTCATGCAGCTAAACTATTGATTGTACCAAAAAATTTCATATTCATAAATTATTTAGAATTTCCTCATCTTTAATTTATTAGTTAACTATTTCGACGAAATTCCAGAAATGGCGGCTTATTTGCAAAATCTTTCAGAAATGCTAAGACTAAACCTCCAATTCCTTTGGACCCTTTTCAACAGAAAGCTTTTCAGCTCTAAGTTTGGTTATGAAACTTCCAAATATGAAGTTTCGTCCAGATACCTTTAGTAGTTTCTGCGGAATCGTCGCCACAAAAAACGGGTACACACACACACACACACACACACACACACTCACACACACACACACACACACACACACACACACACACACACACACACACACACACACACACACACACACACACACACACATACACACACACACACATTTTTTTGAACCTTGGTCAAAAATGTTCAGGGGACCCAAAAAGACATATTTCCGCTAAAAACTCAAAAAATTTTTTTGGCATGATTACAATACTTTACATACTGTGTATGATAAAGTAAAAATACTACCCCAGTACTGTTGTTAAGGAAATATCCTTCAATTGATTGAAAAAATCATAAAAATTGGACAATGGTTCAATAGATAACTTTACAATTGACATACATTTTAGTTGGTATACGTATCTATGACTATACAATCCCCATCATTATACACGCCAATGATTATAATGACACTAGCGTTGTATAATAATGACAGTTCGTTCAAATAATGACTTCATTATTTGAACGAACTGTCATCATTATACGACGCTAGTGTCAAAGTCTGTCAAAACCTTGGTGGATGACAGTTATGTGACTGTTCGCCTCGCCATCATAGACAAATACATTTTAAATATTTGATATAAAATGGAATTTGTGAGTCGTAGATAAAACGTCGTATTCGACTCGCACACAACGGATATAAATCGCTCGCATGTTTACACGCTCGCCTACGGCTCGCGTATAAACTTCATGCTCGCTATTTATATCCTTAGTTATGTGCTGGTCAAATAATATACTATCAAAGATGTTGGGAGAAGGTTAAAATCGTCAATATTTAATCTGACAAGTCATGTGTCATCACCTTACTTTTGAAAGTGTAAGATTTCAGCATTCCGAATCTTCCAAAACTCTTTCGTTTTGGGTTGCTCTTAAAATTGAAAAAAGTTTGGCGTCTTTTAAAATTTGTATAACAATGTAGTTTAATTATCACCCTTCCACGATTAGATAGCGTATTTTTCAATTTAGTGAGTGTACAAAAATTTATACCGTTTAATTTTACGTAAAATATATCGTCTTAAAACATATAGAAAAAATCTTATGTGGCCAGGCACATGACTTTATCATACTATATATAAAATTAATAGTTTAGCTGCATGAGATTCTGATCGAGATCGGCCATGTCTGCATTAAAATGAAACTAGTAGAACTAGCTGACACCGGGTACACCGTCCAAATGACACTTACGTGTTGTTGGGTGTAAAAAGTGTAACGGTGTACGATATCCGAACGCAGCTTATATTGACAGTAGGTAGTGTCAAAACATTAGCGTTTGACACTACCTACTGTCATTAGAATCAAAATATCTGACAAATCCTGGTTACTAATAGTTTTAATGCAGTACGACCGATCTCGATGAAGTAGAATTTGATCATGCAGTTAAACTATTGATTGTACCAAAAAAAAATCATAGTCATAAATTATTCAGAATTTCCTCTACTTTAATTTATTATTTAACTATTTCGACGAAATTCCAGAAATGGCGGGTTATTTGCAAAATCTTTAAAAAAATGCTAAGACTAAACCTCCAGTTCCTTTGGACCCTTTTCAACAGAAAGCTTTTCAACTCTAAGTTTGGTCATGAAACCCAACCCTTTCATAACTGTCGGACATCCTCCCACAGTATCGTTACTGATGAATCAACCTATAATTGAACAAAAAAAGTGGTTCGTTATTTTTGACACACAGTGTAATTAATAATTCCGCATTGTTTGATGGCCAGAATTAACTGGGATCGAAGGAAGAAATAAACTACGTTCCGGAAATATTTAGTTTGAGTTGCCAAATAAGACGGGTGGAAGTGAAGATGTGAAGATGAGAAATTTTCTTTCTGACACTATTTTCAATTCTACCAAATATTCTTCATCATACACAGTGTACTTAATTATTGGTAGGTAAATATGTAGTCGAATTTATAGTGAATAATGGAATTATAATAGAACACGAATCGAACGTCCACTTTTCAATTGAGTCAACAGGAAATAACTACGAAGCCAGAAGTCACCGACAATATTATTCGCATTACGGCCACTTTTCTTACGGCGCCATTTGAAAATAATTAAGTTACCACGCGATCGTGTATTGATTACGTCATTTGAGGGGGAGTATTTGCTCAGTCACCATTTATTGCTCCACTTTTATATAAATAGCGTCCCTCTTTCAATTTACTCTTTTAACCAAACAACACAGAATACAGCTATACCCAGTGTTCTAAGAATCAGTTTGTAAACATATTTCTCATAAACGTTTCTACCATGTTTGGACACCGAGACTAGCGCCTGGTTGCCTCTCTGAGAATTATCGGTGCAATCAGGAGTGTAATAAAAGGCGTATTTTTCGTTTTAAACAAAACAAATACCAAATAAAGCTAAAAAAAACTCTGAGTGCAGTTGGATTTAAGGAAACTCGAAAATATATTTGATTATAAATAAACCACACCGAATACTGGCATATCGGAACAATATAGAACTTTTGGTAAGGACGAATGAAGAGCTGAAGTAGATTACAACAATGTTCCCGAAAGAAGCAGTTAGTTGGAATCTATATGTGAATGAAGAAATATTCAAGTAGATGGACATCAAGTAGATGGACACCAGAGCACAGGATATGCTGATTATGTATTAAATCAGGGAACACGAGCCCTACACTTTAATAGAGTAAATAAAAGACTGGGCTGGATGGAGCGAGGATGAGTGGTGGGAGAAATGTCAGAAGGACGCTGGAGAAGAAGGCAAGAAAGACTAAGAAGGTGTCTGGAGAGGACCTATACAGATTAGACGTGAAGAACTGGAGAGATTAGAACGAGACGGAGGAAGTGGCGAGAAGTTGTGAAAGTTACTTACGACTCTAATGACCTATATTACGCTATGATGATTTTGAATGCATCGCAACAGAGATTTTTTTATTCAATGCGTGCATTACAATCTATAGTCTATTTAATAACTACGAGGAATAAAACCAGACGCCAGATTCACATAAGAAAAACGAGAGAACATTACCAGAAATGTCACCAGATATTTTTGCGGTTAAATTTGAATTATTTTGAGGTTAAACGTATTTGTTAAACAACAACAAATGTGCTACGGTGAAAATTTTAACGAATTTTTCGCTGGAAAGTCTTAATACGTGTCTAAATATGTAAAAATAAAGCTTGTAGAATATAAATTAGTATACTTATATAAAACAAATTAGATACTTATACTACGGGTTACTGAGTAATCTCTCCGACATCGTAAAAGTGTAATAGAAGGTAACAATTCTGTATGTAATATATTATCAGTAATAAAAAACTCTAAATACAATTAAATCATCTTTACAGTCGAAGAATTTAGTATGTTATTTTTTTTGCATTTTTTTTGGTGCGTAGAAAAACAAACAATAAAAATATATATATTATTATAATAATAATACTATATCTTAAACATCATCATCATCGTCACTTAAATATAAATATCTATCACTGTTGCTATCTGTATTAACATGAATTATTAGTGGTTCAACAAATTTGTCCACGATCCCATCTAAAGTCATCATTTTATCATCTTCCTTTATTACATGTTCTTCACAATTACTCCAATGTGTGCTTGTTACATTCCCAATGGCTTCTATTAAAAGCGGTTTGACGTCTGCCAATTTAAATGTGGTATTCTTCGCTGCAACCTCATTTTTAATTTGGGCCCATATGAGCTCGATCGGATTTAACTCGCAATGCTATGGTGGTAGCCGCAGCACAATTTTATTGCTGTCTTTTGCCTGCTCATCGCAAACATAGATTTCGAACTTATTTCTTTGTTCCTTTATTAAACACAATAATTCTGATCATACCATGTCTTCCTCATATACGATATTCTTTGAGCGAAGCCAATCCTGCATATGTTTCTTCGTTGATGATGTTGTTGGTATTTTTTCAACCTTGCGGCTGGGGTAAGAAGCATTATCCATAACAATCACTGCGTTATCTGACAATTTTGGTAATAAAGCATTGAACCAGTTTTCAAATACATCCGCATTAATTTCTTCATGTAATCTGCAGTTTTTTTACCTTCAAATACCAACAATCCTCCAACAAAACCAGCTTTTGATCCAACATGTAAAATGATGAGCCGTCTTCCTTTTCCGGACGGATTTCTGAGTCCCGTACTGAATCCTTCGAGAAAGGCCTGTTTCTTATCTTGAATAGCGGTACTACCCATACCTTTTCCTTTGTGTGACCTTCATTTAGCCACGTCTCATCTAAATAATAAATTGACCGTCCTTCTCGTCGAAAATCCTTAATGGCTCTTAAATACGTGCGTCGCCATACAATTATATCGTCACGTTCCAGTAGAATGCTCTTGCGGTTTCTCTTTTCGTAAATCTGTAAAAAAAATATACATTATAAAAAGATTGCTGGTGGGCATATCAGTATGAAGCCACGCTCATTCGTGTTTGTAGCACGACTCATGCTCCTTCGTGTCTGTACTCACTTGAAATTAATTTTCTTCGTATTGGTATACAGTGACGAACGAGACATTGTTGAAAGTTCTGGATGAGTTTTAATTTCGTTCAAAATTTTGTCCAACGTCGGCATTTCATTTTTATAAAAAAAGCCATGTATTATTCGCCGTATAGCATTTTTCTCAATGTCATCAACATTTGCTGCCGTTGACGGTCTGCCTCCCCCACTTCTGGGGCTGCGAATCTCTCCGGCCTCCTTGTACTCCTTTATTACTCTATTATTACTTATTATTATTAAAAAAAAATAAAACCTTGTAGTTTGGATTGATATTTCAAACACAATACAAATCAAATCAAAATCACAGCGAGTTTTTTCGTTTGGGGTTCGTTAGTTACAATCTGTTTGTACAGATTTAAAATATCTTGCTTTTGAGCTAAGGTTAAGTGACCCATTTCTGACATTTTACGCTTTTTCGGGGGAGAAAGTTGCACTGAAGTTGCACTTGGCACAGAATACATATTCAGTTCTTGTACGAGCTGCTGATAAAATTGAATTGAAGTCGCGAATAACACACAAAACAATGGATAACAGGTACCCATGTTTGTTTATGGTTTGTTTACCTGGTACCTAACCTAACGGGATTTCAAAGTGCGCGCGATAGCGTAAATTTGCCCGGTGTAAAACCGCCTGGGATCCAGCCAATCACAAGCGAGGTCTTCCAAGTAACACATTTGAAAAGTTCCTCCTAGTTATTAAATGGACTATAGTCATAATTGACTAATGAGTAACAAGTCTAGTTTATTATACTTGTATAACTTAACCTAACAGGCACCAATATGTCTCTCAGTTAGTCCTGGTGTAATGGTACCGTTTTTCTTGCGCACACGTAGCGCTGTCTGGTTTTAGACTGACACATACAACCAGCACTTACTCTGATTTTGTCACTAATGCACATTTACACTAACTCAAAAGGTTTATTTCGCTTATTTCGAGTCTTCAGATCAATCTGTTTTTTTTTTTCGAGGAGTTGGATGGCCTCAATGTTTACGTAATAATGATGCCTTCCGTCGTGACTTCTTGCATTTTTTGTATTTCTTTGTACTCAAATTCTAATTTGAGGTCCTTATGGAGATCATCATTCCTAATGTAACAATGCGTACTGACAATGCAATATATTTGTTTATTTCTGAACAATTGAAATGTTACTTTTTTGTGCAATCCCAAAGTTGGGCACCATACGTCCACACGGATTTTAGAATTTGCTGGTAGAGCAAAAGCTCAATCGGATTCCTAGTTCCTCTCTTTTTTTGACATGGGCTTGTAACGAAACTCAGTTCGTTACACAGTTCGTGCAAGTGAATTTTGTTAGTAGTAAGTTTTTATTGATTGTAGAACTTTTACTTGCGTGCATTTATTTTGGAGAATCCTGTTTTTGTATATTTTTGAACTCGTCTGAACGTCCGATACGTAAACTAGTTCCGAGACTGGTTTGGTATGTGATTCTCGTATAATGTTTTTGAGCCGCTCAGACGGACCAGTTTCGTGAATAGTGGGGGTCGTTTTGACGGTATATAAGCCCGAGCATTTCCCTCTGGAAATCAGTCTCCGCGCTGGCCCCTTGAATGCTGGTAAAATAGCTCAGAGTCCTCCCTACTGGCTACTAGCCCTTTGCATGCTGGTGTTAGTACTCAAGGTATTAACTGATGGCCCCTTGTATGCTGTTGATAATATATCGAACAGCTTACCTCTGCTGGCCGTAGTTGGCGAGGTAGTTTTTCCAGATATATATTTTTCCAGATATGTTAGTTTTTTCCAGATATATGTTATTTTTCCAGATATATGTTACTAAGTATTATCGAATTCCGTCGTCACCGAATCGGGAATATTTTCCCGCCCCGTTAGCCTGTCTCCTGTACCGATTAGTTTAACTAATACCCGAACCCGTCCGTCGAAGAAAACACATACCCGTAACCCGCTATTTCCTGTTTATGGCATTTTTCTTGATGTATGTAAATGATTAATGGTGAACAATACATTTATTATTTTATTAAATGATCGTATTTTATTCCGACAAACCCAGGACCTACGAGCTACCTACAACAGGGTTTAATACAGGCTTACCTGCGGAGCCTGGCGTGTAATGTCATGCCGACATATTTGGCTGTGTTTGCGTACGGTACTATTTGGTTATTAATAGTATGTGTTATATTAGATATGTTGTATTATCTTCTTGGTGAAGTGAACATGTCAACTGACTTGAATTCGTTCAGTTCAAAGCTTTTTTCTTTGTCCAAACCTGAAAATAACCAAGAGCTGTTCGAAGTTTTCTTGTTGTTTCTTCATTGCTGTTTCCTACAACTAGGATAGCCGGGTAGTCTACAAAAGTTGCATTATCTAATGCTGAGAGGTCGTTGGAGAAGAGTAGTTAAAGGACCGGCTCTAAAACACTACCTTGGGGTACCTTTAAGGGCAGAGTATGCATCACCTTCTTTGACCCTACAGTATCGCTCCGTCAGATAATATTTTAATATTTGTGCAAACAATTTGGGGAGGATACTTTCTCTTTTACGGTTGATTCCTTCATGTCAGACGTCAAAAGTCTCTGTCACATCTAAGAAGATGGCACAAGAGGATTGTTTGCGTATGGTACTATTTGGTTATTAATAGTAACCGGAATGTGTTCTATTTCCTTGTTGGTGAAGTCAACATACTGACTTGAGTTCGTTCAATTTAATCCTTTTTTCTTTGTCCATGCCTGTAATTGACCAAGAGCGGTTTGGAGTTTCCTTGTTGTTTCTTGACATGATTGCAGTTCCCTATAGCTAGGATAGCAGGGTCGTCTGGAAATGTTGCCGTAGTATCTTTCGTAATGCTGGGAGGTGGCGGGAGTAGAGTAGTTAAAGGACTGGTCCTAAAACACTACCTAGCGGCACCCCTTCTTTGATTTCCTTAAGGGTAAAATAATTTATGGTTTAGTCCTTTATGCCAGACTTTCTCAAAAGCGAGTGCCACATCTAAGAAGATTGCAGAACAAACCTATTTTTCCACTAACCCTTTTTCGATAATATTGATTATTCAGGGTACCTGGTCAATAATCCAGTGCTTGTTTCGAAATCCGAACTGGTGGTGTTCCGAACTTGTTCCAGACAAGCCTTTTGTTCACAATTATGGACTTCAGTCTATTGAATAAAAGATTTTCAAACCATTAAATACGCCAAATTCTTGTTTGACATCTTTATTCATTGACCGATAGACAGACGGGCAAACAAGCTCCGTTTTGTATCTTTGAAGTACGGATCGCTAAAATTATTATGCTATATTATTTTTGATTAAATCTATAGACGCGAATGACGCATATAGTAGGTATAGGTACAACCACGATTATAATTAAAAGAGCAAATACGTCTTTCTTAATGCACTATACATATTTGTGTATGAGAGCTGCATATTTACCTTGGGACTTACCTCCTGTATGGTAAAACGTGCTCCAGCAATTATTCACAGAACCTTGTGTGCCCAACGAATTTGTCCAAACTAGAACGATCTACCTGCAATAAAAAGCATTACATCACCAAATCGTTACAATCGAGGTTATCTTCATTAATCTGTAGAACCTGTTGGATTTCTTCTAAATTACACATTGTTTCAACTATACTATTAATTGGATTAGAAATTCTGAAATAGACATTCCAAGCCATATTTGAAGATTGTCGTAACCATCGATTGATAGATTTTTGCTATATGATGTGCTGTACTCGGTATATAGAAAGCAATTGATGATGACACGATCGCTCACAATGCCGAGTAAATATTTAAATTATGTATGTGTTGGTTATGTAAATGCACATGAATATTTATGAAGCGCCATGCCTGTCTGGTATACATACGGTGTATATAGTCTAAAAATAGATATTACTTGCTACTACTAGTTTAACATCTTATAACTTTGCTAATAAATGTTTTTGTTTTTGCAGATGAGCAAGAAAGAGTACAGAAAAAGACTTTCGTAAATTGGATCAATTCCTATCTATCTAAGGTAAGTTATAAGTTCTAATCACATTTTGGTACACTTGAAGTAAATTTTGGTACATTTTCTGGTGATCGCAAAAGTAAAATGTCAAAAATAAAAATGATGTTGATTTCGACTCTTGTAAACCCCTCCGCGTCACCTCATTATGTGATTAGCAATCGCGTCATAAGATTGGAATACACCGAACTCACAAGAGCTGATGACAACAAGAATAGTCTACCAAGACAGTTCGTGATTTACAGAAGAAGAAACTAAAATCTGATATTTGTCTGGTAACAGTATAGAGGTTAATTTTTAACCAGGCAGTTGTGGTTTTTCTGTGACAATTCCGATATATCTTATGTTAATCAGGATATAGAAAGGGTGCTCCGAGTGTGTATACCAGCGTTTCTCAACATTTTTACTTTTGCGAAACACATTTTGTAGAAATCCGTGGAGACCCCAACAAAAATTGTATATAATGATGATATATTATCTTTTTCTATCATTTGTTTGCAAACTCTAGAGTTTCTATCATTCGTTTGCGCTGGCACCTCGTGTATAGAAAATGCCGTCAAAATTACCAGCGATGTTGCAGTAGTAATTATTAAATAACCAGCGATGTTGCAGTAGAAGAAGCACGCAGATGAATGCAGAGAAAAAAAACTGTAAAATAAGAATGCAGGTATTTATTTTACAGTTTTTTTTTGCTGTAGTTTATTATTTATTACATTCATTTTCTGTAACTTTGCAGAAATTTTTCTATGTGTATAAACTTATTTGCTTTTCTCAATTCCTTCAAAAGTTACATCTGTTTCAAATATTACCAAAAAAGGAAAATTTTAAAGCATATCAAATAATGACAACGAAGAGCACAAACAATAGTAAATGTACTATGTAAATCAATTTCATCAGTAAGAGATTATTTTTATTAGGTATAGATAATAGTATATTATTCTATGAGCAAGTAATGTAAGCAATTACTCACGAGAACGAAGTTTGCAGCACGAGCCGTAGGCGAGTGCTGCAAAACGTTCGAGTGAGTAATTGTCATTACTTGCGAATGGAATACTATACTTTTTCTACGACTATACAATATTTTTTTTAAATTAATTTAGTCAGTATTGGGACGGCGCGGCGGTGGCGGTGGCGCGGTGGTACGTATAGGTATTCTGATGTATGACATTATGTCGGTATTACAGGTTTTTTTTCTAAAAGTGTCAAATATTGACAGCGAAGAAAAGATAACAAGGTATCTAACCTACAAAATGACAGATAATTATTATCCCTTGTTGGTGCGTATTGATGTATTAAATAAGTCACATTATTACACTTTTTGGGAGACTTAAATTTGTCGGCAAGCTCACCAAAATAGGCTATCAAAACATTTTCGGAAAATGAGCTAACATTTTTTCTGATTCGCCAATCCATAAACGCTTTGTAGGTTTTTTCGTATTTTGTCTTCGATTTTTCGTGCAATAAATTTAATGTGCGGATTTGCGCGGCTTGTATTACATCAGGTGGAGTACACATTCAGAATGCATTTTTTTGATAATTATGATTAACGAATTACAGTAATTACTGTACACTGTACGTATGTGGCGGTATGTGGTAGTGTATTTCGTTAAAATATCTGACAGATTAAAACTGTTTGTAGCGCTCGTCGTTTAGCGACGTTGTCAACGTCGCTAAGCAGTCTCTCTAAACACGATGGAAATGAAAATCCGCGCTATGATTGGTTCTACAGCCGTGAGAAATGAAATATTGCCGTGAGAAATGAAACATTTCTCACGGCTCGCGGGGTATGAGTAACCAGGAATGAAATATTTGTCATGTGTGTGGGGAATAGTTAGTATTACTTATCATAAATTGCCATGATAATGGATGCATTCATCAATAGGAGTAGAAAAAATTAATTTTATGTACAGGTCTTCCCCATTTGTTTAGATAGTAAATGAAACAGTGATTAAAAAATCATATAGACTTATTTGCGTTTTCAACTCCTTAAATAGTTACAGCCGTTGGAAATATTAACAATGCCTTATTGAAAATGCCTCTAACTTCTTAAAGAATAAAAAAACCAGTAAGTCCATCTGAAACGTTTTACTTAGAATGGCACTTACTTTCGAGAAAAACATATTAAACAGTTTATTAATAATAATTAATTTTAATTTATTTTATATATTATATTAATTTATTAATATTGATTTATTTATTCATTTCATTTGTTTATTAAATATTTTTTGTGTTAAATAATTTTTTTTACTTAAATTTGTTTGTAGGTTGAGTTGTTTTAATATGTATTGTAATGTTATTTCTTCGTTTGATATAATAATAATAATAATCCACACCTTAACATCCCCTAACAGCTTTCGCCCCTACGGGGGCATCGGCAGGCCCGAATTATCATTATTATGGCCCGCGTCTGTGGCACGTTTTAAGTTGTTTGATTTTCAGCATTCACCGTGGAGTAAAGGAAAACCACAGCAAAACCTTTACCCTGAAAGCAGGGCGTGAGACTCGAACTCACGCCCCCCCAGACTGATAGCCAAGCGCTCTACCGCTGGGCCACAGTTAATATTTCAAAAGTTAAAAAAACTAATGGCCATATGAAAAATTGTGCATAGTATGACATTTTTTTCTTAACAAATTTGACGGGGAAAGAAGTAGGACACCTTGTATATTAAATTTAAAGTTTGTTACAATTTGTAATTATATGTAACCAAATTGTAAGTAAAACATGTGAAATAAATTTTAATTGTTTTACGTTGTCAAGCTTTTATTACAACTTAGAAGTATTCAATTTGATTTAATTATCTTTTGTAAATAAATTCAACAACGGTAATATTATATATCAATTTTCGCCTAGAATGGTAGGACACAATTTCTAATAGTAATTCTGCCAGGAGTGCCAGGTCTTGTTGTTTCTGTTTGGTTTGATTCATTTGTTTATAAGTAACAGATAACTTTAGGTAATCTTGTCACTCGAAGTCATCAAATAATGTGACCATAAACCGGCGACCGGCAAAGGTATATTTGTTACTATTTTTCCGCCAAACCCCAAGGTCCACGGATCCGCGGTTGAGAAACGCTGGTGTAGACCAACGTTATGTAGTAACTGAAAACCTAATCTTCTTGGACAACTTTTAATCTTTTGTTCAGATTTAAATGTTATCAATACTTAATTCAATTGGCCACGAATGGCTTGGCCAACGCTATAATAACCGTGAAACTACGTCGCGTAATTTGACATTAGATACGCTAGATTCAATTAAGTATAATTAGAGTAACAGGTCTAATAAAGTTAGCCGTGCAAAATGTAATCTAATGATCCAATTATTGTGGAACCCATGTGGCGGCAACCATGCTTAATTTCATACAAATAGCATAAAACATACCTCAGTCTCTTTATGTACGAATACGACTTTGCGTATTATCATATTAATTAACATTAAATACTGCTTGCCATCTGGCTTCATAAGCTCCTAGTTGTCAAGCTGTTTTGGCCATTTGTCTACAGGAACTCGCAAATCATGTGCCAATATAGGTGTGCTGAACAGTTAGCTCTTATTCCGTATTCAGTTCATTCAGATTCCAGTTGCATTGCTGCCAACGGGCGTACCAATTTGGAAATTTATATACTTACATATTTAGAAACTTTGTTAACAATGTAAACCATATAAGAACATCAAGCAACAACAAACATATTTAATTAAAATATGTTGCATCTGCATGTCATACGTTTTTACTCTGCGTTCAACATCATCAATTGTTTCAACGTGTCTTCGTTTGACTATTGTGTCAATTACTTCGCATCTCTTCACTCATGAGTGTTGACGCGTGTCACAACAAATCAGACGTAACTTAATTAGAACCATGATGATTAGAATACGATATTACTCAGCAGTAATCAACGACTAAATATTAATTATGACTTATTTGAGAACAAACATTCACGAATTGCACATAACCGCATTTACTTGTAAAACAAACGCGATTGAAAACAAAATGCTATTTGCCTAACAACGGTCTTGGCAAATACATTTGCCTAGGAAATAGCTTTAAAAATATAAATAAAGGTTTCATATCTATTTGCACAGGCAAATAGCTTTTGCCTAGGCAAAAGCCTTTTGCCTAAAATAACCATTTGCCTACGACATATACACCAAAAATCAGTGAGAACCAATCCAGGTAGATAGAAATCTTAGACTAGGTACTCGTTACGCTCTCATTCTAAATCTGCCCATCCGTATTTAATTGCAGATCCTGTAATAGATCTAGAAGATGCATTATTTTGTTTGGTAGTCATCGGTTCGCTCCCTTCTTCGAACATTTTTATTTAGCGGCATGCTTATTATTAATAAATTTATGTAGAAAACTACGCTTTATACAAAAAAATGCAACAAAAATTAGAAAGGAATCCATTTTTTCATTGATCATGCATTGTCTGTCCACATGCAAAATTTCAACGGGATTGACAAACATCGATTACAAGATTTTAACGTAACAAACCAATAACCATAACAAGTGAAGTTAAGATAATGGTAGTTAAAAAACATTATTGTCCCCTGGCTAGCCCTTAACAGATAAAAACACCTGAATACCATGACTGAAACAGTGACATACCACGGAACTCTCAGAAAATTGATCACATACCTACTGTCCGTTTCGGATAAGTTGAGCGGTTTAAAACAGTCCACAATTGATATTGTGCGGAAATATTTTCTATACGCATATTAGTAAAATGATAGAACAGGATACAAATATTTCCGTTCGCTTATATCCAATAATCCATTGGAGTTATAATGGTCAACCATCTGTGTTACATATGATTACTATAGTAGAACAATTCTAAGTTTGTTTTGACAGTAGTCAAGGAAAACTGTCACTCAGAAGTCACTCAGTAGCGGCGCGGCGGTTTATTAATGCTAAGAAAAATATAGTAAATTGTTCGTAGCGGTTCACGGGCAATAATTACTAATGTGGTAAGTTTGTGAGTATTAGGAAGCGAATGTAAACAGATAAATATATCTTTTAAAGCCTCTATTAAACGGTCAGGAGCCTATGCAGGAGTGTCAGAATCCTAGATTTGCCCGCCTATGGATTTAATGTCTATGCAACCCTCTAGACAAGCGTTTCCCAACCTTTTTACTCTCGCGGAACCCTTTAAATAGGGTTGAAACCAGGCGGAACACCAACAAAAAAATATACAATGTCCTTTCCAAGGCATTTCGAGTATTTTTTTGCGTACAGAAAAACGCGTAACGTATTTCAAGTAACCAGATACAAGTCTGTAAAGAAACGCAGTTCAATGATTGAATATTACTTACTACTGTGAAATTTTTTTTTATTAATAAGCATAAGATGCTTAACATATTGAAACTAATCTAAAAGATTAACCATCAATTTAAATCTGAATTCTTAAAACTAGGTACTTGTCTCTAATAGGCTATCCACTGATGTCCCTATACTTTGTCCCAAACAAGGAGCACTAAAATTTCACTCACTGTGCTCTGCTTTTTACACATTTCACTGATTCACTAGTTCGAAGGGTTTAGTTCTTTTTAGTCTTCTCACTAGATTCTGGTTGTCCAGTAGCTGCAGGGCCTCTACGTTGACGTGATGGCTTAGGCGAGATTCATGCTTAGTGGCGAATCTTTTTATCTCTTGGATGACTTGTGGGACACCAAGATCACGGTGCAGGTCACTATTCCGTATGTACCAAGGAGCGTTAACCATATTCCTTAGTGCTTTATTTTGGAAGATCTGGATTCCTTGTATATTAGAGCATTTTACGCAGCCCCAAAGCTGGATGCCGTATAACCAAATCGGCTTTAGTACTTTGTTGTAAACTTGTAGTTTGTTCTGTACTGACAACTGAGAGTCTCTTCCCAGAAGCCAGTACAGTTCTCTGTATTTGAGGCCAGGCTCTACTCTTTTCTTCTTAACATGTTCTTTCCACCTTAGTTTTGTATCCAGTGTCATACCCAAATACTTTGAAGTGTTCGCATATGGAATTATGGCGTCGTTAATCTTGACATGAGGTATGTCCTCGATTCTTTTGTTTGTAAAGTTAAAGCAGCGCGCCCATTGAATCGGCTTGGCTCGGCACGGCCGGCATCGGCGCTTTCGGCGGAGTTGCTATACAAAGAAAGTAATGGGCGCCCGCTCACTGATTACGGTCGGACCGACCGGCAACGGCCGGCAGGCTTCGGCGACGGCCGCGTATTATAACAGGGGCAACTCTGTTCGGCGGCCGAACGTCATTTCATTAGAAACTGCCTTGTGATACAGTGTTAATTAAGTACATCCACATTTTATACAATCCTCGTAATAAGCATTACCACGACAATATTTTACTTCGCGCTTTAATTACTTTAAAATATCACAGACTAATTATACAGGTACTAGGGCTTCCAATCCCGGACAATATACTGATGCCAGGATTTTGGGATTAAAGATTTTGTAATCCCAGGATCCCTGGATTGATCTCGTCATTCATGAAAGAAAGCGAAAATTGCCGGATCAAACCGCCTGAGAAGATGACAAAAGTTACCAAATGCAGTCAGTAAGAAACGCCTAAAATATACTTTATTGGACAACATCTTTTACCTCGAAACATGATTAACGTTCTCAAATTTTACCGTACAAGTAGAAAACCAAAATTGACGGTTTAAAGGTGGGGTGGAGGGTACAAGGTGTCAATAATAAACAAAATTTATACTCCATTAGATAATAAATTGCTTTCTTACATCTTAAATTTGCTCAAAAATTTTGCATTTTTGTATACTGTTTCGAGAATAGTCACGGCAAAAGAAATTGTTTGATCGAGCCAAATTTAAAATTTTATATATTGATGCCAATAAAACATTTTGACGAATTTTTTTTTGTTCTGATAAAATTGGATAACTTTAAAATTCATACGTCATGGATGACGTTAAGTGAAGACGTTAATTATTGTTCAAAATTGATGATTCAGTGCAACAGAATATTAACTATTCAATTTCTTGTTATGAATTATGATTTCTTGTTACTTTTCCTTATCTGAGTGCACTTTTTGACAAAACTTTTACACTAGAAAAGCGAAAAAAGCGATAATTGTGCGATGAATACATGTCAAAAATGACCATATTACCGCTGTCGCAGCTCATCACAAACTCGAGATGCTTCGTACCAAAATATTTAATTTTTTTAGTTTTTGGTAAAATCCTTGGAAGAACTGGAAGAAACTTTTTTGGTGTATTTTATTACTTAATCACTAATTTTATATTCTGTAGTACATCACCGAATCCAGGTAAAGAAATCCGCCACGCACATTTTTTTTTTCTGTTTTAATTACAGCCTGTATTTTTTGTTGAGGATATAGTAACTAAAAAAGGTTAATGTGGACAGATTTCAGTTCGTTGAGCTTGGTCTTCCATTTTTTGGTCCATTCATATATTTTATTACTAGCTTGTTGAAGATTCCTGGTAGATTCACCAATAGTTGATCTCACTGCCATTAGAGCCGTGTCATCTGCGAATGTGGCGACTGTCATATTTGTTGCCCACCAATGTTACCGCCCACGCCACACATGACTGTGCGAAACCGGTATAAAAGAAAGTAAAGAAATAAGTTATAAAGTCGGTAGTCTAGGGTAATTCACAAATAACGCATATTCTGGTTTAATATCTATATTAAATAAAATAATCCTTACAACTAATTAACAATGGAATAATACTCACATCTTCTTATATATTCTTACACACCCAAAACTATAGCACCAGAATTTAGCTGGTATCCAATAACCAGCGATGTTACAGTAAATTCTTCTTTTACAGCTTTTTTGGTAGTTTATTACATTAATTTTCTGTAACATTGCAGATATTTCTCTCTAGGTATAAACTTATTTGTTCTTTTTAGTTCCTTCAAGTATTACCAAAGGAAGAAGAAAATACAAATCAAACTGCGAAAACGTACAATACGAAAGTACATTTTACAAATAATTAAATAAATAAATTCATTAAAAAAAATTTCAAAAAAAACATTGGTCAAAATACAAAAATTAAGAAACATTTATTCTGAGTAAAAGTTTCATATATGGACCTATTGATAACAAGTTAATATTCCTTAAGAAGTTAGAGCTATTTAAAATACTGTTTTATTAATAATTTGTTATTTTTAAGGTATCGAAAAAATAAATTACTCCTTATGAAACATTTTAGTCAGAACGATAATTACGTTCTGAGAAAAAAAAGTGTATAAACACCCAATATTTATACACACTAATTTTCTCTATAACAGATGATCTCTATATTTCCTCTTAATGTTTGTTAAATAAGAAAAACTTTGCTCATACATACACAATGTTGAAAACTGAACTGATACAAGGTAAATTACCTTGTATCAGTTCAATATCGATATAAATGTATCAGTAATAATATAATCGAGGTGAAAATTAAATGCAAAAACATACCAAATTATAAATAAAAATATGTGAAGCACTTTCAAATTTGCTTCATTGTCAAAATTAGTACTTACTTCAATTTAGTTTAATTATTTTTTGTTTAATTAAATGCAGTCACGAAATTTGAAATTACACTTTAGTTTCCTGCCGCATAAATTTTCGTCTATAATTGCATTAACTCTGTGTATTTATTGATTTTCTATGAATGGGACCGACATAATTTTCGTCATAGAAGCTCAGTCTGGTGATAGGTTAGTTATCTTATCTGGAATGTAAGATCATATTGAAATCCACCACCTACAATAGGGTATTTGACTGTATTAAAAATATGGCATGTATTATAGTCATCCTAATAGATTACAGTTTAAGAAAACTATTTGTTATTACTTTTCAAAAAAAAAATGCTTTATTTCTATGAAAAACCAAAATTAAAATTGAATTTTATTCACGTCCTATCACGTGATTGAAAACGCTCTGTAATTGGGTGAGTCTCCAGTGAT
This sequence comes from Aphodius sticticus, assembly GCA_963966075.1. Classification (NCBI taxonomy): domain Eukaryota; kingdom Metazoa; phylum Arthropoda; class Insecta; order Coleoptera; family Scarabaeidae; genus Aphodius; species Aphodius sticticus. The sequence goes on from OZ014509.1 coordinate 28,714,516, forward strand.
GTCATTCGTTAGTCCGCCTTAGAGCGCGTTCGGTTTGTCAGGGTATGGTATGGGGAGAGCAATGCTCAGATAACTTGGGTCGGCTGTCTCTCTCTTATATGCAGATAAACGCCGTATGACGTTAGTCCGCCTATTATGCAGCGCGTCACTCTCACCGTAAAATACCGGGTTATCCGAACGCGCTTTTATGCTTCTCCCGTTTGAATTTAATAGCACGAAAGCGTCATGTAAGCATAACTTTGTAGGTTAGGATAGCCCTAACCTTCAGCTGTCAGATCAGATAATACCTTTTGAAAATACGATAGATAACTTATTCTAGTCAGTTTTACTTATGTCGAAGTAATCTTCACAACAGAAAACACTTGTATTGGCGGCTATTTATTTCATTTGGATTTCTACGAGCCAACCACTGTCTTCGCAGTTTGAAATCTTGCGGAACAGCTACAAATAGTTTATCCGGAGTTTTTCTTGACGTATCTCTGCATTGTGGATTTATACACCATTTATAACCCATTTTTATGTAGAAATTGTGAAAACAACACATTATACAACACAATTACCATCACATTGACATCTTGACATCACTAACCGGTGACGCCTATGGTGACGCCACACAACAGAAAGTATCGTTTTGGCGGGACTTTTTGTGATTCAATTTTTAACGCTGATTTTTATGAAATATTGAGGAAATAATTACAAAAAATAATGCATTTACAATGTAGAGTGAAGGAATAAACACATTAAGATGGTTTTCCAAAAATAGTCAAATACCCTATTCTGTTCTTCTCCTAAAGTACCATTATGAGCAGCAGATTCAAATTATAGGTTTATTTTGTCACACATTTGGAAAGGCAAAAATATTGAAAACAAATAATATTAGAGTTTTACCTATAACTTTGCCAGATTGTTGTTTTCTGGAGGTTATTTTGTTTTTATGTAACAGATAATTGTAAGTAATATTGTCAATTGACGTTAATGAATAGTCTAGAATGTTGCCCGTTGAATGTAGTATCGAAATACCAGTGGTTTATTGGGTTAGAAGGGCTCTAAATCAAAATCACACTGAATAATGTTCCCATGAACCGGCGACCGCCACCGCTATTTGTTACTATTTTTCCGTGGAACCTCTAACGACATCTCGCGGAACCCCAGGGTTCCGCGGAACCCCGGTTTGGAAATTGCTCTAGACCGCTCAACTTAACTGAAACGCACAGTACTATACAGATATCTAGACTTTCGCAGTCCATATTGTATCCGTCAATACTTAAGGTTAATATATTGACATTCATAAGGGTTTTATTGAATAACAATACAATAATTGATGAGTATAGTAATTTAAAACATCAGCACACACCTAGCGCAAACAATAGCCTACAATTAAAATAACCAAAGTTGTATTGAATTTCAATGATATTTTTTATTGAGCGAGCATAACATTTCTATAAATCAAGAAGAGAAGTTGGACCGGATAAAATGGTACCTAACGGACATGTCCGCAGGAGTTTGATGAAAATATTTATGTGCCAGCTTACTAAGTTAATTTCCTTTCTAAAAACACAATTACCGCCGTTATCCCGTATTTCGTAACATCATGATAATTTGAATTATTAATTCCCTAGATTTGCCAAAACGACTACTGCCGGTCGGGGCCGTATATGAATAACGGCGTATTTTGCATGGCCGTGTCATATCTACGTAACAATATGGTCAGCTTACATATACTAAATAAAAATAGATAAACAAAAGATAATAAAAAAAAATATATAATAAAAAAGTTTGATATGCTAATCAATATTGATTTTTAATAATGTAGTCATTGTTTTATTAGCATGTGTATGTGTGTTTTGTTTAAGCAAATAAAGGTTGGATTAAAATAATAAAATGTTATACATTGCGGAAATGAGAAAAAGCACGACTATCGGAAAATGCCAAAATTCAACATGGTGCCCATAAGAAACACAAAAGTTGGCCATGGTTACGCCGCCATCTTTGATGTTATTTCAAATTAAAAAATGACACTGCATTCCTTGTTATAAAGTAGCTGTAGAATGTTTTTGTTTCAAATGTCTAGCTACGTTTGGTTTTGAATAAAAAATTAAAAACGGTATCTTAACATTTCCGTTTTTTGCGGATATCTTTAAAAAGAACAACGATAGCTAAAATTTCTTTTCAGGTAATTGATCAGCACAAAAGTACGAAACTTTGCCAAATTTATACATAGGCTCTATCTCCACTAATAAGCGAGATCCCCATGGTGAGCCTCGAAATTGAATCACCTGGTATATATATATATATATACAGGGTGAGTCACTAGAGTCGCGGTGGTAGATATAGCAATTATCTTTAGAGATGGAAAAAAATATTTAATACAAAAGTTGTTTGGCATATCATTTTCTACAACGTAAAATTATTTTCATTTATACTGGGTGTTGCATTTAGGCGTAGCAGAAAATAAATTAACTTTTTTAAATGGAATGCCCTGTATATTATAACATATTATGATTGCGAAGAAAATTGTCTTACTAATTGTATCAGGTGATATTGACGTAAAGCTAATAGTTTCTGCAATATTCAATTCTTTATTAAAAAAATGGCCGTTGCAGGCCTTTTCCGAAAACTACGTAATAGCGTCATTTTTGCAGATATTTTCTTACAACTTTGTCAGAAAATAACCAATACTAATAGGGAGGTGATAGTACCCAAAGAAATTTGATGCGCTATACAGGGTGTTCCTAGCACCTAATCAATTTTGATATTTTACAAATGGCTTTTTCTTGAGTTTTTTAAATGGAACGCCCTGTATATTATTTGCTGGTTGCATTTCCCATTAAGTTGCCTTTAATTTATATTAAGTGTGGCATATACATATTTGTACCCGTTTTCGTGATATTTGGAATTTAAAGAAAATGTGTAATAAAGTATACCAATACAGTGCTTTAATATTACACCCTGTATAATTGAGTTAGTTTTTTTCATGTATTTTGTTATAATATAAATAAATTATAAATGTTGGTAAAGTTAAAAATGCTATTTTTAATTAAGATACATTTACATAGCACAGTTACGCTAATATTTTAAGTTAGCTTAGCTTTACTTAACCTCGTTGTCATGGAAACAAAAACAAATAACAGACGTGTAGTTATTGCTGTCAACAGACTTAATATAGCTAACCACCATTTGTAATCTCTGTTAACGATGAATTTTAATTATACTAAAGAGGAACTGATAAATATTATTTACATCTATGGAGAAGCCGGCAAAAACGCTCTACTGGCCTCAAGAATTTACGCTCAGCGATATCCCGAAAGACGGCATCCCGATGCAAGAACAATTAATAGAGTTCGGGAACGTTTTGAATCAACAGGTACTATTACTTACAAAAAAAGAAAAAGAACAAAAGCGGCGACACATGAAGAGAATGAATTTCTGGTAGTTGCTAGTGTGGTAGAAAATCCATACTCAAGCACTAGACAAATAAGAAATCAAGGAATAACCCAATCATCTGTGTCCAGAATAATACGGCGACACAAGTATCATCCATATCATGTGCAACATGTATAGGAATTGAGCGAAAACGATTTAGAAAAGAGATTAAATTTTTGTAATTGGGCTGCTGCTAAAATTCAACAACAAGCAAATTTTTTTGACTTTGTTCTTTTTACTGATGTAGCTACGTTTCATAAAAATGCGTATGTTAACCAACATAACTTCCATTTTTATGCAACAGAAAATCCTCGCGTTATCAGGCCTTTGGACCATCAACATAGATGGTCACTCAATGTATGGGGTGGAATAGTAGGTACCAATTTGCTAGGGCCTTACTTTTTTGAGGGTTCCGTAAATGGTCAAAGGTACTTACATTTTCTTAACAACCATCTACATGAATATTTAGATGATTTGCCGCTTAATATTCGCCAAAACTTAATTTTCAATCACGACGGAACCCCACCCCACTTTAGTCTGAACGTAAGACAATTTTTGAACAACCAATACCCCAACAAATGGATTGGAAGAGGAGGCCCTACGTTATGGCCGCCAAGATCTCCTGATCTAAATAAGTTGGATTTTTTTTTGTGGGGTCATGTTAAGGAATTAGTATACCAGACACCACCTACCACACAAGACGATATGAAGATTAGAATAAGAAATGTTTTTGCTGACATCAGAGAAAATAAGAGAGAGATGTTAAGAAATACTTCGAGATCTTTTACCCATCGGATTAATGCTTGTAGAAGACAAAATGGAGGGCATTTTGAACACCTACCAAATCAATAACTACTTGTTGTTTTATCTTTAATTGTTATAGTTTTTTACTAGTTTTATGTTAATGCTTATCAAGTTTAAAAAATAGTTTAATAAATGTTATTAGTTGTGGTTTCTCTTAATTATTTGTTTTTATTTAATTTTTAGTTGTCTCAAATTATATTAATTTTTCATATTGAGTAACTAAATGGTAATTCCATGTACTTTTCAATTTATTTTGAGCAATTCTGTCAGTTTTTTAATTCAACAAAAGTATTTTTTTCCTTTCTATGTTCTCTTTACAAAAAAAATCATTAAAAAAGAACCATGTTATGCAGGGTGTAATATTAAAGCACTGTATTGGTATACTTTATTACACATTTTCTTTAAATTCCAAATATCACGAAAACGGGTACAAATATGTGTATGCCACACTTAATATAAATTAAAGGCAACTTAATGGGAAATGCAACCAGCAAATAATATACAGGGCGTTCCATTTAAAAAACTCAAGAAAAAGCCATTTGAAAAATATCAAAATTGATTAGGTGCTAGGAACACCCTGTATAGCGCATCAAATTTCTTTGGGCACTATCACCTCCCTATTAGTATTGGTTATTTTCTGACAAAGTTGTAAGAAAATATCTGCAAAAATGACGCTATTACGTAGTTTTCGGAAAAGGCCTCCAACGGCCATTTTTTTAATAAAAAATTGAATATTGCAGAAACTATTAGCTTTACGTTAATATCACCTGATACAATTAGTAAGACAATTTTCTTCGCAATCATAATATGTTATAATATACAGGGCATTCCATTTAAAAAAGTTAATTTATTTTCTGCTACGCCTAAATGCAACACCCAGTATAAATGAAAATAATTTTACGTTGTAGAAAATGATATGCCAAACAACTTTTGTATTAAATATTTTTTTCCATCTCTAAAGATAATTGCTATATCTACCACCGCGACTCTAGTGACTCACCCTGTATATATATATATATATATACAGGCCTTCTCGCAAAGTACTCCTAGTAACTGTTAAAATGATGCAGTTTTCAAATAATCGTAGAAACATGTAGGATGTTAGCAGCTCGAAGTATTGTAAGGGTAGTTTTGTGTATCATCCTACGTGCTGAGTAAACAAGTCTTTCAAGATACCAAATAAAAGAAGTAAAAGTCTGGGATTTTTTTATTGAAAATGAGAATATTAACTTTATGACACACGCAATACTGATCGGGCCTTAGTAAAATACTGTGTAAAGAAATTCTTCACTGTGATGTGAAACTTTCCAACCACAGTTGCAGGGGCCTGGAAGACGTAGCTATACCGGGTGATTCAATTTCGAGGCTCACCATGGGGATCTAGCTAATTAGTGGAGATAGAGCCTATGTTTAAATTTGGCAAAGTTTCGTATTTTTGTGTTGGTCAATTATCTGAAAAGAAATTTAAGCTATCATTTTTCATTTTGAAGATATCCGCAAAAAAACTGAAATGTTAAGGTATCGTTTTTAATTTTTTCTTCAAAACCAAATGTAACTAGACATTTGACACTAAAACAGTCTACAGCTACTTTTTAACAAGGAATGCAGTGTCAGTCTAACTGTTCTTCCCGGAATAGCATTGACCGCATTTGTTATTCCATCCCGCAGTTCCTCGATATTTCTGCGAGTATCGTGATAAATTTCGTCGTCCACAGTTTTCCATAGAAAGTAATCCAGAGGACTTAAATCAGGAGATCTAGCAGGACTTTCCACCACTCCACCATTACCAATCCAGCGATTTGGAAATTGGTTGATTCCAATAATTTCGTACAACTGCAAAGTTTGATTTGTGTGGGGTTTGTACGGTTTCAATTTCTTTGTTCGTAATGCTCTCCAAACACGTGTTTGTGGCAATTCCAAATTAGAGGCTACTTCCCGCGTAGAAATCCGAGGATTGTCATTTGTCTAAAAACCAGTAGTTGAAGCATTGCAAATTATGGTAATCTAACGTTTACCATTTCCAAAATATCTCTTTGATCGTTTTCAACATTTCCATGAGGGTTATAAGAATTGCGGGGTTTACTAAACGAGTTACGGTCCGCTAAATTTCTGTCCAATGTTAGGAATTTTGTACGACTGGGCATTTCTATGAGATAATAATAAACCCTTATCATATCACGCTTTTCGTTATTGGTAAACGGCATGTTACATCCATAACAACCACAATTAAGGTTTATTTGGTTAAATGGCAAACCCAAAGCTGAGCGCGTCGCTTGATCCAAGTGCATTTTGTTAACGTTGCTTGGCAACGAGTCCGGCGGTCTGTAACCAAGCTCCAGTTAGGTACCTGAAGGTTTTTTGATTATTACACCATTATTTTAAAAAATAATGCTATGTTATGCATTGCAGAAATGAGAAAAGACACGACTATCAGAAAGTGCGAAAATTCAACATGGCGCCCATAACAAAACAAAAGTTATTTAAAAAGTTATTTTGCTGTTATTTCAAATTAGAAAATGACACTACATTCCTTGTTAAAAAGTAGCTGTAGACTGTTTTAGTTTCAAATGTCTAGCAACATTTGGTTTTGAAGAAAAAATTAAAACGATGCCTTAACATTTCAGTTTTTTTGCGGATATCTTAAAAATGAAAAATGATAGCTTAAATTTCTTTTCAGATTATTGACCAACACAAAAATACGAAACTTTGCCAAATTTAAACATAGGCTCTATCTGCACTAATAAGCGAGATCCCCATGGTGAGCCTGGAAATTGAATCACCCGGTATATAAAACATCAGTTCTTTTGAATAGCAGTGGCCTTGTTTACAATGCCTACGTACATATATTACGTTTTTTTTTGTTTTACGGAAAGGCAATCAAAGCTGTATAAAGGAATGCTCTAATTGTTATATATGTTTTTTCAGCGAGTTCCACCGCAGAAGATAGACGACTTGATCGAAGACTTAAGAGACGGTACGAAACTTCTTGCGCTTCTCGAAGTATTATCCGGAGAGAAACTGGTAAGTTGCCTTTATCCTTAAACTTATAGAACTTACAAAACAAATTCCGTATTCTTCCGATTTCAGCCTGTCGAAAGAGGACGAGTCTTGAGACGACCACACTTCCTGAGCAATCACAATACGGCCTTACAATTCCTTTCAACAAAACGAATCAAATTGGTCAATATTAACTCCAGCGACTTGGTCGATGGACGACCACCAATCGTACTAGGGCTGATATGGACAATTATCTTGTACTTCCAGGTATGTACTTAGGATACTAATGTTTAATTTTATTGGTGTTCTTGTTGTATTCTAAGTTGGGGTACAATACGTTTAAGGCGTGGCTACTTATTTTTTTAAGATCACATGTTCTTATGAAGCTTTACACGTATAGTTTTCTCCCGCCATTTTCGGGCAATCAATGTCAGTCCGAGCGAAAAGTTTCATATGCACTTTTTTTTCAATTTGTTTCAATGTTACAGCCGTTCGATTTCTTTCCCTTTTCTTTTCATTTAGATTTTTTTGTGTAAAGTAAATGCCTTTCTCTCAATTATATTAAATTTTTGAAATTGTCTGAGATTTCATTTGATAGAGGACGTTAAGATTACTATTGTACCTCCATTTTCCTTTTGGGTTTACTTACTGTAGCTGTAACTGATTTGCACAAATTGTCACAAACGTATATAGTATATAACTGTTAATTTGGGATCACTATAACATTATAAGTACATAATTAAAAGAACACGGAGAACAATTCCATCATGTATGAACTTCCGGGGTTAACCATGTAATCTTTGCAAGATGGCTGAGCAAGCGACGACCGGCTGAGGTCGCAAATTTAGTATACCTATTGTAAATCCTTTATGTCCCAGATAATACCTATAATGGACCAATATTTTCATCTTTAGAGGAAAAGTCATTCTCTTTATAAAGTATCCAGTTGTCACAATTAAATGTAAAAAGCCATAGGGAAACGATGTTTCAAATTGAATTTAATGCGCAGATCAAAGTTTAATATTTGATCATTTGTTTTATTTCAACAATCTCTCTTAAAATCAGCAATACTTTTGTCAGATTCTTTAACTATTTTTTTCAAAACCGACAAAAATATTAATAGTCTTCTACACAACGTTAAATTTTACATTATTTAATTTGGTGTATTGCTTTTAGGATTCTGTAAACCCCTCCCAACTTTGACGTGTTTTGACGCTAAGTCTGCAGATTTTTTTTACAAATATGAGTACTTCTCAGAGAATAAAAACTACTTTTGGGTCATCTTTTACGAGATAAGTTCTGTGAACAGAAGTTATTTACAAAGATTTTCCGTATTTTCTAATTTTTTCAGTTATTGAAAAATCACGGTGATATCTTGCGACGTCCCATGCAGTTGTTATTACTTTGATACTAATTCCTGATTCTATAATTTCAGATGTCTATTGTTTTTAATTACGAACGTACGCACATACCGGTTTACAGATTTGCCTTGAACTGAGCTGATATCTAAGACACTACATTCAAATTTGATATTTGAGCATTAAATTACATTTAACAATTTATTGTTCTTTTGCCACCTCGTATGTTAAATCTAAATTGTGACTGTGGCTATGGCTATTTTAGAGCATCAAAAACTCTTTATAAAGAACACGTTTTTCCTCAAGAATTTTAGCTTCATTATACGTATAGTTAGGTGCAGCTGAGGACACACTTATACGAAATCAAAAGCAGATTGAATAAATTGAATAAGTCACAATCTATAATTATGTCGCCATAATCCCTCATGACAAATTTACAGGTAATACTTTTGTTTTTTTGTTAGTAGAGGAATGTGATATTTTTGCCAGCTTTAGACAGCCAATAGCCAATACTCCGAAAAAGGACTTTTCTCCATAATCCGAGATCATACGGTTTATTTCGTAAGCGATTTGATTTGGATAATATTTTGTCCAAATAATAAAACATCACGTAGGTTTTTTAATTCTGAAACTGAGTACAGTTATCACTACTTCTGGTATATCCCGGAAATCAAAACTCATAAATAAATTATTCAAGTGGGTTTATACAGGGTGAGTTATTAGTATCCCGGCGGTCGATAGTTAATAAATCGTTTGAGAAAGAAAAAACTATTTTATACAAAAGTTATTTGACTCGTCATTTTCGTAAAATTATTTTCATTTATGCAGAGTGTTGCATTTAGGTGTGACGGAAAGTGCTTATGTTTTTTATTATATTATAAACACTATTTTTTTCATCCAATCGTGTATGTTGCTAAATCACAGCGTTAATAGTTCCAGAGATATTCAACTGCTTTTCCGAAATATGCCCGTTGCAGGATCTTCTTAAAAACTATGTAAATACGACATTTTTGCCGATTTTCCCTTTAAACTATGTGAGACAATAGTCAAAGCTAGTAGGTGGTTTAAAAGTTTATATGAAAATTTAAAGATAGTATCCAAAAATATTAGATACACTATACAGGTGTTCATTGAGCTTAGTTAATTTTGATGTTTTTCAAATGGCTTTTTCTCGAGTTTTTTAAATGGAACAGCCTGTATAATATGTGTTGCTTGTAATAACCCTTTATTTCGGTCCAATTTACATCTTATTATACACCAAATGTTACCATTTTTTGTGATATTTGCAATTTAACAAAAATGTAATGCAATTTACATTTTAATGTACATTTTAATATTGCTGTGAATAAATATTTGGTAGTTTGATGTAAAGTCTTCAAGTGGCGATAGAAGAGATAATTTAGAAACGATTTAACCAGCTTGATCCTTATACAAAGTATTACCGTTATCAACATATTAACAATTTGATATGAAATTTTGAAAGTATATTTTGCCGCCAATCATACGGCACCCCACACCCGCGATTAAAAAATTTCAAAATACTTCTCAAATAAACCCTAAACCCTGTACTTTTAGGTTAACTATCGTGAAAATTTGTTGACTTGTGAGTGTTAAAAATCAGATTTTCTTTGATGTGATTTATGTGCTCACACACAAAAACCAAATATGCAACAAAACCAAACTGATAGGTATCTTTAGATTCAGATTTTCATTCATAGCAAAAAATCTATTAAAAACACTTCCAAATAACCACTTTCCATGTACATTATTAATATTACTCATACTATCATACTATCCGAATTTTGAATTGTCTCTCTAGAAATATAACCTATTTTAAACCAATTAACACTAGTAAGTAGATATTGTTGGTTGTTTTTTGAACTGAATACAAATCCGTTCTCAAAAGTAGTTCATCATGACAACTTTTAGCGTTTCTGTTTGTTTTTTGTATGAGCGCACATACTATTACAATGAAACGTCTCCGCACAATTTACACACAAGTGAACAATTTTTCACGATATTCCTCCTAAAATTAGACAGTTTCTGGTTTACTTCGGACCCCAACTGAAGTTACTAGGTCTTCAGGTTCGCTCGCTGTACGTTTGTCAAAATTGCATAACATACTTATAAAATTGTGTAATATCTTGATAACCGCAATACTTTTTATATGAATGAATCTAGTTAAATAGGTTCTAAATGACTTCTTCTATAACCTTTTAAATATTTTACATCATGCTACCCAGCACACTGTATACAGAGCAATATTGAGGTACTAAATAGCATACTACTCTTTAAATTGCAAATATCACAAAAACTAATGAAAATAGAAATACGATATAGTGGATTGTCGCATTTAACAATCTCAAGAAAAAGTCATTTAAATTTTTTTAAAAACTAGTGCATGCTACGATTTTTCATGACATCAGCACCTAGCTATGGGTTTAGTTATTATGTGGCAAAATTTTTAAGACAATAACTGCAAAAATTTAGTTATTAACGTAGTTTTTAAGAAAGGCCTGCAATTGCCAATTTTTTGACAAACAATTGAATATCTCGGAAACTATTTACTTTACACAGCTACAACTTCTTAGTATTATATAGAAGCTAATGAGTCAAACAACACTTGTATAAAACATTTTTTCTTTCTTAAACGATTTGGTGACTATCGACCGCCGGGATACTAATAACTCACCCTGTATTATGCTATTTTTTTTTAAACCTCGTACATTAGGTCGTTGTGGGTTCTTTCCTACATGATGGAAGTCTCCATGAGGTATTTTATTAACAGCATTGGTAGCTCTTATTAATAATGCAATTTCAAGCAAAATTAATCTTAATAACCCAATAATGTTCTAATATTGATGGTGATATGCCCACCCAAATCAATGCTGTTCATAGTTTTACATTATTTGTTACGTATAGCATAGAATTCAATTCGTATCTGCTTTCGCACTCATAAATTTATATAAATTCCAAAGCTTCGTAAAAGGAATTTTGGAGAATCGGTAAGTAGCATATTATACGTCACCAGTAGAACTTACAAGCAGCCTAGTCTCTTGCTTTAAACACACAACATTGACCACTAACTTCACATATTCATGTCTATACTTTATTACACAGATCGAAGAAAACAGTCGTGCCCTCGAATACCTCACCCACTGGGAAAGTACCAGCAGCTTGGAGAGTGCAGGAACCACCTCTTCAGCCGTAAAAGACAAATGGAAACAGGGTGCAAGGAAAACTTTACTACAATGGGTTTCAAATGCACTGCCAAGGTAAGTTGTCAATTGATTAAAGAAGCCATGTAATCATTTATACATTATTTAGCGAATCTGGCGTGGAAATCAAAGACTTCGGCGCCAGTTGGAGAGATGGCGTTGCCTTCTTAGCCCTAATAGACGCCATAAAAGCCAACTTGATAAATTTGGCTGAAATGAAAAAAGCTTCCAATAAAGCTAGACTTGAGACTGCCTTTGACGTCGCCGAGAGCGAGTTGGGCATCACCAGGCTATTGGATCCAGAAGATGTAGACGTACCCAAACCAGACGAAAGATCGATTATGACATACGTAGCCCAATTCCTACACAAATACCCTGAACCAAAAGGTTCAAGCAATGATGCTTTCACCACCATACAAGAGAAATACAATGAGTTATTATCCTGGCTGATGAAGAAGACTCAATACTTAGAGCACCTTCAGCACACTAACTCATTACCGTTAGATTATGATAGTTATTCCGCCTTCAAAGTAGAGGTAGATGAGAAAGAAGTGACCTTTAATAGACTGAAGAATATTGTAGAATCACAAAGTATGGTTTCAATTACGAAAGAATCCTGGGTTGACCTGGATCGCTTGTGGTATTTACTCCAATCGCAGCTCTTGCACTGGCTGTGGTTATTAGACTCGCGTTTGCCCGGCGATTTTAAATTTGTTGGTGAGTGGCTGGCAAAGGCTGAGCAACTTCTCAACGACAACGACATACCGGATGTGATGAATGAAGAAACTGCAGCTATAATCAGTAGAAAACTAGAAGAGCACAAAGCGTTCTTCGTCGACTTACCTACTGTACAAGCCAAATTCATGCAGGCGTACAATAGTCCTTTAGCCCGTGAAGTGCCTTCAGCTCAGTTGAGCAACATGCATAAGAGACTGAATAATGTAGGGCCGAAGGCAGCTCAGAGAAGAGTGAGACTGAAATTCTTAGAGCACAAGTGTTGCCTGATAGCCTTCCTACAACTGACCGAAATGAAACTGAAATCCTGGACATCCAAATACGAGAGTTTGGATAAAGTAATCCAACACTTGGAGCAGTATAGAAACTTTGTCTCCAAGAACCATATCTTCCAAGAATTCAACAAAGCATACATAGACATGCAAGCTGTTATTGACGAATACAAAAGGGACGGTAATATCGGTAAGCGAGAAATGGCCGATGTTGACCGATTTATATCCGAAATTGGTGAAAAATGGAAAGGTGTATCCATGGAGCTACGATGCGTACAAAGCATGCTAGAAGAAGTTGTTGCATATTGGAGAAGATGGAACAACTTATCTGTTGAGTTTGAAGATTGGCTAAATAAAGCAGAACAGGCTATTAAGTTGCCAGAGGAACAATGCATGGAATTTTTCCAAGACATAACAATATGGAAAGACAACTACCAATTATTAGGAGACACAGTCAGCTTCCTTATTGCAACCTGTGAAAATAAGGTGGCAATGGGTATGAGGGATCAATACTCCAAAATGACAGAAAGATGGGATAAATTATACCCAATAGTCAGCAGGTACAGCCACGCTGGAGATATCTTAAGAAATCGCAAAGATTTCAGAGCCGGTGTCGAGGTTTTGACCAATTGGTTGAACAAGGCTGAAGGTATTTTGAACAGCCAGGAATTGGAATCGACTGAAAAGATTAAGCTGCACCTTGAAAAATTACAGAATCTCCAAGGGGAGGTAGAGGGTACTGAAAATTTGTTCAAAACTATTAGCAAGACCTTCCAGACATTAATACAAGACTTATCACGTGACGAGGTTGACAGAATGATGAGTACTCTAAAGAACCAAAAGGAGTCATTAGTCAAAATCAGAGCATTGATACCAATGCAAATCCATCTTTTCAATCAATTATTAGTACAACAGCAATCTCTTGAAGCTGGACAAAAAGAGATCAACCAATGGTTAGACGATGCTGAATCTTTATTAAGTAGTCTGGTGTTAACTCCAAATAAAGACGAATTAGCTCATCAACTCGATACACACAAGAAATTCTTTACCAGAACTTTATATTACAAATCCATGCTCGAAAGCAAGAACAAAGTCCTAAGGAACATAGTCAAAGCTGTTGACCAATGCAGTAATGTGGATATTGAGAAAATAAACAGTAAGATGGACCAACTTAATGATAGATTTGCATATGTCAGTCAAAATGCACAGCTTTGGGAACAAAAGCTTCAAGACACCATTCGCTGTCTCCAAAATTTCAAAGAGAGCGAGCACATCATTGCTGAATGGCTCAGCAAAGCTGAACAACTCATCGCGGAGAAGCAAATTGATAGCAAACAAGCCGTAGAAATGCACAAATCTTTCTTTGAACGTGTCAACGAAAGATGGATACATGATTTGGTTCAACACGCTCGGGACCTTTGCAAATCGTTGCCTAGCGAAGAAAGGCCACCCATCGTGACATCTGTTGAAAACTTACAAAAGAAATGGAAGGAAATTCTGTCATTTGCTCCACTCCATCTGATGAGGCTGGAATTCCGATTAGACGAAACCACATTCAACTATTACATCAAGAAAATTGAAAATGAGATAACCTCGCAGCAAGTTGCTCTGAGCAAGAATGAAAATGTCGACGCTATTACGGCTCGCAATAAACAGTTCTTTGCCCCCGATGGTGCCTTATTAGAAACCAGAAAGTGTTTGGAGAGTTTGAAAAATCTCGCAAAGAATTACGCTCAGCATCAACCCAACGATAAAATTTTACATGAAGCTTGTGAACGAGCTGAACAGCAATGGAAGTTAGTTACCATCAAAGTGAAAACCCTGCAAGATCAATTAGAACACATCCCGGAGAAGTGGAATGCCTACCACGAGAGGTTCTCTCAAATGGAGAAATGGATGGATGGAGTTGATGGATTGGTTAGTAATCTCTTCCAAAATGTGTCATCGATAGAGCAGTTTGAAGATGAAAAAGAAACCTTCCAGGTAAGTTTTTCTTTTCTTATTTCTCCTTGCATATCTAATCTTGAATATTTTGACATTTCTTTAGAAAATGTGCCAAGAAGCAGACTCAAAACGTGAAGAAGTCAAATGGCTAGTCCAAACTCTTGACTTCTTAACATCGCACTGTTCTGAAAGCCAAGCTCTTACTGAACAAAATAAATTGGAAGCTCTGATTTTACATTATAAAAATTTGCTACCTAATCTAGAAGTATCGATGGTTAAAACTGATACTCTCTCAAAATGTTACATCTATCGCAGAGAAGTATTTGAAGTTTGTGAGTTGTTAACGAAGGTAAAAGAACAGACAAGGAGAGAACCAATCCCCGAAAATCTAGAAGTAATCCATCAATTAATTAAACAACAAGAACTTGCTGTGCAACAGTTAGACTTGCAAAGACCAAACATCATGTCAATGCTACAAAAGGGTAGAGAACTTGCTAAGGAACAACACGCCCCTAAATTCGTTGACGATAACGTCAATGTTCTAGAACTGGAATGGACAAACACGTTTGAAGATTCTGTAGACAGATTAAGAAAACTGAAAAACACCCAGAACTTATGGTCTAACTATTCGGAACAGAAGCAAGAAATTGTTTCTTTGTTAGCTCAAGCTGAGCAAGAACTGAACAAGATATCCAACAAACATTACAATTATTCGAACCTTCCAGCAGAATTGCAAGCCAAACAAAATATGAGCATCCATCTGAGAGAAGCTACGGAAGAAATGCTAAGGCGCCTTAGAGACCTATGCAGCAATTTGCTCAAGGTTGCCCCAGCGGAGAAGAAACCTGCCTTAGAAAAAGAAGTTCATGAAATAGAGCAACGTCTACAAACAACTTTGGTCAACGTAGATGAGCAAGTTGTTTACCTAGAGCGCGTCAACACCCAATGGGGTCATTTCCAAAGCAAGATATTTGAGCTACAAAATTGGACTGTACAGAATGCACCTAAATTATTGACCATCAGCCAAGAGTTTGAAGCTCCACCAGAAGAAAGAGCTGCCACTGCAACTCTTTTGAAGTCTCAACTTGCCGAGAAATTGAATGTATTGAGAGACGTGCAAAGAGAAGCACAAGAACTAATGCCCGACGAAACAGATAGCGCCGACACACAAAGAATTAAAACGGAACTCTCGGCCTTGCAAAGCAGTGTCCTGGCATTAAATTCAAGCGTTGAACAGCAAGTTGTCACGGTGAATAAAGATTTAGAACAGTACAAACTATGCCAAACAATTCTACATGAAATCTATCCATGGGTAAATGAAGCAGAGACGAAAATTTCAACAGGGTTAGGTAAACCTGCTAATCTAGAGGAAGCACAACACATGTATCAAGAAGTGCAGCAGTTTGGTAAGGAATACGATCAAAATATACAGAAACTGCGTGGTATAATAGAAATAAGCCAACACATTGAGTCAAAGACTTCAGCTCCAGAAGAGATCAACGCCATGAGGTCCAGATTGACCATAATAGAAAACGCAAAAGCACAGAATGCCAAGAAACTAGAAAAATTGATATCCAGTTGGAACAATTTTAATACTAATGCAGAAAATTTGAATGTCTGGGTGGACCAAAAGGAAAAATCCATAGCTGAAAGTCAAATTAACCTGGATACACCAGTTACGGAAAAATTAGAAAAGGAATTAGCCAAGTTGAAGGCAGTTAGCAACGAAGTTTCGGAACAACATGCCAAGCTCATTACTTTAACCCAAGTTTCTGATTCCATCAGCCATAATTTAACCCCAGAAGGTGCCAATAAAGTTAAGTTAACAGTTCAAGGATTGAAAGAGAAGATTCTGAGATTAGCAGAGAATATTCGTCAAAGAATCAATAATGTTTCTGATGCCATACTGGCTAGGCATGAGTTCCAAACAACATTATCTAACTTCACCACATGGGTAAACCAAACCAACACTAACATTGACCAAATCGAAGAAGTTAAAACTGATAGAATTCAACAAACTCTAAATACCATTCATGATGTAACCCAAGAATTTTCTGAGCATGAGCCCGCGTTCATCACCATTTATGAAGAAGTAAAAAGGTTGAACTTGGCCAATTCTTCTAAAGACAACGAACCATTAAACCAAGAGTACAGTTACATGGTTGAAAACTACCAGAAGATTGAGACCAAACTCAGGCATAAGAAAGAACTGCTTGAGAAATGGAAGGAACTATTGAATTGGCACAATGAGACTGACCAACAATTATCTCACATAAAATACAACATGGAAAAACAAAAGCCAAATACGAGCCTTTTGAAACAACACATCAATGAGATTGACGGCTTGATTGAAAAGATCATACAGTGGAAAGAAACAGCAATCAATATTGACAAAACCAGAGGTATTATAATTTTAGACAAAGAGACAGAAAACCCTTTAACAGCCGAACAGTTAATCAGAGACGTCGAAATTAAATCGATCAATCTAAAATCACAGTTAGCTGATAAATTAAATGACGTGGAAAAACTGGGAATCCGATGGAATGAATTCAAAGACCTCCAACAACAAATTAACATAAACATTGAAGACTTGCAAACTGATTTAGGTAAAATATATGACAATGTTTCCAAACCAAAAGACTTAGACCAAGTCATTGTTAATTTAAATGCGATTCTCGAGAAGCAATCCAAAAATATTAACCTTAAAGACAAGCTCCAGAAGGAAGGACAACAACTTATCAAAGAAGACGTTCAACACGCAACAACCATCCAAAATATACTGTCCACAACAGAAATTAATTGGAATAAAGTTCAAGACGCCATTAAACAACAAAAGCTCATTTGCTCTGAGATCTTAAATAATTGGAACGACTTCCAAGAGGACAAAAACAAAATACAAAAGGAAATAACCAAGATTATCCAGAGTACTGCAGCTATTGAAACACCAAATGATTCAATTCAAGCTAACATGAACACAGAAAAAGCTAAAAAAGCATTGGAGTCCCTAAAGAAAGTTAAAAATACTTTGGATAAAGTTGATGTTAAGGTTGAACATTTGATTAAGAAATGTGATTTTATCCCGGGAATTGAAACTACAATAAAGAATGAACTCAGAGAAACTCACAGCCAATGGTCGAGTGCGTACGAGCAAATAATGAAATTGGTTCAAACAACCGAATCACAAACTGTTATTTGGAAGAACTTGGATGAGACCAAAGTCAGGATAACGCAATGGATAAATAACCAAAACTCCTGCATTTTAGGAGCTCTGGAGAAGCCAAATGAGGTTGAAGTGGCTCAACATATTCTTGCCAAGTACAAGGAAGAATTGCCAGCAAATATAAGCTTAAAACAAAGCATACCAAATAAATGCAAACAACTCCTAAATCTAACACAGAAAAAAGAGCAAACATCCTTAACATCATTGGTTAAATTAATTGATGACCAATTCGAGGAAGTTGCAAAGAATGCCGAGAAGTTGGAAAATGCAATCTCGACTTTCGGGGAGCAGGAAAAAACCGTCAAAGCCAACATTAGAGAATTGAGCAACCAGATTTCAACTATTAGAGAGAACCTGATAAAATGTGAAGATTTAACAGGTGAAAACACAAAGATCTTAGAACGTTTACAGACATGTCA
Source organism: Aphodius sticticus (assembly GCA_963966075.1). Lineage (NCBI taxonomy): Eukaryota > Metazoa > Arthropoda > Insecta > Coleoptera > Scarabaeidae > Aphodius > Aphodius sticticus. The sequence continues at coordinate 28,732,906 of OZ014509.1, forward strand.
ACAACTCAAACAAGAATTGATTAGTTGTGAACCCCAAATAAGAGCAATTGAAGCTGATATCAAACAATTGAAATCGACTTACCCATCATTCTCCGATAGTGGAGTTCCCAAAGAACAACAAAACCTAAAGAAGAGATACGATAACGTGCTTACGCATGCCAATAAGATTGAAGGATCTCTATTGAACTTCTTAAAGAAGTTCCACAATGACAAGTACGGAGCATTGAACAGAATCATACAAACTCAAATGGAAAAAGTTCAATGGTGTATGCCAGAACCTGCAAGCGACAAATATAACTTAGAAGTAAAACTAAACTCCCTCTCGCCAATCCAACTAGCTATTGATGATTGCATTAACAGAAAGGCTGAACTCGAGGAATCATTAAGAGTGCTAGAAGACATCGAATCTCCGGAGACTGTCAAGTTATTGATTGCAGAGAAAGATCGTCTACTTCTAGACTTTGAAGACTTGAAACACAACTTTGCAGATACCAAGCAACGACTGGAGCAAAATATAGGCGTCTTCACGAAATATGATGACCTATCACAAACTGTATCCTCATGGTTGAAAGATATAGAAAATCGTGTACGCGTTGAAAATACCACACAATTGGATCTTTACCATGTTGACGACAAAATTGTGGAAATCGACAATCTACTTAAGGACGTTTCAGAATACAAAGATCAATTCAGAATCTTAACAGAATTAGCAGAACAAATTATTGGCAATATTCCTGAATCAAGGGTATCCCAGTTTGCACAACATTTAAATACAAGATACCAAACTGTAATGAAATTTTTATCGAACTACTTAGAAAAATTGGATGAACTCAACAACTTCAAAAAACTCTACAAAGATAGCATCCACGATGTTGAAAACTGGTTAGTCCAAGCACAAGGAAAAGTAAAATCGTTCAAGGAATATACAGCAAAGACATCAAGGCCAAACCAAGCCACTTTAGCAGAACTGAAGAACTTTGCCGCAGAGAGAGAGAAAGGTCAACAATTACTAAACAAAGCGGTCGAAAATGGTGAAGCGTTATTCTCTGGTATTACATCTGAAAATAGGGAAGCCATAAGAGCAGAGTTAAGGGCTCTCAGAGACAAATCAGAAACACTAATTGATGATGTAAACGCCATCTACAAACAAGTTGAAAATATCCTAATGAAGAGGCATTCATTTGACGACAGCTTAGCCCAAGTGCGGTCTTGGCTTGCAGAAGCTGAGCAGAAAATTGGCGATTACAAACTAGACGAAAATCTAACAAAGAAGAAACAAACTTTCCATGATTACTCCGCTCTTTCCACTGACATTAACCTACACAAAAATATATTGCAAAACCTAAAATTGAAAACGGAGCAATTAGCTGACGCTGAAGCTGATGCTAAACTTGATGAAATCTACGGAAAATATTCAGATTTATCTCAAAGAGTAGGCGAAAGGGTTGAAATCGCTGAAGATTATGTTAACAATCACGATGTTTATATTCAAATACTAGAAAAATGCAGGGATTGGCTCAGTGCACTTTCTTCGGAAGCTGCGGTGCTGGTGGATGAAATTACAGCCCAAGCGTCAGATGCCAAAATAACAGTTATTGAAAATCTCCTAGGACAAAAAGATCAAGGTGATAAGATAATACAGTCTTGCAAAGATCAGTTGGACATTGTCCTAAAACAAACAGCTGAGGAAGGACATCCACCACTAATAAAAGCATATGAAGAGCAGGTAATGTCATGGAACAAATTCTTGAACATGTGCACGGAAGCTCAAGTAAATTTAAACGAATTATTCGGGCAATACTCAGAATTCAAAACAACTTTAGATGATTTGGAGAATTGGTTAAAACAAAAAGAGAACCATGTAAAAGATCAAAGTTTGAAGAGCACATTAAAAGCCAAAGAAGCTCACTTGAAGAAACTTCAAGCATTGGAGAAAGATATTCTATCAAAATCTGGCGAATTCAAAAAAGCTTCAGAGTTAGTCAGTACCATCGATGATGCTGATTTAGCGGATAAAGTTTCAAACTTAGCAACAAGATATGAATCCTTAGTGAATCTTACAAAAGAAGGAATCAACAAATACGAAGGATTTATCAAGGATCACAAAATATTTAACGAAAAATATAACGGATTTGTTGAATGGTTAACAGAGAAGAAAGACGAACTACAAACCATGAGTCACATTGTAGGTGATGTTCAAGTATTACAAGAACGTCAAGAGAAAATGAAAAATTTAATTGACGCTAGAAATCAACGAAGTGAAGAATTTGACACTTTAATACAAGAAGGCGAAAAATTATATTCACATACATCACCAGATGGAAGAGAAATCATCAGGCAACAACTAAGAAACATTAGAACAATATGGGATGGATTCACCGATGATTTACAAGGAACCAAGAATAAATTAGAGCAATGTTTAACCCAATTTGCTGATTTTAGCACAGCACAAGAAGAACTAACCAAATGGTTGAAGGACGTTGAAAAAGCAATGCTTCAACACAACAAACTCAACAACACACTTCAAGAAAAACGAGCACAACTTCAAAATCACAAGATTATGAACCAGGAAATAACATCTCACCAGTCACTGGTTGAGAATGTGTGTGAGAAAGCACAGCAGTTAGTTGATCAAACACAAGACAAATCATTAAATATCTACCTTCACTCCATAAAGCAACTATTTCAAAACATCGTAGAAAAGAGCCAAGATCTTTTAAATAATTTGGTCGACTGCGTCGACAAGCACAATGAATTCAACAACAAAGTCAATGCGTTCAAGGACTGGTTAGCTAATGAGACTGACAGATTGAACGAACAGAACGATGTAACAGGAGAAAAAGGTGAAGTAGCCAAGCGACTATCAATACTGAAAATGTTAAAGAATAACAAAACCGAAGGTAGCAAACTTCTAGAAAATTTAAAAGAGCAATTGGTAATTGTAGCCAAGAGCACTGCGCCAAAGGGAGTTGAGCAGTTAAAGACAGAACTAGAAGGTCTTCAAGAATCCATGAAACAACACTTCGCAGAAATAGGTAAGTGTACTTATAATTTTATTACATTTGAATAATTCTGATTATTTCTTAATTTCAAGACAAAGTAACAGATAAATTGGACGCGACGGTCAAATTATGGCAAGAATTTGAAGATAATAACAAGGCCATTAATGAGTGGTTAAAGACTGCTGAATCCAATCTACGATCACAACCGCTTCAGTCAACCCTACAAGAAAAGGAACAACAGCTCGAGAAACTCAATGCTGATAAAAATGCTATATTATCTAAGGAGAAAGAAATTGATAGTTTTGTTGACAGTTCTCACGCTCTGGTGCAAAAATCGGGCATACAACGCATCAAACCGATTATTTCTCAGATAACGACACGTTACCATAACCTTCTTGCTTTAAGCAAAGACACCATTAACAAATGGCAAGATATTGTTGATAATCACCGGAAATACCAAGAAAAATTGGAAGAAACTTCGAATTGGTTATCACCACTAGAGGAACACTTGGCCGCTCTGAAGAGCGGAGAACTCGCCAATGACATACAAGCCATCAGCAGCAAATTACAAATTCTTATGACTGAACGAGACCAAGGAGAGCACAAAGTTAATTCACTTACTTTAGTTGGAGAGCAACTGTTCCCCCACACTGAAGCTAAAGGAAGAGAAATAATTAGAAGCATATTAAGGAATGTCCGCGAAAGATGGGATGTATTGGAAGATGGTAAGCTTTCATTGATTTTAGTTCATTCTTTATAAACAGAGGATTCGTTTTTTCAGGTATAAGAGAACAACAGAAGTTGCAAGATGCCCAGTCATCTAACCTATCAATCTACCAAGACATGTTACAACAAGTCTTAAGCTGGCTGGATTCCATGGAGAAAACTCTTCTAGGAGAACCTTCCACATGGACATCTATCCAAGAAATTAGAGTAAAATTATTGAAGCATAAGACTACCTTGCAAGAAGTAGTCTCCCACAAGAAAATTATTGACGGTAAGCACAATAACATATCAATGTCCTTAAAATACTAATCTGTTGTAATAGGAGTCACGGAAAAGGGACACACTGTAGTCCAACTAACAAGTAATAAAGACCAAGCGCAAGAAGTAGCGTCAAATATAAAATTAATCAATGACCGTTATCAAAGCCTTCAGAAGAAATCCGAAGATATAATAAAGCAACTTGAGTCGTCCATTGACACCTACCAGCAGTTCTACGACTTTCAAAAGGAGCACCAAGAGTACCAAAAATCTCTTTGGGATAAATTAGCGGCCTATTCCGACCATAGTGGTAACAAGCAAATGCTCCAGAACAACTTGACCAAAATAAACGAGATCAAGGATTCCCTTTCCCATGATGGAAACAAGCTCCAAGATTTAGAAGAGCATGTCAAGACAAAATGCAATGCTCTCCCGGCTAGAATACAAGAAGGGATGCAAAGAGACATTACCAACATGAAATATGACTTTGAAAAGTTTGTTGGTTCTCATGAAAATGTTAAATATGAACTGGAGCAGAAATTGAAACAATGGAGCGACTATGAAAGCGCAATGGATAGGCTTCTGTCCTGGTTGGGTGAAGCGGAAATGTCATTGAAAAACTTCGTCCTCCAGAACACCCTGGATGAGAAACAGGATCAGCTGGATAAATATCAGGTAAGTTGCATACGTTTGCTTCGTATAATTCGTTAAATGGTATTTATTTGTCATCTGGGACAATTCTGTAGGTACTGGCTAAAGTAATAGATTCTCGGAATCATGAAGTGAAGGAGTTTGTAGTCATTGGTGATCATTTAGAACAAGTAAGACTTATGATAATATATGTTGTACCTCTATTTTCTTCTCTGAATCTTCAGCTCTTATCATTCGCTACTGTATGCAACATGGGCAATTCTTTTATAGGTGGACGATAACTTTCTGTATTTTACTAATAGTAATTAATAACTGCGTACTATTTTGCATATAACCAATATCTTTCTCACTATAGGCACTCATCTTAAACTTGAGACAGAATGAAGCTGAACTGGACAAACTATCGGATGAATCAACTGAACTGGTACAAAGTAGTGGCGATACACACATTTCAGTTAACATGCAGCAAGTAACATCAAGATTCCAATCAGTCCAAAGTACAGCAAAGGAAATCGTAAAGAAATGTGATCAAGCAGTAGCTGATCACAAAATATACAACGAAAAGTACAGGCAATGTTCAGATTGGATTGCCGCTACTCAGGCGAGGTTTGTTATGGTTGTCTTCCCACGGTATAGCAATCTTAAAGTTATTTTTTTAGATTCAACGCATGTAAAGAAAGTATTAAAAAGGGAGCTCAAAATACATTGACGGAACAACTGAAGGTAATTGAAGAATTGTTGGCCCAACAAACAAGCGCAAACTTGATGTTGAACAACACCATAGAATTAGGAGAGAAACTGTACCCCACCACAGCGGCCCAAGGCCGACAAATTATTAGCCAACAACTTCAGGACCTTCAGCAAGCTATCGAAGGATTGTATGACAGTATTAGCAGTACTGAACGAGAATTAAAATCAAAATTGAGCAGGTAGGAAGATAACTACAATTTCTTTAAAACAACTTTATTTTACTTTACTTCATTTTAAATTTACAGATGGGTTGGTTTTGACGAATCCGTTGAGAGTATAAAACAATGGTTGAAGGCCATCGAGCAACAGTTACCACAGGAGTTGATCCTGCATGATACAGTGGAAGAAAAGCAACAACAATTGCAAGCTTACCGTAACATGTTGTACGATGCGGTCACACATCAACAAGATATTGTCGATCTGCGTGACAAAGTAGACAGTTTACCAGAAAAAAACGAGAAGATTGATAAACAGTTAACGATGATGACTGACCAACACGCTAAGATAATGAAGAGAGCTCAGCTGTTTGTAGAAAGGTACGAAAGCATCGTGAGTGATCATCAGCAATTTACCAAGATAGCATCAGAAACCGAAGATTGGGTTGCTGATCTCCAGAATAATGTTATTCTTTGGGGAGATACGGATGTAGAAAGGATTACTTTATGTTCCAACTTAGAAAGATTGAAGGTGCGTCTATTGATGTGTACCATTGTCCTAAACTAATAAACTGTTTTTTCAGAACTTGTACGCTACTTTACCTGAGGAAGCAGAAAGAGTAACATCAGTGAACGCATTATCAGATAAAGTTATATCTGGTACCAAGGAAACAGGTCAACCTAACATTCGTTCCCAATCAGACAATTTACAACAAGACTGGGCGAAGTTAATGTCTTCATTGGAAAAGACGATAGAAGCAATTGAAGCCAAACTAGAAAATTGGTCAGACTACGAAGGTCTAAAGGACAGATGTCTTCAATGGGCCAGAGAAACAGACGCAAAATTGTATCAAATCGACTTAAAAGCGACATTACCAGAAAAACAAGCACAGCTATTCATCCTCAAGGAACTCAATGGCGAAATAAGAGCTAAAGAACTAGAAATTGACAGAGTAACAGAAAGGGGCCAACAGCTAAAACGAATTGCTTCACAAGTATCCGATTTGGGCATAAAGTACCAACAAATTTGCCATAAAGTAAAAGAATTGACATCCCGCTGGCAGCAGTACGTGAACAACCACCAGGATTTCGAAACGAAGGTAGAGAGGTGTCAGCAGTGGTTGGACGATATTCGTACAAAGTTGTCGTTTTGTTCCGATTTGACATCTGTCAGTCAGAAAGATTTGGAGATAAAGCTAGCGGTCCTTCAAGATTTAATTTTGTTTAAAGAGGAAGGTTATGGTAAAATACAAAATCTAGTTGAGTTAGCGCAAATAGTTCTGGCCAATACAGCTCCTAGTGGGCATGAAGCCATAAACAACACATTAACCAATCTTCAAGAACAATGGTCTAATCTGGCGTCCAAAATGATTGAGACCAAAGCAATGCTTGACGATTCCATAGTGAAGTGGGCGAGACTGCTCGAACAAACACAAGGGCTAAACAAAATCATCGAATGGTTGGAAGCCCAACTCACTGAGCTGTCAGAATTCCAGAGCAATATTCCAGAGAAGAAAGCTCAACTGACTAGAATTAAGAATGTCGAAGAGAAAGTCCGTTGCGAAAGGATCGAAGTTGACAATCTCAAAGCTAAAGCTGCCGATATGCTAGCCACTGGTCAACAAGGACAGGCGGCCACCCAAGCCAAACAAATACTGGACAAGTTCGATGATCTCTTCGCAAAAATACAAAAATTGTTGTATGAAAGAGAGCAGCAATATCAAGATCACAAGACTTACAAAGATGCATATGAAGAATTCCAACGCTGGTTAACCAGAGCACAGGAAAAATTACCGCAGTTAAAACAACGACCGCTCAGTGACAAAATGGCAGTTGAAAATTTTGCAGCTCCTTTGGATTCCTTACTCAATAAGCAAGCTCAAGGTGAAGTTTTATTGGATAATCTAGAGCAAAGCGCCGAGGTTGTGTTACCTAGCACAAGCGCGCAAGGACAAGTAATCATCAAAAATGATAATAGAGCCATCAGAGAAAGCTTTGAGAGACTCTTCAAAGATCTTAGAGAACAAAGAGACCAATTAGAGAAGGTGTTGGTACACTGGAGAGACTATAAAGACGAATATGAACGCCTATCTGACTGGCTTCAGCAGATAGCCATACTTACAAAGAATCAAAAGATTGCTCTCTCGGCTACATTACCCGAGAAGGCAAAACAAGTACAAGACGTGAAAGAAATTCTTCAAAAATTAATTGTCGGAAAGGATCAAATCGACAAGTTTAACGAGTCAGCCAAAGTTTTACTGAAATCGCCATTAGACACATACGTAAACAATCAATTACAACATCTGAATTCAAGATATCAAGTCGAACTTAATTTTGCGAATGACGTTCTCAAAAAGGTGGAGACCAATCTGGAGCAACATCAAGAGTTCATTGATAACCTAGATAAGGGCAAGGAATGGATCGGCGATGCTAGAGAGTTGATTAGGAATTGCTCAGATGGATCATCAAGTAGCAGCAAAGACGAACTACAATCACGTCTAGAGAAGATCCAAGATTTGCTGCAAAGAAGAGAAGAAGGTCAGAATTTGGTTCACACGGCCATAAACAATGGAGAAAAAGTATTAAGAAATACCAGATCGGATGGCAAAGAAGCTATCAATAACGAAATCAAGGAATTACAAGCTGAATGGGATAGACTTATCAAAAAACTGTCCACCGCAAAAGTTAACTTGGAAACTGCGCTTTTGCAATGGGCCGATTACGACAGTTCTTACAACCAACTCAGACAATGGATTACTGATAGAGAAGCCAAATTGCAACAAGTTTGCGAGCAAAAGGTTGTGGCAAAGAAAGGTCAAAGTGGTCTTAGCTCGTTACCGATAGGCGAGCGTAAAGCAAATCTTAGAGAAACCAATAACATCGTTCAGGATATCGAATCCTTTGAGCCAATGATTCAGTCGGTAACATCAAAGGCTGAAGATCTAATGCAAGGAGCACCAGCATCAGAAATTTCCACCAAATACGAGACATTGTCCAAGCAAGCCAAGGAACTGTATGCAAAACAAAAAGAGACAGTTGAACAGCACCAAGCATTTGTTGATGCTGTGAACGACTTCATGCAATGGATTAGAATTGAAAAAGAGAAATTGAGCAAATGCTCCGAACCCACTGGCGATAAGGAGACCCTAAGTAGCAAACAATCACAGCTTAAAGTTCTTCTTAATGAGCAACCTATCGGTCAGAAGAAGTTGGAAATTGCTTTGGAACAAGGCGACTTGGCAGTGCAATGTGCCGATGAGCAAGACAGAGAAATTATCGAAGAAGAACTTGGATTGTTACAAGATGACTTTGATGGCTACGTAGAATTGCTTAACAACAGCAAGACCTTGTTGGAAATTGGCATTGTTAAGTGGACAGAATATGAAGAACAATACCAGGATGCCTTGGACTGGTTGGCACAAACTGAAGAATTAGTCCAATCCTACAACAAACTCCAAGATGGACTTGAAGAGAAGCGCATGGTTTTAGAACAATTTCAACTACATCTGCAAACATTATTCGATTGGCAGAAAGACCTAGATAGACTAAACATGAAAGCCCAATCCTTACTGGAAACTTGCGCTGACACAAGAATTAGTAACGCAGTAACTCAGATGTCTACAAAATACAACGCATTATTATCACTAGCAAAAGAAATAATGCGACGATTGGAGTTACACTATCAAGAACACCAACAACACAATGCCTTGTATCAAGAGTGTCAGGACTGGGTGTACAGGACTAGAGAGAAGTTAAATCAATGCATGGAGATGCCGAATACCTTAACCGAGGTTAATAATAAATTACAAACCGTCAAGGGCATCAGGGCTTCTTTGGAACAAGGTCAAAACAAGCTCAGATATATTCTGGAACTTAAGGAGAAGGTGATTATGAACACCGAGCAGTCAGGCGCTGCTAAAATCCAAGAAGACACTGAGAACTTACAACAAGACATGGAGAAATTGTTAGAGGATGTCAATGACGTTAGAAATAAACTCCAAACCCGCGCAACTCATCTTGAATCAATTGCTAAAATGCACAATATGATCTTGGAGTGGTTACAAGACGTTGAACACCAAGTACAAACTGACGAAGGCTTCCTCAATGAACTTAGCGAAAAGAAAGCGCAGCTAGAAAAATATAGAATTTTACAAAGAGATACTGGAAGCCATAGCGATTTGTTCAATAAACTCAAAGCAGCAATCGACGAAGATTCAACTTTGAATTTTGATGAATACAAAAGCACATTCGACAAATACGACCAGGTCAAAAAGATTGTATCAAATAATATAAAGGTAAGTTTGGTATCAATTATTATAATCACACGCTTAATGCGATCTTCTAATTACAGAATCTAGAAGAACAAGTCAAAGAGCATGAGCAATACAGACAATTTTATCAAGACACCACAGAGTGGATTAGGAATACCCATCAACAAATTCAACAATGCTCGAATCTTCACGACAACCTCGACAAAACAAAAGAAAAGTACCAGAGAGTATCTGACATCACCGACTCTTTATCCACATGTGACGACCTAATCCACAAAACCATTAAAATCAGCATTTCGGTTATGAAAACAACTGGACCTGAGGGCCAAGACACGATCAAGCAAGAAATCGAACAATTGAACAATGATTGGGAAGGTTTACAGTACGTCTGCAAAGACACCGAGAAGTCCTTGAGGCAATGCATGGAAGCATGGGAGATCTATTTGGGCAAGTACAATAGTTTGAAGACGTGGATTGACCAATACCAAGGCAAAATTGAGAATGAGAAAGCGGAAGAAAAGAAGACACCTGAAGATTTGGAGAAATGCAAAAAGTTCCTCCAAGAAATTATAGAAAAGAAGCCTGAAATGGAACATTTGAACGACAGCTGTGAGACCTTAATGGAACAAAGCGCCTGCAGCTGGATTAGAGATCAAACGGTACAACTACAGGGAAATTACACTAGTCTTCTTACCAACGCTCAAGGATTAGTATCCAAAGTCGAGAAGAGTTTGTCTGATCTTACTGGGTTTATTGATGCTAAGAAAAAAATGGAGACTTGGCTCAATACGACACATGCCACTGTTCAGTCCTGTTTAGGAGAAGGTGATGAGGCTGCTCTCAAAGAAAAGATGGAGACAGTTCAAGTTCTTTCAGCACAAATGCCCGAAGGACAGAACCTTCTCACCAACCTCCAAGATGCATTCACCAAAGCAGTTGATACAGTTCCACCAAACAAGCAAGACTCTATGCGTGACGAATTGACCGAGCTACGTACCAGTTGGGAACAACTCACCATAAACATTACATCTCTTCAAGCTCAGATCAAGGCTGGTATTGCCAGATGGGAGGACTTCAACCAATCCAAGAAACGATTAGAGTCCTGGCTGAATGACAGCGAAGAGTCGATTAATCAAGCACCAAACACCAGAGGTGAACTTAGTGAAATTAAGACTTCGCTAGAGTTCTACAAGAATCTCCAAAACGAAATTTCCGGAAAACAAGTCGACTTGACAAATCTTCAATCCGAATCTGCAGTTTTAAGTTCATGGGCTAAGCAATCCAGCGTTAATGAAGGAGTTAAACTTCTACAAGCTCGCTATGACAAGATATCAGTTTTATGTAACAAACGGAAGGAGCACATGGATGCTGAGATGAACGCTTACAATATCTACCACCAATGCTTGCAAGACACCGAAAAATGGTTGCTGCAAATCAGCTTCCACCTCATGGCCCATAACTCCTTATACATCACCAATAGAGATCAGACCGAGGAGCAAATATCTCAACACGAGGTCCTCCTTGACGAGATTCAAAAATACCAAACTACGCTAGATGAATTGAAGTCAAAGGGCCACGGCCAGATTGAACGATATTCCACAACACCAGCCGTCAAAGACACAATTGAAAAACAATTGAACAATGTCCAGGACAGTTATAATTCACTATTGCAAACAGCTGTCCAGATTAAAAATAGGCTGTTGGATTCTTTGGCCAAATTCAGAGAATATGAAGCAACCATTGACAGCATCAGCGAGAATTTAGATAGATATGAACCAATGCTAGATGAAGAAGTCGAAAAACCCATAAATAACTTAAGCGACGCCAAGGAACTCTTGGAAACTGCTAGGGTAAGTTTATAATAAATAGGTTTCCTTGTTTTGCACTACATGTGTTGTATTTCAGAGCATCCATAACACTTTACAAAACGAAAAATCAAGATTGGCTGTTGCCGTACAAGCTTGTGAAGCCGCAACTGCATCTATCAGTAGACCTAGCAGTCCTAGAGATACCTTGCCACCTCCAGTGCCAATCAAAGAATTGGAAGTTCGCGCTAGATTAGAGGACTTAATTGACCAGGTACTATATTTTTTTAAATCTCCCAGATTCAATTCTTAATTTTAATAATTCTTAGGTACAAATACACTTGAGCAACTTAACATCGTCCGTCAGCGAATTCGAAACAAAACAAAGGCAACGCGGAGAACTAAAGGATTGGATTCTATCCCAAAAAGCGACAATAACCGATTGGTCTCTGCGTCCGTCAAAACTTCGTTCAGATGCTGCGAAGCAAGACATCAACAATATGAACGACCTATTGAGTCTTGTATCCCAAAAACGCATGCAACTAGTTTCTGAATTGACCGGTCCTGATGACGACAATACTGAGTTAGAACAAATGCTCGATGACTTAGAAAATAAGATCACAATGGCTGTTGTAGACAAGCAGGGTAACCAACAAGTCATTGACGATTACCTACAAAATGTCCAAGCCACCAATACGTGGTTTGATAATTTAACAAAACGCATTGAAGTTGTAGATAGGGGTTCAGGAATGAGCTGCGCTCAAAAGCAAACAGTCACACTTGATATCCAGAACGAATTTGATGATCAAGGATCAAAACGAATGGCTGAAATAGAATTGTTGGCTGGAAAAGTTATGGATGTTGTTAACAATTTAGACGCCCAACAGATTGAAGAGCAACTGAAGGGTGTGGAGAGAAGGAAGAATGACATTGGTAAACGCCTTCAACGTAAATTACAAGTTTTGGAGTCGACCAAAAAGCGAATTGATGATACCCGTGGTGAAATTGAGCAGGCCAGAGAATGGGTTAAGGAGAAAACATCTGAACTTAAATCAGCACCCCTTGGTTACGAAAGTCGCAAGGCTGAGGAAAGACTGGATTCTCTCAAGGCTCTACTGAAACAGGCTGAGAACAAAGTTGCCCAGAAAGAAAACTTGACCACGTTGGTTAACAACATGGTCAACGAATTGGAACCGGTGGAGCAAAATGCTTTAGAATCAGCTCTTGATAAGTTAGGAACCGAGCAAGAGATGCTAATTGAAAAGATCAAGGTAGAAATCAGTAAGGCAGAAGCATCCGTTAATACTAGAAGGAATCTAGAAGACAACCTAGAGAAGGCTAAGCGTTGGCTGAAAACAAAGAACGCCGATATCCACAAACTAAGCGGTTACTTACCATTAAAGTCGACGATTGTTGAAAAAGAAATCGTCCAGCACCAAGTCTACGAAAACGAAATAAAAGAATTTAGTGAAGGAGATCTCAACGACCTTCTCAAACTTGGACAGAGCTTACTTAAAGATTGTAGCGATGAGGACAAAGAAAGACTTCAACACCTTCTCAAAGAAGTTGAGGACGAATATGATATTCTTAAGCAAGACTCCAAACAGAAGATCCAAGCACTCGCCGATTTGCTACAAGGCAGAAAACAATTCGAATCTGATGTTAACAAATGTGTTGATTGGCTCAAAGAAGCTGAGGTAGCAACTTCAGATGACATCCGTACATCTAGCATTGAAATACTAGAAGAGCAGTTGGAAAAATACCTTAAGTTGAGTGATGACGCCAAGAAAATGAAGGAAAATATTGATAAAATCAACGAGCAAGCTAAGGCTATCTTGCCGACCATTAGCGAAAGTGATAAGATAGCATTGCATGAGCTTCTCAAGAATATCAAGGACAGATATGGTCAGATAGTTGATGTAATTCAAGATCGCACTAATACCTTAAAATACCACCTTCACCAGCAAAGAGATGCTGCACAAAAGATTGCCGAAAGCTTGCAGTTCATGCAGGAGATTCAAAGTGAACTTAAAGAACTCAACAAGCCCATAGGTAGCAAGGTAGAAGATGTCAAGGGCGTTTTACAGTGTTACGAGAGAATCCTCTCAGACCTAAAAGGAAATAGAGCCAAGTTGGCTGAAGTACCAACATCGAACAAAGAACTACAAGCTGTCCTTAGCCAACAAGATGATTTAATGAAAATGGTAGAGGACCAAATCGCCAGATTAAGACAATTGCTGCTTTTGCGAGAACAATACATCGCCTTAATTACAGAAATAATGACTTTCATAACTAAATACACTGAAGTGGTAAGAGATATTGAAAAATCTGGTAGAACCGTTGAAGAAAAAATTGAAAACTATGGTAATATCATCATAAAAATTCAAGAATGCGAAGCTTTATTGGCGACCGCGTACGACAAGGGCCAGCAAATCATCGCCGATGGGTCAACCCAAGATAGGAATAACGTAACTGAGCAATTACAATCACTGAAGCAATCTCTTCAAACCTTGAGGCGTGAAGTGGAGAAGCAGAAGGAAAAACACGAGAATACAGCATTGGAGCATAGGAAATTAGCAGCAGAAATGGAAGAAATCTTAGACTGGTTGCATGGAAATGAAGCCACCATAAGGTCGAGACCACTGCTGAAGAGAGACGTACAGAATGTTGAGAAGGAATTGGACGCTCATCGGAAATTGGCTGGTGAGGTCAACAGTTACTTGGATCGTGTCCGCCATATACAAGATCAAACAAGACACGATGATGGTATGCCAGGATCCTTGATTGAAAAATTATCTGAGGCCAACTCTTTATTACAATCCTTGCCCAGAGAATTAGAAGAACGCGAGAAATATCTCGATAATAACAAAATTCTACGAGAAAACTATGAAGCCCTCAAACAGAAACTCCACGATTGGGTAAAGGAGGCGGAGATACGACTTCAAAGCAACAAAGACGGTGTAGATTTCGTCAATATCTTATCCGATCTAGAAGAGCATAAGATCTTCTTCAGCACTGAAGCATCCATGAAGGAATTGGTGTCTATTTCCATTCAACAAGCAGCAGACAAGATCTGGCCCAGCTTGACTCCGAGTGAACAAGAGGAACTGAGCAGGGAACAACAGCAGCACACTCAAATATTGAAGAACACGTTGAATTCCGCAAAATCTGAACGCGCCCAACTGGAGCAAGACTCTGAAATTTGGAAGGAGTATTGCCAGATGATGGATAAGGTGAAGTCAGTGATTGGAAGAACCAAGTTTGTCGACGAACCCGTATGCACATTGGCAGGGCTGCATTTCAACACGCAGAAAATTTCGCATGCGCTCAATGATATTCAGGTGAGTGAAACTATTGCAAACAACAAATTTGTGTCAATTAAATATTGACAAAAACTGGAGTTGGGTTTATCTCAATACATTGAATTATATGAAATGCTTGCAGATTCATGAGTTTCATGAAAATACTATATTTATCAACTGTTGCGAAATTATAAATTTCCAAATCACCGCCCCCTGCCATATACTGTTCAATTCCTGTCAACGCAGTCCGTAGAATGTCCCTATGGGAACATCCTTATCGCTCATCGGCAAAAAGGAAAACACAAACATAACGGAAAGCAAATTTGTCCAATGATATACTTTCAGAAAATTACTGAATATAATAAATTTATAATCACTACTATTAAATTCTTGTTCATTGCTTATGTATGGGACAAGTCAATTAAATGTTTGTTTCAAATAAATTAAAATAATGAGTGATTTGATGACTAGGTAAAATTATCCGAAATAAAAAGAGGTCCACGTTATTGATAATACAACTTAAATACAAAAATGGTTCAAATCATTTATCAAATAGGCAAGATGATATTTTAAGCGGGTGTTTAAAGTTCTACATATCCAACGTCGAGTAATCGATGACATTTTACAGAAAAGGGTGCTTGGGATTTACGAAAAATTTAAAAAATTTCTTTTTTAATCTTTTTAAATATTATTCCTTAGAAAAAAAGTTAAATTGAATCGTCTTCTTAATTTTAAATAAAATACTGATTTCTGTTCCCGAGTTGTGACGTTTTATATCGCTGGTTATTGCCTAGCACACGTCGCAGATCATCCAGTAAACAGTGTGCAAATAAAGTGAAGAATAATTGCTATGAGTTTTCTAATTGTAATTTTCCCACAAAAATGTTTAAATAAAAGTGTAATGGCTAATTCTGCTGCAAGTAACTGACTTTGTTATTTCGAATGTGAACGTATTTTCATACGCAGTATGTAAAGAATTTTTTTTAATGTAGGTAAGTTAGTATAGGTACAGCATTTTTAAATACAACAATGTTAAAATTTTATGGTCTTACATAAGACAAAACACAGTTGAGAATTTTGAGAGAATCTTGTTGGTATTTTTTTGCGTATTTATAGCGGCTGAATCCTATGTCCTAGAAACCTGAAGATGGTCTTAAGGTAAAACCTTAAATATTCCACTTTTACCAGAAATCCTAGACAGTTTTTTACGTACTACAGCACTGACAAGTAAGTTATGTGCGCAGGCATCCAAACTAAATAGCCGGTTGGACATATGTTAATATAAATGTTTTTACTCAAAATAACGCCTCCTATCGGTGTTTTCCGTTTGGCACACATGTCATTACTCATTACATATCATAGCTTTTTTGTTAAACAAATCCGTTTTGTTGGACATGTTTTATTTAGCATCAGTAAAGAAATTTAAACAGAATTGGACTTGGACATGATATCAGTACATATCAACTTTAAAAACAGGATATAGACGCGCGGTTATCATATGATAGCTCTTTGATAGCTCTAGTAACTGAGAGAGAGAGTTAAGGGGTATTTGCTATTCCTAAAATTGGTACCAATACCAGCAATCTTTCGTTCTTTTTACTACGCTTATGTCGCTTATATTAACTTCACTAGTTGTTTCTTTATTTGCTTTACGTTCAAATCTTATAATCGATATTTTACATACTTGCCAATGTCCAATTGAGTTCCCAATTTTGCATGTGGATAGATTTCCGGTGACAATGCATGAATAAATAAAAAGAATATCGAAAAATTTTAAAAATTTTGTCCAGTCGTGGAAATTTTTCATGTTGGCAGATTTCCAGTAACAATGCAATGAGAGTAAATTAAGTTAGTAAAAATAACAGGATTTCTTTTTAGTTTTCTAAAATTTTTAGATATTTTTTATAAAGCAGTAGTTTTTAAAAGATATTTTTTTTTATAACCTATTTGTCGTCAAAGCAGCCATCCTATGTTGATCAAGTTGATCTAATTCACCATCTTACGGTTCTCTTCAACTCTGTTGAATAAAGTTAGATAAAAAAAATCTCAGATATAGTTGAATCAATTTACTTTGCGTGTTGTCAAAAGTGACATGCGGTAGTTACGATATGATTAACTGCATTCCCTCCCTTTCTACGGCATGCTAAACTATTGATACTAACGTTGGACGTATGTCTCGGCTGGTTAGGACACACGATCTCGAATGCTAATATGTATACTAGTGCGTAGAAGAAAGACAGAACTACAGTACGTCGGTCATTGGGTAGTTCGGATCTCCAGCGGCGTCGGTAACAGGAGTGTGCTGGTATCACACTTTAAAATGCCGGGAAAATATTTAAAACCTCAAACAAAATAGTTTGTGGCTATTTTACAGCGGAACAGGAAAATATGGATCCCCTAATTTCCCTTAATGCAATTCTGCAGGTGTTAATTATTGTCCATTCGTCCTATTGCGAACATTCTTACATTATTTCTTAAGAGAGTTGCGGATGCATTAAAAATAAGTCTAAGGACTAAAGGACAGTATCTAATATTAAACATGCCGGGGAGGCAAACGAGTCATTTTGTACCAGAAGAAAATCTTGAACTCGGAGGAAACTAAAAACCTAAGACGTTGATGAGGGTGCAAAAATGTAAGTTTGCAACACATTGTATAACCTTTACGCTGCAAGTACGCAATTGCATTACCATATTCTTCCTGTAGACAACATTTAGCAATATTTAATGCTAGGAAAGCATGTTACCATTACATCCTTAACGGAAGAGCTGCGTGAAAAGTCCCTTTTGATTTTTAGTTATGGCTCCCTATGCCCTACGAGGACCCTGTATGCAGACGTATGTTTTTCCTTTGGCAAAATTTATTTGACTACGCCACTGGCCGAATGACAACAGTCGATTGCACCAGACGACTGTCACTTTTGACAACACGCAAAGTTAAATTGATTCAACTAAAACTTATTTGGCTTTAAAACGGCTTTCCTATATTATAATTCATCACACGACCTACTTTATCTATGCTATTTCTCAAGTTGGTACCTATAACAACTGGATAATGTCCAACATAAAAAAAAATAATACCCCTAAATTAAAATTAAATAAAAAGGAAAAAAGGAAATGTAAAAAGATTATGTAATTATATTCACAATAAAAGAGATAAAAGTACCCTTCAAAAGTTTTCTTTGCTATGCAGCTGTACTTTCAAAGATACACGATGATTTCACGATTTTCATTAAAACGAGTCTCAGTGTATATTTAGCATATATTTAGTTAGTTTGTTATTAGTTTGATAATTTCTTTAGGTAAACGTATACCAAAAAAAGAAATAAAAGTCAAAATAAATATCGTTGGTGATTCCAATAGTTGATGAATTCCGTATTTCCAAGCACATTTATCAATGCCTTACATCTATTCTAAAAAAAAATCAATTGATTCGAGAGCGAAAGTAAAACTGACCAAGGCAATCCAATAAGCCAAGCGCGGCCGCGACTGACCTAACGAAAACATGCTCGAAATTATTCAGCACTTCGTCACTAACCCACCTGAGATCTGCTCCTACCAGCCATCAGAATCGAATATCATTTCATAACGCTGATGTCATTTTCTTATATAGCCGCTGATATCACGCATGTGACATCACACTACGATACCACGTCTTGTTTGTAGAAGTCGCGACTGGGGACAAATCTTTATCAATTTCCCGGTTAGTTTAGTCGATGCCGGTAAGTTGACAACCTGCCTCCGAACAATTTGAATCGGCTAGCAGCTTGAGTGTCATATAAGTAAAGACTGCGTTTAAAAGTGAGTTTATAACATGTTATAGCAGGTATTGACACTGTAAGTACGTACGTACATAAATAATAACAATTTTGTTTACATTACTATCTAAATTTGGCTCAAATTGGAATCAACAGTACATAGATACATACTTTCATAGACTAACATTTGAGAAAAAATAAATTAAGAAATAATTATAATTTCTGAAATTGTTTACCTTTATGCATTATCTTGTTTGTTCCCGTAGCCCCGCACACCTTTCCTGCTAATGATAACACAGATAACACGTTATTTCATTCAGTTATAAATAATAAATCGACAACATTTATTCATTTCTTACGTTTTCTCTTCTTTAACTTGAAATCCTTGACTCGCGCGCGCTCGGTGGCACGGTTTGTTTATTTTAACAAATGTAACATTTAAAAATAACTATTACAACAACGGCCGAAAGTGTGGTGCAGATAAAACATAACCTCTACCTCTACGGCTACGCAAAGCGGCTCGCTCACAAACAACTTGTGAATAACAAAACTCCTCCTTCCTGTCGAAAGGTATACATCTAAATTTGAATTGCAATTGAGCTGTGAGGTTATTGAGACGTAATGTATGCGAAGGTGTACTGAAAGTGTAATTATAAGATTTATTATTTTTAAGAAATGATTTCTATTTTAGGACGCTGTCGTAACAATTATGTCAAATTGCAGCTGATCTTATCTGATCTCTATCAGAAATTTTATTGATTTCTACTGCCTATACATTCATTTATAAACAATTTAGAGAATGCCACATGCGTTTCTTGTACAAGACAATTATTTGATACAGAGCTATTATCAGTTATTAGCACATTCATTAAACCGGATATACAATGTGGTTTTTTAACCACACGCAAAGTATAAAAAGGCTGCATATCAACTAATATAATATGTATTATTAAACATTATCCTATGTTCATAATACGGTGTGTACAAAATGAAACCTAACGCATCAGTAAATTTTGAACTATTTTGTTATTGCTTTTTATGCAAATGCTTCTTATGCTACCAGAAGTTCTTTTGTCAGTTCTGTTCATAATTTCAAAAAGTATGGAAGGTGTCGCTTGACTTAAACGCTTAAAAAACATTTTTTAAACATTTTTATTGTGTGTTATAAATATCATAAATTGGCTTACAACAATTATTACCCTAATAAAAAATAATCCATAATCTTTTGAGTATCGATATCACAACATTTGCAGAGTTCCAATTACTAAATTATTAAAAATACAATAATTGAAACACTAAATGATTAGCCTGGCTAACAATTAAATAAATCAAATAAACAAGTGACAACTGATTTTGTGTGCTTTTTTCAAGTCAAGAGGATTTAGTACAGAGGTTCGGTCGGGTCGAATAACAGTGCGGCCGACCTGTTAACATATGGATCATGCATTTGAGGTGAAATAACTTGCAAATGATATCTACCATAACGTGCTTAAAGGAATACGTTTACTCATCAACAACCAGGTTTCTTTTTATTTTTACGAAAACAAACATTTTTTTTTATAAAATGACGTTTTTAAACACGAAACAATGTTTTTACATACTTCGCAAAAAAAACATGTTTTAAACATGAAAAAAAAAAACATGTTTTAAATAAGGAATAAAAATTGTTTTAGACATGTTTTAGATAACGCAATTTTTTTATTTGTAAACATTTTCATTGGCGTTTTTTTTCATACGTCAATTCTCAGTGGAGTTAAATCTGTTGTGTGAATGACTATTTGTTGTCACGCTAGAGGGCGCCAGTAATGCAATGTCGGCCAAAATCGATTTACTTCGTGTTTATTTGACAATTTTCGACTATTTTCACCAATTCATAGCCACCAAGGTTAAAACACCAAAAAGTTATTTTGGCGTCGCGTTCGTGATAAAAATTAACGATCGATATATTTTTGTGTTCAGAATGTCATCCTGATAGAATATATCACACAAAGAATGTAGGGTGCCATTTAAAATTTCAATGATGACGTCATTTTAACCTCAAGAGTATTCCAAATAATGGAATTTTTTATCTATTAACACTTTCCCAAATTTCATTCGTCCAGTTTTATAAACAAAAAAATAAACGGGCGTACCTATGGCGTGGTTCACCAGTTATGTTATTAAGTTATTATTATTATTATTATTATCACTGAATGTATTATTATATTTTATAAAGAACTTTTATTATTAATAAATACAATATTTAAAAATTTTTTTATAATTGATCCATGCATAAAAATCTTAAGACCAGCATACAAGTCTGATTAAATAATTAAATATGTTGTCCAAATTTCGGTAGTTTAAAACACATGTTTTAAACATTTAAAACAAACTGTTAAACTGTTAAACAAGTTGAAAATAAAATACTTTAAAAAAATATTTGTTTTAAAACAATGTGTTAAAACAAAGTATTTTAAACATTTAAAACAAGCTGTTTTAAACATGTTTAAAACAATGTTTTAAAAACGTGTTTTATACATTTAAAACAAACTGTTTTAAATATGTTTAAAAAATGATTTAAAACATGTTTAAAACAATGTTTTAAAACAAATGTTTTAAAACATAACAACCCTGTCAACACCCCTGTATAGAAGCAAAAGTCAGTCGTGCTTTTTGTTTTCAGAATCAACAAGGCGAGCTAGACGTATTACTAGAAAGAGTCAACGAGATAGTGAAACGAGCAGATAAGACGAATAAGCAGAACATTGGCAGAGACAGCTCCGGCGTGTCCAATGAGTGGTACTCCTTAATATCGGACCTCGAAGCACGCAGGGACGCCTTAACTAAGTTGGCGCAGGTTTGGGAAACATTCGAGGGTCGCTACCAACACTTTGAGAGTTTGCTGGTCGGCGTTGAAGAGAAGTCCAAGCATGTTGACCTGATCGTCAGAAGTAGGCAACATGTGATCAACACAAGACAGAGCATTGAGGTAATAGCCATACTATGTTGTTTGATGATGTATATCAATTTATTTTGATTTGTCTGTAGATTCTGCAATCGGAAGCAGACTCTCTTCGGACATTCCAGGACGAAGTGATACAGCTGTCGAAGACGGTGTTGATCTTCTTGAACGAGTGCTCAGCCACTTCAGCGCAGTCACTTATGGACAAACTGAAGCAGCTCACCGAAAGTTATGATAGGTGAGTTAGCTTTAAAAATTTAATATAATATCGGACGTTTAAGGCTGAAAAGCTACGGAAACCGGAAACTATTTATTCTATAAAAGATTCTTACCGTGAAAGCCTTCGTAGCACCCATTAAGTTTTTTAAAAGTCTAACATGAAATTTATTTTAATTCTAAACAATGTGTAAGTTATCTCAAATGTAACTGTTATGTGTTATCCTTTTTCTTGTTGATTAAGACTTTTCCATTTGTTTTACTCTTTTTTTCATGTTATTCCCATAGTATCGGGTATCTCCATCCTGCATTAACAAATTTTTAAAAACTGCCAAAATCTTTAAGGTTATGAATTGCATTCATGAAAATATATCAACGAAGTTCTCAAATTACCGTTAGGTCCTCTTAATTTCACTTGGCCTAAATTTAAATATAATATGCTTATTAAAAGAAGAATCTGATGTGGCCACCCAACATAACTTTATCATACTCTACAGTAGTGTCAAACCGGGTCAAACGCTGATGTTTTGACCATACTGTCAATAGAATCAAAGTATCTGTCAAATCGTGGCTAACTAGTTTCAAAGTAGACACGACCGATCTCGATCAAATAGAATTTGCTCATACAGCTAAACTATTATATTATCAAAAAATGTTATAGACATAAATTATACAAAATGTCCTCTACTTAAATTTATTATTTAACTATTTTGACGACATTACAGAAATGGCGGCTTATTTGCAAAATCGTTGAAAAATGCTAAAAGTAAAACTCCAGTTCCTTGGGACCCTTTTAAAGCGCTTTTCAGCTCTAAGTTTGGTCATGAAACTTCTAAATATGCAAATGCAAACATTTCTTCATATTGATCAATAGACGCTAGACAGCCGTCGCAAGTACTTTTTTTAACTGATAATTTTCCGTGATATTAATGTAGCAACGTGGAATAACATACATATTTTTTCAAAAATCATTTGAAAGAACAACTCGGACATATATAAAATGAAAATGCCTTAATTTCATACTGTTTAAAATAAACCTTTATAAGATGGTATGGTAAATGATTAAAATACTATCTTTTTGTGAACTAACTAATTTGTCTTTAATAAAGTGAATATCATTCATTCAAGTTTTATATCGAAAGTAAAAATAAAAAATCTGATGTGGCCAGGTACATGACTTTATCATATAATTTATAAAATTAATAATTTAGCTGCATGGGATTTTATCTGATCGAGATCGGTCGTGTCTGCATTAAAATAAAACTAGTTAGCCAGGATTTGACAGATATTTTGATACTATTGACAGTAGGTATTGTCAAAACATCAGCAAAAATGCCTTTTCAGCATTTTTTAAATTTCTTCAGCACTTAATTGTTTGAAATACACGATTTATGAGATCCGACCTCGCATATTGAAAAATATTCAAGTTGCCATGTGTACAATTTCTGTCAAACCCCATTTTACCAGAACTGTTAACACTGTTTTCACAAGAACTTTGCTTATTCAATCGCCATGGGGTTGTTTCATTCATCCAATATTATTATTATTCCAAACTAAATTTATATCAAATGTGATAACAGATTGCACAATTTTGAATAAATCTAAATTTGCCAAGTTGACCAACTTTGCAAATGTTCATTTATTGGGACGAATGAAAAACAATGAATACAGCCTTGCATAAAGCTTTTGAGAAACTTGCCGAAATCCTTAAGTTCTCCAGCGGTGTCTCAAAGTTGTCGCCCAGAACATCATTTTTACATTATCGTTTTCCCGGTATAATAAACTGCAAGTTGAAAATAGTCAAAATCGGTTAAAATTTACAAAGATTATTCAACATTACAGCTAAACTTATAAAGCTGCATCCCTTACTTTTAAGAATTAGATATTTAGGGATCAATCAAAGACCAAAATATTGGGATTGATAGGGCTTTGTAACAGACTACCATAGGGTATCTCAAATTTGGATCACCAAAACATGATGTTAATTCTCCCGGTACAATACTTTCTAGAAACTAGTTTTTCAAAATTGCAAAGGCTGCAAATCATCTAAATCCAAAGTTAATTAAGGTACGCGCCCCAAATTCAGACAGGTTAAGGATTTTTTTTTTCATTTTTAACTGTAGAATTTATATTTATGTGGCGCTAATGACTATGTCAACTTTTTTTAGACAAATATTTCCTTCTAAAGATATCTGGCTATTCATTTTTAAAGAAAATTGATAAGTTATGTTATTTATATTATGTTTTATAAGTCTAACAATTGCCCCTAATTCCGACACTAAACGTATATTTTGATCCGAAATCCGACACCTCAGTGAACCTAATTCAGACAATGATCCTAAATCAAACACTTGTGGTACATTATTCCGACAAATAGAAACATTCAAGTAAATATTAAGTGTTTTAAGTATTGTTAAATAAGATTTATTATTAAGAAATATTAAACATTTATAGGTTAATAATACGGTGACATACAAGCGGGATGTAAATTTTAAATAAATCAAAAATTACAGCCACAACCTGGATTCGAACCAGGGACCTGTATGTCACCATATTATTAACCTATAATATTACTTTGACAAACTATGTCGTTAAACATTTTCACTAAACATTTATGTTTTACTATTTTTAATGAAACAGTATAAAATAAGTAGTTAGTCTTCTTCAATCTGCCCTCTCTACCTCATCTGTATTTTAATGTTTCTTGCATATGGAATTTTTAGTGTTTTCTTTTTCTTGGCCCAGCTTTTTATTCAGTCCTTTTTCGCTTCCTTTCTTATTTCTCTAGAATAATTTTCTGTTGTTCTTCCATCTTTTTTATTAACAAATATTCTCTCCAAGCATTAGAGATATGTTACATGTTACAGAAGAACAGTTTCGAGTTTACTTTATTCTGGTGTTTCAGGCCAGAATAATGATTTTTTAACGGATATGGCATGAGTTCAACTGTTAACTCCAAAGGTGGTGTATTAATGCCAAAATCGCTACTCTCTGCTGCTAGTGTTGCATCAATCTGTCTTATTCCATCATCTCCTATGATGCCTGTCGATATTTATCACAGAATTTGGGACTATTGATGATCGTAATTCCGACACCCTGTAATAATTAGGGATTATTGATGTCCGTAATTCCGACACTCGTGTGCGAATTTGGACAAAATTCATACAATTAATTGTAATATAGCAAACGATGTAAATAAAATATGTTATTTTCTTGTGTAAAGACAGCAATACAGCCATATGTATTGCTTCTAACCATGTACACAATTCCGACACACATGTCTGATTTACGGACGCTATATTTACATGTACCTAATTCCTACACCCCTAAATTTGTAAATAATAGTGGTTAAAAGTACACCGTATTATTATGAATATATAAAGCATTTTTTCAGCCTAAATAGATATTAATAGAATTTTCTTAATTACTGTTTTCCTGTAGCGATGTAAAAAGAAGTCGAATTGCAGTTACCTTATAGGGAAAAAATGAACTTTTAGCATAACACTTAAGTATCAAGATCAGTCAAAGTTCTAGGTTATATTGTGACCGTTAGAACATTAGTAGAAAAAGAAACGATTGTTGGTTGATAAGTGTAATGTCAAATCAGTCATAAAATAAATGTTGTAGATTTCTTATTTTATCCAACTAAACAGAAATATGTCTGAATTTAGGACAGTGTCTGAATTTGGGACGTTTACCTTACTAAAGTTATTAAACATCAAAGTTTAGTAAAAGTATTAGACCACCGTATGTTTGTGCCTCGGAAAGAGTTTTCCTTTGATTCATGTGCACGATAGTTTATACACTCGCGTAGGTACTGTTCTATAAACTGTTGCTCATTATTTATTACTACCTATACTATGCGCTCTTAAAATAATATAATACTATTGTATTAATAATGACTACCAACAATAAAATCTAAAACTAACAGTCTGTAATACCATTAATATTATTCTACCACCAGAAAATGGCGAAGGCGCTGTAGAAGCACAAATTTGTTCTTCTTCAAATACGGCAGTCACTTCGGTCGAAAAATAGAACGTACAACGTACATTTCTTATCATGTTACTCTTATCCATAGTCTGTATATGATACAGATGAAAGGATTAGTAAAATTACAGTAAATGATAAAATTACATACATATTTGGCATACTGGTAACGATGATAGATATTCAGTCTTTATTAACTGTGCTTATTTTTAGATTCTATAAAATATCTAATAATATAGAGTAGAAACACTTGGAATTATCTACCTACTAGTATAGTTACTGGAGAATATTTAATTATAAACATGTGCATCCTCAAAACCAATTTAAATTAAGCAACGTACGTCTATTATTGACCGGATTTATTGTGCTAATTTTAGAGAAGCACACCAACTACAATCGTAAGAGACAAGCGGTGACGCTGATCATGCCGACATCCGAAAATAACACAAATTTCAAACACCCCTACTGCAACCTAGCTCCACGACTATGCGATGTGGCAAATCTTTTTTATATCTACTCTATAAAACACGCTAACTGTTTGTACCTCTTCTTTAACCTAAATAGTTGTTTCTTATTTGTTTGTGTTATTATAACGTATAAAGATTTAGCTCGTTTAATTATCTATTCTGCGCTATTAGTTCATAGTACGTGATATCTTTATTTTATATCACTGAACGCAAATTCATAAGAGATCAACAATGTTGTGCAGGACATGAATTTTTGGTTTCTTGGTGCATTCTGTAATTCTATGTGCCGGATAAATAATAATAATAATAATAATAATAGTAATAATAATTTTTTTTTATTAATAAGCATGATGCTTAACATATTGAAACTAATCTAAAAGATTAACCATCAATTTAAATCTGAATTCTTAAAACTAGGTACTTATCTCTAATAGGCTATCCACTGATGTGCCTATATTTACTTTGTCCCAAACAAGAAGCACTAACACTTCACTCACTGTGCTCTGCTTTTTACACATTTCACTGATTCACTAGTTCGAAGGGTTTAGTTCTTTTTAGTCTTTTCACTAGATTCTGGTTGTCCAGTAACTGCAGGGCCTCTACGTTGACGTGATGGCTTAGGCGAGATTCATGCTTAGTGGCGAATCTTTTTATCTCTTGGGTGACTTGTGGGCTACCAAGATCACGGTGCAGGTCACTATTCCGTATGTACCAAGGAGCGTTAACCATATTCCTTAGTACTTTATTTTGGAAAATCTGGCTTCCTTGTATATGGGAGCTTTTTGCGCAGCCCCAAAGCTGGATGCCGTATAACCAAATCGGTTTTAGTACTTGGTTGTAAACTTGTAGTTTGTTCTGTACTGACAACTGAGAGTTTCTTCTCAGAAGCCAGTACAGTTCTCTGTATTTGAGGCCAAGCTCTACGCTTTTCTTCTTAACATGTTGTTTCCACCTTAGTTTTGTATCCAGTGTCATACCCAAATACTTTGCAGTGTTCGCATATGGAACAATGGCGTCGTTAATCTTGACATGAGGTATGTCCTCGATTATTTTGTTTGTGAAGTTAATGTGGACAGATTTCAGTTCGTTGAGCTTGGTCTTCCATTTTTTTGTCCATTTATATATTTTGTTACTAGCTTGTTGAAGATTCCCGGTAGATTCACCAATAGTTGATCCCACTGCCATTAGAGCCGTGTCATCTGCGAATGTGGCGACTGTTACATTTTCCATCTGTGGAAGGTCACTTGTATATAGTAGATAGAGAATTGGTCCCAATACACTACCCTGGGGTACCCCAGCTTTGACTTCTTTTAGTTCTGAGTATTCATCGATCTGTTTTATTCTGAATAGTCTATCAGACATATAGGATGTTAGCAGCTCGACGTATTGTAAAGGTAGCATACTCTTTAGTTTGTGTATCAATCCTTCATGCCAAACCTTATCGAAAGCTTGTGTCACATCAAGAAAGATTGTTGAGCAAATAAGCTTTTCTTCTAATGCTTTCTCTATTATATCTGTTATTCTATGGACTTGATCTATAGTGGAATGCTTTTCTCTAAAACCAAATTGGTGATTAGGAATTAGTTCTTTTCTCTCAATGATAGGTTTCATTCTCTTTAGAAGCAACTTTTCAAAGAGCTTCGATATCATTGGTAACAGTGATATTGGGCGATATGATTTGGCCTCGGTCGGTGGTTTGCCTAGTTTTGGTATCATGATAACTTCTGCTACTTTCCAGACATGTGGGACGTATTTTAATCTGAACGTTGCATTTATTAGGTACGTCAGCATAACAATACCTTTCTTAGGTATATGCTTAAGAACTTCTCCTGTGATAAGATCATATCCAGGTGCCTTCTTTGGATTCAGGTTTGTCTTGATTTCTCTGGCAACTTCCTTTGGAGTAACTAGCTGTATGGCTTCTTCATCATAGGTTATATCTTCATTCGTGATTGGCTCTGATTCGATGTTGTTGGGCTGGAAGATTTCTGTTAGATGTTCTGCAAAAATTTCAACAAATTTCAAGCAAATAATAAATGGCTTTATTAATTATTATTCTCTACAAATATTGAAATTACATTTTATGTCAAGACGGAGTTCAGATTCCTACAAACTGGAATCTCTTTAGCTCAACCTCATTTTTCAACAGCAAATATAAATCGTAAACAGAAGCGAAAAGTAACCAAAAATATAAATGTATAATAATGCTTCCACTTAATCCGTTGGTACATTCTGCATGTAGAGAACTACTCAACATTCTATGAACACTGTCTGTCGCACAGAAAGCTCGTAACTCTTTTCTCAAATGCATACCGTGTAGATCTTGGAGACTCCGCGGTAACTCATTGTAAGTTTTAACTGTTGTACGAGAACGGCCGTCTAAATAATTCGGTATCGTGCATCGGCGGCGTGAGTAGCCCTCTAAAACTGAAGATGTCTTTGCTAGACTGGCTTTAGACAGTCTTTACTTTAATTTTAGCTATTAGGATTGATAAATCAGTTATTAGGATGCGATTTAAGCGTACATTATTTAAAGAGATATGCGCATTAAAATAAATACTCTGCATAAGATTTAATAATTTGAGCATTAAAGTAATAAATATACTTAGTGCGTTACATAAATGTAACATAAAAAGTTATATAAAACATGTTATAATGACCAATAGGCATTTAACTCATATTGTGCTCTAAAATGAACAACTTGTGTATTACAAGATCTGTAACTGCCATATTACGTACGAGTAGAAAGTTATTTATTATTTTATCTACGACTCACATATAAGTTCATTGCATACGTATCTATGACTATATAATCCCCATCATGATACACGCCAATGATTATAATGACACTAGCGATGTATAATAATGAAAGTTCGTTCAAATAATGACTTCATTATTTGAAGGAACTGTCATCATTATACGAACGTAGTGTCAAAGTCTGTCAAAACCTATGTGGATGACAGTTATATGACAGTTCGCCTCGCCATCATTGACAAATACATTTAAAATACTTGATATAAAATGGAATTTATGAGTCGTAGATAAAACGTCGTATTCGACTCGCACACAACTGATATAAATCGCTCGCATGTTTATACGCTCGGCTACGGCTCGCGTATAAACTTGATGCTCGCGATTTATATCCTTTGTTATGTGCTCGTCAAATAATATACTATTGTTATTTTTCACGAGCACGTAATATGCGTTACAGCTCGAGTATTGTACATAATTTTACCTACTACCGACAATTACAGATCCAATCGCTTACTTTAAATAAAAGAGAAATATTGCGACAGAAGTAGATGTATTAGGTTAGGTTAGTATATTTGACAGTTCAACAAAAATGTATTTTATCTATTGCTAGTTATTCGCGCGACGTCTATTTCAACTGTGGGGAACTGCATTTGAACTTTTGTGACAAGACGGAAATTATAAACAAATAGGAAAACATGGATCTACAACCAAAAAACGCACATGTTTGTTATAAGCGATATACAAGTGAACCAGTCCGTGACGTAAATGTCCCTTATTTATACATACGGTCGTAGGTAATAGTATATTACATTACAAGAGCAGTAACTAGCATATTACGTACGAGTGGAAATTTAACATACGAGCCGCGAAGCGGCGAGTTTTGTTATTTTCCACGAGTATGTAATATGCGTTACAGCTCGAGTATTGTACATAATTTTACCTACGACCGACAATTTCAATAAATTGTATCAAAAATGACAAACACATACAGGTAAGAATATTTGACGGTTAACCAATCAATGTATTCGCGCGACATCTATTGCAACTACGGAGAACTTTGTCTGAAGTGTCGATCGAAAATTTCAGTACAAATTCAACATAAATTATCACGTGCAAGTAATAATATGTTACAGCTCGAGTATTGCACTTACTTACGACCGAAAATTTCAATAAATATAAATTGTATCAAAAATTACAAATAAATAATCAAAATATTCGCGCGACATCTGTCATTATGACATTAGGTCGTGCGTTAAAAACACAAACGCACAGCCAAAGGCACACGTATGTTATAAGCGATATACGAGCTAAGTAGTCCGTGACGTAAGGGACATTTACACATACGGTCGTAGGTAATAGTATATTACATTACAAGAGCAGTAACTCGCATATTACGTACGAGTGGAAATTTAACATACGAGCCGCGAAGCGGCGAGTTTTGTTATTTTCCACGAGTATGTAATATGCGTTACAGCTCGAGTATTGTACATAATTTTACCTACGACCGACAATTTCAATAAATTGTATCAAAAATGACAAACACATACAGGTAAGAATATTTGACGGTTAACCAATCAATGTATTCGCGCGACATCTATTGCAACTACGGAGAACTTTGTCTGAAGTGTCGATCGAAAATTTCAGTACAAATTCAACATAAATTATCACGTGCAAGTAATAATATGTTACAGCTCGAGTATTGCACTTACTTACGACCGAAAATTTCAATAAATATAAATTGTATAAAAAATGACAAATAAATAATCAAAATATTCGCGCGACATCTGTCATTATGACATTAGGTCGTGCGTTAAAAACACAAACGCACAGCCAAAGGCACACGTATGTTATAAGCGATATACGAGCTAAGTAGTCCGTGACGTAAGGGACATTTACACATACGGTCGTAGGTAAAATAATAAATATTAAGCACTAAGAATCTACTGCGAATCAAATCTACTTTGAATGATATTCAACCTTATTACTTAGTAATAAATGTTTTATTTACCGAACCGAAACCAGCCAACAGCAAAACTAGTGGGAGCGCAAAGCATGGCAAAATGACAAGATCTCTGAAACGGATTGTTTCCTTTTAGTTATCAAAATACCAAGAACTACGAAAAACCTTACGCGATAGAAAATTTCGGAGCCCGGATTCGTATTCATAGAAAATAATTCTACGTAAAACGCAATTACATATTCAATTCACTTCACAAAATCCCTAATGTTATCAATATTTTACTAGTTTCAATTGTCCCTTTCTCGAAAATTTATATATAAGGTTTCCACTACCATGTACCTACACCATTAAAAGGCCAAAAACAGAAAGAAATACATGGGGTTGCCATTTAAGTGTCGATGACGTCATAACTCATAACTCCGTAACAATTGACGGTCGGAAATTGAATTTTTGAACCAAAATGTATTTTTTAATAATTGAAAGTCTTCGTGTTCGAGTATTTTTTAAAATAATAAACCGCCTCACAGATTTTCTCATGTTTCCATACTTTACGCAGGTTTAACAGGTTGAAGTTAATGCACAGTATGTATATTCTTTCTAGGATACAGAAAACTATTTCTAGGGCGCAGTATATTTTTCTCATAGTGCAAGTTAGATTATTGAATGAACTTATAATATTTTCAAATGCTGATTTATTTAACGTATTGGAAATTAATGTTTTGTTTTTCAATTAACGTAAACGTAGAGTAATTTTAAGCTGCTTATTATATATTTATAGTGATAACGATTGTATTGCACATTTATTTATTTAAGTGTACAAATACAATATAAAAGAAACACTCAAATATATAAATGCATAATTATTTATTCTGATCAACATTTATATAAATTTATTACTCATTTATTGTTTAATGCTCAAGTAATTTTTTTGCATAGCTCAAATATTTTTTGTATTGGTCAAATATTTTATCAAATGCTTACAATAAATACACGTTTTATTTTATATATTGCGCATATAATTTATACTGATTATAACATGACCCAGGAAGATAGCTATATGTGCTATCTTCCTGTTTTTCCTGTTTCATTACCAAGTGTGATAAAAAGTTTCCACCGAAAAACTGTCGATAGCGCCTTCGAAAACAAGAATTGTTTATTCTTCCTTTGACACGCCATAACTGTTTAAGGAAGCAACTAACTCATGTTTGGCTTAATCGGTCCCATTTGACAGAAGAAATTTGCATTTAAGCCGGTTCTCATTAATGCCCTTAATTCAAATAAATATATATATATATATATATATATATATATATATATATATATATTGACTCAAATACATAAGTTGTTTGAATAGAGGCTACCAAACATGTGTTTGCTGATAAATATATGTTTATTTGGTACAAGCAACTTTCCTTTCAAAGAATATAAATTTCATGTTAAAATTTTACAATTTTTGTAAATATATATATACAGGGTGAGTCACTAGAGTCGCGGTGGTAGATATAGCAATTATCTTTAGAGATGGAAAAAAATATTTAATACAAAAGTTGTTTGGCATATCATTTTCTACAACGTAAAATTATTTTCATTTATACTGGGTGTTGCATTTAGGCGTAGCAGAAAATAAATTAACTTTTTTAAATGGAATGCCCTGTATATTATAACATATTATGATTGCGAAGAAAATTGTCTTACTAATTGTATCAGGTGATATTGACGTAAAGCTAATAGTTTCTGCAATATTCAATTTTTTATTAAAAAAATGGCCGTTTCAGGCCTTTTCCGAAAACTACGTAATAGCGTCATTTTTGCAGATATTTTCTTACAACTTTGTCAGAAAATAACCAATACTAATAGGGAGGTGATACTGCCCAAAGAAATTTGATGCGCTATACAGGGTGTTCCTAGCACCTAATCAATTTTGATATTTTTCAAATGGCTTTTTCTTGAGTTTTTTAAATGGACCGCCCTGTATATTATTTGCTGGTTGCATTTCCCATTAAGTTGCCTTTAATTTATATTAAGTGTGGCATATACATATTTGTACCCGTTTTCGTGATATTTGGAATTTAAAGAAAAAGTGTAATAAAGTATACCAATACAGTGCTTTAATATTACACCCTGTATAATTGAGTTAGTTTTTTTCATGTATTTTGTTATAATATAAATAAATTATAAATGTTGGTTAAAGTTAAAAATGCTATTTTTTATAAAGATACTACTATTTTAAGTTAGCTTAGATTTACTTAACCTCGTTGTCATGGAAACAAAAACAAATAACAGACGTGTAGTTATTGCTGTCAACAGACTTAATATAGCTAACCAACATTTGTAATCTCTGTTAACGATGAATTTTAATTATACTAAAGAGGAACTGATAAATATTATTTACATCTATGGAGAAGCCGGCAAAAACGCTCCACTGGCCTCAAGAATTTACGCTCAGCGATATCCCGAAAGACGGCATCCCGATGCAAGAACAATTAATAGAGTTCGGGAAAGTTTTGAATCAACAGGTACTATTACTTACAAAAAAGAAAAAGAACAAAAGCGGCGACACATGAAGAGAATGAATTTCTGGTAGTTGCTAGTGTGGTAGAAAATCCATACTCAAGCACTAGACAAATAAGAAATCAAGGAATAACCCAATCATCTGTGTCCAGAATAATACGGCGACACAAGTATCATCCATATCATGTGCAACATGTACAGGAATTGAGCGAAAACGATTTAGAAAAGAGATTAAATTTTTGTAATTGGGCAGCTGCTAAAATTCAACAACAAGCAAATTTTTTTGAATTTGTTCTTTTTACTGATGAAGCTACGTTTCATAAAAATGCGTATGTTAACCAACATAACTTCCATTTTTATGCAACAGAAAATCCTCGCGTTATCAGGCCTTTGGACCATCAACATAGATGGTCACTCAATGTATGGGGTGGAATAGTAGGTACCAATTTGCTAGGGCCTTACTTTTTTGAGGGTTCCGTAAATGGTCAAAGGTACTTACATTTTCTTAACAACCATCTACATGAATATTTAGATGATTTTCCGCTTAATATTCGCCAAAACTTAATTTTCCATCACGACGGAGCCCCACCCCACTTTAGTCTGAACGTAAGACAATTTTTGAACAACCAATACCCCAACAAATGGATTGGAAGAGGAGGCCCTACGTTATGGCCGCCAAGATCTCCTGATCTAAATAAGTTGGATTTTTTTTGTGGGGTAATGTTAAGGAATTAGTATACCAGACACCACCTACCACACAAGACGATATGAAGATTAGAATAAGAAATGTTTTTGCTGACATCAGAGAAAATAAGAGAGAGATGTTAAGAAATACTTCGAGATCTTTTACCCATCGGATTAATGCTTGTAGAAGACAAAATGGAGGGCATTTTGAACACCTACCAAATCAATAACTACTTGTTGTTTTATCTTTAATTGTTATAGTTTTTTACTAGT
Organism: Aphodius sticticus; assembly: GCA_963966075.1. Taxonomy (NCBI): domain Eukaryota; kingdom Metazoa; phylum Arthropoda; class Insecta; order Coleoptera; family Scarabaeidae; genus Aphodius; species Aphodius sticticus. Next base: position 28,767,377 of record OZ014509.1, read on the forward strand.
TTTATGTTAATGCTTATCAAGTTTAAAAAATAGTTTAATAAATGTTATTAGTTGTGGTTTCTTTTAATTATTTGTTTTTATTTAATTTTTAGTTGTCTCAAATTATATTAATTTTTCATATTGAGTAACTAAATGGTAATTCCATGTACTTTTCAATTTATTTTGAGCAATTCTGTCAGTTTTTTAATTCAACAAAAGTATTTTTTTCCTTTCTATGTTCTCTTTACAAAAAAAAATCATTAAAAAAGAACCATGTTATGCAGGGTGTAATATTAAAGCACTGTATTGGTATACTTTATTACACATTTTCTTTAAATTCCAAATATCACGAAAACGGGTACAAATATGTATATGCCACACTTAATATAAATTAAAGGCAACTTAATGGGAAATGCAACCAGCAAATAATATACAGGCCGTTCCATTGAAAAACTCAAGAAAAAGCCATTTGAAAAATATCAAAATTGATTAGGTGCTAGGAACACCCTGTATAGCGCATCAAATTTCTTTGGGCAGTATCACCTCCCTATTAGTATTGGTTATTTTCTGACAAAGTTGTAAGAAAATATCTGCAAAAATGATGCTATTACGTAGTTTTCGGAAAAGGCCTGCAACGGCCATTTTTTTAATAAAAAATTGAATATTGCAGAAACTATTAGCTTTACGTCAATATCACCTGATACAATTAGTAAGACAATTTTCTTCGCAATCATAATATGTTATAATATACAGGGCATTCCATTTAAAAAAGTTAATTTATTTTCTGCTACGCCTAAATGCAACACCCAGTATAAATGAAAATAATTTTACGTTGTAAAAAATGATATGCCAAACAACTTTTGTATTAAATATTTTTTTCCATCTCTAAAGATAATTGCTATATCTACCACCGCGACTCTAGTGACTCACCCTGTATATATATATATTGACTCAAATACATAAGTTGTTTGAATAGAGGCTACCAAACATGTGTTTGCTGATAAATATATGCTTATTTGGTACAAGCAACTTTCCTTTCAAAGAATATAAATTTCATGTTAAAATTTTACAATTTTAGTAAAACAATTAGCAAACGATTGTTTATTTACTCAAATAATGATTGTGATTAAAGAAGGATTCTTCTTATGTAATTTGCAATCAACATTGTATGTCATTAGGATATTTTTGAAGCAACAAATATTAATAAATAATAAATAAATAAAAATTGCTTTATTGTTCGCTTTAACATCAATTACACAAACACTAATAATAAACAGTGAACAAACGGTGGGATTCAATTTCAAGAATTGTTCTTCCATCCTACCGAGAGATTAGATAAATATTTAAACACATTTAATCTTATATGAAATGTAATTTATTAAGTAGTACTATTTCATAGAATAAACGGACAGCAGCTCATATAATCTGCATAATACTATAACTATACACATAATAAACGCTGTTTGGAAATTGCCATAAAAATATTTACTGACAAATAATATACATAGACTTATTCCTGTTCTTTAACCTCTATATGTTATTCATCGTTAAGAGCAGCCGTCTTCATTTCGTATTCTTAAAATACACTAATAAAACAAAACAAAGAAAAAGAAGAGCGTTACCCATGCTCCTTCCCGAGTTCCTATCCTATCTTCAGAATTTCACTCCAGACAAAAATAGCAGCCTGCACATTTCCTCTTACTAAAATTACCGTCGGCTCAAAGTATCTAGAGACCTATGCCACTTACCATCATCTTAATATCCGATATATACAGATATACTACAGGAAATTCAATATTTTCGGCTCGTAAAATTCTAATGCAGTCTCATTTTTGAAGATTTATAGACTTTGTTAGAAGTATACTTTAGGGTCCGTCTTTATTATTAGGGTGAGGTTTGCATTGTATGCGTTACGATGAAGAGAGGCACGTCAATTCGTGAGTAGGAATAATATCGGAAGATATTTGAATGTTCAATATTTGAATCATGACATATTTTGAAGGGTGGGTAACGGCATGATAATGGCTTTGCCCTGTTCCCCTAAAACCGCTCAGCACGCAGTTTAGATATTTTCGAGGATTTTTCAAGTTATGACCGTTTATATTTGTGTATTAATTTAATAAATAATTAACTTATTGACGAGTAGTTCTGAAATGCGTGTCTCTTTCATCATATTGTTGTGATATTTTAAAATAATCACTTGGACAATAAATAATGACACCATTATAATTACTATTATAATAAAAGTCATTCTTTATAAAGAGTTTTGGATGTCAAAAATAGTCGGAAAAAGTGAAAATGTACGGAAAACTTATATTTAATTTTGACCAGATATGAAATTTCAATGTTGTAGTCTAAGTTTAATATTTTATTTATTTTAAACAAACTAACTTAACAAGACATTACTCCACATTTTTCGAAACCTTCTAAATTCCCGATATGGCAAATCAATTATTTCTTCATTTATTTCGTCTGTTGCTGCCCTAATTTTAAATTTTAGAATGTCTGCATTAGCATGAACATTATTGGCATACACCTGCTGTTTTAAATAACCCCAAAAATCAAGCGGCGTTAAATCAGGTGAACGCGGTGGCCTTCCTACAGGGACGAATAGTCCCATCCATTTATTGGGGAAATGTTTGTCCAACCAATCCCTGACTTGATATGCGGTATGAGCAGGACAACCGTCGTGTTGAAAGTGTAGTGAACACCTGACCTGTAATCAACTTACAGGTCATCCAAAGTAGGTAACAAAACATACCAAAATAAGTGTTTTGGTTTACAGACCCGTCAAAAGAATATGGTCCAATTATTTTCTTGTAGTAAACCCCACACCAAACAATGATTTTTTATATTTTTGAGAATTGGTTGTAATACGGAAATTTGGATTTTCTTCAGACCAATTCTTTGAACTAAATTTTCTATAGACAAATCTATCGGTCATAATTCGATCTCCCATTAATAAGCAAAATTCTAATCGACGAGCATCAATCTCCTGCTACTAAAGTGTGTATTAGTACTGGGTTACAAGCATGAAATTTAAGATTTGAAAATATCCTTTGGAGGTGGCTTGTACTAATGTTCAACTCTCGAGATCTTTACCACAGCGACTCTTTTGGGCAAATGTCACGGAATCAATACCTAACATAGAACCTGCATCATCTTCGCCATTTTGCTTTTTTTCTTGATACATTTCACTTCTCGTGTTGTAAGAATTTTTTAACCAATTCACGAACACAATTTACAGAAAAATGTACCTCAGGGTATTTAATGTTAAAAACTTCAATAGCACTACGGTACGATATATCACCTATGCCACAACAAAGAACTAAATAAACCGTTTGCTCTGAAGACAACATACTTTCTATCAGTTTATAGCAATAGAGTGATTGGATAGCTGTTACTGCTGTCAACTGATCAGCCTTAATTGTAGCCTCTAGATCTTTTTTCACTTTTATGTAATGTTTTCCTTTTACTGGTCCGAGATGTGAAATTTGAAACAGAACATTTAAGTTTAAGTGACATCTAAGCATAAAATTTATTAAAAATAACTTTTTCCTGTAACTCTTTTATCTAATTCCGATTGGTTTACTCTTGTGCCAATATACCATTTTCGTGTTTTCCAACCATCCTGTATGCTAAGTCAAAATATTAACAATTGCTTTCGACTTTTTAGGACAGACAAAGTAAAAATTATTTCCATTCTAATCAGGTCCATCGGGAGACACACTGTATGTGTAGATTAGGGTGGTTCAGATTGGCTATTTTTATTTAGAAACCAACGATCCCCCAAATCGTTTTCAAATCCAAAAAAAGTGGACACTTATTTTTTTTTTCGAAATTAGGATTTTGAATGGTGCCTGCCGAGGCACCATCCATGGAAAAGTGCATGGGGAATAGAAATTTGTTGGTATTTTTCGAATAAATGTTTGGGGTTTGGGAAAACTTAAGATTAAAGTTATAGGCCTTGTAGAGGATTTTCCAAGGAAGAGTTTGGCCTATTATATATATGGATTTGACGCCCCCAACCCACCCCCACAGTGCCCTGAAAACTTCCCTTAAATGAAAAATTTACATTCTTCAGAAAATTGAGCCTTCTAATCATTTCATTCTCTTTCATTCTCATAGAAATCATTACTATATTCTCTTTCTTTCTCATAGAAATTATTACTATAAGTCTAGTGAAATGTTTATAAACATTTGTCAGTTCATTTCCATTTGTTTAAACAAATTCTATTTGTTTAAATAGTTTAGTTAGTTTTCCTCGAAAATTCGTCTGAATTTTGTTTTCTGTGCTCGAAATGGCAGTTTATAATCCTAGACTGACATTATTCATTAAAAAATTCTTCCTATTGTTTAAACAATTAAAGATTATTTATTTTCGACTTTTTTTCTAATTATGGTAGAAAAGTCAGCTTTTTTCTGAAGTTACATAATTTATAAATTTCATGTTCGCGATATCTTGCCTATACTATCTAATACACCCACATTTGTTTAAACAAATTCTATTTGTTTAAACCATTTTTTTGCAATTCACCTAAAATTATTTTAAGACTACAAGTCCTATAATTTTAATCTTAAGCTTTCCCAAACCCCGAACAATTATTCAAGAAATACCAAAAAGACATTATTTCCATGTATTTTCCCATGTAAGTTTGCGGCCTCAATAGGCACCATTAAAAACCAAATTACGAAAAGAAAAGTACGTGTCCAATTTTTTTTTGATTTGGAAACGATTTGGGGGATTGTTGCTTTCCATCATCACAAAAACTTTTGCAATGCATTTCTAAAGCCCCTAATGGAGATGTGTGTAGCCAGAAATCATTCGGATGTCTATGTCTATGTATTAAATGTCTAAGTAGACCTTCGACTAAATGCATAAATCGAGAGACTGCCAACGTAAACGTTAAACATTTTGCCAGATAAAATAAACACATTTTACATTGATTGAGTAAAATTGTAAGATTTGCGGTTGCTCAATGCAAATAGTTTCAATTTTGGAATATTCCAATCACTGTTTCTCTAATAAACAGAAATTGCTTTATATGTACGTATAGAGGTACGTATAGAGGTAGTTAACAACCGTAAATATACACTTTGCTAGCCTCTACTGGAGTTTACATTCGTAACTTTACAGCTTACGTCAAATTTAAAATTAAATTTAAGTTACGTCAAAATAGAAATGTAATGGTCTAAAATAAGGTGTTCGTGTAAATATTTCTTTGTTGGTTTTTTTATACTTTGTCTTATACTGTGTATACTGTCTGTTGAATTATTTTATTAGTCATTCTTATTTCTGACATGTTTATCCTTTAATAATTGTGGTATGAGAAAGAATAAATATATATTTTTGGTTTTGAGAATATTACTGAAACAAAGCAACCGATCAAGCTGAATGCTAGTGATTATGCTTAAATTTGAGGATATAATTTAACAATAATAAGTAAAATTTAAATATATTTTGTTTGTATGATATAGCTTCTATTATTACACTAAAATATTTATTTGCGTTTTTCTTAATAATGTTCTTATTAGACAGACAGGTTCGTTGGCCACTTAGTAGCTCTTTGTGAAACTACTTTTGTGGCTAGGCATGTAAAGATCGTGCGTGCCTAGCCGTGCAATCTAGCTTTTTTGTGTCACCATAGAGTCGCAAAAGTGATATGTTCGCATAGTATAGGAGAAAAAACAGTCAGTATTTTAGACATTGACAGATCAAATTAATGCGGTGCTCTTCTAAGAAGAAATATTTTAGGAACATGAGTCGTCTTAATTAATTATATAGCTTAATTAATTAGTTAATAGTTTTAAATATCTGTAATCTAAATTGCAATATCAATGAAAAACAAAATAACTTTTAACTAAATATGAATATTAGTCCAGTCAAATGGTGTTTTGGCCAGAAAAAATATAGAAGTCTTTTTTTCTTTCATTCTATATGTTTTTTGGGGTGCTGAATCCGAATTTCAACTTTGCTACTTCCCACGGATATGGCTTCACAACGAAAATCGCAAAAAACCTAAAAATTTTCGACTTTTCTTCAGTTTTTTTTTTGCGAAAAAGTCATAAAACTATGCACTTTTCGACGTAGACGTAGATACAAAAATAAAGTACACAAAATTTCCTATCAAAAGCACTCTCAAGTGTATTTTTTGGTTGAATGGTTTGGCCGCTAGAGCGCGCTGAAAGAAGGCCAAAGTTTCCTACTTTATGTAATCTACGTATGATTACAAAACAGCTTAGATTCTGATAAAACTACATTAAATTCCCTATAAATTGGATAACTTAATCAGTTATTTTGGCCAAACAGTGTAGCCGCTAGAGTGCGTTGAAATTTTATGTCACATTACGCGAAACCGCAAAGTCAAGAGCCCTTCACAAAAAATTCAGTAGATACCTATATTATTACTATTTATTTATAAAAAACTATGTATTTGCTCTTCTTAATTGATACTTGTGTATGTATTATATATTTTTTGTAAAAAAACATAAACATAAACATTTGATTTAGCGGCTCCGCTTAGCTTAATATGACATAAAATATCAACCAGTTCTCGCGGCTACACGGTTTGACCAAAATAAATGATTAAGATTTGTAGGGAAATTAACGTAGTTTTAGCACAATCCTAGCCTTTTAAACTAACTCTGAAACTGAATTTTACAGAAAGTAGGAAAGTTTCGCCTAACAGTTCAACCAAAAATGTATTTCAGGGGCACTCTTATAAGAAATTGAATGTACTTTATTGTTGTATATGTTGTCTATCTCGAAAAGTGCATAATTTCATCACTTTTACGCAAAAAACTGAAAAAAATCGAAAGTGTTTAGTTTTTTGCGATTTTCGTTGTAAGGCCACATCCGGGGGAAGTAGCAAAGATGAAATTCGGATTCAACACCCCAAAAAAACATATAGAATGAGAGAAAAGAAAACTTCTTTTCCTGCAACAGGCACCCTTGGAAACGATTTGACTGGACTATATACGGACATCAAAATAACTTTTGTCATAGCGGCAAGTTTGTTTATGTCACTCGTAACTTTTGCCCGTAAAACAATTGAAATTGAATTTTCTTACTTCTGCGCAAAACAATAAACATTGATTTCAGTCGCAAAGCATTCTTTACAAATATTAAGAAAAATAATAAATTTAGCCAAGAACTCAAAGATTAAATGTGATATATCGTTAGAATCAAAATAAAACACTTTTTGAAAATGTCCCAAAGAAGAACATAAATTACCATTGGTTTATCTGCGATCTTTAATGAAAATACAATTCAAATCCGCTACTGGATTTCTCGTTGAAAAATATGGTTTCTGAGTAAAATATTTTCAAACATTTCCAATTATCAGTTTTATTTTTTTCGAAATTAAAAAAGAGCTATGATAAATTTCTTTGCAAATTGTTGCAAAGAAGTGCTCAACTGCACCCCCACTAAAAAGTTTTGCTAGCGTTTGAAATGAACATTAATATTTTTTCAGCTTTCTAATAGATTACTCTGTATCTCGACTAGTGACATCCGTTTACAGCATAATATGCTATACGAAAATTAAATTCTTTTTTAAACTATGAAACTATCAATACGTGAAACTTTTTCCGTGTCTCGAGCAAGTTAATCAAAGCTAAATGTTTGTGTACCGCAGTAGTCCGCGTGGGCGACGACTCGGATCATTTAATTCCGTTGTATTGCACCAATTCGTTGGCCCGCGATTTTCGTGAAGTCTGCGATGATCGCATGCGCGTGGCGTCGTGACGCCGGCCGGCCCGTTTCCTAATTCGTAGCGCTTCCACGCGATTCCTTACCAATACCGCCACGAACCACCGACCCCGAAGCACTGGATGGCTGGAGCCTTCCACCGCCTGGTACAGCAATCGACGACGCACACGTGATCTTCCCGTCCGTTTACTCAAAAATACCCCGAAAGCTCTCGTCCACTACAAAAGCACTGTTCGATACCCATAGAAAGCAGAGGGCCGACTTTTTTTAAGGTGACAAGTTTTTCGAAATTAAAAGTGCGCGAACGATTTGAGAAAATGTGTTACCGCGGTGCGCCATAACCTCAACGTAATAAGTGATTGTTTACTTTTTGGAGGATACTCGAATTCGGCGAAAATTATCTATAAATTGCGCTCGCATGTGTGGATTTCACTTTGGGATACCAACGCGGTGACTCTTCAACAAAATTAAACTTTTTTTAATATACCGGTGATGCGATCGGCAATAAAAATACATAATACTGCGTTGTCCCTCGAATATTTCTGTTATATGTATTTCTGGTTCAGGTTCGGCTGGTAATCTAACTCGACGGACGCAAAGTTATTTTGGCACATTTATTTTCCGATGGAATAGAGGCCGCGCCGCTCTTTAAAAATAGTTATTTGAACGGTAGATTTGCGCGCGGGTCATCGTCGCCATTTTACTGCTTCGCACGCGCTCTGTCGCAAAAAGTCACCACAATTCATCCCTGTTCTGTGTTGCAGGCTTGTCGATACATTGGGAGAACAGCACGCCAAGACCAACCACAATCTCAAGGAGCTGGACGAGAACTTATCGAAGATATCGAAGTCCAAGAAACAGTTGAGCACAACACAACAGCGTATCGCCGATTTCTACGTCTTCGATCAAAACTTCCTCCAAACAGAAATCGACTTGAGGAATCTCTCCGCAACTGTTACTAGTGATTTAGCTGCAGTGAAGGACTTGATTACCTCGATAAAAAATAGATACATTCAGAGCCAACAGTTGGTTCCGAGTGATATCCTCCAGGAGCTGAACGCATTGGAATTGTTCACTGAAGACGTAGCGAACACCATGGAAGACAAGGAGAAGGAATTCAAGAAAGCCAGGACTGTCCGATCCGATTATATAACAGAGGTCAAGGACGTCCAGAGCTGGATCAAGGATGCGGAGTTGAAAATACAAGATCGGTCCGTCGAGCCGCATCTCCTCTCCGAGCATCTCCAGAAGATCCAATCCGAGATTATGAATACCACCGACCTAGTCGAGAAACTCACCAAGAACGGAAAGATAATCATTGAGAAAACGCGCGACGACGAAGAAAAGAAGCTGATACAATCATCGATTGATAACCTATCTGATCAATTAAAGAGAATTAGATCTCTTCTCGATGAGAAGAAGCAACAGGTCGGTGGTGCTCAAGACGCTTGGAAGCGATTCCTCGAACTGTACGAGGCTGTGATGCACTGGGTCAAGGAAAAAGAAAAATTCCTCCAGGAACCATTGGTTGTTAGCACCTTAACCGAAACCAAACAGAAACTACACGATTATGCGGTTCGTATTTTGAAAACATGGACACATTATTTTCTAAATAATCTCATTACAGAATGCTGTCAAGGGATGTAAGGTCTCCTCTAAAAACCTAAGCGACATGGCTAAAGAATTAGATCACATCAGCTCAGTTACCGCGGTTGGTGATCTCCCCCATAAGATGGAGGAAGCCGAGGAAGCCAAAGTAGACGTCGAATCGCAAATTTTAGCTAGGGTATTTTGTTTCATTTTTATCAAATTAAACATTAAATTATTATCTTATATTTAAATTGTAGAACTCACTTCTACAAGAAACATCCGAAGAATGGGAACAATACGAAAAGAAGACTAAGGACGTAAGGTCTTGGATTGAGAAGACCAAAAACGCTTTGGAGTCACCGCAAAGTAAGAAGAAACCCCTCAGGGACCAACATGCCTTAAGAGAGAAGCTAGTCGGCGATTGCCAAATCCAAAAGACTAAGATTAGTTTATCAGTAGAGAAGTTACAGGTTTGTCGATCTTTCGGATTCGAATTCTTTCTTTAATGTTTAAAATGTTCATTTAGCTTCATTTCCGGTCTGGAATCGGAGGTGACTCCAAAGTGTCCCATTCAGCGCAAGAACTGATACACGAACTGGACCTGTTGAATGGCAGCATCAAGGATCAAAGCAAAATGCTCGAGGTGGCCATCACCCAGGTTGATCAGTATCAGCTGGAGGTGCAGCAGCTTCGCCAGCAGATCATCCAAGTTGAGCAACAGCTGAGGAGCGTCTTGAATCCCACCCAATTGGCGAGTGATTCCGAGCAGATGCTCCGAGATCAACAGGTAGGAATTCCTTCTTCGTTACATTAACAATGAGTTGTTTTGTATTTTGTTATTAATACGAGGATGGCATATGAAAAAAAGCAATAATAACATAGGAAGTGAAAAATGGGCAAAATTTTTAATTGTCGACGATACATGCCATCTTCTCCAATCACCAGTTGATGCAGCACTAGCATAGCAAAGTAGTTGCAACATTGTATTCTGATAATTGAGAGGATTAGTTATTTGAATTTAAAATATTGTACATGGAAACATTTTGATGACAATATTATTGATGAGGGGTGGGTAGCGGGTGTCGGCTGTGACGTTCATCAAGGTGTTTCCACTCCCTCATTTGTATCCCAAACAGCTGGGGATTGTGTTTGGTTTTTGGATTTCTTGCGCTTTTTACCGCTTCATCACATCACCATGCTTGTAGTATTTGTCTTATTTGTGGGATTTTTATTAAGACCATTAATTACTCTTTATATCTCTTCATAAAGTCGGGATAAGACATCAATAAATAAATAACTTTGTAAAGAAATATGAATCATGACCTTATCTCGACTTGATCTCTTCATTTCTCATCAGCATAGCCATCGTTTGTTTGTGTGGTACTGTGTTGTTTTATTTGCTCTTGTTTGATTGTTTCTCATGTTATCATTTTGTTTATATCATTTTGCTGCACTCCTCGACCACTTCACCACCTGACGTACAGGTTTACCGAGATCAAGTACGTTCGCTACAGGACAAGTTGAAAGCACGCAATGAGCGCATTCAACACATTCTGGAGCGTGGCGAACCAGACTCGGAGCCGTTAACCACCTAACCAATCCCAAAATATCTCTTCTTCATCCCCCGACTATGACATCTAACTGAACTATTCAATAAAAAATATTATGACCGAAATGACCCTTGACAAACGTCGCAGCCACCATCTTGCATAGCGTGACTTTTGTGATTACTTCTTGCGTGGTAATTATTATCATTGTTGCCGCATGGTCAGGCGCTGATGGCAAAGAAAGAGCAGTACAAGTCCAGGATCACCATCCTTCAAGCAGCCATCCACCAAACGGACCCACACTATGAGGCCAAAGAGCTAACATACGCTGAAATAGTCGCCGGACAAATGCTGCAACGTGAACTAGAATCAATGGCAAAACAAACGAGGGAAATGGTTACACTGCTTCCCGAAAAGGTTACCAGGAAAGAAGAAGTCATACCCGATGCTAAGCCAGTCGTCACACATGAGATACCATCAACAAGACCACCAAAGAAAGCAACACCCCCAATCGTCATTACTCCGACAGTTGAGGAGCACGTCACGCCACGTGTTGAGATACCATCAACAAGACCACCAAAGAAAGCAACTCCCCCAATCGTCATTACTCCGACAGTTGAGAAGCACGTCACAAAGGACAAACCGATAAAAAGCAACAGGAAAGGTAGATCTCCTTATAGAAAGGAGGAGAAACCCAAACATACAAAACCAACCAATCGAGAGTTCGTGGAAGTTCAACCTGAAGAGCAGCCAGCGACTTTGAAACCAGATCGCTCTACCGAAAGAACTAGAGGAAAATCCCCGATGTGGTTACCAGGATCTACATCATACGCTAAAATATTAATGGGTTTGTCCGATCAATCTCAAGGTGAACATATACCAGACGAGCGTAAACCTCAGGAAATACCAGCGATCCCCCAACGCGAGGAACCCGAACCTACTGAATATCACCATACCGAAACCGCGGTGCACCAAGTTGAAAACTATCAACAACAAGATTACCAGCTTCCAGTTCAGCGTAGTACCGCTGAAATGTATGTTCAGGTCCAAAATCCGAATTGGGTAGAGACCAGAGTTGACTACCAGGTCAACCAACCAACTTATGAATACCCAATGCAAATGAACATGCAGACCAATACGTACTACCATCCGCCAATCCACCAACAAAACATTCAAGCAGTCCCCGCGGTTAACTATGGTTATATTCAACCTGTACCAGATCTTGTAGGTTTTATTGCGTCCGGTCAACAGCTTATGAGTTCCGGATTAGGAACTTACCATGATACCAATCAATATGTTTACTCACAACAGTACTACGGTGTGCAACATCAAGATCAACAACCCCAAGAACCCATCTACCAGGAGACATACCACCACGTTGCAACCCCACCGCAAGCACCCGAAGTACCTCAACAACTCCCGGTTGAACCACCGAAAGAAGAAACCGTGAAGTTAAGTGATGTTGCGTCAGTAAGTGAATGTGACGAACCTAAAATAATTATCAGTGAACAACCTAAACCTGAAGTAAAAACCAATGGACAGTTTTCTTATGCGCAAATTTTATCTCAGGGGTTGAGTGCCGAACAACTCCAGCCATCCAGTACGGTGCGCGTACCGCCTACCAAGCAACGATCACAGTCTCCCAAGGCCAAGTCTCCAAGACGTAGCGCAGTGTTAACGTCGAAAGAGGACAGGCCGCAGAAACGGAGGGAGACCACGACACGCAAGCACAATATTTACGAGCCCAAATCTGTCAAACCAGACAAACGACTCACCACTAAAACGAAAAAGAGGTACGGATATATCGAAATTGAAGAACCGGAACCAGTCATGCCGGAATACCATGGAGAGCCTGACCAACCATCAGGTGGTGTTCCCGCAGAAGAACCGGTTCAAGAAGATTCTAGTCCCGTAGAAGAGATTATTTTCTCAAATACAGATAGGAAACCCAAAAAGAAACCCAAAACAAAACCGAGCAATATAGACGAGGTCGATAAAGCGCTGAAAGAAATCGAACTAATCAGCAACACAAAGAAACATCGACACGATTCGCAGTCTTCTCAGCACGATCAAACATCCGATTCTGCAAAGATGGATGTTCAATCGAAAAAGACGAAGAAGAAGAAATCACGTGAACAGTCCAAACCAGAAGAAGAAATTATACCGTCTATACCGGAAACGAGCACAGCTGACGATCAGGCTGAAGAAAGCATCGCCAAGAAAAAGAAATCAAATAAGAAGAGGTCCAAAACGAATGTAGCAATCCCAGTAGAGGACACTGAAAGCAAAGGAGAATCTTCACCTTCAGAAGATCCCAATAAAACTGATAACGCGAAGAAACGCAAACAGAAAAAGGGCAAGTCCAAGAGTGAAGATCACAAGGTAGACATTACTTCAACTGATACTAAAATCGATGTAAATGTAGAGGTTGCGATCACAACCGAGAACACAGAAACCAAAAAGGAATCTTCACCTTCAGAGGATTCCAATAAAGCCGTTGTCGCAAAGAAACGCAAACAGAAAAAGGATAAGCCTAAGAGTGAGGATGTAAAGGAAGAAAATACTAAAACCGAGATTTCTATGACTACCGTCGATACTAATGTGGAATTTGTCCCAGATAAACAAGTATTAGAATCCGTGGTAGAGCAATCTGAACCACCACAGCCCAAGAAACGTAAGAATAAAACGAAAAAGTCTACAGATGAATCAAGCAGCGAAAGTCAACCATCGAAAGTGGTTCATGAATTAGAAAAGGTAAAATCAACCGAAACAATTGATTTGCCACAAGAAATTTCCGAAAAACCTCTTGCTCCAAAACGTAAAAACAAATCAAAGAAAGGGAAACTCCCAGATGCTGAACAAGCGGTTGAAATAGTTGAAACACCGCATGAAACAATGCCGGCAATTGAAGTAAGCGAAGCGCCTTTAAACTTGGCACAGCCAGAGACAATATCTAAAAATAAAAAGAAGAAAAAACAACCACAGCTGATACCTGAAAATACTGCCAATGTTACTACAGATATAAATACAGAATCCATACACGATTCGACTGTCAATACTGAAAATAACACGTATATTTATGAAACCGTAATCACCCACGTATCCGAAGTGGTGGTACCTATTGGCGAAGAAGTAACACAAACAACTACTGACACTTCGAAAATAGATGCCGAACCGTCTATTAAATCTAACAAAAATAAGAAAAAGAAAAAGATCGGTGTTGAAGACATCACAGTACCAGAATCAGATTTAAGACAAATGGAGTATGTAGTTCCACAAAACGTAGAAACTACTGCGCATGAGATACAACTACCCGACGATAACCACAAGGACTCTAAGATCGTCGAATTGGTCAAAGAGGAAATATCTCAGTTACTGATAAGTACACAGGAACAAGATATCCAGCAACAAGAACACGTAGATCTTGGCAAACAGCAATTAAAAAGTAGAGAAGATATACCCTCTGAGATTCACAAAACACAACCTGAAGTTGTTTTAGAGGCCAACAATGCCTTGGAATCTGTTGACACAGAAAAAGGATCATTGATTGTTGACGTCATTAAACAAGAAATATCTGATCTTATGCGAGAAACTGAAGCGATTGTCGAGAAACCACATCCAGAAGAGGAATTGAAACCGACAGAACTACTCAGTCAAACCGATCAACAAACCGCTTTAGATCAACAAATTTCCCAAATTGAACATTTGGAGCCACAAATTGAGCAAACGATAATTAATCAACAACAAGATATTGAAATTGGAATTGAATTAACTGATGTGGCGCAATTTATTCAAAAAGAAATTGTGGAACAGTCAGTACCAGAAGTTCCACCAAAGGAAGATACGAACTTGGACAAAACAGAAAGTGAGCCTCTACAAGAACTAAACATGGAAACTGTCAGTGACATTGACACCAAACAAGAACCAGCAGTGACTGTACCATCAAAGAAGACTAAAAAGAAGAAAAGCACGCCTCAAAAAGATACAAAACCAAAAGGGAATGAATCAGCTACTCCACCAGTTGAAAAGAAAGAAGTAAGTCTAGAGCTGGTACCACAGGATGATGCGCAAGGTCAAGTAATGGAAGTCTCTGTGACTACAGTTGACTACACAACGATCAGTGGATCAATAGAAGAAACCAGTTCTACAACAAAAGTAGAACAACAGCCACAACAAGAAGTTACTGAAAATGTAATTTTGGAAGAAACTTTAATGGCAACTGTTCAAACAGCTACTGAAGTATCAAAGGATTCTCATAAGTTTATCGTTGAGGAGCAGCAACAGATTGCAGACAATGCAGCTCCACAAACAATTATTGAACCTGTGACTGAAATTGAAACCAACGAGGAACCAGCACTGGTTGTACCATCAAAGAAAACAAAAAAGAAGAAAGATAAGTCTCAAAAAGACAGAGCACCAAAAGAGAATCAATCAGCTATTCCATCAGTTGAACAGAAAGAAGTATGTCTAGAGCGAGTGCGACATGATGATACTCATGGCCAAGCAGCAGAAGTCTCCGTAACGACAGTTGTCAACACAACGATCAGCGGATCAACAGAAGAAGAAAATTCCATAACAAAAGTAGAACAACAGTCACCACCAGAAAATACTGAAAATGTAATTTTGGAAGGAACTTTATTGGAAACTGTTCAAACGGATAATATAGTTTCAGAGGATTCTTATAAGTTTATTGTTGAAGAGCAACAGCAGATTGCACAAGAGACAGGCCCACAAAAAATGATTGAAACTGTGACTGAAATTGAAACCAAAGAGGAACAAGCAGTGGCTGCACCATCAAATAAAACTAAGAAGAAGAAAGATAAGTCTCAGAAAGAGACAACACCAAAAGAGAATGAATCAGCTATTCCGCAAGTTGAACGGAAAGAAGTAAATCTAGAGCCACTACCACAGGATGATACTCAAGGTCAAGTAATGGAAGTCTCTGTGACGACAGTAGACTACACAACGATCAGTGGATTAATAGAAGAAACCAGTTCTACAACAAAAGTAGAACAAAAGCCACAACAAGAAGTTGCTGAAAATGTAATTTTGGAAGAAGCTTTATCGGATACTGTTCAAACGGATAATATACTTTCAGAGGATTCTCATAAGTTTATTGTTGAAGAGCAACAGCAGATTGAGCAAGAGACAGTCCAACAAAAAATTATCGAAACTGTGACTGAAATTGAAACCAAACAGAAACCAGCAGTGGTTGTACCATCAAAGAAAACTAAAAAGAAGAAAGATAAGTCTCAGAAAGAGACAACACCAAAAGAGAATGAATCAGCTATTCCGCGAGTTGAACAGAAAGAAGTAGATCTAGAGCCACTACCACAGAGTGATACTCAAGATCAAGTAATGGAAGTATCTGTGATGACAGTTGACTACACAACGATCCGTGGATCAATAGAAGAAACCAGTTCTATAACAAAAGTAGAACAACAGTCACAACAAGAAGTTACTGAAAATGTAATTTTGGAAGAAACTTTATCGGAAACTGTTCAAACGGATAATATAGTTTCAGAGGATTCTTATAAGTTTATTGTTGAAGAGCAACAGCAGATTGGCGAAGAGACAGTCCCACAAACAATGATTGAAACTGTGACTGAAACTGAAACCAAAGAGGAACCAGCAGTGGTTGCACCATCAAAGAAAACTAAAAAGAAGAAAGATAAGTCTCAGAAAGAGACAACACCAAAAGAGAAGGAATCAGCTATTCCGCCAGTTGAACAGAAAGAATTAAATCTAGAGCCACTACCAGAGAATGATACTCAAGGTCAATTAATGGAAGTCTCTGTGACGACAGTTGACTACACAACGATCAGTGGATCAATAGAAGAAACCAGTTCTACAACAAAAGTAAAACAACAGCCACAACAAGAAGTTACTGAAACTGTAATTTTGGAAGAAACTTTATCGGATACTGTTCAAACGGATAATATACTTTCAGAAGATTCTCATAAGTTTATTGTTAAAGAGCAACAGCAGATTGGCGAAGAGACAGTCCCACAAACAATGATTGAAACTGTGACTGAAACTGAAACCAAAGAGGAACCAGCAGTGGTTGCACCATCAAAGAAAACTAAAAAGAAGAAAGATAAGTCTCAGAAAGAGACAACATCAAAAGAGAATGAATCAGCTATTCCGCCAGTTGAACAGAAAGAAGTAAATCTAGAGCCACTACCAGAGAATGATACTCAAGGTCAATTAATGGAAGTCTCTGTGACGACAGTAGACTACACAACGATCAGTGGATCAATAGAAGAAACCAGTTCTACAACAAAAGTAGAACAACAACCACAACAAGAAATTACTGAAACTGTAATTTTTGAAGAAACTTTATCGGATACTGTACGAACGGATAATATACTTTCAGAGGATTCTGATAAGTTTATTGTTGAAGAGCAACAGCAGATTGCGCAAGAGACAGGCCCACAAAAAATGATTGAAACTGTGACTGAAATTGAAACCAAAGAGGAACAAGCAGTGGCTGCACCATCAAATAAAACTAAGAAGAAGAAAGATAAGTCTCAGAAAGAGACAACACCAAAAGAGAATGAATCAGCTATTCCGCAAGTTGAACGGAAAGAAGTAAATCTAGAGCCACTACCACAGGATGATACTCAAGGTCAAGTAATGGAAGTCTCTGTGACGACAGTAGACTACACAACGATCAGTGGATTAATAGAAGAAACCAGTTCTACAACAAAAGTAGAACAAAAGCCACAACAAGAAGTTGCTGAAAATGTAATTTTGGAAGAAGCTTTATCGGATACTGTTCAAACGGATAATATACTTTCAGAGGATTCTCATAAGTTTATTGTTGAAGAGCAACAGCAGATTGAGCAAGAGACAGTCCAACAAAAAATTATCGAAACTGTGACTGAAATTGAAACCAAACAGAAACCAGCAGTGGTTGTACCATCAAAGAAAACTAAAAAGAAGAAAGATAAGTCTCAGAAAGAGACAACACCAAAAGAGAATGAATCAGCTATTCCGCGAGTTGAACAGAAAGAAGTAGATCTAGAGCCACTACCACAGAGTGATACTCAAGATCAAGTAATGGAAGTATCTGTGATGACAGTTGACTACACAACGATCCGTGGATCAATAGAAGAAACCAGTTCTATAACAAAAGTAGAACAACAGTCACAACAAGAAGTTACTGAAAATGTAATTTTGGAAGAAACTTTATCGGAAACTGTTCAAACGGATAATATAGTTTCAGAGGATTCTTATAAGTTTATTGTTGAAGAGCAACAGCAGATTGGCGAAGAGACAGTCCCACAAACAATGATTGAAACTGTGACTGAAACTGAAACCAAAGAGGAACCAGCAGTGGTTGCACCATCAAAGAAAACTAAAAAGAAGAAAGATAAGTCTCAGAAAGAGACAACACCAAAAGAGAAGGAATCAGCTATTCCGCCAGTTGAACAGAAAGAATTAA
The DNA here is from genome assembly GCA_963966075.1 of Aphodius sticticus. Classification (NCBI taxonomy): domain Eukaryota; kingdom Metazoa; phylum Arthropoda; class Insecta; order Coleoptera; family Scarabaeidae; genus Aphodius; species Aphodius sticticus. Next base: position 28,785,651 of record OZ014509.1, read on the forward strand.
ATCTAGAGCCACTACCAGAGAATGATACTCAAGGTCAATTAATGGAAGTCTCTGTGACGACAGTTGACTACACAACGATCAGTGGATCAATAGAAGAAACCAGTTCTACAACAAAAGTAAAACAACAGCCACAACAAGAAGTTACTGAAACTGTAATTTTGGAAGAAACTTTATCGGATACTGTTCAAACGGATAATATACTTTCAGAAGATTCTCATAAGTTTATTGTTAAAGAGCAACAGCAGATTGGCGAAGAGACAGTCCCACAAACAATGATTGAAACTGTGACTGAAACTGAAACCAAAGAGGAACCAGCAGTGGTTGCACCATCAAAGAAAACTAAAAAGAAGAAAGATAAGTCTCAGAAAGAGACAACATCAAAAGAGAATGAATCAGCTATTCCGCCAGTTGAACAGAAAGAAGTAAATCTAGAGCCACTACCAGAGAATGATACTCAAGGTCAATTAATGGAAGTCTCTGTGACGACAGTAGACTACACAACGATCAGTGGATCAATAGAAGAAACCAGTTCTACAACAAAAGTAGAACAACAACCACAACAAGAAATTACTGAAACTGTAATTTTTGAAGAAACTTTATCGGATACTGTACGAACGGATAATATACTTTCAGAGGATTCTGATAAGTTTATTGTTGAAGAGCAACAGCAGATTGCGCAAGAGACAGGCCCACAAAAAATGATTGAAACTGTGACTGAAATTGAAACCAAAGAGGAACAAGCAGTGGCTGCACCATCAAATAAAACTAAGAAGAAGAAATATAAGTCTCAGAAAGAGACAACAACAAAAGAGAATGAATCAGCTAGTCCGCGAGTTGAACAGAAAGAAGCAAATCTAGAGCCACTACCACAGAATGATGCTCAAGGTCAAGGAATGGAAGTCTCTGTGACGACAGTTGACTACACAACGATCAGTGGATCAATAGAAGAAACCAGTTCTACAACAAAAGTAGAACAACAGCCACAACAAGAAGTTACTGAAAATGTAATTTTGGAGGAAGCTTTATCGGAAACTGTTGTAACGGATAATGTAGTTTCAGAGGATTCTCATAACTTTATTGTTGAAGAGCAACAGCAGATTGAGCAAGAGACAGTCCCACAAACAATGATTGAAACTGTGACTGAAACTGAAACCAAAGAGGAACCAGCAGTAGTTGTACCATCAAAGAAAACTAAAAAGAAGAAACTCAAGTCTCAGAAAGAGACAACGCCAAAAGAGAATGAAACAGCTATTCCACAAGTTGAACTGAAAGAAGTAACTCTAGAGCCACTAGCACAGGTTGATATTCAAGGTCAAGTAACGGAAGTCTCTGTGACGACAGTAGACTACACAACGATCAGTGGATCAATAGAAGAAACCAGTTCTACAACAAAAGTAGAACAACAACCACAACAAGAAGTTACTGAAACTGTAATTTTGGAAGAAACTTTATCGGATACTGTTCGAACGGATAATATACTTTCAGAGGATTCTCATAAGTTTATTGTTGAAGAGCAACAGCAGATTGCGCAAGAGACAGGCCCACAAAAAATGATTGAAACTGTGACTGAAATTGAAACCAAAGAGGAACCAGCAGTGGCTGTACCATCAAAGAAAACTAAGAAGAAGAAAGATAAGTCTCAGAAAGACACAACACCAAAACAGAATGAATCAGCTATTCTGCAAGTTGGGCAGAAAGTAGTAAATATAGAACCAGTACCACAGGGTGATACTCAAGGTCAAGTAATTGAAGTCTCTGTGACGACAGTTGACTACACAACAATTAGTAGATCAATAGAAGAAGACAATTCTACAATAAAAGTAGAACAACATCCACAACAAGAAGTTACTGAAAATGTCATTTTGGAAGGAACTTTATTGGAAACTGTTCAAACGACTAATATAGTCTCAGAGGATTCTCATAAGTTTATTGTTGAAGAGCAACAGCAGATTGCGCAAGACACAGTCCCACAAACAATTATTGAAACTGTGACTGAAATAGAAACCAAAGACGAATCAACAGTAGTTGAACCTTTGAAGATGCCTAGAAAGAAGAAAGATAAGTCTCCAGAAGACACAGCACCAAAAGAGAGTATATCAGCTATTCCGCAAACTGAACATATAGAAGTAAGTCTCGAACCACTAGATGAGGCTCAAGGCCAAACAGCTGAAGTCTCCGTGACGACAGTTACCAACACAATAATCAGTGGATCGACGGGAGAAGACAGTTCTAAAACTATGGTTGAAACAAATGAAATGGTAACTATTGAAGACAAAATCGACCATCAAGTCGCTGAATATATTCATAAATTTATCGTTGAGGAGCAACAGCAGATTGGACAAGAGGGAGTCCCAGAGACAATCATTGAAACTTTTACTAAAATTGAAACTTCAGATGGACCGTCAAAGAAGGATAGAAAGAAAAAATGTCAAAATAAGTCTCAAAAAGAAACAGTACAAAAGTATACTAAATCAAAGCCTGTTACGAAGACCGTGGAAGCTAATATTGATTCACCACCGATAATACCGGAAAGTAATACTATAAGTATCCCGTGTTCAACAAATTTGGCTGATGATATTTATGCCACGCTTATAGAATCTATACCTACAACCACTGCGCCAGTATACCAACCTCCACGACTTGTTGACTATAAAATAATTCAAAAATCAGCACATGTAATAGCTAAACCTGAAGACACCAGTGTCACTACCACAGAGGTAAAAACTGGTTTAGAATCTTCTCAAGGCGCGACAGAAAGTAGAACTGAAACGACCACAACAATTACGACAACAACAACCACCACTACGCAAGAAAACAATGAAGATAGCCTTGTGGGCGTTGACCAATTCTCAAAAATTGCTCCAAATGGAAAAACAAACAAAGTTATTTTAATCACCCATGAAGAAGTTCAATTACCCACAATCAGAACAATGAAAATGGAATTTGTTGAACCAGATTCGAATATTACAATAATCGAAACGAGTAGGAGAGAAATTGTTCAAGAAGCTGTTATTGAACGTAGTCATAAAGATATACCAACATCTACAGAAACTAACGCGAATAACGAAACTCGTGCACAACAAATAACCACCACAACAGTAACAGAAACAACACAAACGTCAAATACAACACAAAATCAAGAAATTTTGTCACGCACTGTCACAGAAACTAATCAAACTGAAACAGAGCAAACAGCTTCTCTACCAGACACTTTCGATTTAGAGGTAGAGCAGGCTATATTTGGTTCGGTAAAAGACCGACACAGAGGTATACCTGTAGAGGAAGAATCTAACCTTTTGACTGTAAAGGAACCAAGTAAGAAGCACAAGAAGTATAAGGATAAGAAAACTGAGGAGAATATTGACGATGCGGTGACAGAAGTGGTGAAGCCAGTAGCCATGGATACCGACATTGACACTTCGCAGAATGTCGACGAAAGTCTACATTCATTGTCAAGGCATGTATCTGTCGTAGATGTAGAAATTCACAACATTCAAGAAGTGATGAACATTTTGGCGACGAAGCAAGCGTCTACCAGCACAATGGAGAGGCAAGTTACCTCTCCAACACCATCAAATGCTTCCAGCGAAGGCCGGAGGAGGCGCAGACGAAGAAATAGGAACAAGAAAGACACATCAAAATTACCAGTGGACGAGACTGGCGACGACATTCAGTCCACGGATAACGAAATCACTCCACGTAGTGCGGAAATCGACGACGGACTGGATTCAATAACACCACCGCCCGAAACTATATTAGAAACAGAAACCATCGAGACAAACGCGGAAAACACCACTAAATCTAAGAGGAAAAGGAACAGAAAGAGGAAGAACGTAAATGCTGACCATTCAGTCGCTGAAGATGAAATTCATACAGACGAAATTGAACAGTGTGAAACAAGAATTGATACAGACATCGCGGAATTTCAAGATGAAGATAACGATGACAATGAAACGCCCACTACACCTACTACGCCTGAGTCGAAATCAAAGAAGCGAAGAAACAGGAAAAAGAAGAGCAAGGATTCGTCACCCGACATTCTACCCGATGAAAAAATCGACCCAATTACAGCTTTCATGAACCAAGAACGACAGGTCGTGGAAGGAGTTTCAAAATGTATAGAAACACAAAGTGACATTGCTGTCATTTCAAATACAACCGTCGAAGTCCAAATTGACAAGGTCAAAATTGATCACAAAGTTCCTATTAATGATGAACTCGTCGTTGCTGAAAATGTTCATCCGCCTGAAGATATTATCGAATCATCCCTCGAAAGTCCGATTACTGTAGGAGAAATACTTGTCCAATCAGAATCAGAACTTCCTCCAGTTGAAATCGACACGTCAAAAATTGCGGAGCCGATATATCTTGCGCCCAAAGTCGAAGAACAACTTTCAATTTCTAATGCTGATAAGCCAAAAAATTCAAAAGTCGAATGCCACGAAAATAAATCGCTTAAAGAAGTAGTCGACACCACCGAAATCAGAGAACCAACTCCGGTTGTACATAAGATCACAGAAAGCAACAGTGAACAAATCACATCAATTGCTCTCATGGAGGATTTCTCAAAATATGACATACTCAATATTATTAAATACGAAATGGATTGGCATGTTGCACAATGCCAAGATAAGAAAGAAAACACTGACGATGTCATTGAACAAATACAAGAAGAAGCGGTTATTCTGGAATGTAAAAAAGACAATGTAGCGGATAAACCAATTACTTCACCACCTAGATTGGAATTATCACAGCGTGTATCTGTTGAAAAACAGAAGTCACCTGAAATACCAACCACGTCTATCTATGATGTTCTTCAATATAACATTAGCCACACAGAAGACATGGCTAAGATGTTAAAATCTGAAATTGACGCTTTTGCTAAGCAATGCCAGCAAGAATCACTCACAGAGGAACCAACACCTATAGTGCCTACTAAAGTCGAACAAGCGGTTAAGGATACGCGTATTGAAATAACCCCAATCACCAGCGAAAAAGAATCACCAAAGGAAATTCACAGTGAGGATAAACCAAAGGAAGATCAAACTGCATTGGCTTACCTTCAATGGGCTATTCCTACATACAATATGACTGAACTTGAAAGCGCTGAAATCAAGTACTATGAAATTCTACAGAAGACACGTAGTCAACAAATTCTCGATGAAATTGAAAATGTGGAGTTGGCAGAAAAAATATATGAAGTTAAACCAACGCCTTCGATCACAGATTTCTTGAAATATGAACCAGTGCCTCACAGCATAACTGAACTATCTAAAGCGGAGTGCGTCTGGCAGGAGCATTTAGAACAACTCCGAGAAACGGAAGGAGAACTACCAAAAGAAGACATATTAGTGTTAGAAGCACCAAAACCACTATTGGATGTATCTCAAGAAGATGTACATCAAGTACCAAAAGAAGAAAACTTAAATGTGTTGGAAACGCCCAAATCATTAGAACTATTGGATGTATCTCAAGATAGTATCTTGACCGACTCTGAAATTACTGAAGATTCCAGTAAAATCCAGTTGGACGTAACAGATAGTGCTACAGTAATTGCAGAACAATCCTCGTTAGATTTTATTAGGAACGAATCGATGCAATACGATATCAACGAAATGTATAAAGCAGAATGTGCGTGGCGCGAACAGCTACAACTGGAGCAGGACATTGAACCTATACCTTACGAAAAACCAACCGATTCAACTGATTCAGCACTAGAGGAACCAAAATCTGAAGAATCAGACCGAAAGGAACTCATTGAGCATCTGGAAGGTTTAGAGACTGATGATGATATGATTGAAGTAATTCCAAACCAGTTTAAATTATCTCAAATTGACAACACCCAAGAAACTCCACCCAAAGAGATTGAAATTGCACAACTAGAATCGCAGGAACCGCAAGATATTACGTCAGTCGAAGATGAGGAACCTGTGGAAATAACAGAAAGTAGCGTAGAAATTAGTGTCCAAAAGGAATCGCAAGAATTTATTGATAGCGAAGTCACCGAGGTAACGAAAGAAGAGGATTCTGGAGTTGCAGATATTGCCGAAATATCTGCATTGTCGAAAAATGACAATAGCTTGGACACATTCGCCTCATTGGATAAGGAGTCTTTGACGATATCTGAAACCTCAGAAGTTCAAGAATCTGCAAGGAAGGAACCTTCTCAATTTGAGAAAATTTTAAAGACTGCAACCGAATTTATACCGAAGAAGGAGTTCAAACTAAATCCAAATGCTGAAATATTTGTTCCTGACTCAAGCCAATTTACCGCTGGCCCTTATAACAACGTGTTCTTCAGACCACCTGCTAGAACGTATGGTTTTAAACATACAACGTACACTTCTTCACAGCAACAATACGACCCCGAATTTCCAATACCGCCGGATCACTCCAGCGCAGTTTGGGTAAACGATATTTTAGAAGAATCGAACAATGAAAATGTGCCAGAAGAAGTGAAGCCTGTTGTTAACGAGGAAAAACAAGAACTTGACAAGGTTAAGATTGTCACAACAGATGCTGACGCCACAAAGGCACAAGAACAAATCGCCACGGAAATTGCTGAGAGTGTTATAGAAACCAAGGATGACGATATTGTCGAAGTTCATAAAGATGAACTGACCCCTGATGATGATAAAGACACAAAGAAGCCCAAGCGTGTAAGAACCAAGAAGTCCAAGTCGCCAGTGATTAAACCCAAAATAGAGATCATTGAGACACACCAGGAAGAAAAGTTAGAAGAATTCGTTCCTAATGTCTGGCTCCAAATGAAGCAGGACGGAAAAACATATGCCGAAGTAGTCGCAAGTAACGCTGGCAAAATTGACAGAGAAAGATCTTCGAGCAGAGAACCCTTAGTAATTCAAAGCGAAATACCTCAGTTCACTTCTGAGAAACCAGAAATAGAGGGAAGCAGACAGGAAATACAAAAGGAAGAAACTGTGCCAAATACTCAGCATATAATCACCGTCGATGAAGAAATCTTAGTAACCAAAGACATTTCAACTGAAGAAAACACTGACTTAAATTCTCAATTAAGTGTCCCTAAAAAGTCGAGGAAGTCACGCTCTAGATCTAGATCCAAGAAACAGCAAGATAATATATTACCACAAGAACAGACCACTGACGTACAAATACCAGACACAACCGAACCAAGTGAAACTAAAACAGAACTAAGTGAAAGTGTTGTCGCAATTGTTAAAAGTGACGAATTATCGTCAGAAGATACTAAAGAATCCGGTTTACATACCACTTACGCTCAAATCGCATCTAGAACTGCACATTCTAGAACTCCTGAAAGACGTATTACTGAAATTCCACAAGTTTTACATCCTCAACCGCAAATTCAAGAATATAAAGTGCATGTAGAACAAGAAAGTAGTATTCCATCAATGGTCAACGAACCACAAGAAGCCGATTCCGAAGGCTTTTTGGCTGTTATTAGCAAGAAGGACCGTAGAAGCAGGTCCAGATCTTCGGGAAAACGTCAGGAACAAGATAGCAAGGCTGAAGAACAGACTAAATCAGAAAACAAAGAGAAGAAACCAAAATCTCACAAAGACAAGGAACAATACTCTGAAAGTGTACACAAGCCAGAAGAAGATTCCGTGGAAATTAATACTAAAGTAGTGGCAACGGAGACTAAAGATGAGAAACAAGTCCATCTTAAACCAGAAAAGAAGGAAAGAAAATCAAAGAAAGAGAAACCTAAGACCCACGCAAATGTGTCCACAGATTCCACCGATTCAGCTTCGACAGAAATTCGTCAATGGCATGACATTTCGGAAGTGATTAAGAAAACCGAATTAAAGCCTCAAGCTGTTGATACTATCGATAGACTTGTAGACACCTCAAAACAGGAAACGCAAAAGAAGCCGAAAAAGGATAAAGTAAAACATAAAGATATACTACATGACAAAGTTTCTACAGACTCTGGTGAACCAAACACAGAAAAACTTATTGAAGAAATTATTCAAGAGAATATAATCGTTGTTGAGACGCCTGAAGCGAAACATGAAGACAAGGAAAAGCACAAGAAGGATAAATCCAAGCATAGACAACAGGAAGAAGTGAAAACATTTGAACTAACAGAACACCAGGAAAAGATCGACGATGGTACACCACAACCGAAAGATACTGAAATAAATTCTCAGGAAACAATTATACTGCAGAGCACAGTTGAACATGTTGAAAAAGCTGTAATGCCGCCCAAATTGGTTGAGAAAGTTATATCAGATATTTGTGAGGAAACTAAAACAGAAGACCAATTTATCCCTTCGGAAGTAAACTTCGAGAATGTAATAGAACAAATTAAAGAAGAAGAAGTCGCCGATTTGCCAAAAAGCGAACATCATATCCCGATTAAAAAGAATAAGAAGCCCAAAAAAGATAAATCAGGACAAGAAGTATCCGACGAAGTAAGGGAGTCAATAAGTACCAAAGTGGAAATAACACAAGAATCCACAAAAGAAATCGTTACTGTGTTGCCAGAATTACAGGTCGAAGATGTAGTTAAACAAAAGAAAAAGGAAAAGAAGCCTAAAAAAGATAAACCTGAACATGGGGAGACTATCGAAACTGCAAAGGTATTAATAGAATTGGCGGGCTCAACCACAGCTGAAACAATTTCGCAAACTAAAGAAGAAATAGCAGCAGTTACATCAGCATTCCCTACAGATGAAGATGAACCTAAACCAATGAAAAAGGATAAGAAGTCAAAGAAAGATAAATCGATACCCATTGAGTCTGTCGAAACTGAGAATATATCAATAGATATGACGCACACGCCGAAAGAATTAGAAAGAGCGAACGAAGAGTTACCTGAAATTACACCACCGAAGTTGATGACGGATGAAGACAAACTTAAACCAGTAAAGAAAACTAATAAATCGAGAACAGATAGTGTGGAACATGTTGAATCTGTCAAAACTGTATCACCGGAGTTACTGAAAGATGTTACTACCGAAGTGCAGGAACAACCAATTGACATTTCACAAAAATTAGAACACGCAGCTGATGGTTGTAAATCAGACAAGAAACACAAAAATAAGGAAGAAAAATCTAACCTCAAAGATAACAATATGGCCTTACCAGCTGAAGTAGAAAACCTCGAAACCGATGTTTATCCACCAATAGAAACGACTGATAGAAAGATAGTTATCACTGAATCGATTCAAGGTGATAAAGCTACCGATAAACAGGGACAAGCTGCCGTCATTGACAAAACAAATAACATCCAAGTAATTCCAGAATCAATGGTGGAAATTAAGAACGTTGATAAGAAAGACAAAAAGTCGAAGAAGCATAAACACCGTAAACCGGAAGATGCTGAACCGAGTTCCGTAGACCACACGCATGCAGCCAAAGAACCGAAACAAAATATAATAGAATTACAAGAGACAGTCACTACGGAACATATTCAACAACAGCACGAAGTTACTACGAGTTTACAAAGCCAAGACATATCGGTAGACGGGAAAGAAAGTGCCGATATTCAAATTGAAATAACAAAAGAAGAAAAATCAAAGAAGAAATCAAAGAAAGAGAAATCAAAAATTACCAAATTTGACGACATATTAGCAGTACTCCCTACTGATGTAGAAGCTAAAACTGAAACTACTCTCATTGAAGATAAACCTACCGCCGAAATACCACTTCCAGACGAAAGTAAAGAAGACACCCATAAACCATCCAAAAAAGAAAAGAAAGCGAAGAAAGAGAAAGTTAGAAGGCCATCAATTCCTGAAAATATTGAAAAGCCAATTGTGGTTGATGCCAAAGAAGAAGTCAACGAAGGTTCAGTGATTGAAGAAAAGCAAATTGAACATATTCCAGTTATCCAAGGATTCGAGAACGAAGAACCAAAAGCATCCAAGAGAAGCAAAAAGCCAAAGAAAGAAACTACCAGTCAGCGAAAGGAACCAATAAAGATCGAAGAGTCCAACCGCTTACTGATTCAAAGTGAAAAACAACATGCCTCATTGCCTGAAAATAGAGAACCTTCTCAATTAAGCGGGAAAACATGGGCTAGCATTGTTGGAACAAAAACGTCTGAACCGATCTTACCGAAACCACTAACATCAGAAGCAGGCCAACAATCTCGGGCAGATCAGACAACCCAGAAAATAGATGAAATGCAAGAAATTGAGCTAACACCACCAGCTTCAGAGCCAGAACCGGAATCATCTTCAAAATCAAACAAGAAACAAAAAGACAAGAGTAAATCTACAGAGAAGATAGGTGGATTGTATAACATATTCTCTTCAGTAAAGAATGTCCTCTCCCCAAGGCCTAGTCATCAAGACCAAGAAGATCTTTCGTCGGCAGACGAGTCTAAAAAAGACAAGAAGAAGCGACAAAAGAAGAAAAAGACTAAAACTGACCCTGACTATGTTCAAACTTCGACAACCATTGAGATAGTAAAAACAGAAAACCTGATCGAAGGTGATATTAAACCTGAAATAAAGATAGTTTCTCCAATTGAGATTGTAAACTTCTTACACAGCGAAAGAGTATGCGCTTTACCAGAAGAGAAATTGACCAAAGAAAAAGAAGGATTTTTCGGCGGGCTGATGGCTAGAATCAGAAACGATGAGAAGAAGAAATCTAAGAAAGATGCCAAGAACGAAATGCCAACAACGAAGTTGGAAGCTGGTGACTCTGTCAAAGCGGAACCATTGCCAGACATACCAGATACCCGGCAGCAGACAATTGCAACATTGGAAGATGTATCCCCCCTCAATGAGCCTAAAAAGAAAAAGAACAAGAAAAAGTCAAAGCTAACGTCAGAATCTGACCAATCCGATGTTGAGGAACCACGAAAGTCCGGCGTACTTAACACCATAGTCAGTAAGGTATCCGACGTGTTAACCAGCAAGTCCAAGAAGAAGAAGGCAAAGAATAAGCCACTTTCCGAAGAAACCACACCTACCATAAAAGAAACTGAAGCTTTGCAAACCCAAACAACAGAACAAACACAAACAAAGGAAGTGGAAGTACTGTACCATGATGACACAATGCATTCAGCCGATGTAAACACATCCGTCAGCGTGGATTTGATCACTGACCAAAGAACAATTGAAGAAGAATTGCTTGAGGCTATGAACGAATTAGACGCGAATGCTTCTATCGAGGGGGTTACTGAGCTTCAACATGATTTCGTCATAGTCGATAGAACAGAAGTTGAGCAACCTCCATCCTCGCAAGAGGCTGAGCCTAGTTTTGGCGAGAATCTAGCACTCGACGGGCCCTTTTGGCTATCCAGGCCGACTTACGAGGAAGCAGAAACCAACTACATCATCTACCTGCAGCAAAGCGTAAACACAACAGAGCCAATTGAGATTGTAGACAAGAAGGACGACACTCCAGATAAGGACAAGGATGGGGACTCAGGACACTCGAGTGGTCCTGGTTCACCATCTGCGGAAAAGAAGTCTTTCGGTGATTCCTTCAGTACTTCATACACAAGCGCCGACCTTCCCGGAGGAATGTGCAGGTGGAAGGACGAAAGTACCTATTTGTCTTCAGAACCTATAGTTGACGCAACCAGAACTGTTTCTCTAACATTAAACGATAGTGATAACGGTAGTGACCGAATTAGTGAACTAAGTGAACTTCGTGCATTTGACATTGTATCCCAAACGTCGGACTTTAGAGACATAACACACGACCATACACCCATACAGTCCCATACTCCCATAGGGCCAATCGTGCAGCAACCAGCAGGTTCAGCGGACGTGACACCAGATGGCTCTACACGAAACACCTACGAGAGTATTAAGAAGGTGAACTATATGTGTGTTGCAGTCCTTGCATGATCCATGTCTAACATGAACCTGAATAAATTTTCTCCAGTCTCAACATGTCATATTTGTTGTTTGGTTGTTTTAAGTTTAAATACATTTTTTCAACTGTATATAATTTCCCACAATAAAGTCTTTATCGTTTTTTATTCACAAATATCGGATACGTTTATTACAGTTGAAAAATATGTGGGTTGTTTCTTGTTCTTTGTGAATTTACTAAAAATGATCTGGCTCTAAATCCCAATAGTAAGTAACTTTTTTCCCTAATGTTATATTGCTACGTAATGTAGTAAATGCATTTGTGCTATTTGAATTTAGCCATTTATTCTACAAGTTATCACTTATAGACGTCACCATTGCCCGTAGGTTGTCAAATAGGTTGAACTGGTCGTTATTCATTATTTATCATTTGTTAACTGCAACACAGGTTTCTTTATGTGGCAAAAAGAATGCACAATTTCATCACTTTATACACACACGTTATACAAACGTTATATTTTTAAACTTTCAACTGTTTGTGCCTATTAAAGTGGGATGGAAATGGGTATAAGTAATAAAAATTTATAACATAACGTCTTTCAGAAAATTTTGATGTTTTAAGCCTCAAATAGTTCGTAGAATTTGCTATAAAAGATGTTCAAATGTAACCATGTATAATCAAATGTATAATAGTGCATATTTTTATTAGTAGAATCAGGTGCACATATTTTGACAAGCGCTGGGTTTGAAAGCAAGAAAAATGATATGAAGCCACTTTTATAGCAAATTTTGCGGGCTACAATTTTAAATAATAACATTTTTGTCGATTTTTTAAAAGATATTGATAGCATTCTTCAGATATTGATTTTAAAACATCACCATACAGCAGTATACAAAATTTAACTTCTTTATAAATATATTAGATATTCATAATCAACTGAATTGATTTAGAAATGTTTTTCATCTTTTAATAAAACATAAACTCCATTTCCATCTCACTTACTTGTGAATGGACTAACGACAGTATAAACTATTATTTGACATCTTTTTTATTTTTTTGTGCTTTTTGAAGTATTCAGAATTATTAATTTCCCGAAGGAACATATCAAACAAAAATGACACCTATTCCATTTGTCTCACTTCATCCTATCATTCAAAAACGAGATGACATATTAATATAGTTGAATCAATTTAACTTTGCGTGTTGTCAAAAGTGACAGTCGTCTGGTGCAATCGACTGGTGTCATTCGGCCAGTGGCGTCGTCAAATAAATTTAGCCAAAGGAAAAGCAGACGTCTGCATACAGGGTCATCGTAGGGAGCCATAACTAAAATTCAAAAGCGACTTTTCACGCAGCTCTTCCTTTAAGGATGTAATGGTAACATGCTTGTCTAGAATTATTGCTAAATGTTATCTACAGGAAGAATATGGTAATGCAATTTTACAGCATAAGTTTTGGGTTTCCTCCGAGTTCGAGATTTTCTTCTGGTGCAAAATGACTCGTTTGCCTCCCTGGCATTTTTAATATTAGATACTGTCCTTGACTTATTTTTAATGCATCCACAACTTTCTAAGAAATAATGTAACAATGTTCGCAATAGGACGAATGGACAGTAATTAATACCTGCTGAATTGCATTAAGGGAGTTTAGAAGATCCATATTTTCCTTTTCCGGTGTAAAATAGTCTATAAGATAGCCACAAACTGTTTCGTTTGAGGATTTAAATATTTTCCCGGCATTTTAAAGTGTGATACCAGCACAACTGACAGCTACCCTGAATCTCCTGTCAGCGACGCCGCTGGAAATCCGAACTACCCAATGACCGACGTACTGTAGTTCTGTCTTTCTTCTGCGCACTATTATACATATTAGCATCCGAGATCGTGTGTCTTAGCCAGCCGAGACATACGTCCAACATTAGTGTCAATAGTTTAGCATGCCGTAGAAAGAGTGGGAATGCATTTAATCATATCGTAACTACCGCATGTCACTTTTGACAACACGCAAAGTTAAATTGTTTCAACTATATCAAATATGGTATTCTTCTTTAGATTCATGATAATTATATCAAATTTTGTCCAAATTATCTAAATCCATCACTATTGATTTGACCTGTTATACAGAGGGACCACAGAAGAATCTTTTGTCTCAAACTTTTTTTCGTTCGTTGCATTTTTTTCGTGCGTAAACAAACTCTATGCGTATGATGGCGCAACGCGCGAGATACCAAAACGTGTCACGGTTACGCACATACCTTCCTACGTTGTACCATGAGCGTCTACTCAGTCGTCGCTTTGACTGCCAGACGGCGAGCGCATCCCATGCAGTGGCAGCGGTCGTAACTACCGCAGACGCCACAAACTTCCATCGTCAATAACTTTTAATAGACGCATCGTACGAAAAAAATGTTCAGACAAAAGATTGTTCTTATTTAGCGTAAAATCATAATTCGATAAAAAATTTGGGTATTCTCATTTAAAAAATATGAAGCTAGCCTCATTTCCACCGATTGCAGCGCCATTTGCAATGAAACTGATATCGTCATCTCATTTCCCACTTTGACTCTTACAAGTTTATTTAAGACACTTTTGTCGTACCATGCATATTTCTCGAGATATTTAGGAGTCTCAAGTTAAAAGGACCACCCGGTATACGTTCAACATACAACTGGTGCCTTTTCTTCTTTCAACTGCCCTACATGTTTCTCCAAAAACTTGAATTTCATAAGCCACTTGCCGTCTTGAATAGGAAGGACATTTGGATAAGAACATATTTATCAAATTTTTTTCTCTGCCCTTGACTTACCCGAGTTCGACTGATAAATTGTTTTCCTCATGTACATTGTTTGGAATTGGTATAAATGCAAAGAGTCGTCATTGTTATGAGCCAAATAAATCCTGCTAAATCGCAGAGTGAAAATTGTTTAATCTGTATCCACGTGGCAGTATATGGATGATCTGCAACGCAATCCGGAAACTTATAGCTTGGTAGATAATCATGTTCATGAATGTCATATTGTAGTCAGTAAAGGCTTGTAGTGTGTTCACATGCTTCATTTTCGCTTTTAGTTTTGTCATTACTATAACATTGTTGCCCACAATTAAATTGACGGCTCGTCTATGAAATTCCATAGGTGCTGACACAAGAAATAGAAGACTTCACGAGGAAAATTCAGTTCGTGGAGCAAAATATATCTCAAATTCCGACAACTGGATATGATGAGATACTAGCAGCTTTGGAGGTAAGTTTACCTTTTGATTTTAGGCTTCTTAAAAATGTAAATGTAACGTCCGGCCAGTATTTAGAATTTCCACGACACGATCCATCAAATTGATAATTTGGTTAGTATAGCCATCTTAAGGAAAAGAGCCATTGACTATCTACAAAAAACTTACCGGGATTATTTCTGTCTCTTCTGAACCAGGAAGTAGACGCAATGGCTAATTTTACAGTATACATTAGTAAAAGACACACTATTTTTGTTGTAATTTTCGAGAAAAAGACCGTTAAAAGTAGTAATATATTGACGACAAAAGACACCTGGATGGACACATGGTTTCCTATCGCGTAAGGTTTCCGAAAAAGTTAAGTTCAAAATGTCAAAAATTGGGGTTTTGGCTACATTTTTTTTAAATTTATAGCGGCTGAAAACAGTATGCTAACCAAACCTTCAGGATATCAGTTGAAAGTACACAAGGTTCAGCCGCTATGAATTCATTTATAAAAAACATATTAAGGTATTTTGTTTTGTGTATTTTGTTAATATGGTAGGTTAGGGTAAATATTATTATAGGAATTATACACTAAATTAGGAAGCGAATGATCATTAATCCAGGTGAGGATGGGCAGAATTCTACTGCCTCGGTAGCTCACCTGGGAGATCTCCCCTTGAACCAGAACATTAGATATAGACCAGGCAATAGAGATTTTTGCGTGACCAAAATAGTATCAGCAAACCGACGGCCCCAGGTGACGTGGAACAGTCCGTAGATGTATTGTGATGTGTTTTCGACTCGCAAATATCATTACTTAATTTATTATAAACAAAAAACCTCAAAAAATCGTGCGTTTTTCCGTTTTTCGCTTGTCAAAGCTGTATCGCTGGTGCAATCTTGATGGTTTCAACACACGAATTGTAGAGAACAAAAACGAAAAAAATAAATCCTACACGGACCCGATCGGATTAATATTAACGGAGGAAATTCGGAAAACCCGGAAAAATCTGCGTTTTTTTCAAAAATTCATAACTCCGCCATTTTCAAAGTGGTAGCGCAGGCTTTTCGCGACATAATAGCGATTGATGGGTACTTTGAGTGTGCACAACCCAGGCGTTGTCCGATGTATAGTTTTTCGACAATTGCTATTTGAATTTTTTTACGCAATATGGTTCGGCGAGCCAGGGTGCGTCGGTGGTGGTCCTATTTTAATTTTTTTAAGGTATTTCGAAAGTAGAAGTATTGTGCTACAAAACGTCTGATTTTGCGTTAAAATCTTGCGAAATAGGCGAAAAATGCTTGCAACATGACCGAAAACTGCAGCACGCTCCAAAGCGGTCGAGTAGTGGGGGTAGGCGGCTGACGTGGGGAAGCGCGTGTCTATAGTAATCCCAGCGCGCTGCGCGCTTCCCCGAGTCCGCCGTCTACCCCACTACTCGACCGCTGTGGAGCGTGCTGCAGTTTTCGGTCATGTTTGCAAGCATTTTGCGCCTATTTCGCAACATTTTAACGCAAAATCAAAATAGACGTTTTGTAGCAGAATACTACTACTTTCGAAATACGTTAAAAAAATTAAAATCGGACCACCTCCGACGCACCCTGGCTCGCCGAACCATTTTGCGTATAAAAATTCAAATCGCAATTGGGCAAAAACTAATCATCGGACAACGCCTGGGTTGTGCACACTCAAAATACCCATCAATCGCTACTTCTTTGTCGCGAAAAGCCTGCGCTGCTACTTTCAAAATGGCGGAGTTATGAATTTTTGAGAAAAACGCAGATTTTTCCGGGTTTTCCGAATTTCCTCCGTTAATATTAATCCGATCGGGTCCGTGTAGGATTTATTTTTTTTGTTTTTGTTCTCTACAATTCGTTTGTTGAAACCATCAAGATTGCACCAGCGGTTCAGCTTTTACAAGCGAAAAACGTGAAAAACGCACGATTTTTGAGATTTTTGTTTATAACAAATTAAGTAATCATATTTGCGAGTCGAAAACACATCACAATACATCTACGGACTGTTCCACGTGACCTGGGGCGTCGCGTCGGCTTGCTGATACTATTTTTGTCACGCAAAAATCTCTATTGCCTGGTCTAATAGGACCATTGAACCAGTTGAGTAAAAAAAATCATGTACTAATAGTCCAGTCATTCTAGATTTTTTGCAGTCGATGATACTGATATCAATCAATAGCTTATGGTTCCAGTAATAACATAATGTCTACAAAGCTCATGCAAAACATGTTCAAAACATACATTGTCTTGTTAAAATGACAATAGCTAAAAGTACATCGTCTTGCCAAAATGACATAAATTCGTTAAGCGACAGTACCTATGGATATGGGGCCATGGGGGTTGGGGGGGATACAATGGGGGAAGTTATTATTTAGCGCGTATGACGTCGCCTCACTTTTTATTATCCCCCAAGGTTATCTGAAAAACTATAAACCAATTAGTAATAATGATTCTGTAAACTAATTAGGCATTAGTAGCTCCATCTGAAATAGGCTAGAGTTACCGCGGCTTTATTGATTCACCGATGGGGGCACCACGTTCGTCTTCAAATTTCAAATGACAAAACACACGGACTCATTGCGATGCGTCTAATAAAACATCGCACATATTTTTATGCGGTAATACAATCCAATCGTTTACGCTTTGCGACTATACTCATTGTCTTGTAAACATACATAACCTTGATGTCAATAGGTGTACTCATCACGGCAGCTGAATTTAACTTCTGAAGCCAGACGTATTCATTCATTCAGTAGACGGTAAGCCATCCGTTATTGTGCATATTCATACAGTGCCAGTGCAGTGATTGGATTGGTGTAGTTTACTGTGTTAACTATGGTATAAACTGTATAAAGAAATAATACTGTGAGTATACGCACGATACACACAACTTTTGCAAATTTTAATTTCCTTTTTTATTTTGAGTTTATTTTTATTTTGTATTTTTATTTTTTGTACGAAAGAATATGGTTTGCAAATAAAACCAAATCAACATAGACGTCAGTGATCTTTGATAACGATGATCTCACCGCTTATTTATAATCATTTGCAAGAAACTTTGGCATTCGGCAATGCGGGAACAATTGCTATTTTTAAACGTTACATACAACATGCCTTTCGAACATGCCGGTGCATCACATGATCGCAATGACCGGAATTATTCGGGGATAGCATAATCTACCGAACTGTTTCTAAATACTTATATATTTTCAAATTCGGTTCTATTTCGATGCCATTGACTGTGTTTTCAGTCTGTCGTCTGCGAACTAGTATAAAACTTACATCATTCTGACTTCACGCACCGGTAATAAACCTAATTTTAGCCTCGTCAAGTGTTGATGAATGTGGATCAACATTATTTGTTTTAGCCGTTAGCGAAAAATACTAATAGAATACTATTCGTCTTTATTTAATTGTTAAATTATAGAACAGAAATTGAGAACTAGCAATGATTCTATATCAGTTTGATATAACATCTGTATAATCATTAATAAGGAGAATGTAATGCACATACCATTTTTGTCATTGCCAAAGGCGGTCACGATTTATGATAAATAAAACAATTTATTAGATGCATTATTATCTTATGCATTTAGCGGTTCATCAGTGAATGCATTCGGATGCTGCCGAAGCGAAGGTGCTATCGTGAGCATAAAAAACGGGACACTCAAATTTGCACT
This sequence comes from Aphodius sticticus, assembly GCA_963966075.1. NCBI lineage: Eukaryota > Metazoa > Arthropoda > Insecta > Coleoptera > Scarabaeidae > Aphodius > Aphodius sticticus. Next base: position 28,804,345 of record OZ014509.1, read on the forward strand.
AACTAAACTGGGCTTTGTAATGTCATGTCAGTACGTTTGTCATGTCACCTATATGTCTTCTTGAATTTTGACGTAAGAAATAAAAATGCCGCAATTGAATGCATTTCAGAAGGCAATAATTTAAACTCGACTACATGATGGAATGCATTCGAGAAATTGCTACTGAATTAAGTGTCGGCAAGAATACCGCGAAGAATAAAATTGATGAAACCGGAACAAGTTTGTAGGTTGACAGACACTGTCAAAATTTAGACTTCATAGGTTAACAAATACGGTCAAAGTAAATGTTACACAATAGGGTATTTGACTGTATTAAAAATATGGCATGTATTATAGTCATCCTAATAGATTACAGTTTAAGAAAACTATTTGTTATTACTTTTCAAAAAAAAAATGCTTTATTTCTATGAAAAACCAAAATTAAAATTGAATTTTATTCACGTCCTATCACGTGATTGAAAACGCTCTGTAATTGGGCCAGTCTCCAGTGATGTCATTCGTTAGTCCGCCTTAGAGCGCGTTCGGTTTGTCAGGGTATGGTATGGGGAGAGCAATGCTCAGATAACTTGGGTCGGCTGTCTCTCTCTTATATGCAGATAAACGCCGTATGACGTTAGTCCGCCTATTATGCAGCGCGTCACTCTCACCGTAAAATACCGGGTTATCCGAACGCGCTTTTATGCTTCTTCCGTTTGAATTTAATAGCACGAAGCGTCATGTAAGCATAACTTTGTAGGTTAGGATAGCCCTAACCTTCAGCTGTCAGATCAGATAATACCTTTTGAAAATACGATAGATAACTTCTTCTAGTCAGTTTTACTTATGTCGAAGTAATCTTCACAACAGAAAACACTTGTATTGGCGGCTATTTATTTCATTTGGATTTCTACGAGCCAACCACTTTCTTCGCAGTTTCAAATCTTGCGGAACAGCTACAAATAGTTTATCCGGAGTTTTTCTTGACGTATCTCTGCATTGTGGATTTATACACCATTTATAACCCATTTTTATGTAGAAATTGTGAAAACAACACATCATACAACACAATTACCAAACGGCGACGATGCCGATGCTGACAGACCATATGGGCCGATTTGACATCTTGACATCACATCATCTTGACATCTTGACATCACTAACCGGTGACGTCACACAACAGAAAGTATCGTTTTGGCGGGACTTTTTGTGATTCAATTTTTAACGCTGATTTTTATGAAATATTGAGGAAATAATTACAAAAAATAATGCATTTACAATGTAGAGTGAAGGAATAAACACATTAAGATGGTTTTCCAAAAATAGTCAAATACCCTATTAAATATTTGCAATTAATAATATTAATTTCAGCTGTAATTTATCGAAAAAATTAATTACCGAAATTTATACAAACCGTGTGAAAACCGCACGGAGCGTGTGCACGCAACGATTTAACTCAATGCACTACCGAGCGGACGGTCGCCGTCCGGGATCCGTGCCTTCACTGGTGAGGCACGGGAACCAGACGGTCGGCGGCGACCGACGGCACGGTACGTGTGAAAGCTATGATTTAATTTCATACACTTCGAAACGCACACAGATAAGACCGCACGGCGCCGTGTTCCGTGTGAAAAGGCCGGGCACGGAATCCGTGCCTTCGATGGTCGACGGCGACGGAACGGTACGTGTGAAACCAAACCCATAAAGCTCTCCGCGATTGCCTTCAATAAGTTTACATAGTTACAAGGGTCAGTGATCGAGCAATAAGCCAGCACTCCTGAAATAAATGGGAGCCATATGCTAGGCCACGAGACATGTAACCCAAGACGGTCACACTGCGGAGTATTGAACTGATTGACGTCGCGGTCGCTAATCACATTAAAAGCTCCAGGCTGTAATCAATAATAAATCCGAAAACGGATTTCATAAAATTTTATTTGACATACGCTACCGGTGACTGGGACTATTTTAAACAAACGCGAACGATCCTCAGCCTTGCTTAGTCCTTTTCTAGAGAAACGTATGAAAAGAGTGTCTTCTGAAAGCGGTTAACGAGTCGGTGCGGCATCCAAAGTGTGCCAAGAACGGAGCATTTTCAAGGTAAAAGTTGATAGGTGATTGATGTGAAACATTGGCTATTTCTGCATTCGGAGCCGATGCGGTTTCTCTTGAACGTATTTCGGGATAAAGATATAAAACCAAGTTATGATGTCATCTAACATGATTATAGACTCAACATAGATATAAAGAACTTTTCAAAACTGCGCTCATATTAATCACTGAAAGAAAGTGTCAGTATTCCAAAGGTGAGATTAATTGCATTTTAGATCAATTTCTTAAGTGGTCGTCATATAGGGTGGAAATAAAATAAACAATTGATGCAACTTCTTTATTTATTGTTGCGTCAAAATACTATTTTTTGCTAGTTTATTTTGCTGCAAGTTTTTACATTTTTCTAAGTCCCCTAATGCTGAGTTTTTCTACGCCAGTTTCAACCACGAACCGAGTTCAGATGTACAAAAGCTTTGACAATGGAATGACAATTAACCTAGAATGGTGCTCACCACACAGTGTACCGTCATCTACCACAGTTGAACCCGTGGGTTATAGAAATACAGAGTTGTTATTGGTTGCGAAGTCTACAAGAATTTTGAAAAATCTTTCACATGTGTAGGTAATGGTTAGTATTGCTGATAATAAATTCCAATAGGTAGTAATGAATACATTCTAGTCCAGTCATTCCAGATTGTGCAATTGTGCATGAGAAGATCAAATGCACTCGATCAAACTGTAATCAATTGATAGCTTATTGTTCCCGTAGTAACATATTAAAATGTTTAGAATAGTACTTAAAAGGAAAATTTATAATTAATAGAGTTAGTATATAGGTAGTAAAACCATCAACAAATTGTGCCTGTCAGACGTCTGTCTGACATTTCTAATGTCAGACTTCATGTCAGACAATCCTCAAACTCGTTTGATATTAGAACGGACATTTCTATTGTCAACCGACCAGTTGACGTGGAATCGCCAAAAGTACTTGAAAATCAATTATACTAATTTTTACTTTATCATACGTAGTATGTAAAGTATTGTAATCGTGCCAAAAAAAAATGAGATTTTAGCGGAAATACGTTTTTTTGGTCCCCTGAACATTTTTGACCAAGGCATTTTTGTGTGTATGTGAGTGTGCATGGATGTGTGTGTGTGCCCGGTTTTCGTGGCGACGATTCCGGAGAAACTACTAAAGGTATCGGGACGAAACTTCATACTTAGAAGTTTCATGACCAAACTTAGAGCTGAAAAGCTTTCTGTCGAAAAGGGTCCAAAGGAACTGGAGATTTAGTCTTAGCATTTTTTAAAGATTTTGCAAATAAGCCGCCATTTCTGGAATTTCGTCGAAATAGTTAAATAATAAATTAAAGTAGACGAAATTCTGAATAATTTATGACTATGAAATTTCTTGGTACAATCAATAGTTCCATGAGCAAATTCTATTTCACCGAAATCGGCCGTACTGCATTAAAACTAGTAGCCAGGATATGTCAGATATCTTGATTCTAATGACGGTAGGTAGTGTCAAACGCTAATGTTTTGGCAATGCCTACTGTCAATATAAGCTGCGTTCGGATATTGTACACCGTTACATTTTTTACAGTGTCATTTGGACGGTGTACCCGGTGTCAACGGAGTACAATATCCGAACGCAGCTTGAATCGGCATATCTGTTTAGTTCTACTAGTTTTATTTTAATGCATACATAGCCGATCTCGATCAAATAGAATCTCATGCAGCTAAACTATTAATTTTATATATAGTATGATAAAGTCATGTGTCTGGCCACATCAGATTTTTTACAATTAAGTGAGGGAGTTTAGTGGAATGAAGGATTAAAGTCTGACAAACACAATTGTTTGATGGTTTTTAATCAATTATAACTTTTCCTATTAACTTTGATTCTAATCATTTTAATATGCTACAACGAGAACCATAAACTGTCGATTGACATCGTTTCATAGACTGCATTTGATCTTCATTTACACTGTAAGTGATCTACCAAAACTAGATGATACTGGACTATTCATCAACAGCAGTAGTAAAGAACAGCCACTGGCTTACAATGCCTATGTACAATGCATCGTTACTAGGATTAGCAAACGGTCTAAATTATGTAAAACGCATGCATTGTTACATGTCTTATTGAAAACATTTTCAAACCAAAATCGTTTTGAACGATTTCATATAACTGACAAATGAACAATACTGATAAATGAACGATAGGTACCTTATACCGGGTGACTCACGCCACAGGTACTCCCGCTTATTTTTTTATTTATATGCTAGACGAATGAAATTTGGAGGAAAAATGAACCTATACTATTTCTGAGCATTTTCGATCAGGATGACATTCTGATCACAAAAATATATCCAACGTCATTTTTATTACGAAGACAGCGAAAAAATCACTTTGATTAATTATTATTCTAGGACGTTGTCGTGGTTACGTATTGGTGAAAATAGTTGAAAATTGTCGCATAAACACTAACTAGATCGATGCTGACCAGATTATTCGACTAAAAACATTTTAAGTATTTTAAAAATTGCTATGAGTAGGACAAGTATGGTAATAACAAATACGGGTTTATAGTAATTATATTAAATGATTTCTTTTTGATTCGGGCGAAAAGGGTCTGAGATATTTCTGGCACCGCAAACGATTTTATAAAAAACGACGCTCAGTAGATTGCTTGTGTCTAGGTAATTTTTAATAGTATATTATTTGACGAGCACATAACCGTGCACATAACTAAAGATGTAAATCGCGAGCATGAAGTTTATACGCGAGCGTGTAAACATGCGTGCGATTTATATCCGTTGTGTGCGAGTCGAATACGACGTTTGATCTACGACTCACAAATTCCATTTTATATCAAATATTTTAAATGTATTTCTCAATTATGGCTAGGCGAACTGTCACATAACTATCATCTTCGTAGGTTTTGACACTAGCGTCATATAATGATGACAGTTCGTTCAAATAATGAAGTCATTATTTGAACGAGCTGTCATTATTATACAACGCTAGTGTCATTATAATCATTGGCGTGTAATAATGATGGGGATTATATAGTCATAGATTCGTATGCAATGAATTTATTATATGTGTGTCGTAGATAAACATTGTTAGTTGAAAATTTCAGGAAATATATTCTATTATTTGCGCATTAATACCATTAATTATTTTTAACTAAACACTTATTTTCCCATTAACATATTTTTATTTCATTTTTGATGCAATTTAAAAAAAAGCAGGCCCACATTTATTTCTGCAAGGTAAATTTTCAATTTGCAGGTAATAAATATGGTTGTCATCATGGTTGTGTATATCTAATTGCCGGTATAACTGTTAGGACCCCATAATATCGCTTTATTGTTAGACCCCGACGCGTTAATAACAAAATCGCGTGAATAGGCCAACCGATCCAAAAATACCACCCGCGAAGCGCAAACTAACACCCAATTATCCCGATTAACTTCGAAAAATAAACCCGCAAAACAGTCAAACCTCCGAGCAGGAAGAAAGTCCAAATTTAAACCAAATTTGTCACCCAAAATAAATCCATACAGGCATTAAGGAAGCGCCATTCTAACTAAAATGTCATCGTATTTATAGTGATGTCTATTATTTGATGGCATACGATTTACTACCGTAGCCAGATATTCGATAGACGTGTCATGTTTATGCAAAATAACACATCGGTAACTAATTTTAGTCCCTTGAGGATGCGCATTGTGTCCAGACGTTAGAACGGTAACGCTTCTGGTTGTGCTGTTGTAATCCGCTCTGTATTTAGTTCAAACTCTACCGCGGTCGTGTTATGTCGCTGAAATGCATCACTGACCAATGTCATTTCCTTGCAGGATATCAAAAGTGATCTGAGAAGACATGCAACCGACGTGATCCGCCTGGAACAGTTAATCATGGAGCTGCCCTCTGATGCGGACGCCCAGACCCTTGCGGCACATCTCGCCGGCATCAGAACGAAGATCGCGACGCTCTTGTCCAAGGCGGAAGTTGGTACCAGCGCCGTTTCGGTGAGTTTGTTTTGTTTTTATTCTTTCTCTGTAAATAAATTAGACCTCTTTTGATTTATTACTGCGGTAACTGGTGTTGGAGATTCATGTTAAAACGTTTAATCATACTGATGTTCTAAAATTAAATTTGCGATTAAATGGCTAGTTCTAGACATGTACAAATGTCCACTCTACGATTTTTAATATCAAGTATTTGGTCTCATTGCAATTGAAGAGTTGAAGTAAATAATAAACTAAGTGCCAAAAATTCAAAAATTGGTTTTATTACATTAAAGTGGGCTGGAGTGTAACACCTTCATATCTTTTTTATATTTTTAGTCCAATTTTAGTAATTTTTTTTTTCAAAAATAGAACACATATTGCTCTATTTACTGCCAAAATCCAATTGCCTTCTTTAAATGCAAAGCACCTTGTGATGGCAAAATAAATGGCAAAAATCAAGAAATCACTTTAGGGATTTCTTTATCGAAAAATTTTACTAGTAATAATTTCAGAATTGCCCAAAAACCCTAAATCCAACATTTCATGAAAATTATTTGCATAGACAGCTGCGCTTAAAAAAGTGTGCTGTGGAAATTTTGTTTGAAATAAAAACCTGAAATGTCAAAGAAGAACTTTTAAATTTTATTTATCAAATTTCTATTGAATAATAAAGGCTATTATGCAAAAAGTAACCTACAAACATGGCAACATCTTATCTTAATTAAATACGACAAAGCAGTTAGACAGTTCAGGTTTTATTTCAAACAAAGTTTCCACAGCACACTTTTTTAGGCGCAGCTGCCTATGCAACTAATATTTACGGACTAAAAAAAATCCCTAAAGTGATTTCTTGATTTTTGCTATTTATTTTGCCATCACAAGGTGCTTTGCATTTAAAGAAGGCAATTGTTTTTTTGGCAGCAAATAGAGCAATATGTGTTCTATTTTTGAACGAAAAAAATACTAAAATTGGACTAAAAATGAAAAAGATATGAAGGTGTTACGCTCTTAAGTGGGACACACTGTATGTCGTGAAATGCCTAACAAACTTGATCACTCGATCTCGAATGAGTTAAATTTCGGCGTATTTTCGTAAATAGCGCGCTAAGTGCCTTTAGTCAGAGCCAGTAGTTGCTTATAGTTAAAAAATTATGCATTTTATAAAAAAAATGATTCCTACAAAAATCTCTTAAGTATCGTTTACAATGTTTATGTTGTTTTAACTTAACGTACGAAAAATTATACTTAACGTACGAAATTTAGATCCGTTCCATTTGCATTCACTTACGTTGGGGTGTTTGACCTGCGCATTTGACAGTGACACAATATGAAATCCATATGAAATCTATCGCTTTTATTAGACAAATATGTTTATGTACACGCAAGTTGGATCAAGGTTCCATTCCGTGTTAATAATAATCGAGCTAACATATTGCAAAACAACATAAAGATAACAAAGTTCAAGTCGCACAGTTAATTTTTAGGTTATGTTACTGTCACTCGCTGTAACCATCATCCAAATTGTCAAAATCGAGAGCTTGTGATTGGTGCACTTAGTGCACGGATTCTGTTAAGTTGAAGTTGAGTGAACAAATCCGTACGTTACGTTAAGTTTTTCTACGTTAAGTGAATGTAAACGAACACTTATAATTCAATGGAATTCAACTATCTCTAATGTTTAAGTTTTCGTACGTTAAGTTAAGTGGATGTAAACGAGGCTTTAGAATTAAAAAAAATATATACAGGATGTTCTATTAGAAAAAGAAAAGGTTTGCAAATTTCCATAATAAAATGAATAATATATTAAACAAGAGCTTGTTTAAACCCAAAAAACGTTTATTTGAAGCGTTTTTTGAAACTATTTACGGTTGGGGAATTATTTAGGTGTTCCGGTAATTTTGACAAATTTTGATAAGTATATAAATTTCGTATACTTACTTTTAACTCAAAAATGATGCATTTTAGAAATAAAAATGATTCCTATAAACAATTCTTAGAATTAATCTTAGAATTAAAAAATACTATTTGAAAGAAAAAGGAAAAGTTACCATATTTCCATAATACAATATATTTAAACCATAGCTTGTTTAAAGCCAAAAAAAGTTTTTTTGAAGTTTTTTACGGCTGGCAATTTATTTGCGTGTTCTGGCAATTTTATAATTACAAAAAAGTTCATGTTATTTCTGTTTTTTATTTTAGAATTACATTTTATTTTGATTTTTAATAAAAGGAAAATGTACGATATTGTTGGTATCAATACTGTGTGATACCTTGAGTAGTTTGTGAAAAAAATATTAAAGCTTGTTTTTGTTTTTTAAATAATAATTAAAAATAAGAGGGAATGTTGAGTGGATTTTGATTTCTGGTCCTTACTTTTTCTGAAGGAAGTTAATAAAATAAGACATTTTCAATGTAAACTTTATATAAACATCTTTAGATTAGAAAGGTTGCACAAAAAAACAGTTTTCAAGTACATTTGCAAAATAACAAATAAACGGATTTTTAAGGAAAATTAATTACTATAACATTGAGCAGAACTATCAAATTTTGCATGGCTTTCAGTAAACGAGGTCCTCATGTATTTTTTCAAACAACGGACACTGTATGAAGTATACTTGGTCAAGCAACTTATTTTTATAAAAAAATATCAACTTAGCTTAAAATATGTATAAATAAATATTATGGCACTTAGCACCTGCTCCGAATTTTTGAATTTATTTTAGATTTGTTTTTGCGATACAAGACCTCGGCAAAAAACAGCACCAACATGTGATGTACAATCTGTTTAAATATGCACAAAAAATTAGGGATGACTTTCTATAAAACATTTATCTTGCTGCACACTATTTTCTAAATATCTCGGAATAAGGTTTTTGGCACTTAGTTCGTTATATACTTCAACTCTTCAATTGGGAAAATGTTATCTATCGAATAATCAGGGTGTACCGTAAAGTACATGGGAAAATGACTCATTGGCCAAAAAACAATTAAATCACGCTAGAGGGCTCCAATAATACAATATCAGTCATTATCGATTTAGTTAGTGTTTATTTGACAATTTTCGACAGTTTTCACCGATTCATATCCACCCAAATTAATAAAAAAAAAAGTTATTTTTTGGTTGCCTTAGTGATACAAATTAACGATCGATATGTTTTGTGTTCAAAATGTCATCCTGACTGAAAATATGAAAATATACTTCCCAAAATTTCAATTAGATACAGAAAAAAAATATACAATATTAAATTGCAAGCGTTGATAGCTTTAAATATCTACTTTTCAATGCTGTAATTAATTTTAATTGAAACTGTCATTTATCTTTTCTGAGATAAAAATTAAAATAGAAATGCAGTTCCGAAAAGTAACACATATACGATTTGTATTGACTTTCACATTAAAACATAAGAAAGATATTTTTCAAAGATTTCATTTAAATTCATTTCCGCGCTAATTTTTCCAAAATAACGTTACTACAAATATACCGCAAAAATATTATTTCAATGCATTCAGTAAGCGACAAAAGTATCGGATGAATTTATTGAAATAAAATTGTTTGTTTATTTTGTTAAAAAATATACATTTGAAATCAAAATTACTTGAACAATTTTGGAGTTAAATTGGAGTTGCAGATTATAAATGTAAGGACAAAATATATGAAAGTCAAGTTTGCAATATCCATATGAATAGACAGGGTGTTTTGTAGTTTGATGTAATCTTTTTGACGGGGTAGTGAAAGAGGTAATTTAAAACCTATTTAACCAAATATACCATTATACATAAAACTGCTGTTATCTAGATATCTACATTTTTCGTTTAAATTGCAGTTTTTGAGAATGTGTAGGGAACGAACCCGATTATCTACATACAGAAAAGTGACTACTGGATACCAGAAAACGTAATTTTTTATTTTATATTTAGTAATTAAAATAATAAGTAAATAACATATACAAGAAATGCACTTACTTACTCAGTTTAAGTCAGTTGATTATACTGGGAGAGCCGACATGATGTTTTTGGTCTAATTGGCACACTATAGCGTAACTAAGTTCTGGAGGTTTTTAAGTACTCAGTTACAAATCCATATCAATTCTTAATATGTAAATATATTATAATAAAATGTTCGAGGTTGTAAATATATTGTTTTTTAATTCCCAATATCTGAAAGATACACAATTTCAAGTATTTTGCTTTGTTTTACTACCAGAAACACACACTGGTAAAACTGAGTTTTGCGGTACAGGCTGGATATTCACAAGCCCTCAGAATCGACTGCGTGCTGTAATTTCATCAAGAGGTGGTCATACACGTTGTTATAATATCAAGTACACGTTAAGTTTCACTTATTAAAATGTATTTTTACCTGTTTATCTGTTTATCTGTTAATGTGTGGTCATTACCCTTAACTGAAAGGACTGAAACCATCACTGGTATTAAAACGATAGTCGCAATCAAGTAGCATTTTCTGCAAGGGTTACCGCATTAAAAGTGCAAAGTCTTACATGAAATTGTGTATCGTCTACGTCAAAAATTCAGATATTGGAATGAACCAACAAACAAAATGTTGATAATTGACGTGGCTTTCTAACAGAATACTTCAGAATTTGCCCAAGTTCCTCACTTATTCCACAACGAAAATAGACCAAAAACATCAGTTTAGTTTACCAGGTATAATCAGGTGTAAAATTTTTTTATTGAAGATTACAATGACACTATAATTTTGATGAATTTTTTATAAATACCCCGAAAAAAATAATAAAATTTGTTAAAGATTACAAAAGTTATTGAATATCAAAGTTTAGCTATACAGGGTGTCCGGTAAAGGTGTTCCGAAAACTAGGGAGCTGATAGAGAACGTCACTGCCATCCGAAAAGTGTATATGCACTTTTGGCTTTTGACGCTTCATTAAAAAGTTATAGCTTTTCTATTTTTTAGTTTTATATTCCCTTACAATAATAACCGATTACAAAGTCGGCGTTGTTTATTTAACAGAAGCAAAAAGCACTTACAAATAAGATAAATAAATAAAATACTGCAAATACTGCTCAAAATGTTGCCCTTCCATGTGAATGCACATTTCAGCACGACTTCCCATATCCTGCGGAACCCTTGAAAAATTTCAGGTGTTTCTCGAATGCGATTGCAGGCACCATTTATTCGCTGTAGCAGAAATGCACTGCTACAGCGAATAAATGGTGCCTACAAGCGCAATCGAGAAATGTGCTGAAATGAGAATTCACTTGGAAGGGCAACATTTTGAGCAGTATTTGCAAACCTCTTTTATTTATTTTTGTTATTTGTAAGTGTTTTTTGTTTCTGTTAAATAAACAACGTCGACTTTGTAATCGGTTATTATTCTAAGGGATAAAACTGAAAAACTGAAAAATAAAAAAGCTTTAACTTTTTAATGAAGCGTCAAAAGCCAAAAGTGCATATACACTTTTTGGATGGCAGTGACGTCCTCTACCAGCTCCCCAATTTTCGGAACACCTTTACCGGACACCCTGTATATGTTAAGTCTAGTAATTATTCCAAAGAAATACATTTCTTTATTGAAGTATCTTACAAGAATATCGTTGTTTTGGTTTACCATTTTATAGCTACTATGTTGTCGAGTTCGTTTGCTACACATTCGCAATTATATTAGCATAGAAAATTGACAATGTCATCTTTATAACCGTAATACTTTCTATATATTTGTATATTTGGTTATTTGGTTAAATAGGTTCTAAATCGCTTTCACCACTAAAGACCATTACCCCAAACTACCATACAACCTGTATGTATGAATATGTAATAGACTTACCTTTATAATCAGCAATTCCACTTTGTATATGGACTATATTTTTGTGACTACGACAAAAACTATTGAAGTTATTTCGTTTTCAAATTTATTTCGTTAACATTTTTTAGTTATACAAGATAACTAAACGTTTTCCAAAATCGTCAAAGAAAGGTGGTAAACTTGTTTGTAGATGGTCACGTCAATTCAAAAAGTTTAATAAAAAACCCAAGCATATTCCCGGGGTTCCGATTTATCAACTCTATTGCACTCCAATATTATGATCCGACAAACATAAAAGTAGAAAACTGAAATTTTCGATTGAAACGCAAGTATCAAAATGTCTGCATTCACATCAATATCAAATATGTACTATATATATATATATATATATATATATATATATATATATATATACAAATACTATATGAAACAATACATTTAGCCGTGAATCTTGTTAAAAGTTTTTACGTTTATATGACCGTTTTGAACAAATTTAGCATGCATTGTCCAATCGAGTTTAAAGTTGTAGCATTTATTATTGATGACAATATGAATGCTAATATGAATTGCTATTGCTAATATGCCAATATGAAGCAACTCCTGCTTTGCCTTTCAGTCCCACATTTTTGTTCTTTTTTATCTTTAAGATAAAATTTGGAAACTGACCGAAATTCGAGGACAAAATATATGACGTGGTTAGGTTTTTGGCTTCCCAGTCGGTTCAATCTGAAAGTTTTCACTCCACCCTCCTGTATAAGAAGTTTGTAATAGAATTAATAAATGTATTGGTACATAAATAGCTAATTTAAATATTATCGGGCGACATCCATTCCTCAGGGATTATTGCTAATAATGCAACAATGACAATGACTAAGATGATTGACAGAATCCAGGTTTCCAGTATTTCGCAGAATCTAATATTTTGCTGTAATTGAACATACTGAAAACTCGGTTACTAAATCTTCGTAATTATTGAAGATATATGCAGTTTAACACGTATAAACAAAAATTGTGTACCTAAATACATATGTTACCACATTCAATATTAATACATAAAAATGTGTTAAAAAAATGATTAATTTCATTGTTACTTTGCTAGACGATGCGTCTCTTCTATTTATATAAAAATCTGAAAATAGTCCGCTTACCATAAATCTTCAGCACCATGTTACGTGTCCCTTATTCCTGACAATTATGTCACCGGGTTATTTATAACCATGGCGTGCGACCTCTTTCTTAGCAAATAGTGCAAAAAATTGGTATTCAATAATCTGATAATACGCTATCTTTCAGATGAAGCAGGCTGTTCAGCGGGAACGCCAGCGAGAACTACTGCAGTATCAAGTGTTCCTCACCGAGATCGAAGTATGGCTGAGGACTATGCAGGAAACATTAATTCTCGAACAAACATCGACCACCGAAGAAGAAATTCAGAACGAGATTGAGTTATACTCCAGGCTGAATATAGACTTAGCCGATAAGAAAAAAGAATTACTGAAGTTGACGAGACTATGCGAAGATTTCCAGAAATATGCTGATCTAGCGACTTTTGCAACATCTTTAGTTGAACAACTCACTCAGTTGAGAATGATATTCGACAGCCACGAAGTAAACATTAATAAAAAGTTGGAATTCCTAATGGTTACCTTGCTGAAAGTAAAGGAGGAAAATTTGAAAGGAAAGAGCATTCAAACCCAAACTGGAAGAAGTTTAGATTCGCCTCAATACGAGCCACATTCAAAAGATGTTCAGACTCAATCGCACGTCTCCCAAACGACATCAGAAACTGATGCTCCAAAATCTAAGGAAACCATTTCCATCCTTAAAACTATATCAACAGATGGCAAAACTCTAGAAATAATAACTAAACCTTCTCTGCAAGATCCACAACCTATCATAGAAGAACCAGATGATTTGCTCGTCACCGCAGACTACTCTAATAAACCAGAATATCTCCAAGGAAAGCTAGAGATATCGCATTTACGTGACAATAAACCATTTGAAACCATCATGGTTGAACCAGATGAAACCACAACAGAAGTTATTGTAGATGCTGATGGCACAAAAAGAATAATAGTGAAGAAATTACATCGGACTTTAGTGCAAAGGCAGCAAACAGTCCAAAGAGAACAATTTACTCACGTTGGAACCCTTTCCCAAGGAGATGTTCCAATTAGCCAGTCATTCTCTCAAGTCACTTTACAAGGAGAACAGAGTAGCACAACAGTGCAAACTGGCCAAAAGCCAGCTGAAACTGTAACAACAGAAAGCATGAAGGGAAAGGTCATAACCTCAACTCCGTCAGGTGAAGTCGAGATGCATAGTTACGCGTCCGAACCTCACATTACGTACTCAACTGAGATAAAACCAGAGGAAGTTGAAGTGCATGGTTTAAGATTGCGTGAGGGTGATGTAACCATGTGGGACGATGGAAATAAGTTGGTTCCCGTAACTGACAAACTTGATAGTGATGAAATCCACACCTCCAGTTCCAGCGTTAGAGCAGTTGTGCAACAAGTAACTCGGAGAATCATCAGAAAGACTAGACGCATAATCAGACGAGTCGTTATCATTGATGGGAAAGAGCACGTAACTGAAGAAATCATAGAAGAACCAGAAGAAATTGAAGTAACCGAAGAGGGGATCCCTCGTGTTAGCATTAGTGTTACACAAACTGAAAATGGAGTTATCAAAGAACAACAGCAATTTGGCGAACCTTTATCTGAAGAGCAACTACAGCAGTTGGCTGAAGCTGAGGAATTGAAGCAGACAGAATCTCAGCCAGACGTGAGGTATGTCGTAGAAACCATGAGCACCACCAGTATTGCACCAGAGCCTGTAGAGACACAATCCGCCATTCAAACAACTGAAATTATTTCAGAACGACCGAGTATAGAGATAACTACTGCTGAAGTTGCAAAAGACTCAACTATCGAAGGCACCTCTGGCATGCCAGCTAATGCACCTAGTCCTATTATGCTAGAAGAGTCATCAGTAGTTAGTTTGCAAGAACTGGCTACCCATCAGAAGCCTTTAATTTCTTCGTTAGTATCTGAATTTATAGAAAGTGAAAGAACTGTTGAAGAAGTAGCACAAGAACCGTTGAGTATTACAACACCTCACAAGAAAACAAATGAAAATAAAACACTAGAAGACAACATTTCGGTTGCAAGTGATTTCCTAAGAGATATGCTACAAGATGAAGAATACAGCAATGTAACCCAGCGTAAACAAATTACACCTTTTGATAAAGTTGGAGATTTGGAAATATCTTTGTCTCTGGAAGAAGTACAGACAGAAGTGGAAGACAAGAAACCAAAACAACCTGTTCGAATCGACCAGGCTACATCTCCATTCCCAGAACTGTTAACACCAACACCAACAAAAACACCAAGTGAAGAATCTCCTAAAGACGTACAACAACAATCATTAAAAGAAATAAGCCCAGAGCCAATTAAGGAGACCGAAAATGAATACATCTCACCAGAATCTATTCAAATCGAGGAGATCAGTAGTAGTGGAAAGTCTGAAAAATCCGCTTCATTTAAATCAGAAACACCAAAACAAATAAAGGAGACGCCAGTATCTCAAATTGGATCACCAATAGTTCCAAAGATACAGAGTGACCACGAAAGCACTCCCAGTGATATAGACCATGGAGGAAGGAAGAGTAAGAAGAAAAAGAAAAAAGAAAGTAAATCTCCCTCTATTATAGAATCACAAGCTGCGAGTCAAAAGACTCCAGAACCAGACGACAAGGATGTTACTATTGATGATTCTCTTGTTGAATCCACGGAAATTGTCCTTCCTGAAGACTCTCAATTGTCTTCGGAAACCACGAAACCAATGGAAGAACACTTTGAGCCAGCAACTTATTCTGAAGGAGAATACTCTGGAAAGGAAACTGGTTATGAAGCTGATAAAACTACTGTAGACGAAAGTTTAGCCGATGATGATGACCAAGAGAAGAAGAAGAGACGAAAGAAAAAGAAAAAGCAGAAGGTAAAGGTTAACGAAAGTGAGGAATTCACTCCAGTTTCTGTATATACCTCTTCTGTAATTGGTGAAACCCCACAATTCAGCGACGAAGACCATGTTCTGAAACCTTATGTATATGAAAAACCAACCGAAGGCAAAAAGGGCAAAAAACTGAAAAAGAAATCTAAGAAAGAAGAGGACATTTCAACTGAACCCCAAGGAGAACCAAGTGATGAAAAGCCAATTACAGACTCTGACTTTGACATCAAACAAGAACGCTTAGACGAACTATCATCGCCGACGGATACTTACAAAACAATATCAACGATTTCTGAACCTGGGACCGTAAAAATAATTGAGGAAGAGGTTATTGTCAGTCCTCAAAGTGAGTGCAGCGAGATCACCACAAAAATTATCACCACTGTTCCTGTTTTGGAAGGAGTGATAACCCAAGAAAGTGTGATGCAAACGTCGCCAGAACTGTCCGAAAGCCAACAGTTTCTTGAACAGGAAAAGAGCTTCTCAGAACTGGAAGTTCAAACATCACCGGAACCAGCAACTGAAACTGCCGAGTATGGAACCCAAGCTGAATTAATGGTAGAACTAATGAAACCAGATATGCTTGAGTCATCTAGTCAAGTCGAAATATCCGTTGCAGAAACTATAACACAAACATCTACCCCAGAGAAGGAAGAAGTTCTTACATCCGACACATCCATTCAAACTGTCATTCAGCAGCCGGAAGTTGCTCAGGAAAGCACACAAACTGTAACACCAGAGGACATCTCCAGAAGCGAATCCGCTATGCAAACTCACGTTACTGAAACCGAAGAGCAATTTGCTCAAACCATTTCACCTGAAATCATTGAAGTACAAACCTCCGAATTCGCTAGTCAAATACATCCATATGATATTACTGCGCCACAAGAAGAATCTATACAAACTACTCCTCCCCCAGTTACTGAAGTTGCTGATGACACCACACAAACTTCCTTACCACATATCACCACTCCAGAAGAAAAACCAGTAAATGAAAATCCAGCTGAAGAACTTGTTGAAATTAAACCAGAAATTGTGACAGTTGTAGAGGATGTTGTAGAAGAAAAGAGTGAAGCAGAAATTATTTCAGAACCTCAAGAAATAGCTGACGAAATCCAGCTTGAAGAAGTAAAAGAATCGGAGGAGACAGCAAAGGAACCGATTGTGCAAGAACCTGTTGTAGAAGTTGTTGTTGAAGAAGCACCTGCACCTATTGTACAAGAACCAGTTATAGAAGAACCAGTTATAGAAGAACCAGTTATAGAAGAACCAGTTGCAGAAGCACCAATTCTAGAAGAAACAACTGCAGATGAACCTGTTGTTGAGAAACTCGAAGACAAACAAAGTATTGAAGAACCAGTAATTGTAGAAGATGTAGTAATTCGAGAAGAATCTCTAAATCAACAAGAAGACATAGAAAAACCACATGATCAGATCAAAGTTATAAATGAACTCCCTAAAGAAGAAAAGCCCACAGTTGAAACAAAGGAAGTTCAAGTCGAACAACTACCAACAATTGAGGCAACATCCCAAACGCAACCAGTTGTAACTAAAAGCACTGAATCATCTACTCCATCAACCAGCCCAGACCAAGAATACGAACTTCTAATAAAAACTACAGTAAGAGTCAGAGACGAATCAGCATCGGACTTATCAGAAGAACACAACATTAAAATCTCATGTGATCTCAAGAAAGTTGGCCAAGCAGCAAAGGCTGAACTTAAGGATAAATCCGATTCAAGTGATGCCGAACAACGTAATATTAAAGTATCTGTAGATGGTGTACCCATAGAAGATGAAGATGATGCTGACAGTAAGAAAAAGAGAAAACGAAAGAAGAAGAAAGGAAAGAAGGAACCACAGGAACCAGGTCAACCAGAGAAGAAGGATTTCTTCTCTGCGTTTACCAGAAAGGATGATGGAGGTGAGACGAGCAAGGAATTATATTCAGAAATTGCCAAGAAGCATGGTTACTCACCTAGGCCTGAATCTCCAGACCATGAACCAGAATCAGTTGTAGTATCGAAAATCATCACTGATATAAACAAGGATATGCTGCAGAAACTTTTAAAGGAAGGTTCACCGTCTTCACGTCCCGCCATTGACAATTTCATTTTGCAAGAAAAACTGTCCTCTGGAGACCATAGTTACATTGATACTATACCAAAATCAGACCATGGCATTGAACACACGGGTAGGCAAGAAATCCAAACAAGTTCAGTGCCAGCAAGTGCACCACCTGAAGAAGATCATCAGGAACAAATAGTCGAAACTGCAATTCAGCAACTGCAAGTCTTTGATAAACCAGAACTGATCAGTATTGAAGAAATTCCTGTAAGCCAAACATCTAGGGTTGAATCAAGTGCAGTTGAGGAACATCCACAATCAATACACGTTGGTAAAGTGGAGTACAATATAATTGAAAAAGACACATCAATTCTTAAGAAAACTCCAGAAGCAGCTGCAAATGATACATTGGAAATTGAAAATACCGATATAATTTCTAAAGCGGCAGAGGAACAACCAAAGCAAATTGATCAATCGCTTTTCACGAAACCTTTGTCATCTCCAGAGCCAGTTTCAATTGAAACCCAATTAACAGACACTTTTGAAGCAACTTTTAAGCCTGTTCAAGAACAACCAACGCAAATTGCCCTGAAAACTGAGTCAACCACAGAATCAATTTCAATTAATATTCGAGATATTGAAACTATTCAACTGACTCCCAGGCCAGAAGAGCAGCAACCCATTGTACGTGATCATGCAGAAACTGAACTAATTACCGCAACCATCTCTACTGAAATCTTGACAACTCCACAAGAAACTTCAATTGACATTCAAGAAATTGAAAATGTTGGAGCAACTCCTTTGCCCATCAAAACTGAAATTGCGAAAATAGAACATGATAAAGAAAAGTCAGAAGCTACAGAAAGTATTTTAAGTACCAGTCAAGCCACCATCAAAGACGTTATACATGCACATGTTCAGAATGCGGAAGAAACTTCTAAGCAACAAAGACCTTCATCTCCAGTTACAGCTTTACATGTAGCTACAGCCATTGAACATGCCACATTCCCAGAAAGCACTGAACCATCACAACAGATAATAGAAACACGCAAAGCAACTGTTTCGCTTCTACAAAAGGAACAACAACACGGGGAAACAAAAGATGCAATGCCAATTCAAGAGATTCAGACTATACCTTCTGAAGTTCCTAAAATAATCGAAACACCTCTTAGAAAATCTGTAGACTTCCCTGAAGCTGGTGTATCATCAGCACTACCAGAACTAGTTCAACTTGATGGTGGTAAACCACTAGATGAAGACGTATTTGAGACTCACACCAACATAAAGATCTCATTCCCACAAGAAGTAAAAGTTGATCACCAAGTTGTAAGACACCCAATGCCTGCTGATCCCAACTTGACATTTATTCAAAGTGAGCAATCAGAGCAAGAACCGATTTTGCCACAGAAGAAACAAAAGCCCACCAAACCCAAATCGAAAGGTAAACATCCGTCAGTCACAATAGAAGAAGTGATTTCCACACCAGTAACAGATACGCCGGTTACTCCAGGTACTGATATTTCAATATCTCCACCAGAATTAGTTTACACCCAAGTTTCCAAAGTCTGGGACAAACCATCTTCCATTGCTGAACAATCCGAAATTCAGCAAACAGTAGAACATCCTGTCTCAATCCAAGAAGTTAACATTAAATGGAACCAAGCTCAATCCATGGAAAGAGTGAAAAATCTACAAAATGCCAAAAAGACCACACACTTGAGCGACATCTTGTATTTAGCTACATTAAGCGAAGTGATGACTGATGAGACAATCGAAGAACGTAACAACAACATACACGGCTACTTGACGGAACTTAGAACTGCGGCTACGACAGGGGATGGCATCGTTGTCCAGAATATTGTAATTACCACAGTAGAAACGATAACAACATGGTTAGATACCATTGAATATCGTATATACATGAACAGACAACAAACGGGTGATGGTCCATCCAAGGAGAGGGTAGAAGAGTTGAATAATTTGAAATCGGAAATCTCCACGGTCGAACAAAACATTGGCCATCTTCAAAACGAATTTGAAAACGCCAATGGCTTGTGTAACGAAGAAGATCGTGAAAGAATCCGAAGTTACATTACCTCTTTACAACACCAAGTCAAAGTCATCGAAGAAGTAACCGAGGAACATGAACAGCTAGCACAGCAAGATCTTAACAGATGGCAAGAATTTGTCAATTCAGTCTTTAGCGTCAATAGACAGCTCGGAGAGCTGAGACAACACGTTGAATCTTTGAAAAACTCTGAGATATCTCCGCCGAAGGTGCTAGACGTTCTAGACGATCTAGAAAGCACAAATAATCATCAGATGGTGAAGTGTGTACATTTAGTAGCCACAGCAAGAGGGTTAATGCGCGATTTCCCTACAAGGGAAGTCCCCTCAGAGGTGTATACAAATCTAGAGAATGGCCGACAAATTGAGAAGATGATAAAATCCGAAAAAGATCGTATCATAGAACTTATAATGGTCGTTGACGAATATGACAAGGCTCTAAAAGACTTCGAGCAAAGTGTGGAAGATGCTGAACACATCTTTGAAAATCCCATTTGCGTTAACAGCTTGGAACATCTGGAAGAAGAAATGCAACGATACAGGCAGTTCTTTGGTACCTTAAGCCACAGTAAAACTCTGCTGGAGTCTTTGGAAGGCAGTTTGGAGAAAGCATCGCGAGATATGCACGCCGAAAGTTACAAACAACTATATGATAGAACCACCGTCATTTTAGAGAAAGCGCCCAAAAGATGCCAAGAGATGTCTCAAGCAGCAACTAAATGGAGTGTACTAGAACAAGGAATGAAGGAAGAACAACGTTGGTTGCAAGTTGCTAAGCAACGCGTACCAGACCTTAGCAGCGTCACCTCAGCTGATTACGATCAGTACATCAACTTGTACCAATCTTTATCACTGGATATTTCTGCCCATCACACAAAGTTGACCTACCTTAGAGGAATAGCCTATAAACTTCAGGAGATCGTCACGTGTTCTAGTTTGGAAGATACATGTTCTGAATCATTAGAGACTATATTGAAACTCCAAGAGGATGTTAGCACTAACTTGAAAAGACTTCTAACGTTCCGTGAAGCTTGGACTACTTACAACATACAAACTGACAAACTGGAATATTGGCTCAAAGATGCTGAACAAACACTGGCACAAGTTGAATTTCCACTGGATTCTCCAGTACCAGCCCCAGGACATATGAGACAATTCTGGGAATTAAAAGCCCAAACGGAAGTACACAACAACATCAGAATAGAAACAACAAACTCGTTGGAAAAATCACTACAAGTGGTGCCAGTTGCCGATGAAATGGTTCAAAGGAAATTCCACGCCGAATTACTCGATCAGTGGAATAAGTTTTCCGACCGAATCAACACTGTCCAAAACGCTGTAATTGAAAACATTAGCGCACCGGACGTTCCAATAAGCCAGAAGTTTACCATTCTCGAACAGGAATTATTAGAACTGAAAGACGTATTAAATAGCCTCCAAGGAATCATCAAGACTGAGGAAGAACTAAACCTGTACATTGAGCGCCTCCAAACCATGTCAATACGAGTCGAAACCATACAAAATGAACTTGGCAAATTGGGATTACTATCAACGACAGAATCAGAAAAAGTTGGCAATCTGCTTTCACTATCGAAACAAATCGAGGTTCAAATCAACGAAGAACTCGAAGGTGGAAACCTCTTAAGGGACCGCCTTCAAGAAATACAGAGAGGCCTGGAGAAAGTCCATCGTCAGCATGCGAATTACCGCGAAATTCTAACCATGTGCGAAAGTGCAGAAAAAATGGGCAGTGAAGCTGTTGAAAAGGCCGTCAACGATTGCTACGAAGTTGGGCAAGGCTTGGATTCGCTTTGGCAAGAACTGATGTCATTAAGACAACTTCTCCATACACTTCCAATGAGGTTAAGAGTAACAGTCTCTCCTACCAAAGTCGAAAGAGACATCTCTCAACTACAAGATGACCACAGCTTATTAGAACAGAACTGCATGAAGCTTTTGTCCATGCTGAAAAATCGGCTAAGCTTATGGCAACGATTCGAAAGACAATTAGAGCTCGTGCAGCAGAGTGTCCAAGAAGCCGACTTCATGATGGACCTGATCAAAGTACAAGGCATGGTGGACTACGAGAGATTATTGAAAGCAACTGAAAGATTAGAGGTAAGAATCCAAATTTACCACTAATTCCAATGATTTATATGTCTTAATTATTTCAGAACGTATCAGGAGATATGGTCAGTCGAGAAAGTTTAATAGCTGAACTGAAGGACGTCGCCAAACCATTGGCTGAAAGCTGTTCTCCTGAAGTGTCGTCCAAGGTAGAGGCCGCTGTTGCTGAAGCTGTAACTGCGTGGAACGACACTTGTACCAACCTTAAGCAAATGTGTTCCAAGTACCAACATGCTGCGGAATTGTGGAAGCAGTACCGTGACACAGCCGATTTGGTGCGAGAATGGATCGACACGAATATAGAAACTGTGCAGAACTTAGACCCCGAAGAAGTTGTCAAAGTTGTCAATGTAAGTAGAATTGTTCATTTTATACCGGAAAAACACAATGGTACCACTTAGTATTTAAAAATCGTTGTGTCACTGTTCATGCGTAATTGTCTAAAATAGCAACAAAACAGAACCTGTCGATTTGACAAAACTGCAAATGTTTCCAAAATAAAAACGTGAAAGTAGTGTGAGAAATTTCCTAATACTGGCAATTGTCTTATTGTTTACTGATGATTTCAATGAATGGACTTTCAAAAAATAATAAATAATTAATAATAAATCTACTGCCAACATAATTGTAATAAAAAAAAAACTAAATTCGAGAATACCAAAATTCAATATACCGCTCATAAAGAATACAAAGGTTGATTGAAGTTCCGAAAGTTCCAAAGCTCCGAAATTTCATCCACTGCTACGTCATCTACAAGCTACTCACACTAGTAGACTTCACGTAAACTGATTTGTTTTGAAAAAATTTAATTTAAATCACGAATGAGTATTTCCATTGATTTTTCAATTCAAAGTCGTGTTTTTTTTCGGATACCTACGAAACTAAGAAAGTAAGGTTACATTTCTTTTTAGATCGATTGAACAGCATAACCGTTTTCAAATAAAAGAGTTTCACATGCATTGCTAGCGTTAACCATTTTGTAATAAAACTTGGCTGAAAACCCAAAACTAAGCACATTCGTTCCAATATTGACTATCCTGTTAGATCATAAATTACCACAAAATAACATTTCATAAGACAGTATATATTAGGGTGATATGTCCAGCTTAATCTGTTTGCATTTTATTTCACTATGGCACAACAATAAGATAGTTGTACAACATTTTTTATGTATGATATTCTGATACCACTGCCGTTTATTCGTTCTATTTTGATTGGATTACCTCTAGCAATATACAGTCAAAAATATGTATAGTCTCGTTCAAAGGTTCACAGGGAGAATACATTGTAACAAATCTGTCGTCGCATGTTGCTATAATGT
Organism: Aphodius sticticus; assembly: GCA_963966075.1. Lineage (NCBI taxonomy): Eukaryota > Metazoa > Arthropoda > Insecta > Coleoptera > Scarabaeidae > Aphodius > Aphodius sticticus. Next base: position 28,827,781 of record OZ014509.1, read on the forward strand.
ATACTTTTTAAAATTTTGGAGTGTAGCCAAGTGCTTTCCACAACGCTGCCGGACGATTTTTTTTGTAACTGATCCCAGCGTGTGCTGTTTGTAGGTCAATGACAATTAGACTCAACAAGATGCGGTTATAGAAGAGAACTAGTTACACATGAATGTTACATGATACTTAAAATTATCGTATTTAAACCACTGTCTTTCAATTGTCCGAACTATGCAATCGCCAAGGAAGCCCATTGTGAATGAATCTGTTCAAATCCATAGAAACAATGGTCCAGTCAAATTCGGTTTTGACATGGCTAAAACAAATAGAATCAACCTAGATATTTGGCTGTACTTTTATTCAAGAAAGAGATTTTAAGATATTTTTATGTTCTCAACAATATCTCAAAAGTCACCACCATTTTCTCTAAAACTAACCAAAAATACATAAAGCACTTTATCTTAAAAATTTGTAAAATTCGTTATGTGATTTCAAGCAGTAGGATTAATCCCACTTCGGAGGTTAAGTACCGCTAGAACAGAAGTTAAAAATAACCAACAATCTGTAAAACCAGCTAAGTTGTAAAAGAAAACAAGTTGTTGACAACATGTACAATCAATTAACGATGACAATCCGTAAAACTCTTGAGCTTCTGTACATGATTAACGCATTAATATAACCATGGCTTCAAAAGCGTAAGGATACAGTTAACTATCTTATTCGGAACAGGATGTACAACACGCTGTAAAGTCAAATCTAAGTAATGTACTTCTTTCCATATTCTACATGTATAGACTTGCAGATGACATCAAATTTAATTGCATATTAATTTATGATAGGTCAAGGGTCTTATAAAAAATTAAATGTAAAATTTTCGGGAAAAGAACTTTAAGGATAACGCGAGAATAGAAATTAATGATTAAGTTTGGTTTGCGAATGGGAAGTGCATGGACGATATATTTCCGCGCTGAATACGAATCATGGCTTGGAAGTTCCATATCCATATCCATATCCATATCCATATCCATATCCATATCCATATCCATATTTTGCATTTTTGTAGTTTCATGTTAAAACGCGCCCGAACACCTACTATATTCTAATGCCAGAATGGCAGCGTATAGTATATGAAAGAACTATCTACAGAGCAACAAACATATTCTCACACACAGAAAAGTAAATACTTCACTCAAAGCAATATGCTTTCATCCAAGTAAATGATTAGTTTGCTATATCCGCAAGTAGATATTTTCTCAAGTTAAGAATAAAGAGATATAGTTGAATTGAAATGATCATATGCTTGTATATCTGAGAAAATATTTTCTTGCAGTGAGTATAGATATTATTCATTCAAGAAAACTATTCTCACGTTGAGAATAATGGAATTTTCTTAAAGTGAATATATATGCTTGACAATGAGAAAATATTTTCTTGAAATGAGTATAGATATTATTAGTTCAAGAACATGATCATAATGTATTGAATAGAAATTACTGTTTTGGTTTTTTTTTAAAGGTAGGGAATTGTGTGAAATAAGTAGACAATAACTTAGCTAATGATATTTGTTTTATTGTATGAAATTTCTTTGCTTAATTACATATATACTTACCTATTTATAAATTATCACTACCTACAATATCTAAGGCATGGAAAAAGACACCATATTCTATTAGACATCAAATTGTTTCCATTATATTACACAAGTAAGTTTTCTGTGACATGTATGTTGATTTGGTGACCACTATATGGCTAGGCAAAATTTACGTATCGTGTGCGTCACAAGTCACAACTACGAACTGCGCCGCAAATACGTTGAACATAAGTACTGTAGTCTATTCACGCAAAATTAAAACTATATACTTTCATAATATTATAGATCGCGTAGTTATTGCGTACAGTACCTACAAAATTAGTAAAGATATACTTACATATTGAACTCTTCCCGGACAATACTCGGTAGTCAGCGAACACGACGCCATAGCAAACCCCAACTAACTGAAGGCGAAGCCCGATGCGAAAACTCTTAATTCTCGGCAACGTTCGTGTCACGTTTGAGTGTAAATGCGCAAGCGCGTTGCACGCAATGGATTACTTGATTCAAGATATTGATCAACTTCTTGAATTGAGAATTTAAACTCTTGGTTTGAAAATTATATACTTAACCCAAACTAATAACTCTGAGATTGGGATATTCTTGAATTGTGAGAACAAGGAATTCTTAAATGAAAGAAATTGTTTCAAACCAAGTAAATATTAACTTTCATCTAAAGCAATAACCGCAAGTAAATAATTTTCTCACGTTTTGAGAATATACTTCGCTGTGTGCAGTACATTTGGTTGCATATGTGGTGTACAACTTTGTTTGGCGCGCATAGTAAATTTTCTAGTTCTTATTTCATTTTCAAACGTTACTGATCTGACCACACTGTACATATCATATCATACATGTCTACATCTCACGTTAACTCTGACTTAACGGTTGATTACGTTTATCGGTTCATTGTAGTTCAAGAAATATTTACTCTTCAATGTTTACGATCGCAAGTACCAGTTGGTATCGAAAAGGGCATTCCACCGAACATAACGAGATTTCTCTGTACACGCACTCAGTTCTGTTTAATTCCAACAACAGAAATAGATCCGTCTAGCGTTCCAGAATTATGAACATCCCACATTCCGGGCATTGCATCGCGTATACGCAGCATCCCCTTGACGGTTCCCGATCGATGAATCCTGCACACCCCGGTCGAGCGGCATCCCAAAAACCGTTCCCCTACCTCCGAAGTCCAAATTCTACGCCTGCGACATACGTAGCGCAAAAGGATTTCATTCAGTAATTGTTGGAACGCGCGAGCGAAGTGTGCCTAAATTTTGGCAAACCGGCAAAAATGTTTTATCGTCTGCGAATGACAACACGTTATTATTTTAAATGTGGTATTTATTAAATGTTGGTGACATAAGTGTACGTACACACGGATTACTAAATGTGCACTAACGAGGAGAAAAAGGTAAACACTTAAAATTACAGACATTTAAACTTGGTTGCTTATTATTGGAAAATGTGCGGAATTTCTTATCTTTTACATGTTTGAACAGTATGAATCGCCTGTTAACGCTATTATAATGTGGGGCATTCGAAACATTGCTTTTTTTTCTGGCAGCATGGACAACAATGACGCAAATTTTAAATTTAGACCTTTTAAACTCGGTTATTTTTTTACTATAAATATTTTTTTAATCTAGGAAGTTGCACTGTTTTGTCGCACATTGGCAGCATACCAACACACTACTTATACATATTTTGCATACAAATGTGTTAAGGAAGTTGATGATTTCATTCGATACGATGTAGAAGCGTTTTTGGATGATTCGGAATTTGACGCGATTATATGTAGAAATTGCTGACGGTACTCGTACCTCCAACAGAAAATGCAGGATATGCTGTTTAAATGTTTAGCATGTTTTAGATGTTTATTCAGTGTCTGTTATCGCCTAACCTCAGGAAACTTGCGTTCTTTTGTGATTAGATAACTATACAGATGGAAGGAAACGTAAAATAAATTAAACACTCATTTTTAAACGGATGTGTTCTCGAAAATAACAATTGATGCTTTGTTGTGTTAAGTCTAGTTTACACCACTGTTTCTGGAACATTTTTTTGTTGTGACAGGCCACATGTTATTTTTGTTAGAACTGTCAATTATATACATACTATACTGCATCGGTTGCCAACCTGCCCCGGTGTCCTTCTCCAGTGGTTCTTCTCCCGCTCATGTCCGCCTCATAGGTGTGCTGCGCTTAGGGGTCCGCGGACCCCCGGTTGGCGACCGCTGTAACTATGGTAATAGCACTGTTTCATGAATTACGCACCACTTAAAAATTAATCGCAATGGGGTATTCCGGTGTTTTTGAAATTGTCATTTTTTACAAAGTATGGGTGCTACTGTTTGCTACTTCACAAGTAAAATATCAAACATTGTTTTAAATTAAGAGAAATCGTTGTTTGAAGTTTGAATTAGGATTGGTCTTTGTGACGTCACAAAGACCGCTCAAAGTGAGCGACTTGACAACGTTGCTATATCTAGGGTGCACGTAGTAAATTTTTGTCTTCTGTTGTGTCAACGTTTAGAATCGCTCGTTTGCTGACACCTGCTTTGGTTATTGAGGTTATATCAAACACTTGTTCAAAATGTATAAACTCCAACGCCGACATTGTTCTGTGCCGGGCTGTAACAGCAGTAGAACAGTAACTCCTGATAAGATTTTCATTACATTGCCGACTAGCGAGATGAGAGATGTTTGGCTTCAAGTTTCAATGATCAAATCTCTCAAAAAAGTTACCTTTATTCGTTGTCAAACAACAGGGTCGCCAACCGTCAACTTGGCCGATCAGCTGTTCGAGAGCTGTCCGCTGTTGCCACCGCTACTAGGGATCGGTAATCATCGTGTATTTCCGAGGGTGGTCGGTGAATTCAAACGAAATGCACTTTTAATTGCAATTATCTTATAGAAAAACTAAATCAAAAAGCTCATAGCTTAACTATATGAATCCTCATAAATTATACAATAGGTTAAACCGAATATCTGCTTAAATTTTGACCTGACCGGAATACCCTATTTGTTCGATTCTAAGTTGATTTCTCAGCAGCGATTCTGCGGTATAAACTTTTATTCAAATTAAAGTTTTGTGCATAATATATAGGGTGAAAGAATTAAGATTTTTTGCTGTTACTATAGACAAAACCATATAAAAAATGTCACATAGTTAAGTAATACATAACACTAATAACTAATTATAAACAAACAACATTATTAAAATAAGTATTTGTGTTATCTCTTAATTTAAATTTATATTGTAAAGTAGCCGCTTTTTATAATGTTTAACTCTACAGCCTTTTTCAATGTCGATCTATATTTTGAAATGAGAATCATCCTAAAATAGATAATATTTCTATTATTAATTTAATACCTCACTGTTCCCATTTTGTCCGATTAATCAATATTAAAGTTTGATGTACTGATGTAGTACAATATGTATAGGATCAGGTGCGGTAATTGTTAACGATTAATGGCAGTTTTTACCAGTTTTTTGTGGTATAATCAGTGGAATAGGTATTCGCAGAAAAGCTATTCCTACGCCCGTTCCCATTTCTTCAGCCATCTGTTTCCATAGTAATAACAGCTTATTCCAAGTCTTAAGTTATTCCAAGTAGGGAATCCAATCCCGCAAATGCTGGATCCCGCTGGGATTTTGCGGGAACAACGTTGCAGGATTAGCTGTGCGGGATTCGCGGGATTTGCGGGACTCGATATCAAATATCCGAATTCGGCAATAAAAGCGCAAATGTCTTTCATAGCGCCGCGGAAAGCAATAAATTACTCATCATAAATTAAGGACTCGTGCCAAGTCGGTTCGACTCTAGAATCAATGCCCTGGATTCGGTCCTTTGCATCAAATACGACCGACCGATATAGTCGATATCACGAGTGCTGCAAATTACTCATCGCTTATAAGTGTATGAACCAAGATTTTTGCGTATCGCGCAGCTTGATTGTTGTGCATAGGCAACCGAACATAGATCACTGTAAATACGTTGCCTACCGAGGCGGATATTATAGAAATTAAATTAATATTGCTATTATCTTTACTAATTAAATAACCATCACCATAGATTTTTTATTAAGCGGCTTACCTTTCAACGAAAACATTTTTGCTAACATGCGGTCACGTTCAATATTTACGTTCAGTATTAGAGGTTAGAAACGTTAGAAATGTCATTCTAAGAAAAGACGTACTTTTTCGCTGGGCGCATTTAATTTGTACAGCAGATGTATCATAATCATTCTATTGCGTTCTAACACACGGCAATGTATAGGAATGAAATGTAGCGTATGAGGAAAATAACAGCAGAAATCGATGAGTAATTTGCAGCACTGGTGAAATCGACTATACATTCCTACTGAGTAACCGAACCACAGAATACTATAAGCATAACGGCGACTCTCGGCGGCACCTTTGATCATTGTCTGCCATATTCTGTGACCTTGCGCCATCTTGTGTTTGGAACTATCAGGACCGAAATAGGAACTAAGGCCCGATATATTTCTTGTATATACTTACCCCAAAGGTAACAGGTCATATTAATAACGAATTTAGAAAAAATCCGGTTTATAGTTGGCTATTGGAAATTATTACCCCACTTTACCACCGACATCGGCAAACTGATGAAACATTTATTTCATCAGATGGAGATTACAATACTTAAAATAATATTTTTATGAAGTATATTTATTGATAATACTTTTAAAACAAATGGTTTAGGAAAAGAGAATGAAAACACGTGCTGCTTTATTCTTTTTATTGGTGTTTCCAAATAATCAACTGCCTTCTACTTTTGTTGGTTTTTAAATTTCTGTTTATAAATTTTAACGTAAACAATAACAGCATTCGAAAATATAAATTTAACATAGAGTCATAAGGGAAATCTTGATGGGGATGAATCACAAGCTTTGTGAACATTTAATTTTGTCTCTTACCTATCAATATCTTTTGGGAACGAGAATAAATTAGAAACTCATTTTCTGTTTGCCCGTGTGGCTTTTGCAGCTTTGCAGAATACAGCCTTTTCCAGGCATACTAAACTTCTACGAGGAACACTAACACTAAACTATACCTTAATATATTACTCTACATACACTTAAAACTAACAAAAGGTCAATAAACCACTATGTAAATTCAAGACATTCAAGACATGTTATCTTTTTTCCGAAAATACTTCCAAAATCAATGTAAAATGTAACTTGTAGACTATTCCGACTGTTGTATTTTGTATTATATCTATATGCGATAAAAATCTTCCTGCTACTATACTCTGTTTTTAATTGCATAGAAACTTTTATTAGCATATTTAGTAGGTTGAGCATGAAGAATATTATTATTGTTTGCTATCCCGCAATTTCGCGGATACGCGGGATTGATGGCTATAATCCCGCGGATTGGTGGGATTGATGTTTTGGTGCGGGATTGGATTCCCTAATTCCAAGTATATAGCCCATTTGTAAAAACAGCCCTTATAAGTTTTATTCTTCATATTGCAGGTTATGTTGTTCAATGTTTTATATGTGTGGCCGTGTCCGCCACTTCTTTATTTACAATACTTACTGTCCTTTTTAAGATGAAGAGTAAATATAAACAAAGTACTAGAGTTGTAATGAAGTAATGCGGTAATTTTTAGCGTAATTGTAAACGTATGGATGTTGAACATTTTCCTTTGCTATTATACATTTTGTAGAAAAGCGGCCATAGCGTTCATTCAATTTCACCAAATACAACTGAATTGAATTGAATTTAATAAAAGTATTTATAGAGAGCGCATGTTGACGATGACCTTCCATAAATTTGACTTGGACAAACTGATCAACTGATTTGTTATTTTCTTCTTTAGACAAATTTTCACATAACATCTCCGGGCCTGCTTTAATATTTGGCTGAACCTCTTCGGACAGGGTCATATATCTATTTATTGTCTTCCTCAGCTCAAGTTTTCATTGGCTTCATGTCTTCACCTTGTTGTAGTCCATTTAAAACTTCGTCAGCTGTAAAATTTTACCATACTTTTTGCAATTCTGAAGAAAATATGGGTCAAACATGGAACAGAAATTTAAGAAGTTTGAGATGTGTTAAAGTCAACATATTGGCATGTTTAGCTTCAGGTGCAATATATCAAAGTTACTCTTAGAAAAAATGGTCGTTCAAAATAAGTCGTTTATTACTGCCCCGAAAAACGTTTGACCCTTAGTAGCAGAACTAAACTTTTTAAAAATGTTTCAGTAAAATTAGAAACCCCAAAGGAACAATTATGTTGATGGGATATATTAATAATTTGGTTTGTACCAAACTACATACATAATATGTATGTATGTATCTCCTTGTGTGTTGCCACTGTATCTCGAAATATTTGTTTAGTTGCGTGATATTAAAGTAATGTGTTTACATAATCTAATTATAATTATTACAAAACCGTTATTAAACATTGAACTATGACGCATGGCGCAGAACTCCTCACAGCTCTCCATATTTTAAATGTTTCCATAGTTTGCTCGCATTATGCTAATGCACTATGGAATCCGGACGTCACTTCCGTACAATATACTCAATCTTAAGCGGCGGAAAATAGTTGCTACACATTTGAAACAAACTAAGTTAGCATGCCGACATATCTTATTTCCGCTTTCGCGTTTCGCCCTCGCACGGAAGGCCGATTTTGGCGCGCAAATTTGGCGCTCGCTAATATGTACAGGCGATCAATCCGAAAAACGAAAGTGATTATACGTTGATGATTGCGTTTCGTGTTAATTCCATTTCGGATTCAATATATGTATTATTAGCGATTGCAATTTTGACTGTGGGTTCCAAGGTTAATGGCTGAAACCACTGAAACGGTTTAATTAAATTGCTTCACTCCACAAATTGCGGTGGAGAAACGGGATACTAATTTCCATGCAGCGTATGTTAGTGAATTCTAATCTTGCGCCTTTGTTCTAAAGGCTTCGAATTTATTGTTAGTTCCGACCTTAAAAGAAACCCGCTAAATACGTCAATATCGATCCCATTTGTATGCAGCTGTGCCAATAAACACCATTATAAGAAACGCTTGGCCTAATTAGTGTAAACAAATAATTCGTCTAAGGAAAATATTTGAACGATAAATGACAGTTCACATGATCGTTATAAATAATCGTTTATCTAAACGATTTGTTGTTTAATCACTTGATTTCCTAAGTTTTGTAGTATCGCAAATTTATTACTGAACGATCAAAGTATAATGCAATATTTTACTTATTAGTAATACTAATTTTGATATTTTAGGGTTGTGAGGAAACTCTAGCAGCGCACTCAAACAAGCTAGCAGAGCTTCGCCAATTGGTGGCCAGCATAGCCTCCGATATAGGACTGGACGAACATGCCCTTTTCGGTGGTGAAGTTGAAGCTCTTGGACGGCAACTTCAAGATGTCCGAGAATCCATTACAACGTTGGCCGACGTTGCCGAAACGAGAGCAAAGACACGTCTTGAAGCTACGAATGGCATCAACGACACGAAGATGTATCTGGATAAAGTACGCAGATCCCTGGACCAATTCGAACAGAGCGCTGACGCGGAGGATAAGCTCCAAACATTACGGGAGCACCTATTGGCATTATCAAAAGCCAAGGGTCAGATACAAACGATAAACGAAAAGACTGTGGAAATAACTGAGTGCGTGCAAACTGAAACATCTGTGATTGAGGTGTTAGAACTTTGGCAGCAGGTGTTCAGGGAAACATTCCAGCAGTATCATCGCCTGAGCACTAGACTGATGAAAGATGAGGACAGCATAGCTGCCCTAAGGCTCTGGGAGCAGTACCTAGTCAATGTCCAGCAATTCCTTGCAGGAACAATTCCTGACGATTACCATAGTCTCACAGATCATTTACATTTATGCGAAGTGCACCAGAATCTTCTCACTCAACAAGCCAGCTTGTTATCGCCCGCGGAAAAATCGAAACTACTGGAAGCCAAAGTCATGGAACAGTTCAATTCCCTAACAAACCTCCATAATGAAACTCTCTCACGAATAATGGACAGAAACACAGAAGTCAACAGCAGGTTAGCGGCTTGGACAACGTTCCGTAACGACCAAACAAAAATCCTTACATGGCTGAGTGAAATGGAAACTGAAAGGGAGAAACTGCCATTGCGGTATCTCCACCTGAGCGATCTTCCAAAAGTCATAGATAGGATTCATAGGCTACTCAATCGTCTTCCTGAAGGTAAAACCTGCATAGAAGCGCTGGAAAAACAACAAAAACAACTTCTTAATTTCTGTGATGGCGCTCTGGCAATATCAGTAAGAATGGAACATGCAGCAATAGATCAAAGGGTATCCAATCTCCAAGCTGCATTAGACACGTGGTTAGAACATTTAAATAAAGTACAATCGTCCAAATTCCGTTTTGAAGAAATTATTCGAAAATTAAAGTCTTACTTTGATAATGTTCAAGACACCATTAATGAAACTGACCCCGAACGTATGTCAAATGCACAAATTAGCAACAAATTGGAAAATTTGATACGAATGCAGACTAGGTTAGAATACATAAAGAAAGAACTAGAACACCTGACTGTGATACATGAAGAGCTTAAGGAATGCTTAGCAACCAGAGACATTAAAACTATAAACCAGCAGATCTGGTTGTTGCGAAACCAGCATAGCAACCTTCAACACAATTTACGAAATTTGTGTCATAAGTTGGAAGAAAGATTGGGCTTAAGGAATTTATTCGAAACGCGGCAAGCAAAGTTCATAGAATGGACAGATCTAATGGAGAACACCTTAGATCAGCAAAACAATGCCCAACTGATCAATATTAAAGATCCTGAAGAGCTTCTTCAAAAACTAGAGAGGGAATTCAAAGCGGCAATGTCGTTGAAATTGACCGAATACAACTGGTTGATGACAACAGGTACAGCTTTGATAAACTCGTGCGGCGAAGAGTACAGTGATGTTGTTGCAAAACAAAACCTACAAGCGCGTGTCAACCAAGTGGAATCTCGGTGGGAATGGCTGGAAAACTGTGGTCGGACTAAAGTGAACAAGCTTCATGACATGTTGAACACAATGTACCAATTAGAAATCAAAATTACCGAAATTAGAGCTTGGCTAAGTAAAATTGAAACCCGGCTCTCCACACCAGTAACATTCAAAGACACCACCAAAGAAACCATTGATAAACTCCTTCACGAGGAACTCAACCTACGCAAGTCCATCGAGAAAGAATCCAGCAACATTGGAGAGGTCTTAAATCTCTGCACTATGCTCCTCAGTGACACCGATGTTTGGAAGGCCAAGTACACCACGGAATACATCTCTTCATCAATCGAAAATATTGAGAGGAGATGGAAAAATGTTTGTGGGACTTCAGCAGAACGCAATCGCACAATCAAATTCTCCTGGCAACTACTACGAAAGATGCTAGAATATGCAGATCAAGAAGAATGGTTAGACGAACAAGACCATAGGCTGAAACAACTAGATAGGCTTGTCAGCAAAGACCAGATTGGCGACACGATAGCTAAAATCGAAAACCTTCAATCCGACGTTGAGTCCAGAGGACATAAATTCGAAATTCTTGAGCAATCATACGCGAAATTATTACAAACCAGTGGTCTTGACTCTAAAAACATTCTCGAGCTAACCAGTCATATTAAACTAGTCATAATCAAATGGCAAACTCTGAAATCCAACCTCTTGGAGACATTGGAAAATTTGCGCAGAGAACGATCCATGTACGGAAATTTCATCAAAGCTCATGCCGCAGCCTTGATTGGCTTGTCAAAACTTGATGCCCACTTAACAGAATTACAAGTCATCAAACTTGAAAATAAGACAGTTGAAAATAGTTTAGATATAATCAAGGATATCGAAGAATCCTTTGGCGAATTAATACCAACCTTACAAGAAGCCGACAAATTAGGATTATTAGTCATGCAATCTAGTCAAGAGGGTGATATTAACAAGCTCCAGGAGATGATCGACGAATATCAAATGCTCTGGAAGAACACCCAGGAGAAAATAAGCATATTAAAGGTGGAATTTAAGCAACGGCAAAGCATTCCCGGTCGGGAAGTGCATGAATCCGTGCAAGTTCAAACTCTAACATTTGAGACTGATTCAGCTGTTCAAGTAAACACTCTCCCACAGCTAGAACGGATGACATCCATCAGCGCCAAAGACGCATATCTTCTTGAGTTGCAGGCTGCGCTAAGCGAAGGCCAATCAAATCTGAATAATCTTAAAGATCTTATTATGGGAGACATTCCAAAGGAGTACTCACCAGAGTTGGTGGCATTGGGACGGAAGATCACCAAACTAACAACTGCTTGTCAGTCTTCGATAGACTTACTAGAGCATTATCATCACCTCCTTATCGAAGAATGCGAAGTATCCGATGACGAAGCTAGAACTGAAGATATCGATCTACTCATCAGCGAATTTAATCTCCTCATCGACCATGCCAATAGGCGGGAAGAAGAAATTAGAGAACTAAGGTATGTTATATTGGTTACCTTTCATATTAATTTTTTCTTGCATTGCATGATTCTAGATAATCTTTGGGGTATGGGTGAATAAGTTTTCACTATTATCTTGTCTAACTTTTGAACGTCAAAAAATGCTTGAAACTCTAATCGCATAATCTCTAAACAGTTGAGCTGTTTCAGTAATGACCCTGCTTAAAATAAATAAAAGAAACAAAAGTAAAATATGTGTAACAAGCATCTTAACATATTATTAACACACTCAGCCGCTGTCATTCTATTAGTGTTTCAAGCACCATGTAATTACAGCCAATGATATGCATAGGTGTATTTCGAGGGTTTACAAATAAGGCAACTTTTTCATAAGGAAGAGCAGTTCCGGAAGTGCAGTTTTGAAGCTGCAGAATAACCCTCTGTATTCCTTTAAAATACACCATTCTCCCGGTCTTCTCAAAAGTCATGGAGGCCCTCATCCTTTCAATTGTGAAAATGTTTTTATTGGAAATGTGTTTTGCTTTTATAACTCTCTTATGTGATACCTAAATTATTTTGTAACTTAAGTTGAGGTATTTAATTTTCTTAAGGACGGCGTTGACCAGGCGGTTTTGAGCACGTAAAAGAGTTGGGTCATTACGTGGCGGTATCTCTGAGGCAAAAGTACGAAACTTTTAGCCTGCTACTAGCAAACTACAGATGGCGCGTTGAAAGTACAACCGCTATTTAGCTTCATTTTCCGTTCGGTGTATTTTTTGGTGTATTTGTATAAGTATTTTTAAGCCTTTTTTCCGTTTTACCTAAAACTACTTATTAACCATTTTGCTTGCTAAAAATAAACAGCCCCATGTATGTATTGAATGCAACTTCATCCTCGGTTTCAACATTGTTTATACTTATTATATTGCGTGTGATTTCTCAAGTTCATCTCGGGGTTTCCCACTATGTGGCGCACGTGCATTGGTATCGCAGATCTAGTGGTAGGGGGTGTGTTGAAAGCATCTCTACTTACTTATAACACGGAAGAGTGAGATGGAGTCATAATTGCGCTAATCCGACGAAGTTTGTCGTGACTCGTGACTTCTGTACGCTCGAACTTTGTTCCTGGCTTTGTTATTGTCGTTAAATTTGCGAACATGCCCCAAAATAAAATATTATTTATAGATATTTTCTAAATATCTACAAATAATATGTAGTAATACTAATTTTTTTGATTTTTAGATGCAGGGTCAGTTAGCTATTCTAAAAGCGACAAAAGTTTATTTTATTCTTTATTCTGGAGCTAGAAATACATTATTTTGGGAAGAAGTTATCTTCGATAAAGAGTGTTGAGTAAGACGCATGCTGCCAAAATTATTAAAATTTTACAAAAATTGTTTGGCACCTGAAATAATTTTAAAAAGATTTTAAAAAAATTTACGAGATCCGAGATCCTGATTATATAATGCAGGCACAAACAAAAAAGTAAACGTAAAATCATAATATTACTATGATCTGTTGCATTTGCCTTGCGAAGCATAATCTATAGCTATATCCCAGTTCAAAACGCAACATAGGGAAATTATCAACATGCAACATTTAAATATCCGACTCTACATATGTGACCCCGGATACAAGGCGGTTATCGGGTCCAAAATATGTTTTTGTTTGGTTTGTTTAGTTTTGGTTGCAAAACTATGTCGCTTTGTTTTGTTTTGCAACCAAAACTATGTCGCTTTGTTTTATTTTGCAACCCAAACTATGTAGCTTTGTTTTATTTTGCAACCAAAACTATGTCGCTTTGTTTTGTTTTGCAACCAAAACTAAACACAAAAAAACGCAAAAACAAAAAATAAATTGACCAAAATTGGCTTGATAACCGCCTTTTTGTATCCGGGGTCACTGTGATTATTGGTTTTATAAAATATAACTTGGATAAAAGTGAATATTTTATAAGATATACATTTTTATTTTTTGGATGTCTGTTATGTCGAAGAAAGCAATGTTTAAAAAAAATTATTAGATACATTATTTTTTTAATATGTTTTGAAGTTATGTACATTATATATCCCGAAGACGTTTTATCGTACCAATGTTTTATTTTATAAAACAGATAATAGAGATAGAATCCGAAATTAAAATTTTTGCATGTAATTTTCTTTAGTTGAGTCTTGAAACGCGCCGTAGAATATGGTTCCCAAGGCAACAGATCACAATAATATTATGACTTTACGTGTTTTTGTTTTTCAATAAAGACATATTTATGTTTTATTTTGTAATTCGTATTTTATTTAGATTTAAAAAGAAAATAAAGTTATTTTATTTAGGAATAAGGTGTTTGATTTATCATTTACTCATAAGTTAACAAATATTCAATCTACTGCTTTTTAATCAGTGATCAATAAATGGTTGCGTTTTCTTAAATCTTTTTAGAGTATGAATATTATGTCGCAATAATTCAACCAGTATTGTTATACAGCAAATAAACTTCAATTTCAAGTAAAAGTAATAATTTAAGTTTTGTCTGTTGAATAAATCATAACCACAATTTAAAAGATCAACAAAATACTCTATTGGTGGATGTGTTTATGGTTTCCGCTGGTGCCCGGCGCAGGGAGAACTCGTAAGTCGTTTGCCTAATACACCGCTTGTGCCCGGGCGCCCGTGCAATAATATAGGTACATCACCAAACAGATGAAAATATCACAACCGACCACCTCATTCTTCGACTTATTGCCAACATAGTAGTTCCAGAGAACTGGCTGACTGTAATAGCATAGGCAAATAAAACGGCGCGCCCTCTACTAAACAACATCCACACTTCTTCACTTCAGCGGGGTGATGACTGGGAGTAAGGGGAGACAAGGCAGGTCACGTCGCTTCCTGTAATATATGCTCAATAATATTGAGTTTACATGTACACGATTAAATGACCAACGAGAGCAAACTAAAGGTTTATTTGTTATGAATAAGGGCTTATTTTGTTGTGGAGATGTGTCCCTAGGACATAACGGAGTTTCATTAACATTGCTGGTAAGTTGGTGTGATAATTTGATCCCTAAAGATAACGAAAAATATGGAGAAAATATGGGTCTCTTTATCAATTAATTACTTGATTAAGAGACGGCAGATTGCTCTCAAAATACCTGATGTCCGAATCACAAGTATGTAGATTGTAGGAGTAAAATTATTTTTAACATCAAGCTATTTGTACGGCTGATTAGGTCAATTCAAGTATAGCGTGTTTTGCCCTATACTTATACTATAGCTCATCGCCGGCCTTAACAACTTTTCATTGTCATTCTTATCATGTTGCTACGCTTCAAAATTTATTTTTATTCTCTTTTCCATGCTGCTTACGCTTTATTCTTCAGGCCGTTAACTGAAGCGTATGTGTTTTATTGCAATCAGTAAGTGTTCTAACATCGTACATCTTAACCCTGTACCTTTATGATCGAAAAGTAATATTTAACAATTTTGCAGCGAGGCTGGTAGACTCTTGTGTCCGGTCTGCACGCAGCGTAACTGGAGTCAACTTGAGAATGACTTGTGGAGATTAGAAAAATGGATACAGGCGGCAGAAGCCCAACAGAGCATGCACCGATCTGTATCGTCAAACATCGAAGTTTTAGAAGACTTAATTCAAGACCACAAGCAGTTCTTACTTGAATTGGAAAGCCACAAGAGCATTCTGCGATCGCTCAACATTGTTGCCACTCATCTCACTGAGCACACCGAGGAGACAGAACAGGCAAATCAGTTTACCACCCGTCTAGAGCTCAGCAACAGGAGGTGGAATTCGATATGCCAAATTGCGTCAACTTGGGGTGTATCACTACAAAAAGCTTTACTAGAGGTATGTTTTTTTCTCTTTCAGTCTTTTCCTTTATTCCATTATTATTGGATTATAACTCAACATGTATGGTAATTTCCTGATAATTTAATATCTATGGGTTGTCGTTTTGTCTATGACTATAATTTTGAAGGTTACGAGGTACAGTAAACTCCTTAGTTTACAGTCACTTGCCCTAGATGGCAGTACTATTGATAGGTTAAAAATATAAAGGTAAAAGAGCATCAGGTGATCATTAGGTGATCATACTTTCAATAAAAAATGTATTCTTTTTATTAATATGTAGTTAAATAGAATTTGTCATAAAATAATATTTTTTCTGACAAGTATAACCTAAAATGTTCTGTTTCCAGAATCATCATTTCCACACATTAGTCACTGATCTGGTCCTGTGGCTAGGTAAGACAGAAAAACGGATAAAGGCAACAGAACCCGTTGATCTTAGTGCCGAAGCTGCATTACTAGAAACAAAATACAGACAGTTTAGGGAATTGAGATCAGAACTGGAACACTCAGAGCCGAGGGTTATAGCGCTGTACGAAACGGCGAGAGCCCTATTTAAGAACAACGAAGTTCCTGAGAAATTTAAGTATACGTACAATTCTGTAACCGACTTGAAGATGAAACTGCAATCGTTGATTCGGCTGACATCAATTTACATTTTGAAATTAGGCGCTGTGCTTGGGAAGAGCATACACGAAATGAGAAGCCCACTGACATCGCCGACCTCTTTGCAAGGCTACGACGTAAGTTTAACCAACCGGTGTACAATACTATAAAGTTGTAGGTTAGGTATAAATATATAGGATATTTTTGTAGATCTTTACCACAGTGAGAGAATGTAAATTTTGTAGATTTTTTTTTGTTACGTAATACGCATCTTATTCTTCGGTTATTTTATTGTCTCTTTGTTACAAGTTGTTAACGCCTGTACTATTTAGTTGTAGTCTGTTATACCGTTAAAAGATATTCTTTCTTATTAAGTAGAAGTTTTAGTGTTGTCTAGACAGGAGTATTTGTATTTTTATTAGTTTCTTTCTTTATTATTACACTTTATATGCTGTAAGTTGTGAGCACAATTTCACCTTTGTTTGCGTTTGGACAGCTTCAGGACCGAACCAGCGCATCGGATGGGTCCACGGCGGCACAAGGCGATAATGACACGTAAATATTTTTTTTTATTTTATTATTTTCTAACCCATTGTCATGTTTTTCTAATACATATTATATGCACTTGTAGTCAACATAATATCCACACAAATCAAAATTAACAAATCTATCATCAAAAACAATACCCATTTAAAACAAACAGCAAAAGTTGTAAAAACGTGGTTTGCTGACAATAGATTTTGAGTTAATATCCGTAGTATTGGTCACCATGAAGGCCTCACAACTTCAGAAGTATCAAAAAGTAATGATATTTCATCTGTGTCATGGGTAACCAGACAGGCATGGGTGTTATTACTTCTTCTTATAATAAACTAATCAAATGTATTTATTATAAGGAAGAACTGTCATTTATAATATATGTGCTTATTATTTTTATCGCAAGTGTATATTGCTAATAGATATCACTTTTATTCATTAGTTGTACCTTGCCATTATGCTTTTTGGTAAAATAGTATTGTTCCAAACATAAATAATAGATTGAGAGCCTGCAAAAAAATTATACCCTCATAAAACCACTACAAAAATTCTTTGTAAAATAATTTAGAGAGAAAGAAATAGCTGGTGTGTCTAAGCTAATCCAGCGGAAAGATGCTTAATGAAATATCTCTTCTAAAATTGAGAAAAACATCATTTAGAGTTATTTTTTAACTAGATTGCTCTTTTTAGAAATACTGATCTGCGAGGGATTTCCAGCCAGATAGAGTTTGGCAGACCAGAGTATGATCAGTTTTGTAAACATAAACTAATTATTGTTCACTTATTCAAAGAGTAATGTTTCTGATTTTTTAGATAATATTGAAATATAAAAATAAGGAAAATTGTTAAAATAGTTATAATAAAAGCATAGGATATGCGCAGAGCCGAAATAAAGATGACTATTAATTCTTGTGTGGACAAGAGTCATAATTTGACAGTATTTTACGCAATTGTTCACGTTTTTAAGTACAAAAAGTTATGTTATTTATGTTTTATAATATGTAGAATACCAAAACGTTGTGTTCACAAAACACGATAGCAACTACACTGTACTTCTAATATAGATAAATTGATAGAAAGAAATCATTATTTATGAATTATTTTGTTTAAATACGTTTAATATGCGTCTGCACATTTCTAGAGTATCATCAAACATATTGTCAGATAATGTTTTGAAACTAAATCAGGTTCTTTTTAAAATACAAAATGTATAGAGTTTTATGCAGGGTAAGTCACAGCGGTCAATATTTTGGTTATCTGAAATGAAAGAAAAATGTTTTATACAAATGTCATTTAGCCCATCATCATTATGTACAACGCAACATTATTTTTATTTATACGGAAATGCATTTAGTCGGATTGGAAAAATAGTCTTTTTTTAATAGAATGCATTGCATATTGTACCGATGTTAATAGTTACGGAGATGTTAAATTGTTTATATAACGTTTTTTATGGTTAAAATTACATATGTGTAGATATTTTCTCACAACTTCACATAAAGATAATAACCAAAACCAATAGGTAGCTGCCAAAAATATTAGATAAGCAAATATGATGTTTTCAAAGGGGTTGAATGGCCTGAACAGACAGATCTTTATATCACTCCAACAAAAATTCAACCCCAGATTCATAGTCTTAGGCACACAAGTCATTTTTCTCTTCATATTATTTGAGATCACATATATTTTTTTGTGATGTTTTATGAGGATTTAATTTAGTCGTGGACTCTGCTATCAGCATCGATTTATTGGAGAATTTCCAAACTTGACACAACTTTTGACTTATAAAATATGAAGTTTTATATTTGACACAAATTGCTGAATATCACTTATCAAATTTGTCACTATTATAATCCACTTGGTCTACAAGATATGTCATTTTGGAAGTGGTAAGTTCTTAATCCAATCATATTTTATTTGGAGCACTGCTGTAAACATCTTAGCTGCTTTCAACTTGACGACTGGATCACTCTGGAGTGGTCAAATCGAAAGCAGCTATTATTAGTTGCTTTAATATTTGTCATAATTTACCATTATAGCGATAACATCACTTCATCCTTTCATGAGAATCTTTGGTAAGCTACCCGACTATTTGTCTGCCTACTATAGTTTGTTTTTCTTTTTGCAGTGGTGGTGCTGATGAGGCTGGCGCCGTACCTGGACGTAAGCGCTATAGAGTGATAAAGGCCTCTCTAATTATACAAGCTTTATTGCTGTTAATGCTTGGCATCGCTTCAATGTACCCATATGGTGAAGATGAAAATTCCTGTTCGCTGGTGAATAATTTTGCCAACAGTTTAACGCCGATGCTGCGGTACCCGGACGGACCTCCACCAGTTTAAAATAAGCGATCGATCTACCCGTCTAAATTGCCCATTCCATTTGTTTACTTTTATTTTATACTTGTTTCTAATTTGTACTCAATACAACGGACTACCACTAGATTATTAAGTACTTTCTTCATTGATATCGACTGTTCACGTGATTCGCGGCGAAAAAACTACTCACAGTTTTTAGGTTAGGTTTTGTATTTATACGAATTGTTTATTTTTAACCGCTAGACTTCTTATCTGTATATTGAGAACGACACGCACATGATGCAATGTCATGTATATAAATTTATATTATACATATTCACTTAACAAGGTTTGTGATGTTTGAAGGAGATATTGCGCAACACAGTCAAGGAGTGGAACACTTGCTGAGGTTGTGACGATTTTTTCAAAATACTATTGTGATGCTTCCGTGATTTTTAACTCGGTACTACGGACGGTGATCTCTCCACACCGTTTGTAAGCTATCGGAGTTAGGAATCGTGGCAGCTACGAAAGGTTGCCTTAATATATAATATATTTTTTTTTATCGTATATTCTTTTATAGCGACTTAAACCTAATTATGAGGTACACGTATTTCATCCGCAACTATTTAGTTGCCGTTGTTTTGGTTCGTATTTGTAGTATTCATTTACCTGATGAAGTATGTGTATTTTGCAATCATTTTGATTTAATCCTATGGTCATGGTGCTATATTTTTGTTAAATAGTATTTATAAAAATAACTGTATTCCACTATGAACTTATTATTGCTTATAAAAAAAACACATAGTTGGATTGTTTTGTTTTTCTTTTCCGCTAAATATATGAATCTATATTTACCATGTATATAAGTGCATGGCATGGTATCTTTATATTGCATATTACTTTAATAAAATTGTTTTGTCAAGGAATTGTTTTATTTCCCGATGGTGAAAAACAAAAATATGTTACGTTAAAATAGTAAAATCATGATGTGTGTCCTCTGATCAGCTTAGTTTACAATGCATATTTATCAAATTGCCCGATTTAACATTGCACTATTAATAATGCGTATTTGGAAATCAGAAAACCTGTCCTTTGGATATCTAAATTCACAACCTGAGTTTCTTACCAAAACAAGACAGTCTCCCAGCCTTGAAGATTCAACAGCTTACTAGTATTTTTGTGCCATATATGTACCTAATATAATAACCTTAATTAACATAGAGGATGTATTCCACGAAATTAGGATTGTTGGAAAAATCCAACCAACAAATACTTATTATAACTTTGAATTACATTTACACCAGAACTTTCAGGTGTTTCCATTCAAATTAAAAGGTAGACTTCTCTTGGAATCTGCTAATAATACAAAAAATATTATATCGGCTCATTTCCAAATAAAATTTACATTAATAGCGTTTTCGATTTACTGCACTCGCACCGTGCTGGTGCGGGTTTGTATGTTCGGCTTATGCTTGACTTTATACACTTTTGTGTATAAAGTGCACCAAGACCGTGCATAAAACTAAATCTGAAGGATTATGCACCAATAAATCAAGAGAGGATTCCAAAAATTAAAAGTATCCAAAAATCACTCACCAGAAATCTGTATTGATCTCACTTTTACATAAATGTCAAAACTGATCAAATTACAAATTGAACTGTGAATATAAACCGTTGATTATGTATACATATTCATTATAATACATATCCAAAGCATAAACAAAATAAATAAACAATAAAAACTAACAGCCGTTTTAACAATACATTGTGCAATACATAAATAAATAAAAGTGCTCTTACATATGGATGATTGCAGGTAGATTAAATTCCGCTCTCTGATTATAACCAAAATTATTAGCTAAGAAAATAGGGCGATGACCTAACGTGTTTAAAAAAAATAGATGAAATAGCAGCCCGTGCAGGAAATCGTACTATAATTAATTAGATTATGTCACAGACTACTAGGTTATGTTTACATTTCAATTCATGACTTCTTCTTCTTTAAAAACAGGGACTTTTGTGGTGCTTCTGGTGCTTTTAATTCTATAAGGTTACCAAGTTACGCCGCTAACTTCTCTTGGTAAGAGTTTTAGAAACCTGGTTTTAAAGGTCGGATCTCCGCTATTTAACCTTTGTTATTTGTTTATATCGTGCCGATCCTGCCAAGCATTAAAATGTATAAACGTCCACAGAGAGGTGAAACAGATGAAGATTTGCTGCGGCTCCAGGAAGAATTCTTAAAACAAAAGGCTGAAAATCAAATTGAACTTGCAGCAAAAGTTGTATCAAGTAATACAAAGAACACAATTGTTTGTGTTAACTTCCACTTATTGGTCATTTTATAGCTCAAACACATAAAAATGACGAAACAAGTATGGAACAAGATGTTGCTGAACAGTTGTCAAATACCTTCGAGCAGATTCCACAAAATTCCAACATAGGTATGATTGTCGAAAAGAAGCCGGTTAATATTGAGCCAGTTATGCATACATTCTCACAGAAAACTGGATTCCCAACTGCTAAACGGAGAGACCTTCGTATAAAGGTATTTCCATGACTTTTAGTTTATATTGATTGTGTACGATTGCCAGCCGTGATCAGTGCAAAACAGTTCAATTGGATTGCAAATCGTATTCAACTGGAATTGGAATCTGCTACCGCTCGAACAACATGCTCTCAACCACTCAAATTTTCATTCACAACACGACTAGAGGCGCTTGGATGTTAGAGCTAAGGCAGTACTATCACCATCCTACTAGTGCTCTGTCTTATTAAAAAAATATTTGTATGTCAGTGACTGCACTACACTTGTTAACTAGGGTTGCCAGGTTCAAAAATCGAATTTGCATGACGGGCTTAAAGAAAGCAGGATGATACAAATGCAAAAAATCTAGGAAATTTTTTTATAAAATAATATGGATACATAGCAAAAATAGGTCAAAAAATTGCCGAACTTATTTAGAAACAAGCTGGTTACTTGTGCCCTCTTTATTTTTATGTTTTACACATTACCTCAAAAGTCACTGTTAATCCGATCCCTTTAGGCGGCCAAATAGAGAAGAATTCAGCCTTTTTCTGATTATCTCAAAAACTTTTAGTTTCTATAAATATGGTTATTATCAAAATTATAGATTTTACCAATGGCGTAACTAGGAGTGAGTGGGCCCAACAAAAATACAATGTTTATGGTCAATTTCAATCTGATCGTCAACAGACAGAAACACTTATGTGGATATTCAAATCAAGAGTATTACAATTATAAGCATACTTTTCCATTTCTAAAACTTGCTTCATTTGCCTGGAAAAGGAAAAGAATGTAATAATACTTGGCAAACATTTAAGAAGTACAAATTCTTAAAAAACATTGGTCTAAAAAAGAACCGCTTATATGGAGGGGACTTCTTTTTTAGTTTTTAAGGTGTCTTCTCAACAAAAAACTAACATTTTGAACTCATTTTTAAAACAAAACTTAAAGCCATGTACATGAAACAGTTTGATTTTGTAGCACTTTTTACTTCATCAGCTGTAGTATGATAAAAAATTGTAATCGTGAAAAATTTGAAATTTTAGCGCAAATATGTCCTAGTAGGTGCCCTGAACATTTTTGACCAAGGTACAAAAAAATGTTTGTTATGTGTGTGTGTGTGTGTACCCGTTTTTTTGTGGCGAAGATTCTGGAGCAACTACTAAAGGTATTGGGACGAAACTTCATATGTAGAAGTTTCATGACCAAACGTTTTTGTTCAAAAGGGTCCAAAGGAACTAGATGTTTACTCTTAGCATTTTTCAACGATTATGCAAATGAGCCGCCATTTCTGTAATTTCGTCAAAATAGTTAAATAAATCTGACATTTTTTGGTAAAATTACTGGTTTAGCTGCATGAGCAAATTCTATTTGATCGAGATCGGTCGTGTTTGCATTAATATAAAACTAGTTAGCGAGGGTTTGACAGATATTTTCATTCTGATGACATTAAGTAGTGTCCAATGCTTGATGTTTTGACAATACCTACTGTCAATAGAATCAGAATAATATCTGAATATCTGTCAAATCCTGGCTTTTTTTTCCTGGTTTTATTTTAATGCAGGCACAACCAATCTCGACCAAATAGAATCTCATGCAGCTAAACTCTTAATTTTCTATATAGTATGATAAAGTCATCAGATTTTTTTGTTTTTCTTTGAGTAGGTATCTGTTTATTATCAAATATCATTGACAACCTTTTGAGAAACTTATTCAATTGTTGAGTGTTGGGTCGTGAGGCTTCAACGACATGTTTTCATCTACAGACAAATTCGTTTAACAAACTGTTTAAACTAAACAGATATTTCAATTATTGAAATACTATAGACAGACAAGCTCGCAGTTTAAACTAAACAGATATTTGAATAATTGAAATACCATATAACTATAGCACAGAAAGATTTTATTTACTGCTAATGATTGTGAAAAACAGATAGATATTTCAAGTGGCATCCATCCACGTCTTTATTTCGATGATATGAACTTTTTCATAATAAACTAAATTAGGAAGTGCTGTCTAATTTAGTTTTGCAGATACAGACAATTTTTCACGTAAGAACCATTTTCTTTGAATTTTCTCATAATGTTACAAATTATGGCCACTTTTGATGATTTTGTTTACTTTATTTACTTTTCCATTCAAATCTGTTTTTAATATTTTTTTATGCTAGTTATAAATTGCCTTGCAGTTTAATTCAAAAGGATGCAAATTAAATATAAAATGAATACATATATGAAAACGCAAGCACTGTTTTTTATATTATATTACATTTTTGTAATTGGATTGTATTTATTTTCTAATATTTCATAACAACGGAAATTTCAATCAATTAGAAAACACGAATAAGTTTAAAAAAATGGTGTATAAGAATGACAATTGAAATAAAGAAAAAGTACAATAAAGATCTAATAAAAAATGTCCAGCCTGTTGGTATATTCCATAACCAATTCCACATTTGCATATGTTCATATACATAATGTGTATATCAGACTTTCATTTTTCTTTACTTATAACTTTTTGTTTAATTGGACATACCATACTTTTCTTCCTGGTTTTGATAAACCTTTTAATTATGTTGGTACATACCACAAGTACTTGATTGGCTTACATAGGCAAATTTTTGAGAAAATTGAATAAGTATTGTCAAATATTAATTACTCTGAGGAAGACAGGTGCAAATAGGTTAAGTTGAATCGATTAAATAGCAAGAAGTAGAAATAAGAAGAAGCACTAATAATAATAATAATATTTGGTTATCAAAAACAGTAAACAAAACGTTTATTTTTGCAATTGATTCCGAACCAGATAGACCTGAACTTATCGTGGCCTGCAAGCAAACACGAGTATTAATTGAATTTCAAACGAATAATTCAAAGGGTGCCATAAGACTGCATTTGGTTTGTTTTTCCTCTTATTGTTGTAACCTTTCTTATTAGCACCTACAACCTGTGCTATAAACTATCTCTATTGATTTGTTTTACATAGCCAACGGTTACGATGACCCGTGGCAGCATATTTTTACAACAAATGAAGAAAATGAAGGTAGATCACACTCCTGATGAAACTAAACCAGTTAAACCTGAAGATATCCTTCCAACTAAGAGTTTCATACTAACCGGGATGGATAAACAAGACATTCATAAGGAGAATGTGAATCGACTTAGTGAGATGACGCAAGATGAAATCTTGGAAGAACGCGATAGACTTTTAACGACGATGGATCCAGCCATCATAGCTTTCTTGAAGTCAAGAAGGGAGAGAAAGCAGAGGGACGCAGCTGCGGCCGTTGCCGTAAATGACATAGAGAAACAAAAGAAGGCAGCGGAGAATTTGAGAGTCGAGGATATTGACACGGTCTCCGAAGTATTAACGCAGCCAAAAGCTGAAAGGTGGATTCACTTTGATGAAATGGAAACTGCTAAATTGGCATGGATGAGAAATGTAGATATTAAGGAGGAAAAGACGAAAGAAGGATATGAAGCAAGGTAATATTATCTATTCTTATGAATAAAACATCTCATTCTAATGACAGTAGGTGGTGTCAAACGCTGATGTTTTGACAATACCTACTGTCAATAGAATCAAAATATCTGTTAAATCCTGGCTAACTAGTTTTATTTTAATGCAGACATGACCAATCTTGATCAAATAGAATCTCATGCAGATTAAGGCTCCCATCTCCGACCCCCAAAAACGCGAAAATATCCCACGGCATAATTATTGCGCCAATCGTGAAATGCTCGTTACCATTCGATTCCGAAGTGTCTTATGAAACTGCCAGCGAAAAGGAATTTCAATATTTATGAAAATTATTTATGCAGATTTTGGTGTGGCCTACACATAGAAATGCTTTCCGATAAGAGCACAAGTTATTTTCTTCTGAACTTCTCTAGACTTCCGCTCTGGAGTATTGTAGTGCGTGTTTGTAGTGAGTTTGGAAACTATGTTTACAACAGCGACGATTGTAAAAGTACTATATCATCGACTACAAAACTCAAACACAGTCTAGTTTGAATAATTGTACAAATAGAAAACAATACATTTGCTTGTTTAGGTTATACCATACGTCAAATGTAATAAATAGAAAATAAAAACTGACATGTTCATAGTAGCGCTATCTACATCTGGTGATTTTTTTATTTTGAAGCTTTGGAGAGAATTTTGCTACAGTTCGCTATTTGAATTGAGAAAAAAGGTCATGTGCCTGATAGCTGATTATTGTTAGATTTTGAGCATTTTTTCGTAATTTGTTAATTACTTTTAAATTCTTTAGACAATTACCATTTGTTTAAACAATAGTATACAGTGTTATGTATTTTTTACTTTTGTTGGCTGAAGTTATTATTATTGGTTATTGTCATGTTTATTTGTCAATTATTAACTAATTTGCAACTATTTAAACAATTACCATTTGATTAAAAATTATACATTAACAATGGGACATACATATTTGTCTATTTTTTGCAGAACTTCATATTGTTAAATTATATTGGCCTGTTTTTCGTAATTTGTTAATCAATTTGAAATTGTTTAAACAAATACCATTTGTTTAAATATGTAACAATGTAAATTTAATGAGGCCATATTTAGGGTGCTACAGGGGCGGGTGGGGGTAGTAAAACAATCCATGGTTGTGGATTTGTTCCTTAAAACTGTTGTTGTGAACAATCTCTGATAATTCTATTTCATCTAAATCTGAGACATCAAATTAATGGAGTATTAAAGCATTTTCCCTATTTGTTTTCAAAAGTCTGTTTTTGTATAACTTTATTGAATATTGAACCTTTCCTATACTTCAACTATATCTTTCAAAATGCTGAAGAAATGTTTCCCAAAATCTATGAATACATTACAGAGGAAAATAAGTATTCATTTGCTTTTGTTATAAACAGGTTTGACTTTAACGGATGGTTACTCAAGTACGAAGAACAGGAGATAACTGAGAAAAACCGAATGCTTTATCATCACGGAGAAGAACCAAACAGACCTGGATATACTCTCCAGGAATTATTCCAACTGGCCCGGTAAATCTCAATGCATTCATAAAAACTTATTTTGACCATTGTATTTCACAGTTCCAACATAATCCAACAAAAAGGGACTGCCTTAAATTCTATCGCAAACTTGGCACGACTCGACACCTACGGCGTTTACGATGATGTCATCGATATACCAATCGAGCAAATGTTTTTTGTGATACGATTTTGTCTAGATGACAATACGCCATTTGTTTTAAATGCTGCCGTAAAAGCGCTTAGAAGTCTATTTTGTTACCCAGTTGACGAAGCCTGCACGGACAGGCTACTTGGGTTTGGATTCATGGTGCAGCCAACACTCTGCTCCGAAGAAAAAGATGAGGAGGATGATGAGACTATCAATGATCAGCAGCTAGCGGAAACTAATTTAGTTAAATGTTTAGCAAGAACTGAAATTCTTACCCGAATTAGGTATGTTTCAACTTTCAAAACTATGAAAATAGATGCATGGTGATTTAGTAGTATGTAGTTTACTTGAAAAGGTAGATCATCATAGCCTACTCTAATTGAGGCTCGGTAAATGCATTCTCACAAAAGACAGACCTGGTTTTAATATCGTCGTGACTTATTTTTCAGATATATAATAAACACAGTCAGACCACCTTTAGAAACAATTCTATACGTCCTGGAGATTTTAATTAGATTATCGAGGGATTCATTACGGATTGCCACACTCGTCTTCAAGAATGAGAACTTAATTGAAAGTGTAGTAAAGCATTTTGTACCAAAAGTATTTAAAGAAAGTATGTACACCAAATCAATGCTGATTTAAAATATTAGAGCAGAAATTGTTGGTATAGCCTACAATCCGTTATTTTGTAGATACATCAAATTTAAATTATGCTGTACCATTGACACATGCTGTCAAATTATGTAGAATATTAGCAACAAGGGGTAAATATTTTGCTGAACGTCTCGTGAAGAAGTAAGTACTAGCAATGTATTTATTTCACTATTTTAACATGAACTTTTAGGTACAATATTATGGATTCAATAATTACATATTTATCAAATGAACATTTTTCTTCCAATACGACTGGAGTACAACTACAAACAGAATGCTTATATTTCTGGGCTGTATTAATATCATATGGTTTAACTCTAGACCACTTCAAGTATGTATTACATTTTCGGTTTATTACAACATATATATTATTTTAAATTTTAGCGAAATGACACCTGTAATTATACAAATGTTACACTTCCATTATAACACAACAAATTTAAATACAGCTACATATACAATTCACGGACATTTTGCTGCTTGTATGAATTTGTTAAAAGCTGTTTCTCAGCAAAGATTTGCTTTAATTTTACCATATTTGGATATAATATGTAATGCTGCGCTAAAAAAATGGTTAACGCAATTTAATTTGTTAAACAATTTTGTGGTAGGTTTGTACAACAAAATAAGGTACTTCATTTTTAATTGCAAATGTTTTAGTGTGAACATTTATTGGTAATATCTTCCTTACTCAATTTCCTTGCAAATATTATTAAGTACAAAACTTGTGTTGACGCAAAAAGGATTAATGATGATGTGAAGTCAATGATTAATTCACAAGGATTTTCTATTGTAACATCAAACATAAGGTATGTTACTATTTTTGTTTAATATATTATTTACTGCTTCACGTTTCTAGGCAGGGGTCGAATATATTTTGCCCGCACAAGCCACATACTCCAACTAAGAACTTAATATCGATGGAGGGTGCTATTTGGAATGCCTCCGAACATATTGTTCCAATACTTCAAGCAAACAGTTGCATTCCGTTTTTAAACAATTTATCGATATTTGTGGAGCAATCCGATGATAATCAGGTAAAAAAAGAGTACGATCTAAATTTATTTGCGCTTAAATTTGTCTTTTCTTTTAGTTAAAATTACAATTTTTAAATAACAAAAATATTCGAGATTATTTAATGCTTGTCAAAGACAAACGCAAATATAATCTAACGGCGAACTGGTTTACGCAAGTTGAAGCCAAACTCATGATGAATATTTTGAAAATATCGCACGCTGTTCACCGTAACATCGATACATCAATTTACTACATGATTGCGGTGAAATGTTTGTGTATTTTTAATTCTCGTCAGAAGTGTGATTTAGAATTTTTATTTAAAAATGTCATATTCAACAAAGAGTATTATCCAGGCGACATTTTGTTAAGAAGTTTAAACATAACTGAGGAGAATACATTTGCCAGTGAGTGTATATTACATTTGGATAATATATTCCAAACGTATATGGGAGTTTTAGGACTACAAGCAGTAAGTTTATTTTTAAAATATGGACATTTACTTTTTCAAGATTCCACATACAGTTGCTGTTTCTGACAACATACAACACTTGCCTTAATAGATATAGGTAATAACTAATGTTATCCATGTTTATACTGTATTAAAAAAATAAAAAGTAAACTTTGAACCAGTGTAATGGCAAAATTATCTATTAAGGGTAATCCATACCCCCTACGTTTTGCTTGCAAAACACGCAAAAGTTCTGAGGCTTTTTCTCAGCAATTAGTTCACATAATCGTAAAAGAAATACGCCAAATTAAAGATAAAATATGTATAATTTTGCGTCTAGTGGTAGATTTTTGATAGTTCTGTTCGTTTTTGACAAATCTGTTTCTGAATATGACAAAATTGGCTGATTTTTCAATTTTTTTTACGAAGAACTCAGGTTAAAATTGAAAAAAGTACCAAATAATAGGTCTAAGTTACACCTACATGGCACTTTAGTGCTATTAAATTCACACAGGAGAAGCATAAGAGCGCGTTCGGTTCATCTGGTAGGGAACGGTGAGAGTGACGCGCTGCATAATAGGCGGACTAACGTCATACGGCGTTTATCTGCATATAAGAGAGACACAGCCCACCCAGGTTATCTGAGCATTGCTCTCCCCATACCCTACCCTGACAACCCGAACGCGCTCTAAGCGTACTAACGATTGACGTCACTGGAGACTGAGCCAATTACAGAGCGTTTTCAATCACGTGATAGGACGTGAATAAAATTCAATTTTAATTTTTGTTTTTAATAGAAATAAAGCTTATTTTTTTTGAAAAGTGATAACAAATAGTTTTCTTAAACTGTAATCTATTAGGATGACTATAATACAAGCCATATTTTTAATACAGTCAAATACCCTATACAGAAAAAGAAAACAAAACAAAAATTAAAATATCAAACCTTGATCGATGACAGGAAAACTATAAAAGGAAATCAATAAATTGTTTGTTCATGGGTACAATATTACAACCGTAGATTTTCTTCAACTTAATACATCAACAAAATTGACAAAAAAATTATAGTAGCTAGACTGAGGTAAATAACCTCTGACCGCTATCTATTTGATAAATACTATCAAAACAAAGCAGTGAAAAACTAAGGACTGGACTCGGATGTGTTTTTTTGTGAGATAAGAAAAAACATTGCGTAAATTGCAAAAAGAAATATGTTATTATTTTTTTAAATTATTAACGTGAGTTACTAAAACCTGCTAAGGTGTATGAATTATAATGTTAAATTAAAATTGTAATCCAAATTCTTGGAATACTGTATGGGTATTATTACCGTTTTGTTTAGTTATTTTTGCTGATTTGGCTTTGTTTAAATTAAAACCAAGTTGCTACGCCTGGTTTTACAACTAAATAATCTTCACGTACAAATGAAACGTGAACTTTATATTCATTCAGCCGAAAGTTCACAAACTAATTAATATTAACTTATTATTATTAATGCTAGCTTATTATTATAACTTATAATTATTATGGTGTGTAAGTACCTATGATAAGTAATGTAAGATTTTGTTTGAGAAATATTTTAATTACATCAATAAAAATACTGTTACTGCTATCATCGAACGCTTTGGAGAAGAATGTTTAGACCAAAAAGAACAAGAAACTAATCGACAATGCAGAGGATAAGTACAAAAATTTTAAGATCTTCCTGAAAAACGGGACTTTTTTAAAACATCGCGAGACAAAATGTGAAAAAGTGGGACATGGCGAGACATCTGATCACCTTATGTATAACCCATATACACGCTATTTTACACTTCACTACTT
This sequence comes from Aphodius sticticus, assembly GCA_963966075.1. Classification (NCBI taxonomy): domain Eukaryota; kingdom Metazoa; phylum Arthropoda; class Insecta; order Coleoptera; family Scarabaeidae; genus Aphodius; species Aphodius sticticus. The sequence continues at coordinate 28,858,745 of OZ014509.1, forward strand.
TTGTCTTTTTCTTCTTTTTAGTAACTAAAAAGTTTTAGATAATAGTTTAGTTATACAATATTTCTTAACTTTTCTAAAGGGCCCTTAACATGCTCCGTCATGCTCGTGGTTTTACCTGCACACACCAGGTTTGCACAGGTAAAACGTAGCGTGTAGACGCAAAAAAAATGTATTTCGTACAAACTAATTTAGACGGAACAACTTTAGAATTTCTTTTGAATTTCTATGATGTCATTGAAATATATCGGAGTGAACCCTGCTTGTGGCAAATAAAAAGTAGACTACTCAGATACGAAAAATTGATTGCAAAATTCAAAGAGGTTGACAAAAATTCTACACGTGATACCGTTGCAAAAAAAATAAATTTTATCAAAAAGCTTTTGGTTGCACCAGATTGGCTATTCTGAAATAGTGTGTCCATCTCTTGTAAACTTTAAAACGTTTTTCTGGTTCCTGAAAAGAAGCTTAGAAAAAGACGAAAGTAGTTTAATATAAAATAGCTTTACTTCAAGGCAAAAAAGGTTGGGAACATACTTTCTTGCACTGTTGGTTTTGTTGTTTTAGATTATGATTATTCTTTCGGTTTATATTATTTTCATCTTATATTTTCAGGGTGTCTGCACACCTTCACATGAAAGTTTATCTGTTGACATTAAAATTGGTAATGTGATACCAATAGATTGGATATATAGCCCAATTATAGTGCTGTACGCTAATAGCCAAAAGAACGAGCAAAATATCTCTGAAGGGAAGTTAGTTTCTATAATATGTAATTGCCTGAGATGGGTCTACATCTACGAAACATACTTCTCCGAACTCTCAGTGATGATTAACCCGATTGATAAGTTCTGCAGGCTGGCGTGCGTCTTTCTGGTAAACGATGATTTATTCCTTATACCGGAAGTGCGTGAAGTATTAGGCCAAAACTTTAAACATTTTATCAAGAACGACTTTGCCAATCTGGACTTTGGAAAAGCGGTACATGGTTTAAGTAATTTCCAAGACTTCTACACGCAGTTACTGGAACAATATCAAGGCGTCAGTTACTCAGATGTTCTATTTTCTAATTTTATTATGATTCCTTTAAAGCAGAATGCACCAAATACTTATCGGAAATTATTTTGGTCTGAATATGCAGGAGTTGCTCAGGTTTGCAGAATTACTAAGCAGCAGGTATGTTAATTCACGTCTATATTTTATTTTAACCTTCATACACTGATTTGTGAGTGATCTTTTTTTGCCAAAAAAATGGATGGTTTTGTCTTCTTATGGACTTAGCTTTATAGCGTTATTTTATTATAAGCAACTGATATGTTAATTATTTTTAAGTTACCTTGTTTTTTGTTATAGTTGGAGTGCCCAATTGAGTCATTTCTAGAACCAGTAGAGACAGATTCATCCCTGTTGTTTGGTTACGGAAAATATCTTCGTGGGAGGGCGATACCCGAAAATGGATTGCTGAAATTTATTTGCACTTACCATTTAAACTCCTATATGAAAAACAAAAATTTGCATATACAATAAATGTTTAAAAAATAAAAGTTATTTTTCTACACGTTTTGTGATTATCTTGCAACAAATTACTCGGAAGAGTAGTGACAGAACTCGATAAACATGCCGAGAAGTGCAAGGGACTTGCTGGCCAAAGGTTTCGCCGGCCGACACTTGGCCAGTAAAATGTAGACAAAATAGATGAAAAATTGGTATTCAGTACATTTTGATGTTTTGTCAAATTTTGCCGTTACAAATAACAAATCCCATTATTTGTTGAGCATTTCTTAGAACTTGCTATATTTGATGAACAAAAAATAATTCAATGTTGGATATCTTTCCAGAATACTGTTGTTTGAATGGTAAAATATTTTTCTTTCTCAGAGTCATAACTTTCCAATTTTAAACATATAAAATAAGATTATTTTTGTACACCAATGCCAATTGATTCTAATTGATTTTGTAATATACATCAGTAATGAATTTCCCTTGGTGATTAATAGTGTAATAAATTTATAGTCAGCTGCAAAAAAATAAATGGCATCATATATTTTATTTGATTCAACAAAAGGTACACACATTTGTCAGTTTTAGAAACATTTATGGTGAGTTATTTTAATGGTAGTACATTATTTCCTAACAGAGCTCTACTATGATGTCACGAGTTATATGCAATTATTAATAACGTCAAGTGCTCTTATTAGGTGACGCCCTTGTAGTTAAATTAAAATTTAGATAACTGTTTGATGAATTTTTGGAAAAAAGGTTGTGTTTGGTTTGAGCGCTTTTTTTGTTGGTAATTATACAGGTGCCATAATTAGATATCATCCTTTGGAGGGCCGATAATCATCCTTTGGAGGGCAAGTTATTGAGATATTGGCACTTTTTGAATTTTGAGAATACCGTTTTTTGAATGCCACAGACACAAACTTCAATAGTTTTTTAATTTTTGTTTAAGTTTTTTAAATTATTTATTATAATGTAAAACAAATTTAAAGAATACTTGAAACAAAAATAAAATTAATCAATGTTTAGAAAAACATATTGATAAATAAAAATAACACAAACATTTTTTCTATTTTTTTTAAGTTCCGGTAAGTGACGAGCTGATCTGTCAGCTTTCCAAAGTTTTGAGACCTTCATATGTACATTTTCTTGGCCGTAAAATTTAGTTTAAAAGTCTGTTTCACAATAAGTTATATCAAAAACCATAAGTTACTGTCAGCATCGACAGATGTTTGCGCCTATCCAAGGTCGATTCACAGTATACAGAATGCCAATGTCAGTCATGGACTGGCAATGGAAAATTTGGATTATATATTTATATTTCGTAACGTGACATTTCAGTCTGTAATATGGCATTGTTGTGAATAGTGGGACACACACTAACGGCCGTTTTTACAATTGTGGTAACGTATAGTCATAGAAATGGCTATTCCCGAAATAGGAACTCCTGCTCCGCCTCCCATTGATTTACCCATCTGTGTTTCCATAGTAATATGTGTGTATTCCAAGTACATATATACCACATTGTAAAAAAGGCCCTTAATAGTATCGTGAATTATCTACCATTGCCGACACTTATGGCAAACCAACCACAACTATGACTCTGTGAAAATGTATTGTATGTAGAATAAGGTTTGGCATGGTAGCGATTGTGCATGTTGACCATAATGATGAAATAATCAATGTATAGAAGATGGTGATATCCAGGCGGGATGCAAATCTTAAATAAATCAAAAATTACAGCCACAACCTGGATTTGAACCAGGGACCTTTGCGTTTCTAGCACAATGCTCTCCAAGCTGAACAAATAACAAATGTTGGAAGAGCATTGTGCTAGAAATCCAAAGGTCCCTGGTTCAAATCCAGGTTGTGGCTGTAATTTTTGATTTATTTAAAATTTGCATCCGGCCTGGATATCACCATCTTCTATACATTGATTATTTTACAAGAATTGTTCAATAATAAAAAGAATTTTTTCAAAAGTTCGTCCCGAGGAATAACCAACCATAGCCGGGTTGGGCCAACTTAAGTAGTTTGTCGGAATATAGCTATTTAAATGTACCATGGTTTCATTACCAACTTCAGATAAATTAAAAACAAAGTAACAAAATGTAAAGAAAGCAACCAGTAATGCGCCCAAAATATGCTTCCACATAATTCCTGCAGAAGACTAAATGCATAAAATTTGTATAAATATTTATACAAATTTTATTTTGTTGGGTTGAATTTTGTGGTTTGAAGACATTATACGAGGTGTGATCATAAATGTTGTATATTGCGCTGGTAGAAATAATATTAAATTGCCGCGAGACCTTAGCAAATAGAGTAAAGAGGTGATTGCTAAATTACTAGCTTATTTTTAAAGTAAAAGTGACCACAGCGGCCCTTTTCAGCCCCTGAACTGTCTGCAACTTAGTTTGCCCCAGTAAATTCTTGCATGCACTCTATAGACGTAAATTGCTGCAAAATACGAAACAGCGCTCTCATCGCTCTACTAATATTAGCTCGACTATACACCAATAACATAACATCGTTAGCAAAAGTTTAATTTATTAATAAAACAATGTATCTGAATACAAAAGTACTTTGATCTTACGATAACACAGTAAACATATATACATGTATATCGCATCACTCATTCTTTCTTTACTGTGTGCGCTTCCAATGTCAAAGCCTCATCGTCAAAGTGATCATTGTTTGTTGTGAGGTGTGTCTGCCGATGTTTCTTCCTAGTACTTGCGCAGATATGACCCGAACCACATATATCGCACTTATACGGTCGCTCTCCAGTATGAATTCGTTCATGAACCACTGTGGTACATTGGTACCTAAATCTCTTTGAACAAAAGCGGCATTCGTAATTCAACTCCTCACCATGAATCAGTTTATGCCTCTTCAACCTATTCGATGAGTCAAACAACTTCGGGCAATTATCGCATTTGTAAGTTTTACACTTATGTAATGATAAGTGGGAAAGCAAGCTATTTCTGTCTTCATAGGTTTTGTTGCAATATCGGCACATCCATTCTGGTAGATTTTCGTGTAGCTTTATATGATGGTCTACTAATTGTTTTGCATTATCAAATAGGTCATCACAGTAGACGCATACATCGATTCCGTGTTCTTTCAAGTGCACTGACAGAGCTTGCTTGTTAGGGCAAACGGATACGCAGAACGTACAGTGACTCGGTACATATTCGATGCTGACATCTGCGTCAATTGATAATACTGCATGACGTTCCAAGCGATGATTAATGAACTTCTTGTGGTCTTTGAACATTCCATTACAAAAACCACATTCATACCTTTCCGAACTATGCACAGACTGGTGCTTTTCTAATTGTCCAATATACGGGAAACCTAGAAAAAGCAGAAGATTTAGTTCTCTATACTTATGCATTATCTATACTAATACAATTCGATTGCTAACCCCAAAAAGTTGGCAAAAAATAGAAAACTCTTTATTATTAATTTATCAGAAAATGTTATTCCTGGGTCATTCCATGTGAAATCGCACACAAAAAGCCATTTTTGACCCGTGACCCCTCCGATTTTGACAAAACTTGCAGGAGGAATGTTAGGAGGACGATGGAGCTGGAAGCGGCGGGGATTAGAAAAAAATAAAATAAATATATATATATATATATATATAAATATAAATAAATAGATTGGGAGTGAGGAACTGGAGGGATCTAGTACAAGAGGAGAGAAGTTGTGAAACCAGGTTATTCCAGGCGTGCCAATACAATTTTCTCTATCTTGGTTTTCATCATTGAGTTTCTCTCAAAAAAAGACGAAACAACAACCTTACTCATTTTTCAATATAACCGAAACGGTAAGTATCTTGGTAACTACCGAGATCTCCTATACATAGTAACATCAAAATTGGACCACCCTGGACTATCCAGTTGGATAGTGTTTGTTAATTCCGTTGATTTAATGCTCTATGTACTTATAAATAAAGACCTATACTAATAACGCCGAATTCTCGTTTAGAAACAGAGTCTTGTCCCAGGCTAAGAAATTAAGTTATATTTTTCACGCACATAAAACGAACACAAACAGTTAAAATTTATAACTGGAATATTACTATCACAAAGATGTTTAAGCCATGGTGCATAACATAAAAAAACGAGAGGAAAAAAAATGTAGGTACACTGTCAAAAACCAGTTTTAATTTTTACTTTTTTTCCAAATTTAAAAAAAAAATCAATAAAACTCATTTTTGTGATATGAATAAGAAAGGGAGTTTCATGACCTTTCAAATAAGCTGCCAAACAACTTTTTAGCTGAATTCAGTCTCAATATTCAGAGAAATTCGTCTTGGCGCGCATGGAAAACCTGGGTTTTGGGAAGACCCGATAAAACCCGAATCACTTGGGTTTTTTAGAAACAGCTGATACGGTATTTATTTCATGTGTATCCAAGCTATCGTGCAGGTTTCATCACAATCGGAGAGGTAAAGGGTCAGAGGTGTGCGATTTAACATGAAATGACCCTCCTATAAAAGTTAATCCTGCTCTTAATCTGTTTCTGCAGAAAAAAGTGTAATATCTGTTTTGAGACCTGTGTTTTAGTTAACGGCCCTTGTTTGCAATATTAATTTATTAAATTAATGTCATATATTATATATTATTATACTTTTATTTTAAACACTACTGAAATGATGTGGAATATAAACTTTGACATTGTGACAATTTGTTTGTACTCCACGGAATGTGATATTCATATTTTGTGTTTCTTCTTTCTTCCTTCACCTGGAATAATTACTAATTCAATTAATGTTTCATTAAAAATATTAATGCAATCAGCTAAAAATTGTTGCTCTAAATATTCAATAACATCAATATTTGCAAAATTATCGGCAATATATTTCAGGTATTTCAGGTCATTATCTTCTAATTTCGAGACATTCTGAATTCCAGCTAAGTTTTTAGAATAAAACATGATGGCTTTGATCCATGTGTCCAGGGATGTAAAATCGTAATTTACCGCGTAAATTACCGTAATTAAATGAAATTTACCGATTTTTAATTACCGTAATTTACGGCGTAAATTACCGATGGTAATTTACCGTCAATTTAAATTACCGTTGGTAATTTACCGACAATTTTAATTACCGTTGGTAATTTACCGGAATTTATAAATTAATTTCAAAGACCTTCCATCAGTAGACGCATAAATGCGCCCCACCCCTCCTAAGCAGTCGACAAGTGCACTGTTGTTTGCGTTTGCCTGGGAAGTATCTAACAATCCGCGTGGTACAAGGTCGGACTCGTGTGTCGTCGTATTGACCATTCGTTATAAGGTCTGTATCATAGGCATAGATCATAGGTTAATAGACAATGACAATGTTATTCAAGGTGTCATTTAGCCAATGGAAATGGGTTTATGGGTAAAGTTAACACATCCAATGACAGTCCCATTGCCCGTAAACGTTATATTTTTTACTATTCCAAATCATCCGACATTACTTGTGAAAATACAGAAGTAATATTTTGTATTTAATGAATAAAGAAGTGGAAAACTCCTTCGCCAATGACGACCAATCCAACAAATCCGATAATGCAGCTTTGAAATCAGAAGCCATGTATTATCAGAATTAATTTTTTAATAAATATACCCGTGTTAAAAAAATGATCGAGACTAAAAATGGTTCAGATCAAAAAGCTTCTGTGAAATGGAGAGTTATTTTTATGAATCTGGACAGAATTAAAGTGTTTATTTTCTACTATTATTATCCTGTTTGATTTTCCTGTTTTTGTAGTAGTGCTATAAATAGTATTTCTATGTAGTATTTGCTTTAGTTTTAGTACTACCAAATCAGGCAAACGATCAGAGGTAGCTAGTTATCCACAAAATAATGATTTAAGGTTTTACTAAACATTTTTATTTACATTAGTAGTAATCATAACTTACAGTGATCTGTTTAATTTAACATTATGAATTTTTAATTACCCGTTAATTTAAATCAACGTAATTTAACATTTTGAATTTTTAATTACCCTATAATTTAAACAGGCGTAATTTACCATTTTGAATTTTTAATTACCCGGTAATTTAAACGAGCGTAATTTACCATTTTGAATTTTTAATTACCCGGTAATTTATGCCATCATAATTTACCATTTTTTATTTTTATTTACGTGGTAATTTAAAATTTGAAATTAATCATTTTAATTTCAACGGTAATTTACGAAAAAAATTAATTACCGTAATTTAACATCCCTGCATGTGCCCCATCTTATTGATGATAATTGTGGCCGTAAAGCCAAATTAGCACAATGTTATTTGTAGACATTTTTTGGCCTGGCAACTTTAACCCTTTCACCGTTCTTGACCAATATATTCGCCAAATGGTGTGGACGAGTTTTTTCTCAATTCATGTAAAAATATGATCATAATGATCATACGCCTCAAAACTAGTGAATAGAAAAAAAATATAGCCGCAGTGAAAGGGTTAAGAAGACTTTTTGTCCTTCCGCAACAAGGTGATCTACACTTGGTACCTTTCTCATACAAATTCACGTACCCTGTGCACAGCGTGAGCCAAACACGTCGTATGCGTCATTCTCGATAGTATACGCCCTGCTTTTAACATGTACGCCGTTGCATTGGTTATTAACAGATAGACATTTTCTTTTCGTATTGTATCAATAAGAATAATGCAATAATTGTTATAGTGACTCTGCATTTACACTTTGAAGTACAGTAGTCCCGATTATCCGAGTCTCGGTTAACCGACGGTCCGGATTATCAGAGGTGCTAGGCGGATATTGACTTTTGTTCTATGTATTTGTGTTTAAATTAAGATTCAATCATATTGAATATCCTGCAATTTTATTTCTCCGAGTTTTTGCTTAGCCGAGATGTTGTTGGTCCACATTAACTCGGGTAATCGAGAATCTACTGTATTTAAGAAGCTATTAAAAATGGGTTAGCCAACTAGACATACAATTAAATTAATAATATTCTGTAGTAAAAACGATGGATCAAACAACTTTTGCATAAATATTTTTCCTACTTCGTCAGAAAACGGAAGTATCACCACTATGCCTCTAATGACTCAGCCTGTATATTTTGTTAAATTTATTTATTTACTTACTTGCTTCGCACAGGCTGCATGCATGCCGATTCTTGGATATCCTTGAACGGGGGACCAAGTTTTGGTGCATACGTGCTTTATGAGCACTGAGGGCTGTCTTTGATCCTAGTATTGCCCCGCATAAGTCGCAAACTTCCCGGTTCACCTTCTTCCTCGGTTTGCGTAAGTCTCGGTGGGCGTGCCACTTATGGCGAAACAGCTGGCCCAGATCCGTGTGACAAATTCCACAAATCTTACACTGGTACTTCTTCTCCCTATGCGTTTTAGTGACGTGTTGCATAAGCCCCTTGTTGGAGGAAAAACTTGCGCCGCATATATCACATAGCCTGCTAGCTCTCAATACACAAGTTTTATGAGTCTGTAACATGCACTTTGATGGAAATATTCTATTGCAATGATCGCACGGGAATGGCGTACGATAGTGTTTTGTAAGTTTAGCATGCTTTTTGTACTCGTACTCGCTATTCAAATGGTCCCCGCACACCTTGCACTCTGACGGTTCCAATGCGAGAAGCAGCCGTGGAGGAATTTTTATGTTGTTGTCTGCCAATAGCTTCTTGCCTTCTTCTACGTTACCAGTTGCAATCAGACGATAGGCTCGCCTGACATGCCGTGTCCTCTCATTCCATGCTATCTTTGACATCAAATCAGGTAATTTCTTTTTCCGGACTGTAGGTTTTTTCTTTGCTAAAGTTTCAGCTTCTGTCTTATCAATCACATCATTATTATTTAAGTTGCCATTATTTAAGTTAAACGGTGCATTTGCTGGAAAAACTAACGGACTAGGTTGGTTTGGAAGGTCGTTAATTACATTTTCTGGATTTTCTTGTACCGATTCGACACTTGTGATTGCGCCACTGTGCAAGTAGAACGTTGGGGTAGGGTTTTGCGCAAAAACTAACGGGCTAGGTTGGGTTGAAGCGTCGTTAGCAACGTTTGGTGGATTTTGTTGTACTGACTGAAGACTTGTGATTGCGCCATTGTACAAGTAGAACATTGGCGTTGGGTTTTGTGCAAAAATCAACTGGCTAGGTTGGACTGGAACGTTATTAGACACATTTAGTAGATTTTCTTGCACCGATTTGAAACTTGTGATTGCGTAATCATGGTCAATTAGCTCTTTGTTGGTAATTTCAATTTCCATGTTATTGTTAGTTTGCATCATTTCTTCTTTGAACTTAATCAACGCAAGTTCTGATTTTTCTGATTGTATCTTGAATGAATAGGATTTTATCAAATCCTGCACACAACCATTGCAGATTGACATAGGATTTTCTTTTTTCATCTGAAATAAAGTATAAATATTAAATTACGTAGTTGTTATTTCAAACAATTTATTCAGTAAAATTACCTTTAACCCAGTAACTGCTTCCAAAACATCAGAATAATAAAGATCCTTATATTTAGTTTCATATAAGTTCACGTTGCCTTGCTTGAGAAGGCAGACCCGACATATTACACGAATAGTTTCGGTGGTTAAACATAAATTTTCTTCGGGGAGTTGAGATGGAAGACTTCCTAGAAAATATTTGTTTTTGTCCAGAAACTATGTAAACTATGAAACTAAACTAAGTAAATTTTACTTACCAACTTTGGCATTTTTCTGTATTTCTACATTTCTGATGGGTTGAGCCTTACCAATTAGTATCTGGAGTTGATTATTATTGTTTACTAAATAAGCATTTAAAGTAGGAGGTGGTTTAACAACAGATTTGCTGCTAGTTGTGGCTTGTTGTAGATCTTGATTAGGAACATTTTCCTGAGCTGCAATATATAACAATGAGTACAGGAAAATAAATAATTTAATTTAATATGAATGTGAACATTTTCATGCAACACAGAAACAGATAAACAAATTTTATCAAAACAAGCAGATATTTATTGTCATAATCAGGGCCGGCTCAGAGGTCAGGACTTCGGGGATTTTCCCGAGGCCCCGCGCTTTCATATTTCTAACAATTATTAGTAGCTGGGGCAAGTTTTTGACACCAAATGCAACGTTTTTACAAGTCGTATGTTAACGTAGGTCTTTCCCTGCATTAACATCTCGCTCGTTAAGGTGGTTTCTTTACATGTCTGTGCTTAGACCATCTATAACTAGACGGAGTACGGCCTATCCCAATGCATCGGCTTGTTTTGGCCTAACATACCTTGGTCAATAAGGTCGAATTTCGTACAGATTCTCGTGCACATTGTGCGCGCATGCGCACAGAACCTAGATACTGCCATTATTTTGAACATTTGTTTACATCGAGGTTATGAGTTTGTTTACCTATGGAGATGCAAGCAGATGCCTGTAGATGGTAACCTTGGATGGTTAAGAGGCAACAATGGGGCGAAACTGCTGATTTTGTAAAAAGGCAGCATCAAAAAATATAACGTGTCACAGGTATGACCTTTATTACCGCAATACAGTAATATTAAATTATAATATATACCTTCTCGTAGATTTCCAATAGTTCAGGACTCAAAACAAACTCGGATTGAAGCTATACCTATAAAAATTTGGGTTTTTAAAACAACTGTGTTGTGTTCAAGACACTTTTCTAATAGCGATTATAAACTGGGAAAGACGGAAGACCATATCACTCCTGTAGTGCAGTGTCAAGTATTTTTGTTATGAGTGACCTCCTACCAAATGAAAATACGGACACAGATAGTATAAGTGATGCAGAAGATGCACTTGTAGCAGAAACTAGTGGACACACAGAGTCAACAATCACTGCTACGACTACGAGGTTTGAACGTGTCACACAGCGCAACACCAACGGAACATTCTTCAGCACCGTTTTATCACCAACTTATCACCAATTTATCACCATTAATGGAGCATTATTTGTGTTATTAGAATTCTGAAAAAAATAGTTCAAATTTCTTACACCAAGACCATTTTGTTTAAAAACCAGTAGTTAAATTTGGTTCAAATAAAATATTTTCCTATTATAAGTTGCATTTTGCTTGTAGTTTATTCCCCATATTCCTATTAAAGAAAATAAACAAACATGTACAGAAAGAAATAAAATCTTATACGTGAGAATACATTTTGTCCAAACCTATAAAAAAAAAAAAATGGATTCTGTTGCTACTATATAAAAGTTGAACAAATGTCACTCAAAAAGATTTTTGCAGAGAACTGGAATAGCAAATTAATTGCTCTTGGATGGCTTAATTGCTTTTTTTCACAAATGTCACAATTATAACAGGTACTACAAATGTATGTACATTCAAAAGGATTTTTATTTTGTGAGGTTAGATCTACACTACACCATTCACGCCATACGCGACTGCCTAATTCAAATTTGACATATAGCCGCCAGTTTAATCTGACCGCTCATTGGTGCGTTACATTGGGAACGAGACTATGTACGACTTTCGACCTTATTATCTTTGGCCACAAACAAAGCCCGGCACGCTCCCTCTAGTCATATAAGCTCGATGTGTCTGTGCATATCATGTCATCTGCTGCCTCTTTGTCTGCTGCAGCTATTGCGTAAAGTCAAAGAGTAATGTTCCCGTTGCGCATATTGTAGTAAATGGTGAAGTTCACAACTACATGTTACAGGTATTTGCAGTGGCGGATTAAGGATAGTCGGGGCCCCCAGGCAAATTATATTTTGGGGCCCCACCCATAAACTAGTTCAGGAGATAATCTTGGATAAAGATATTTGTGTCTTAATAATCAATTTCTTTTTTGCTATTGCAACTCATTGCAGGGTTTTTAAACTGTTTTATGCACTACACAACAGTGTCAAAACCTGACAAAATAAAAAAGTTTTCAGTAAAATACTGTCAATGTCAAACCCGTTATTTCGTTATTACTTTCATGGTCAATGCTTTTGGTGGTGGATTATCTTCATCATTAGCATGATTTTTTCTGTATGAAACTACAGGTATTTCAAAAGCTATAGTCATAAATTCCGTTTACTGACTCGAAAATTTTCAGTTACTGACTTGAATTGAACCATTTACTTCATAAAATTATCAAAATAAACACAATTCACAAGCAATAAAATTCCTGAAAATTCAAAAAAAAAAAAAGCCCTTAATGACTACTTTTTGAAACCCTGTATATATCATGCAAACATTATTTGAATAAACTTCTACAATGCAGAAAGGATTGCTCAATGGCCGTTTAAAAGTTTCTGACAATGAACTGATTTCATGTCATCAGCCCTGGGTTACGGCAATACAAATATTTCAAGCTTCAAACGTCTAATGAGTTTTCTCAAGGTCTGGCATTGGCGTTTCAGATAAATACAACCACAACGTGGATTATTGCGCTATGATTGGTTTGTTTGAAATCCCCGCATTTTTACATGTCAAGTGTATTTGCTTTTTACATTGCAAACAAACAACCACAACCTTGATTATTGGGCTCCTATTGATCTGTTTGAATTCCCCGCGTTTTTACGTGTCAAGTATGACAGTTTAAGCAAATCTGAGTAGGCAACGCGGTACGGCGACTCGGTGATATCGTCCGATCATTGTTCCGTGTGTCCCGACATTTTTGACAAACGACTGACGTAATACCGCTCCTCGTCATAAAAGCTGGAAAGTTTTGAATGAAATCTAGAACTTATTTATGTTATGTTTGTTACGAGAGTAACAATAATAATAATAATATAATAATAATATTAATTATAAGCAAACAACTCAAAATTAACTTTTAAATGTTTCATTCCCACTGTATTCATTTCTAATTGAAATGTAGTTTATTGCGTATTCCAAAATGAAGGTGACTACTATTTCAATTGAGCACTACCTAAAAAATCTGATGTGGCCAGGCACATGACTTTATCATACTACATATAAAATTAATAGTTTAGCTACATGGGACTCTATTTGATCGTGATCGGCCTTGTCTGCATTAAAATAAAACTACTAGCACTAGACAGATATGTCGATTAACGCTGCGTTCGGATATCGTACTCCGTTGACACCGGGTACACTGTCCAAATGACGCTTACGTGTTATTGGGTGTAAAAAGTGTAATGCAATATGCGAACGCAGCTTATATTGACAGGAGCTATTGCCAAAACATTAGCGTTTGACACCAAGACTACCTACTGTCATTAGAATCAAAAAATCTCACAAATCCTGGCTACTAGTTTTCATGCAGTACGACCGATCTCGTAGAAATAGAATTTGCTCATGCAGCTAAACTATTGATTGTACCAAAAAATGTCATAGTGATAAATGATTCAGAATTTCCTCATCTTTAATTTGTTATTTAACTATTTCGACGGAATTCCAGAAATGGCGGCTTATTTGCAAAATCTTTCAAAAATGCTAAGACTAAACCTCCAGTTCCTTTGGACCCTCTTCAACAGAAAGCTTTTCAGCTCTAAGTTTGGTTATGAAACTTCTAAATATGAAGTTTCGTCCCGATACCTTAATAGTTTCTCCGGAATCGTCGCCACAAAAAACGGGTACACAAACACACACACATACACACACACATACACCCACACACACACAGACATTTTTTTGTACCTTGGTCAAAAATGTTCAGGGGCCCCAAAAAGACATATTTCCGCTAAAATCTCAAAAATTTTTTTTGGCTCGATTACAATACTTTACATACTGCGTATGATAAAGTAAAAAGATGAGAAAAATATGAATTGAAATAAATCCGCCAATAGGATAAAAGTTTGTTTATTATCTCAGATGTAATTTTATTATTTATATTTTTGAAATGGTAGTTTTACTGAGCATTGTACTAATATTTTTTTTGTTGAGATTTTACTTACGGCACTTAATCACTGCTGTGCTGTTTGCTTCCTTAGTTAATATGGCACCTATCGATGTTGATGGCTTAACAGGTGGTATGTCCGAGGTCTCTAGTTTATTAGCATCTCTTTGCTTTGGCATAGAGATAGTAGAAACTGTCTTTGAATGTTGTATATTATCATCAGTGACTGGTTGTATATTTTCAATTTTCACTGATGGCTCATCTGTGTCAATATAATCTGACTCTGAACTATCTATGATAATATCTGGACATTGAATGTAAACTTCTTCAAGAGGAGCAAGTGTCGAGCGTTCTGTAATATCAACTGCAGCATCTGTAAGTAAACCAAAAGCAATAAGTTAGGTAGTTGTTATTTGAACTACAAGGGACGTAAGGACATCATCACACACAGGGATGTAAAAGCATAATTTACTGGGTAAATTACCAAATAAATTACCGTAATTAATGGTAATTTACGGATTTTCAATTACCGTCATTTACGGCTTAAATTACCAAAGATAATTTACTGGTAGTATATATTACCGTCGGTAATTTACCGATATTTATAATAATTTCAAAGGTCTCTAAATGATTAACTATTAAAAAAATACTTCTTTATTATTTATATGTATTTTATTACTTTTGTGTCTGGTTTCACAAACACTGATCATTTTTTGATATTTTTGGAACACCGGTACATTTTTATACTATTTTTCGTTATCAAAGCTCCTTTCTACTCCTGAATTCACCTGCCGAATGATGTTATTTAAGAAAATATCGCTAATCTTTCTGATTTGAATGAATAGAGGTGGCAAGGGGGAGACTGATTCAGCGGAGTCAATAACGCAAATTTTAAATCAAAAGCTAGTTATCTACTATCGAATTCACGATTTAAAAAAATGTTCCAGTGATCCGGATTAAAAAAGATCAATGTTTGTGTAATCGAGCATTGTTGTTTTGTGAATCAGTAATGAATTAAAGTATTTTTTCACCATAATTATAGTATTAGACTGTCCTTTTATAAATTGCTGGTATGAATAGTATTTTTATTATGGTCCTTGTTTTCTTTTTTAATAATGAATTACTAATATTAAATGAGGAAAGCATCAGAGATTGGTGGTTTTTTTTTTGACATAACTTACGGTCATCGGTTAATTATCATTTTGAGTTTTTAATCACTTTTAATTAATGACTAATTTCGAACTTTTACGTTATGATATTAACATAAGAAAAAAACATAACTTACAGTGATAGGTTTAACGCCGGTTTTATTTACCATTTGGAATTTTTAATTGTCTGGTAATTCCTTACTCGAGAGTAGCCACACTCATGAGTACAACACCAGGCAGGATGATTTATACATCAGACAGCAATACACACACCTTACCACGATACAAAAACAATTCGAAATTCAGGCAAGAAGAATTTATAACTGCCTTCCCAGGAGATACGAAGCGACTCAGCAGGCGACAATTTAAGAGGAGAATGCAGAAATTGATTGAGATTCTAATGAGTATATACTCCTATACTCATTAGACGAATACTTGGAACTGGATGGAGAAGAACTATGGAGTTAACATCCTACTGTTTTTGCACCTGTACATTTGCTTACTTTTGTTTTGCTTTGTTGGCTTTTGTTTTATCCTAAAGTGACTTGTTTTTTGTATCTAGATTGTTTGTAACTGACTGATTTTATCTGAGTCCATTGAATCAATAAAGGATTACTTACTTACTTACTTAAACCAGCGTAATTTACCATTTTTAATTTTTCATTACGCTGTAATTTAAGCCAAGGTAAGTTACGAATTTTAATTTCTAAATACGTGATAATTAAATATTTGAAATTATTAATTTTAATTTCAACAGAAAATTACGAAAAAAATTAATTACCGCAATTTAACATCCCTATTCACACATATGGTCTAATACAAGTCAGCGTCGGAACGGTTACCGCAAACAAAGCTAATATTTGGTGATACACTAATATCATCTAACGCTTGAAAGAAAAAGTTTGCTGTCAACAAGGGCAAATGAAATTTCTCAATACTGACCTACTTTCTCAGTAGGTCAGTAGATAGATATTCAGTATCAGTAAGGAGGGAATATAAAATAAGTGAAAACTGATTAAAAATTTTGGTACCGGAATGGCAAAGTTTGTTCCTTGGTGACATTGTTAATTGACCTGTCTAGAACTGGTAGTCAAATTAGACACAAAATTATTGAACGTCACAAATAAAACGCCCGCTTATAAAAAATATATAAAAGATTCAGAAAAATGTCCTGAACATCATATCGGAATGTATCGAAACCTATTGGTGATGAAAAAATTTCTCATGTAATGTTGGCCACCTATGTTTGCATCAATATCTCCAAAAGTGTTCAGCTTAGCAGAACAAATTTTTCACCATATTAAAGATGAAGGACATGGGTACAAGATAAACAAAGAAAAACTTAAAAATATTGAAAGATCTGGTTTGGGACCAGGTGACAAAACTGGTTTTTAGAACCGAGATATTATGTCAATATCTATTCTGTCAAAAAATACAGTTGCTAATGACAAATAACCTGTCAGATAATATGCAATACAGGGGATCGTTCAGGAACACAGAGCGTATTGGAGCGTTTAGTCCGCAGCGTTTGTCCAATTTTTGCTGTCAGAGCGCGCTCTGACATTTCTGTTTCCTGAACACTTTGGGAGCGTAAAAATCCTGACAATCCTGACTTTAGCTGTCATCTTCAAAACATTAATCAGTCATCTATCCGTCAAGAAGTAGACATATGAATAAAGAACCTACGACTTTACATTAAATTAAATTACGTGAATTCTTTATTGGCAAATATTGAAAATTCTAGTTCCGAAAGTGATTTTAGCGACAATGAAGACTTGGCGATTGTCTTAAAACCACTAAACGAAAACAAAAATTTTCAAAAGAAAGAGGTCACAAGAATAGTTTTATATGTGGAAACGACTGTGCGAAATTATACAGATACGCAGTTTCAGTAGCATTTCAGATTAACAAGGGAATCGTATAATGCATTGCTGAGAGCAGTTGGACCAGCAATTCGAAGAAAGTGTGTAACAGGCAGAAATACTATAGATGCAGACAAACAAATTCTTGCTACTCTTTGGCTTCTTGCTACTCCTGACTCATATAGGCAAAGTCTTGCTTTTTATTTCTACTATTTCTAGTCTATACTGGGCATTTGTGAAGGCAATTTCTATATTTCAGGGAGAAGTTGTTGAATATAAAATGTGCGTGTGCGTACCTTTTTACTTACGATATATTTTACGCAAATGAATAGTAAAATATTTTCGTAATTTTAGAAGAATAGGCGACCTACACAACATAATTTTTATGATATGATATATCATTTAAGGCAGTTTCCTTAAACCTGAAATGTTTCTGATATTATGTTTATAGCTGCATCTCAAAAAATTGTTTTTTTTTATATTTATTTTTTGGTAGGTTCCAATTACTGAATTTGTCAAAAATAAAAAATTGTTGGTATCTAAATGACTACTCTATCCAACAACAAATGTTATAATGCGATAAGCAAAAAACTGCTATTGGTAAACGCACAGTTCTGTGAGATCGAAACTTGATTCGAAACTATCTTACATCTTCCACATTTGCTAACAATAGTGTTATATACTTAGGGAGAAAATCAAAGGTTCTTCACTGTTCAAGTAGTGTGTTGGGCAATTAGTTAACAACCGTTATTTTACTAGGGTTATAGTTAGGCTTATTTGCTACTATATAAAGGTGACTAAACTTTCAAGCCAAGATGGCTGAAGATGACGCAACTCAGGTTGACCTGTACTTTAAATGTTGTAAACAGAAGAAATGCAGTGTGTACATCTGTAAGAACTGCGGCCTAGCCTGCCACTGGGCTTGTCTTGAAAGGCAGAAAGGAATGAAAATGATCAACAACAACCTAATAACTTCTTGAGGAGAGGTTAACCAAAGATAACCTCAGTGGACCAGGTGCCAGAAATTCAGTCCCAGTTAGATGCACTGAAGGAAATGCTTAAACGCCAAACAGAGGTAATAGCTTCTCTACAAGAGGCAGTCGTAGCTATACACGCTGAAAACAATGGAGACCCGACGAAAAATAATAATATTATTTCCACGTTGTCAAACATCACCAAAAAACTTGATAAGTTAACAGTCCTCAGTGGAGACGGAAATGAGAACCACTCAAAATCGGCCAACAGAAAAGCCATTAGCAACTCAGACTGCGACAGACAATAATACACATAGAGGGGCTCTCCAAAACGATAAAGCAATAACAACAAACTCCATATGCCGAGATACATACTCAAATGCTATGGGTCACTCTGACAAAGACCCGAAAAATAAACCAACAAACGCAGTGAGCAGCAAGACAAAACAAAACAAACCTTTTTTACGGATCCCAGATGATGGGTCTAACACACAAACAGCAGGAGTTCGTAATGAATGGATAACTGTGCAACGAAAGAAACGTGATAAAGCAAGATCAGTAATAATAGGTGATAAAGAAATCGCAAAGGATGGGGACGGACTGAAATCAGCTCCTAACAAGGCTTTTCTATACGTTTCAAGATTGCACGCCAATACCAATAGCAAGGATGTTGTTCAATCCCTGAAATCCACTTTTCCAGAAATAGAATGCGAGAAACTGGAGTCCAAGTTCCCTCAACATTATACATCTTTCAAAGTCACGATAGACCTCATCAACCTGGAGAAGGCGATGAGTGGCAGCGTCTGGCCGTATGGCTGCTTTGTCACTCGGTTTTTTCACAGGAAACAAAAAATGAAGGATACGACTTAGGACCATCAGCGTGTCAGGCTGGCCAGCAACTCGTCAAAGAGACCTTTCAAATTCTGCATACCAATATCCAGTGCTTAACTAATAAAATTGAAGCTTTAGAAGAAACCTCCAAGCAACTTAGACCAGATATAATTTGTATAGCAGAGCACTGGTTGAAAAAGCATAACATGAATCTTTATAATATAGAAGGATACTCAATGAGAAGCTGTTTTGTCCGGCAGAGCCTCAGTCATGGGGGTGTATGCATCTATGCGAGGTAGGACTTGAAATGTGTCGCAGTAAAAAATATATATCAACTCTCAAAAGAGAAAACCTGTGAAATGGCATGTGTCTACATCCCGGAGCATAACCTGGTTGTGGTGTCAGCCTATCGCACACCAGATTCCGATCTTATGCTGTTTCTGGATTCCTTCGGGGAATTCATGGAGTTTTTCTTCCATAAGTTCGATAACAAAACCCGGCTTGTGGTTGCCGGAGATTTTAATGTGGATATAAAAAGGACGTCCAATCAAACAACAGCCCTCCAGAGCAGCATGACATCTTACGGTCTCAGTGGAACTGTCCGGGACTACACCAGAGTGCAGCAAAATTCAAAGACGGCACTTGACAACGTTTACACCAATATCCCAGAATACTGTGCCAAGGTTCTCCCGGGATTGTCTGACCACAACAATATGTTATTTACGATCAATGTCGGGATATCTCATGCTTCATTTCATGTGAAGAAACGCTTGTTTGCTCGACGAAATTACCAGCGGTCCAGCGAACTCCTTGCGGAGGAAACATGGGAATGTGTCTATTATGAGAGAGACGCTGAGACAAAGTACAATGTTTTTCTCAAGAGATACCTTGAATGCTTTGAACAGGCTTTTCCAATCAGAGCAGTGCCACGAAAAAGAAAACCCTTACCATCCAGCAAATTACGTCAAATACGGGAAACACTTCATCTAATCGAGGAGACATACAACCATCTCGGAGGCGAAGATCTTACGCCAGCTATACAAGTCCAAACACGGTATAATCGAGCGCGCTCCGAGCGTTTACTCCTGTCGTTTCTGAACGACACGGAGTAACTGCTCTGTTTGGAGTTTTGGCGTTTCTGAACGGAAGTGGAGCAACTAGAGCGCGCCCCATCTACTCCGAGTGTTGTTCCTGAACGCAGTCCAGTAGAATACAGTGGAGCATCGATAATCCGAACGTCGGTAATCCGATCGCTTGCTAATCCGAATACCCAAAAAGAAATAATAATAAAATCAATCGGTGTGGAACCGAGGGAAAGGCAAATTTTGTCTATTCCTGTTTACATAAATATACTCATATTTTCTACTATTAAGCTGTAATATTTGATAATCCAAACCACCTTCGGTCCCAATTAGCTCGGATTATCGACGCTCTACTGTTTTATTATTATTTACAATATGCAATTAGATTAGATTAATTAGAATGAATTTATATATACCTAATAGGATGGATGGAATTGCAGTTTTCTTCAGCATTCGTTTAGGTTCCTGTTTTAAAATTCGTGCCTGAAAATCTTCCTCAAAATCGTCCTCCTTAAAATGACGGGAACAAACTCTTGCTGCTTCTATCTTAAACGGAGAAGGTCGATGGCATCTTTCTATCCATTTTTCCCTCATATCGAGTGCTTTAGGAAATCGGAAGTACGATAATTTTGGACTGCTTACTTTAACATACTTGCAACTATTGACAGCACATACGTGATGTGTCTGGAATAACAAAAAGAGAGTAAAACCTTTACATATAAACAAGTATAATAAACTTTTGAAACACATTAACATGAGATTACCAGCGTATAAAGCAAACTTTACGCAAATGCACCTTGGTATATTAGAAATAGCAATCTCCACATGGATCTCAGATTGAATTAGTAACTAACAAAATTGGGAAGTTTGCAAAGAAACATCACAACAGAATTCTTCAGCACACGAATATCGAGTCAATATGGCTCCTTCACAATACTGACATACTGCACAGACTCAAAAACACTCAAAAAACACTAAACCTTTTGAGTTGGTGACGTGATGTGACAAAAGCATACCACGGTGTTATGTGGATGATATGTGACCGAAGCAGTGCAACGTACAGTGTGTGAAGTATAAACTTTCAACATATAAACTGAATTTAGTTAAACCGATTTATGAAAGATAAATATAGCTTGATAGTCATCACACTACGTGTTATATGCAGGACTAGTGCATCCAATCCCGGGATCCCGGTATTCCCGTACTTTTCTGGTACCGTAATCCCGGTGCTGAGATTAGTCTGAATACCGGGATTACGGAGCTGATAGAGTTTTAATAGAAAATCAAAATATTATTTTTACAAACAAACTAAGAGAAAGGAATACTAAATTAATGGTTAATGCCATTAAATAGGGCATAAACTATCCAGTGCTAGGATGTGTGCTCTGCGGCCTAGTAGTTTATATTTGGTTCAGAGAATTTCGGTGCCGGCAGAAAGTGAGTAAGAACGAGACAGGACGTAAAAGAACTATCAACATTTGATATGTCGACTGACCGGCTTAAACTAAGTTAGCTAAACTTTGATATTCAATAACTTTTGTAGACTCGGACCGATTTTCATTATTTTTTCGAGACATTTAAGGAAATTTATCAAATTTACGATACATAATATACTTTGATAATTAAAGAAAATAAGATGTTCCAGCTGATTATGAATACTGGGAGATCAAAAATTGTGTTTTTGGTCATGTTTGAGACATCCTGTGGGATAACTAAGGAACTTGTTCTCTCGCAGGTTGGCAACTAGGTACTCTCTTACAAAACCATATCAATTCTCAACATCTTGTTTTCTAATTCATCACAATATCTGAATGTTTGTAGAATATACACAGTTTTATGCAAGATTTTGTATTTCACTCATAATCAAGTCAGATTTGTTGCAAGGTTTAAGGGTAAATTTAAAAGTTTTATTTGAAATTGTTTATCTTCTACAAAATTCAGATATTGGAATGAACCAAAAACAAAATGTTCAGAATATGGATGTCTTTGTAACAGAGTACTTTAAAACTTGCTCATGCTCCGCAGTTTTTCAAAGCGTGTATCGAAAGCAGATCAAAAACGTCATTATCGTCTGCTTTTCAAAAATTACAATAGTATGTGCTAATCTCTAAGAAATTCAATGAATTTCTTTATTGAATTTCTTTAAAATGCATTGAAAAATAATGAAAACCAGTCATCATTACAAAAGTTTAGCAAAATAAGCGTTCCTTTAATTGTGCCGGTCAGCGTATTTTTCTCAAAACTGTACGTGAAACTTGGCATATCTTGTTGTTTTTACCTTAAGATTTATTTATTAACCATAAGAAGATAATTCATCTTTCCTAGTCTTCCTACTATATTTAATAGTTAATAAAAATGTTTTTAAAAAATATAAAAATTTATTTCGTGCAAAGGGCATACATTGGAAGAATTTATGTAGGAAAGAGTTAATATATACAACTTTAATCCCTATAATAAACGATAATGAAATAAACTTTTTCTTGTATCAAACGATATTTATTTATTTAAAATAAAAATGGCAAAACAATTAATCGCTATGCAAATAATGTCGAATATGCAATGAAGTATGTTTTGTTTAAACAAATATGATTTGATCACAAGCACAGCAATTTTAAGGAGTGTGTGATGATACTGATGATGTTGCTTAAAATAAAAAAAATCTGTGTAAGCAACAAAACTAAAAAAAAAAACAAACCAAGAATGAATTTTGTGTTTATCAAAATCCTAGAATTTGTCTATTTTCGAGTACGATCTTTGGAAAAGACGTTTGGTTTAATTACTACCCCCGCCCCGCCCCGCTACTGTCCCGATTATCTACAATGAAAATCTGGTCACCTTAACTACGACAGTGACTAAAATTAGGTCATTGCTCAACGATGAAACATTGAATTTGAATATTTTGAGTTTTCTAAGATCTCATTTTAAGGCAGAAAATAATAATATTTATTTAATATTGTAGCCATATTTTTTACTGTTTATGTACATTACTGTATTATGTATACAGTATATTGTTTCGTTCGCTAATTTATATTTTAAAAATACAATCCGTATTGAAAATATCTACTTATTTTCATTTTTTCTATACATCGAGATTCCCGGTGCTGGTACCGGGATCCCGGGATTGAAAATTTCCAGCACCGTAATCCCGGTTCTGAAAAAGCAATCCGGGATTGGAAGCACTACGCAGGACCCTATCATACTATTAATTAATAAGAAACGAAAAACACCAAACAAGAATCCAAGGATCTTATATGCAATAGGAATGCTCAATGTCGTATTTCGTCCGCACATTTGTGCTAAAGCTAACTTTGGATGTGACGTTGCATCCATAACAATTAGTTTGCACATTATGACTTAGAAAAGAGCTTTGGAAAATATTACTTGTAGTACTACTAGGCACGCAATCAGTGTAATTATGTTACACCTGCTGAAAAAACCTTTGGATAAATTATTTCACTGTAACAATAAATATTAATGCCACTACAAAAATAACAAAAAAAAGATCAATTTATTCTAGTTCCATTAGCTAAAAATTAAACAAGACCACATTACTAAAATATAATTACTGTGTGTGCCTATGTAAATGTCTTGACTTTTCTTGTTTACGGCAAAACTTGTTTTCAGACTTCAAACCACTGTAATGTGTGCAAAAATAATAATAACAACCTGTGAAAGGTTGTGACTACTACAAACTACATTAGTGGTGATAATCCCCATCCAGGTCGTTTGTAAAGAAATTTATCAAGGCTACGTACTTACTTGATAAATGTCTTTACAAACGACCTGGATGGGGATTATCACCACTAATGTAGTTTGTAGTAGTCACAACCTTTCACAGGTTGTTATTATTATTTTTGCACACATTACAGTGGTTTGAAGTCTGAAAACAAGTTTTGCCGTAAACAAGAAAAGTCAAGACATTTACATAGGCACACACAGTAATTATATTTTAGTAATGTGCTGTCTTGTTTAATTTTTAGCTAATGGAACTAGAATAAATTGATCTTTTTTTTGTTATTTTTGTATTTATTAAGGCTTTTTTGTTATTTAAGGCTACGTACTTACTTAAATTTATCAAGATTATCATATAATCATAATAAAATTATAAATTTAGTCAAAGTAGGTCATGATATCAAATGTAAATATTTCAGTTAAATTGGTTGCATAACCTATTTCAAGTTTGGCAGTTGTTTAGGTATAGAGGCAAAAAATCATTAGCATGGGCATGGTCTACTTTGACTGCAATCATTTATAATGACTTGTACCTTTAAGAATGAAACTGCTGTGGGTAGCAGCAGTTTCACTCACAGGTGGGACACTGCACCAGGCTGCTCGTTGGCCAAGGAGACACTTAGGTATCCATCCACAACGACAGCCAGAAAATTTTCTCAACTTTCCAGAGGTAAGCTCCGGCTCATTACCGGACTACTCACAGGTCATTGTAAAGTACGGAAGCATATGTTCAACATGCGAGTGACTAACACGCCCACCTGCCGAGCTTGTTCACAACGAGACAGTAAGACACATCCTGTGCGAATGCCCCGCCCTAGAAGACCATAGGGTAGGTAATGCTCCTCTATCGTGCCTCGTAGCTTTTGCCCAGGGCCTGGGTTGGCTTACGAGTCAAGAGTGAGCATAACAGGTTTGCACAAAGGGCCCAGTGGGGCCTAGGTGCTTTGGGACTTCCCAGCCTCTAGTAACTACATACCAATACATACCTTTAAGAATTTAAAAAAATTAAGTACAAGGCACTCCGTGGGATATAACTAACAAACTTGTGCAGGTTATCAAATACATACTCTGTTATAAAGCCGTATCATTTCTCTATATTTTGTTTTTAATTCATCCCAATGCCTGAATTTTTGTACAAATAAATAAAATGTACACCATAGAGAAGACCAACGAGGGGGTTATACTCCGTAGAGATCAATGTGATCAGAACAGCGTCAACCTGAATGGCATAGTCTAGTATACAGACGGATCAAAAACCAACACCAGTACAGTCGCAGGTGAACATATTCCAAGCTGAAATATACAGCATCACAGTATATGCAATGGAACTTACAAAGAGGATCTTGCAACTTTTTAACCCTTTATGCAGGGGCTGCGGAGAGGGGGAAGAAACTCTGATACACCTTCTAAACTACTGCAAGGCTTTCGTTAACGACAAATCTACATATCACAGAAGGTGAACCCAGATCAGATAACATGAACTGACCCCAGAAAAATCCTGGACCTAATCAAGAGGACAGGACTTCTGAGCTAAAGTTCTTGAGGGCACGAAAGGACTACTGTACTGACCGCAGTGCGGGTACCGTGACAGTGAACACCTCTTTCTGATAATAATAATAATAAACCCCTACCTAATGTTATATGACCTGAAAAAGAATTACAGTATATTTTTTTCATAATTAAAAAAATAGGGGCACTATAAAACTACCATTAATTGTTATTATTAATGCTTACCACAATTATTAGCTTAAGGGGACCGGGTTAATTAGCAAGCAATTTTTCTGGTAATTATATTACTTTACACCATTGATTTCCTGCTATATGTTATATGTACAAAAAATGCCTTTTTTTACAGTGGATATTTCAAAATTAAGATTTAAAGCTACATATTAATCTGTTTTCATTTTTTAATTTCAAGAACATAATAAAATGGCTATCATATAAAACAAAACTGCTACAAATTATCCAGTTTTTGCACATCATTAAAAGAAAAAAAAATAGAAAAAAATAATGAAAAATAATGTTTTATACATTTTTTAATATAAACTTTTAGGACTGTTTAACATTCCCAAGACATGTTTTCAGACAAACAAAAATCGTTTTTCTGTACGGATCAGATATTTTTCTATGATTATGATGAAATAATTTTCCATACTTTGTGTACTTGCCTCTCGATGTTTGGCAGTCCCATCTGCTTTTGTTGGCAGTGTCTTCGGCATACTAGTGGCAGATGAATCTAATATCTTTTGAATCAATATTTTTCTTTCTTTTATAGCGATACTTATACTTTGGTTTGACGGCTCCGACTTTTTTATTTCTACGTAGCCTAGATTTAATGTAGGCACTGCTGTAGCTTTCAATTTTCTTTTCTGTGGCAAATCTGCAATTTTCAATTTTAGTTTAGCTTTCTGATAATGTAGAACTAATTTTTAAGAAAGTCATGCATTTATCACTCAAAATATAGAGCTAGAAGTAAGGCAAGTAGAGACCGGACTTTAGGTGACATATTAGATAGCAATAGTGTTAGAGACAATTGATGCATAAATAGTTTCTGGAAATTTATGTTAGGTACACATGATGAATTTAGCAAAGAGGAACTAGAATAACTAGAAAAAAAGGTGTATCAGTAGGAAAAAGTAGCCAATTTGAAAAAAAATCTCTATTATCTGCCTAGAATCTCAAAGCTAAGAGATATTGTAGTCACAATATCTCCAAGTTTCAGAAAAATTTGATTCATGGTTATACAATATTATAATGGTTATACAAATATCGATAAATAACATTATCCAGTTGTTCCAAAACTGACCATTATGATAAAATTAAACTTGACATAACCCCTGTAATTTTAAAGAATGATAAACAATCTGTTGGGCAATTTCTGTCCAACATTTTTTACTTTGAAAACAAAAACAGGGGAAATACTTTGGCCAGGCATTACAGAGTAGGAATTGATGAAATAAAACATTAAATTCATTGAATTAAGTTAAAAAATCTGATGTGGCCAGACACATGACTTTATCATACTATACAGCGGTGTCAAACGCTGATGATCTGAAAATACTGTCAATAGAATCTAAATATCTGTCAAATCCTGGCAAACTAGTTGTAATGCAGATAAGAGCGATCTCGATGCAATAGGATGATTTGATGTGTGGAGTTGGATTAGCTCTGGCTCCAATAAAAACTGCTAACGCTCAGTGAAACTGTTTATTGTACATAGGTACGTAATTCACAGAGCGAACAACAGAGTCAGCTGCTATGCATAACTTTCAAAGTTAAAGTTTGCTCTTGCAGCTAAACTATTAATTTTACCAAAAAATGTGATAGACATAAATTATACAAAATTTCCTCTACTTTAATTTATTATTTAACTATTATTTAGAAATTTCACAAATGGTGGTTTATTTGCAATATTGCTGAAAAATTATAAGAGTAAACCTCCAGCTCCTTTGGGTCCTTTTGAACGAAACTTCTTTCAGCTCTAAGTTTAGTCATGAAACTTCTAAATATGAAGTTTCATCATGATACCTTTTGTAGTTTCTCCGGAATCGCCGCCACAAAAAACGAGTACACACAGACACACACATACACACACACACAGACATTTTTTGTACCTTGATCAAAAATGTTTAGGGTACCCAAAACTCAAAAGGACATATTTCCGATGAAATCAAAAAAAATGTTTTCGACACGATTACAATACTGTGAAAAGGATGTTGCCAAACGCTTAGAATACGTTACATTTTTGACGTTAGTTACTTGTAAAATATAACATATTTTGGGCCCTTGACAAATCACTGGAATTGTATTTTAGTCTATTTTTGCTTAAGTTATTCAAATGACCTGTCACTTTATTCTAATGAACTGTCAACGCCTAGCCTACATGGTTGACAATTGATAGTCAGTTTGCATCATCATTTACAAATACATTTAAAGCATTTAATATAAAATGGAATTTATGAGTCGTAGATAAAATGTCGTATTCGACTCGCACATAACGGATATAAATCGTGAGCTTGAAGTTTATACGTGAGCCTTAGGCGAGCTTGTAAACATGCGAACATCTGTCATTCTTATACTTTGGCAGTAAAAAAATTAATCAATAAAGTCATAAGTGCAGATACAAAAACAACGGCAGATTTCCACTTGACAGACAATTGACTACAGGACCAAAAACAAAAAATAAACAAATGAGAACTGGTTCTGGTATGATTATTTTTACTTTATCATACATAGTATGACAAAGTATTGTAATTATTGTCAAAAAAAAAGTTTGAGATTTTAGCGGAAATACGTCCTTTTGGGTCCCCTAAACATTTTTGACCAAGGTACAAAAAATTTCTGTGGATATTTGTGTATGTATGTGTCCAGATAAACTACTAAAGGTATCGGGACAAAACTTCATATTTAGAAGTTTCATGGCTAAACTTAGAGCGTTGAACACTGCTGTATAGTATGATAAAGTCATGTGCCTGGCCACATCGGATTTTTAGTACTTAATTACAAATTTTATTTATCTTAAATAAGTTTGACAGCTGGCGGCAACCAACTATTATTTTAAAATGTGCTGCAATTGTTTTCAGATAATAGAACCTCTTGAAAAAAAAAAACTTGAAAAAATATATTTAGGGACACCTAATGAAATTAATGGGTCTTTACACTGTGACTGGGTTGTCGACTTTGTTAAAACTAAGATCTGATTCAAACAACTGTAAGCCATACATAAGTCATACGTTCTCTTCAACTACAAATCAATATATGATATCACAAAAATAGAGTAAAAACCACAGCCAAACATCAAGATTACACAAGTTGACATTGATGGCGGGCTTTAAGGCTGCTCCAGACACAACGTCTTATCGAACGATAAAACGGTCATGCAAGTCGTTCGACAAAAAGTACAGAGATTAGTGTGTCCACACGTTTCCAATTAATCGGTCAAATGTCAGTTGTATGATGTCATCATGGACGAAGTACTGCTTTGGTCAATCTATGCTGTTTGCATAGCAATAAAAAGTAAAAAGACACACAAAAAACTCAAAGACTAAGATGGTCGAGGGAATGGTTGTTAAAATGGCCTGAATTTTCTCATATCCCATTATTACGTGAACTTCATAATGAAGCAGATGATTGGAGTAATTACCTGCAGATGGACTTGTCATAAGCAAGGAAAACTACGGTAGAGTTCAATAAATTTCCGTAGAAATTGTCAAGAGCATTGACGAAGATCAGACATGTATGATGAATTTATAAAATACAAAATTAAATGCAATAAAGTTATAATTTAAATAAATTCACGGACACGAAGCAATATAGTACGAAGATACTACGTTACTACGTAAACATATGGCAAAACTGTCAAATAAAACGCATGTTTGTCCACACGCGCCAACTAGTCGAATCAATTGCCAAAAAATGATACCTCGCAGCTCAGATTTTCGACTTATCGTACAAACTTACTTCGATCATGCAAGACGTACGTTTTGTGGTCTACACGCTCCATCTTACTTGATACGACTTGTCTGATTCGACAAGTCGTTGTGTCTGGATCGGCCTTTAAGTAAAAATGAAATACAAATACGTCAGAACTTGTAAATATCTTCAAAACTTCAGCATAACATTTCCGAATACATATATTCAAGCAAACGATTGTAAAACATTGCAAGAATGTACGTTCTACGAAGAC
The DNA here is from genome assembly GCA_963966075.1 of Aphodius sticticus. Classification (NCBI taxonomy): domain Eukaryota; kingdom Metazoa; phylum Arthropoda; class Insecta; order Coleoptera; family Scarabaeidae; genus Aphodius; species Aphodius sticticus. The sequence continues at coordinate 28,888,354 of OZ014509.1, forward strand.
AATAAGTCACGCTGAGGACAGATGCATTATCGCAAAGACAATCCTCGAGAAACGAGGAGGAGTGGCAACCCTAATTTGAATATACCTAATATAAATTATTATATTCTTAGATAGAAGACATGTAAGCGTATACTTACTAAGCAATTCATTTTTTAAATCCCTTTCATAATCGGTTTCACAAAAGTGATCTGAGCAAATTTGACTTGTTGCTGGATTAATTGGACAATCCCTTGTGCATCTTCGTATCCATTCATCCCTAATGCTTTTAGAAAGCAAATCATTGCCCATTGGAAAGCGATGATAAATGATCTGTTTGTCGTGCACCTTTGTTTTACTAGAATTGTGTTTGCAAACCGATACAGCACAATATCTTCCCATTTTATGTCAATCTATTAAAGCACCATAAACTTGAGATAGAGCGAGTGGAACAAAACCCCCGGCGTCACGGATTACAATGTTTTGAATGTGGTTTCTAACCCTATTTCGGTTATTTCACAAGCGCATTATACCGATTATACCATTCTGACGTCGCACACTCCACACTTCTGTCTAGGTCCGCGCATGACGTCACAGCCAACAATCATCCAACAATTCTATAGAATTAATATCCTTGACATCATGTACTATAGTCGATATCACGAGTGCTGCAAATTACTCATCGCTTATAAGTGTATGAACCAAGATTTTTGCGTATCGCTCAGCTTGATTGTTGTGCATAGGCAACCGAACATAGATCACTGTAAATACTAAAATACGTTGCCTACCGAGGCGGATATTATAGAAATTAAATTAATATTGCTATTATCTTTACTAATTAAATAACCTTTAAATAACCATCACCATAGATTTTTTATTAAGCGGCTTACCTTTCAACGAAAACATTTTTGCTAACATGCGGCCACGTTCAATATTTACGTTCAGTATTAGAGGTTAGAAACGTTAGAAATGTCATTCTAAGAAAAGACGTACTTTTTCGCTGGGCGCATTTAATTTGTACAGCAGATGTATCATAATCATTCTATTGCGTTCCAACACACGGCAATGTATAGGAATGAAATATGGCGTATGAGGAAAATAACAGCAGAAATCGATGAGTAATTTGCAGCATGGTGAAATCGACTATATCGTGATTCGTGAGCTTATAGTTGAATCAATTTAACTTTGAGTGTTGTTAAAAGTGACATGCGGTAGTTACGATATGATTAAATGCATTCCCACTCTTTCTACTGCATGCTAAACTATTGACAGTTGACACTAACGTTGGACGTATGTCTCGGCTGGCTAAGACACACGATCTCGAATGCTAATATGTATACTAGTGCGCAGAAGAAAGACAGAACTACAGTACGTTGGTCATTGGGTAGTTCGGAACTCCAGCGGCGTCGCTAACATGAGATTCAGGGTAAACAGTCAGTTGTGCTTGTATCACAATTTAAAATGCCGGGAAAATATTTAAGTCCTCAAACGAAATAGTGTGTGGCCAATCTTATATACAGCGGAAAAGGAAAATATGGATCCTCTAATTTCCCTTAATGCAATTCAGCAGGTATTAATTATAGTCCATTCATCCTATTGCGAACATTCTTACATTATTATTATCTTACATTTCTTAGAGAATTGCGGATGCATTAAAAATAAGTCTAAGGACATAGGTATCTAATATTAAAAATGCCAGGGAGGCAAACGAGTCATTTTGTACCAGAAGAAAATCTCGAACTCTGAGGATACCAAAAACCTAAGACGTTGATGAGGGTGCAAAAATGCAAGTTCGCAACACATTGTATAACCTTTACGCTGCAAGTACGCTATTGCATTACCATATTCTTCCTGTAGACAATATTTAGCAATATTTAATACTAGGACAGCATGTTACCATTACATCCTTAAAGGAAGAGCTACGTGAAAAGTCGCTTTTGATTTTTATATGCAGACGTATGCTTTTCCTTTGCCAACAATGGGTGCGTTCTGCCACTTTAAGCCGCTTAAGCGCTTGAACTCAGCAACCAATGGCCGTCGCGTTCATGTTGTTGCTGCCCAATTGCCGCCGTCCGCTGAGTTCAAGCGGTTAGCGCCTAAAGTGGCAGAACGCACGCATTTATTCGACTACGCCACTGGCCGAATGACAACAGTTGATTGCACCAGACAACTGTCACTTTTGACAACACGCAAAGTTAAATTGATTCAACAGTCAACTATAGTAAGAAAATTATCTTCAGCCGTGCTGAAGTTAAAATACACCCCCACCGTAAAATATTAACAAAAAAATAGGGAACCGATTTTGAACTTATTTAGTGTTACTAAGATGGTATGCGTGCATGATACAGGTTATGATAACTGTCAGATACCATAGTGAACTCGTCAGTAAGGGTTACGTTCCTCTGCAACGATATTTCATCTTATTTCTCAATAAAGGATATCATTTTATTATTTATTTAACCCTCACGGCAATTAATTTGAATTGAAACTATATATGTTTCAATTAATTCGAATAATAGTTTCAATTTAATATACCTATTATAATCAGAGAATGAATCCCTTTGCAAGAAGGAACACCTACGCCACTGAACCAAAATAACAGCTGTCATTTGCAACCATTTCCAACATCACAATTATTCAAATTGGCGGGAAATTCAACCTGTCCTCAATCATTTTAGATCACTGTGTATATACCCTCACCACAGTAAATGTGGGGGGTATAAAAACGGGGCCACTCAAATTTGCAATAATTAAACTGGGCTTCGTAATGTCATAATGTCATGTCAGTACGTTTGTCTTGTCATATTAGCGTCTTCTTGAATTTTGACGTAAGAAATAAAAATGCCGCAATTGAATGAATTTCAGAAGGCAATAATTCAAATTCGACTGCATGATGGAATCAGCATTCGAGAAATTGAACCTACTGAATAAGTGTAGGCAAGAATACCGCGAAGAATATAATTGTAAACCGGAACAAGTTTGTAGGTTGACAGATACCTACTGTCAAAGTTTACACACCCGTTTTTTTTTGCTCACGACACATATATTATTCTAACATAATATTACTACATATATTACTAACTGTACAGAATACAGATATGGATACCTTTTAGCATAAATCGACCTCTTCATGAAACAAGTAAAAGTAAACTTAGTTTGAGCTCAATCAACAAAGATTGAAGGCGGATCAAATCTCCCGCGCAAAATCTAGGGATTTTCCTTTATCCTAAACTTAAGTTTTATTAGTTTTATTTACCGTTTTATTTGCTATTCTTTAAATTGTAGTCCAAATTTTTACCTCGCATTTTTTTGATAGTGGGAACGATCCCTGCAATCTGTTTTAAACTTTTCCTGTAAAAAAAAATCCCTCAAAATTTGAGAAAAATAGGACACGCGCCACCGAGCACCTCAAATTTCCAATTTAAAATACATAAAACACATCTTTTTTCCTGTTTGTTTTTCACGTTTCGGATTTAAAAGAAAAGTTGCGAGAGATTATCAGAAATTGTTCAGAACTCCCTAAGGCCTAAGGAACAAATCCACAACCTCTACTTTTTGTTTCGCTATTCCCACCCTCCCCTGCAGCACCCTAAATATGAGGCCAAATTTCCCCCAAATTAACAATTTTACCTTGTTGCGTATATTTTCTTTCATTACTTTCTTTTCATTTTTTAGCAGAAATTATTAATATTATTTCGTAATTTGTAATTATTAATATTATTATGTAATTTGTTAATTAATTTGACATTGTATAAACAAATACCATTTGTTTAACCAATAATACAATGCTAAATATCCAATAATCATATCAGCAAAAAAATTGTACGTAATATTGTATATTGGTGCTTAAACAAATGGTATTTGTTTAAACATTTGCAAACTAATTAATGACAAAAAATGCGAATAATCTAATAATAAATTCTGCAACAAAAAAGAGAATGCCGGAAGGATTGCCTTCCGGCTGCTAATCCGGAATTAACTCTCGGCCTATTTAAAAACTGTCCCAAGAATTTTAATAAAACGTAACGTGTATGTGTCAACCAGTGCTGCCAGGTCTACCGTTTTAGCGGAAGATCTACCGTTTTTCACATTGGGCTACCGCGCTACCGTCAAAGGCTTGCAATCTACCGTTCTAGTAGTATCGTCGTTATAATGGCTGCATTTGATTAAATTTACTATGTTCCAACTTACTTTGAATTAAACTTTCTTTTATTCGTTGTTTGAATACTACATTTACCGACATCTATACGAAATAGATGTGGTCAATAAAGTTTGCAATACAGTCCAAAATATCGGGGATTCTCCGAACATAAGTAGGTATCTCAGCCATCGAGTTTAATATCGTGGGCTTAAAGGTAAAAGTCACTAACTAACATTTTGTTACATTTTCTTGAAACACGAATTAATTGTAGTCAAATGCTTCTAAATGCGCATCTTGTACAAGGAGGCGATCAATAAGTGTTCTAAGTATGTACTCGAAAATGCATTAATTATCCAGAAAATATCATCATTATATTTGTTGGTAATACATCTTAAAGTCAGATTTTCGTAATTATTTTAGATGTTAGTTAGTGACTTTTACCTTTAACCCGACGATATATAGTATAGGCAAAACCGGGAGAGGTGAGATTACTCATAGATTTCAGCTGTTATTTTCGACATACGTTACAGATTATTTCTAAATATTGACGTGTGTTAAAACGAAATAGCATCCTTTTCATACGTCTGCTGTATAATTTAAATGGGCAAGACAAAAAAGTACGTCTGTTCTTAGAACAGTGACAGCGGTACTTGCAACCTAACCTCCAATTATTGTAATAACACAGCGCGAACGTGTGAATTAAATGTGAGCAAAATGTTTTCGTTGAAAGGTAAGGCCCTAAATACGAAATCGATGGTTATGGTCATGAACGTATTAAATTATTTTCGTCCATTATCAAAACACGTATTAAAAACATAACCTCACATTTACAACAAACTACCACCGTTTTGTGAAACACTTATCGTGAAATATTCAGAAATGAATTTCAAAACATACTTAATAATGTCTACACAAACAGAAAAGAAACTCCAAGTTGAAGCACACAGTCACAAAATGATTATTTCTGAGCTAATTCCAACCGCACAAATACACTGTCTTAAATGGGCTAGTTGGTATGTTTTCACTTTGCTTCTGTTAAACATGGTAATGATGGATATATAAATTAGATAGGATATCACAATTAAATGACCAATGATAGTATTTTTAGTAATTAAATATTAATCTAGAAAATAAACTGCTTCCGGGTTATGCCGTGTGTCAAGATTTGTTAATGCTGACGTTTCGCGAGCCATGTTGCTCGCTTCTTCAAAGCTAATTGAATACTGAAGACCTACCAAGAAAGTCTCCCTTATATACCTGAATTTACACCTCACTGCGCACATCTGGCGCTACCGCTCCATGTGTTTTTCCACCTGACCGCGTTAGGATCGATTTCCAGACCCTACTAATGTCAGTACCGTCCTCGCGATTGATGTTGTCAGGATGTTTGTAAATTTCGATGGCTTCTCTAATAAGCCTTCGATGATGATTACCCACCCTTGCCAACATCTTCGCGTCATCGAAATCCATTGTGTGTCCCGACTCGTGGCAGTGTTGAGCAACAGCGGACTGTTGGATCTTGCCTAGCCGGGTGTCCCTACTGTGCTCCTTGATTCGACATTCGATGCTTCGTCCTGTCTGTCCTACATAGCATGTTCCGCACTCACATGTTATCTTGTATACCCCTTCGTTCTTCAGGAGTGGTGTGATATCCTTTGGGTTAGGCAAAAGATCCTTTACCTTAGCTGGTGTTCTGTACCTTACCGTGATACCCGATTTCTTCAGTACTCTACCGATTCTCTCTGATACCCCACTTACGTATGGTAAGCAAGCGAACCCTTTTGACTCTTGCGGTTCCTCTGAGACTTGCGGTTTTCTTTGTGTGACACCCCGTATGTCAGACTTGGTGTATCCATTCTGGCGTAGGGCCCACTCCAAGTGTTTCCGTTCCTCGTGCAAGGTGCTAGAGTCGCATACCTTCTCGGCTCTGTTGAACAAAGTGTTAATAACACTTCTCTTCTGTTGGGGGTGGTGGTGTGATTTGGCGTTCAAGTACCGATCGGTATGTGTCTTCTTACGGTAGACTGTATGTCCAAGTCTACCCGTTGACGTTCTGTATACCAGCACATCCAAGAAAGGCAGCTGATTGTCCTCTTCTATTTCCATCGTGAATTTGATGGAAGGACTAACATTGTTCAGGTGGTTAAGGAACTCATTAAGTCTATCTCTACCGTGTGGCCAAACCACAAAGGTATCGTCGACATATCTGACCCAGTGCTTGGGTTTGAAGGGACTTGATGTAATGGCTTTTTCTTCAAAGAAAGACACACGGCATAACCCGGAAGCAGTTTATTTTCTAAATGATTCTGGCCGTGAAAGCCTACGTACTTACTAAATATTAATCTTTAACGAACTACCTAGTAGGCGACCAAATATACACAGCAATATAACCAATCCACGCGGTACGTCCATATCTTGGTTCGTACGATTTTAAGCGATGAGTCAACTTCACCTCTCCCGCTTTTGCCTATCTGGAGGTTGCACGCTATTCGCCCTGTGCATACACCGTGGAGGGGACTTGAAAAACGATCTAACCGCCCGTACCGGAGAAATACCTAACTAAAATGCCTACAGTATGTGCAGTAGTTCACGGCGCATTATGTTGTGATCCAATCCGTCAGAACTAATAACATATCGTTGGTATAAATAATCATAATGGGACACTAATAAGTGTTGCGTTGTCAACTCTAATAATACAGCAAGAAGTATTAAGAAATGCAATATTGTAATAAATAATATAAATTTGCTCGGCCCACTTATACAGTACAGATAACTGTAACATTTATTAGCAATCTGCACCATTTACGCCTCGTGGACCTACTACTGCCTACACCTGTAGAGGCGTAGAGGCGCTTGCATCGCGCACCCGGCCAATAGTCCCCACCACGGCGAAAACGGGTCTAACGCCGAATAATTATCACAGGTGATTATAGAAGGCCAACGCGCGGGAAATTCGAAAACAATAATAATAAAAAATTCACGTGGTAGTCCTTATTAATTATTTTATTTAATGGTTGCGACCATTAAATAAAATAATTAATAAGGACTACCACGTGAATTTTTTATCAATCGACACCTTATGGGACACCCTAGAATTTGACAATAATAATAGATCACTTACTTTACATAATTTCTAAGGGATTTTTTGTTTATAATCAGTATGTACCTAACGCTAAATGATTAACGTAAATAAATAAATTACGGATTGCAATTGAAATCTATCAAAAACGTATTCAATTGCCATTACAAAATCCATATACTTTAGAGTAATAAATATTTTACGAGACAATGTCTTCTCCCGAAAATTTTCTTGTTTTTATCTAGTCTGAAAAAATGCAAACACTTTTATAAAAATCTTACCATATTCATCCGGTTCTAAGGTTTTTAATGTATAGTTGCACTCCGCTAATACCGGAATTGAATTATTTATAAGAGAGTTTAATTACCAAGTCAGAGGAAAGGAAATGGAAATGGATTGAAAGGAAACAAATGTTGTCCGAATGAATACCCAAGAAAAAACTATTTTTTATTCATAATAGTATTTATTTCAACGGTTGTAAATACATGAAATATATAAAAGACTATTTATTAAAATACATAAAAAAAGAAACATTTTTATTGATTAAGTACTAAAAAGAGGGATTTTAATCAATTATTGTCTGATTGTTTTTTGTGTGAATATTACTCATTCTACAAATATATTGTAATCTGCATACTAAATACTTCCACTTCTTAGGTTAGTAAAATAATATGGTTATTGCCAATCTCAAAATTTAAAATGTGGTCTTTAAGGCAATCAAAGACGTTTGTGTAAACAGCAAAAAAACAGAATTAGTTATATTTTCAAGAATATCTTTTAAATTTGGTGGAGTATTATCAGTAATAATTAACATCTTTCGACAAATTCGCTTGACCCATTAATACCATACTGCGGATGATAAAGTAAAAAAACGCTTTATGAACACTTTAACGCTTTATTTAACCTAATTTTTTAAATATATAGATATATAAAAAGAACATGTTATGTGTAAACATAAGTTAACATTAAATAAATACATACAATCAATTTTTAATATTTTGAAACCTACTGACCTTTAAATAGAACCATTTGATTATTGTGATGTCGTATGCTTTCAGTCTTATTCATTTTGATTTTGCCGAAATAACACATTCTGACGTTAGTATATCTACTTATTATACTTTTTATTAGTAATGTTCTGTGGTTGTCCATTGCAAACTGGTCATAACTATGGATTACAAAACCTGAAAACACATCTGAAAAAATAAATTCTTTCAAAACCAGATTGTTAAGGCTCCCGTATCCTACGTCGAAAACGCGCCGATACACCACACAATAATTATTGTTTAAATTGTGAAACTATAGCAACTATTCGATTGAATAGGTCCTTATGCAACTGCGTCCACAAAGAATTTCAATATTTATGCATATTATACTTGCAAATTTTAGTGTTAAAAAAAACTAAACTACAAATATAGAATTGCCTTTTGGTCTTACTGGCGTATGATTATTGTGTACTGTAATATATTATAAAAATACATTAAATGTTACTTATAACGATGGGGTGTAGCTTTTAGTGAACGTAACTAGAATACCGTTCTGAGAGAGTTTTAGTCTGTTGGCATTGCAAAATAGTTCAACGGTCTGTGGATAGATGGCGCTGTTTCAAATTGAAAATGTAAACACAACATAAATAATTTATTTAGATATGACCTAAAGTACACTAAAAATCGGTAATACTGAAAACAAGACGTAACATAAACAATGCCACTTTGGATTTTTTGTCTTCGTGTTAAATAATATAAATCGTAGCTGTCGTCCTATTTGCATTTGAAGGTTTTATTTTATTTAAAGTTGTTTTATTTTTTAAATATAAGCTGTAGGAATAATAACTTAAAAATCTGTTATTGTAATCAGCGCAAAATGTCACAAAAAAATCTTTAACTTCGAATCAAACTAAATTCAGATAAACGACCCTCAAATTCAGTTAAGTGTCGACGGGTTTTTAAAAATCACAGATGAACTGTAAAATAGTTTCCAATCAAAATGTGTTCAAAACAAAAACCTTGTTGATAGTTTAGTCACAAATCCCCTTTCTTCGGAGCAAAGCTGATACTATATAGTTATACCGTCATTGTAAAGTACAGGCTATACGACAGCTAAATAATCATACGTTAAAAAAAAATCAGTCAGCATTTTATTAGTATTTTTCTCCATTTCATTTTTGACATTCTTTTTTGCTGCTGAATTTGACGTAAATAGATATAGATATATTTATGTAGATGATTAATAATCATATCGACCCATGCAACAAAGACTCGTAACAAACTAAATGTAGTTACTATAGTCTTCGTTGCATGGGTCGATATACCTTCCTACCTCAAGGTGGCAGATTTTATTACATTTAAATTGCACAAAGAATTCTCTTTTCTATATGAAAAGGTTTTACGGTAAGAATCATTTAAAACATAAATTGCCCCTCAAGACTGCGTAATAAAATATTGAAATCTTCCAGTTGTGTCGAGCAACAAAAAACGACGAATGATACGATCTCCATTGTATGGCGTTATTTCGGAATGGGCTGCTGCGTTAAAGGTATGATTAGACGAGTCATTTTACGGAGAGCAAAGGTTATGTAATACAACACAATTTGAGTTACCGTCTAATCGTACTTAAGGATATTTAACACAGACCATCTCTGATCTAAACCAGCCGCTAATGACATATCGTGTATTCAGACTAAAGTATACAGAGCTGCTGTCCTTGGATAGTATCGTAAAGTTCTATATGGAAATGGAGCACCTTAAACAATATTTAATTAGATAATATGAAAACCAGTGAAATTGTGTACGTACCTATCAATAAATCCCTAATAAACAAATAATCGATCAATATTCATTAAGAGACACACTCATAAATAAATCGCTCTTGAAAAAACTGCTCACAATAACGAACATAACCCTATATTGAGAAGTAGATAACCTCTTATTGGATTGGTATATTCCGTGGTTGTCATGGTTACGAGACATTGTATACGGTTCGATCTTTGTGGTGGGGTGGATTCTTGCCGCAAATTAAAATATACGGGATAATTCCAGATTTGGTAGTTGTGTCGCCATCTACATCTAGTAAAATATTGGTCGGAAGCTCTGAAGAAAAGAGCGGCAACTGAACGTTTTGAATGGGGGATACGGGAGCCTTAATGTTAAACAGCACCAGCTTTTGTATTATTTCTGCACGATAGTAGAACATGTTTTATTACTTTCTCGCATTTTATGCAAATTTCTACAACATCTTCAAATGGATACTGAAGGCATTTTTATTTTTTGCGCTAATGAAAGCGTACATGGAAAAATCTTTAGTTTCGCTTGATAATACAGTCAAACAATGTACGCAAACAACACGTTGCTGTAAATAATAGACAACGTAGTCAGCTATATATGTTATGATGTATTTCGAAAATGATGGCAGGGGTTCTATGTTGTAATCGTCATTATCGTTGGAATTATGCATTCTATATTCCGTGGATGTTATGTTTATTTGATGTATAGGATCAAATTTTAAAATGCCGAGTTCTTCTAAAGGAATACAATTACCACGGAAACTCTCACGTAGTTCTACATGCGCAGCCTGAAATTGTCTAGCTGTGGGGTTATTATTGTAACCACCACGGGATCGAATGCATCCAAAAAATAGTTCTAAGCTGTCTTGCGATATTTTGTACATTGGCAGAAACTTTAAAGATTCATCATTAATAATTAATCTTTGAAATAAAAACTTTGTGCTTGCAATGCAAATTTATAAAACCAAAAATCCTGTATGTCTTTGTGTATCTAACAGTAATGGTCCATTAGCATGTATCCTTAAGGCACTTATATACTCATTTACAGTGTCAAAAAAAATTCATATGTTGCTGAAATTTGTTTTGGACAAAGCTTTTTTATGTTTGATTTGCTTTTGCCTTTTGGCTTCTAGAATTTAGTATATCAAAAATATTATTCATAATTTCTATAAATTCAACGGTTGCATCTACATCTTTAAACTCTTGTATAGCTAAATCATTTGCACAAAATTGTAAGGCAGTAGCAACACTGTCACTGAATATTTGAGTGGCCAGGCAAACTTTCATCTTTTGCGTATTATAAGCTATGTGTTGCTGTCGAAGTTTATTTGCCAAATGAAACGACTCTCGTTCCTGCAACTCGTGCAGTTGTTTAATGTACTTCCATGCAATAGACTTATTTTCCTTATTTACAATCATTTCTTTATCTCCTTATGCATTTCGCACGAGCTTTAGCATGTGTGAAGGGTCTAAAAACACAGCCACTTCTTCACCACAAGACGGATGTTTAAAACTAGTTTTTAAAGTAGTGTGGTAGTGTGGCTAAATTGCAGCCTAAACAATTAGCCATAGCTAAATTCGTTGGAGCACCATCAAATGTTAAGCTGGCTACGATCACACCTGCATCGTAACACTTCCTTAAACACTCTAAAACTATCCCTTTCTTCTGCTCACTTGAAATACCAGCAATTAAAAAATACCCCACTGGAATTTTCCAATTTCCGTTGATGCAGTTTAGCAGGAAAACCAAAGCTTTTTTAGCTAAAATATTTTCGGTTACACCAATCCCCATATCTACTTAGCCAAAGCTTCTGCCCAAACTTGGGACCCACTCTTCATGCTGGTGAATGGCCATTTCATCCATGATTAGTGCACAAATGACCTTTTCGTTTGAAGACGATGTTTTTAACTCCAAAGCTTTAAATGCTTCACTGGTGAATCCGGGCTCTCCATTAATACTTTGATACCACTTACTTATTGTTCTGGTATGGGGTAAGCAAGTATTAAAAGTATTTCTAACATAATTATATGCAGCTGGCGAGTAATAGTGTAATGTTAGAGCAAAGGCCTTCAGTTCTGGGGAATAATTTTCTGGCAGTGGCTTCTTTATATTTTTTTTGTACTGTCGTAAGAGCAATTCCTGCGGTCCACCTAGTATCGACAACGTACCCAATGTGTCGTCTTGTACGTATTTTTTCTTCTTCTATAATTAATGAAACTATGTTTGTATTTTTTTTTCTTTTTGGAGACATTTCGTTCTTAAGAGTTTGCTAAAGTTGAAAACTGCTAAAGTTTTCTTAAGTTTTTCTAAAAAAACTTCTTTCTCTTGGATATATCGGGTTACTACGTTTGTGAAGATTTTGAATTGATCGAATTGATACAGTATCTGGTGGTTTACTATCTACTCCTACAGAAGTACTGGCTACTGGTACTATGTCAGTAGGTTGCGTAATTAAAATATTAGATAATATTCGAATCTGCGATGATTCTTTCTAAAATAAAACAATAAAGATGAGACGTGTGTATCACTATACTGCGGATTTATATGCACCCTTGCAAAATAAGCATTTAAAGTTTGCACAAAAATATAAGCACAAAAACGAGGAATAAATAAATAGGTACTTAGGTACCCATACAAAAACAACACCAGCTCGAAATAGCCGAAAAAGACCAACATAAGCCTGCATATTTGGAAAAATAAGTATTCGTAAACGATCCTAAACTGCTTACAACAAAACGGTAAAAGAGAAATTATTAAACTCTAAAGTTATTTACTATATTACATAATAAAATCGCCAGTCCCGCAATATTATTTTAAGAATTGTTTAAATTAATTCTACTTCCTAAAGACTATCTACCTTATGTAATGTGGGAATTGCATCCTTATTCAAAACAGCACGCCACGGAGATGTCTTGTCAAGGCATCCACTGGTAAAGTGTTTTGAACACAGAACACTGCAGGATGTTGGCGTCCAATTTGGTCTATCAACAAACTTTATCCATATAAGACGTTTCTCTGGATCCTTTGGAAATCTACAATTGGTTAATGAACCAAAAATATTAGCCATTTCATTACAAAGAAATACGTAATTTTCTGCGTGCGGCCAGTACGAGCCTGTACTTATTTGACTATACATGTCACTTACCGATGAAATGAAATGCCGGTCGAAACCTGGTTTTTGGCTAATTTTCTGCTGTTGCAGATGCGAACAGCGCAATTGGCCATTATTTTTTTATATATAAGTTCACACAAATTTACTATAAAGGCGGGTTATCGCGCGGGAGTCTTGACCACGGCTTGACAAGCCTCATAGATGGCCCCAGCGGCACTATATCAACGATAAATGTGGCGAAATGGTGGTGGAAATGATGGTGTGCTTTTGGTTGCCGTCTCAGCGAAGAAATACGTATATTATTTTTTGGTGTGACAGTAGTAGTGTTCGATTGCCAGTTCAATCTGAGCGCAAATTTGAAATACTTGCTTCCTATTGGTGGAATCAGTTGAACAGAACCATAACAGAACTAAGCACAACTAAGCGCTGCAGCAATCGAACACTACTCTTGTGGGTTGAATGCCGTCGCGCGCTGAGCACAATTCTGTGCTTTCCCCGATGCGTATGTCAAGTCATGTGATATCGATCGTAAACATTTGTTTTCTCCGTCTTTCAAGAACACGTGTTCTCTCTATTTTTTTCGTTTGTGGTGTATTTTATAAACTCGTGCTTGAGATTTGCTTTCGGCCGGCCAGAATTTTTGAAATTCGCGTGTATTCTGGTGCACACACAAACTGATTCAACCTACAAAACTAACCTATAAACCATATACATATAAGGTGTGTTTTATTGCCACTGGTAATCAGTTTATTTCATTTTGAAACGTATTCACTTGTCTCAAAAAGCGTTTTATTGCGCATTCAAAATGAAAGTGAATAGATTTCAACTGATCATATTCAGTTCCCCCTTCTCCCCTGAAGGACAAGCCGGAAAAGATGATCAGGGGTGCGTTCAGATTTATTGGGCGTTTGTCGGGTAAACGCCGGCTGGCTAAACGTCGGTCGTTTGTCCATTGCCCAGTCAATCTGAACGGTTTTGGCACAACCAGCGTGTTTATTTGCGCTTCATAACCTCAACAAGATAAAAGTATTAGCTATCTTACATTGTTGGTGTAGACTTGGAAGAATTAAAATAATATTTACAAATAATCGTAACTGCTTGTAACAGGTTATAAATTTGCAGACTATTTTCTAAGATGTGTTTTAGCTATTGCTATTTTTTTTAAAGCACATGAATCCTTTTGACGATTCGTCTAGTTCAAGTGATCAAGAAATCGAAATGAATCTACGGGGAAATCCTTCCAGAAATCCTTCTAAAATTGAGAATTTTTCTCCGACCAATAATTTCAAGATTATTTCCGAATTAAGCGACACCCATATGCAGTTATTGGTGAAATTAACCTCAATTTTGGTCTGTTATTTGGTCGACTCCAAAGACTACGATACCTCGATATGAACAGTATCGATTTGATCCCAGTTACAATTATTACAGCAAACACCTTACACAACATTTGTCTAATTCACTTAGATGAGCTGACAAATGAGTATGTTAACGAAGGTATACTTGCAGTAAACAATGATGAGGAAAATATCCCAAGGCAAGAGAGTGGAGTAGTAGAGGATGGTCATAACCGTAGAAATAATTTAGCAGATACCATACAAAAATACATATACATATTGTAAAAGTATTACTACTTTGTCACATTTAGAATGAATTAGCTTTATTACTTATAATTCAATATAGTTTATTTATTACTCATTTATTTAACTTTAAATAAATATCATTTTAAAACATATACTGTACCTATGTCTTTTAATATACTTGGATTTTTGATAACTGCCCCAAAAAAATTAAACAAAAATGTTTTTATATTAAAAACATTATTGAATTAATGGCTGAATAATTGAAATCACAAGCAAAACTGTCTGTAATCTCGCAGAACATGTTCAATATTCAAATCCCATCGCCACTGCGCATGCTCGCAAATTTTATCCAGCTCTCGACTTGGTTAAATTGGCAAACGTCCGGTAAGCGCTCGACGTTGTTTTTGAACGATCGGGACGTTTCGTCCGGTAAAATGCCCAACCAATCTGAACGCTTTTTAATCACCCGGCGTACGCCCGACGTTGATTCTGAACGCCCCCCAATTGTATTCAAAATGAATTGAAATTAAATCAGCCAATAGGAGGAAGGCATCAGCACAGTCTGCAGTCACATGCATGTCACGATTGTATCTCGGATCGGAGAGGTTATGTGTATTTGTTTTCGTTGGTGAGACGGCTTCATATGCAATTCGTACCAATTCGTACTTAACTCCTTGCATAAGTCTTATGCAAAATGTCCGATACAAACATAACCTGTCGGCCTAACTACACATAACACGAATGCGCATGCGCGCGCTCGATAGGTACACTCAAATGCGTTTTATTACTCGTATTCAATTCACTTCAAGAGCGCGTTCGGTTTGTCAGGGTAGGGTATGGGGAGAGCAATGCTCAGATAACCTGGGTCGGCTGTCTCTCTCTTATATGCAGATAAACGCCGTATGACATTAGTCTGCCTATTATGCAGCGCGTCACTCTCACCGTACCCTACCCGATTATCCGAACGCGCTCCAAAAGAGAATCATTTCGAATAGATACGAACTGCACACGGGTGGCAATAAAACACACCTAATATAAATAAGTTTGCTTGCTTGTTATTACCTATGTTATTCTTGTGACAATTGCAGGTAAGTTCATATTTATTTATTTTATTGTTGATATTTATATTGCGTTTTACAGTACAACGTGAAAATTAGTTGTTCATACTTTTTGTGGAAATACAAATATACAAATATGATATGTACCTTACAAATGTTTACAATTCCTGTTAAATTTCAAATCAAACCAAATTTTGGGGGTGTATTTATGTGAAAATTGTGGGCTTAATGCCATTCACTGCTCAAGAACATTCTCTATCCAGCACAGTTGCATACACAAGGTGTATCGTATGGTAAACAAAAAGAGACTGCTGCTGTGAAGATTTATGAGACGGGATTTAAAGTAACTCGTGCAGGATTATTTTTAGACACGGAATATGGTTTCTTAGCTGCATCCCCAAATGATAAATGTTATTTATGTATATTATGCATCATGTCACAAGATAGGTGCTACACCTTAACTTGGATATGTATAATATATATTATACTCTATTTATTTTGTAGATGTGTTCCTTGAAGTTGACTACGCATGTATTTAAATATAATGACGAGTAATTGACATTGAATTTTAGAACTTTCTCATACAATTGTATATGCTCATTAAATGTATAGTATCTGATAAGTTTATTGTTCTAGGTCTACAGGTACAAACGTGCTCATAGAAGTGAAGGCCTTATAAAAAGTGCACAAAAGTGGAAAAACTCTGGAAGAGGCTGAGGTGACTGAGAAAGGTCTATGCTTAGAGATGTGTAATGGGACAGTTAGACTTAAGCAAACATAATTATTATTATCAGGTATAAAACAATAATAATGTCTACTTTAACTATAAACTTGTTTTCCATTTTAGATTCAAGGGCAATTAAACATCACAAAGAGGGATTTGTGATTCTTCATTGTATACATCAACGATTCACATCCGCTGCATATAGAGGAAGTGAAAAGACACAACGACTTTTGGTGTGGTTCAATGTTACCCTAACTTTAGCAATTCTATAAACACTGCATTTTACCAGAACTTATTATGGGCAACATTAAAAAAGGCAACTGATGCATTGATCCACCATATATTTGCAAAACACAACAAAACGCCAACATAAAGTGCCATAATCTGCAGATCAGGAGATTGGATTTATTCATATAGCCTATTTCACGACAACTGTAAATAATATAAAGTAAATGGTGATATCCAGGCGGGATGCAAATTTTAAATAAATCAAACATTACAGCCACAACCTGGATTCGAACCAGGGACCTTTCCGTTTCTTGCAGAATGCTCTCCCAACTGAGCTACTGAGGCCTATGACATTTGTTAGGGAGAATCGTCATATCAAGGAAAGGAAGTAATCACTACCAAACCTAACCTATCATGACACCTATCAAGTGTCATGGTAGTGATTACTTCCTTTCCTTGATATGACAATTTTCCCTAACAAATGTCATAGGCCTCAGTAGCTCAGTTGGGAGAGCATTCTGCTAGAAACGGAAAGGTCCCTGGTTCGAATCCAGGTTGTGGCTGTAATTCTTGATTTATTTAAAATTTGCATCCCGCCTGGATATCACCATTTACTTTATATTCAATAATCATTACGGTAAGTCCGGAAGGGTACGGTATGTCCGTACGAATATACAGGGTGAGTTATTAGTATCCCGGCGGTCCATAGTTAATAAATCGTTTAAGAAAGAAACAAATATTTTATACAAAATTTGTTTGACTCGCCACTTTCTATAACGTAAAATTATTTTCATTTATACAGGATGTTGCATTTAGGTGTGACGGAAAGTATATACATTTTTTTAAATGCAACGTCCTGTATATTTTCTTATATTATGAATACTACTCAATTTGTTTATTCAACCGTGTATGTTGCTAAGTTACAGCGTTAATAGTTCCAGAGATATTCAACTGTTTTTTCAAAATATGCCCGTTGCAGGGTCTTTTTAAAAACTATGTAAAAACGACACTTTTGCCGATTTTGCCTTTAAACTATGTGAGACAATAGTCAAAGCTAGTAGGTAGATGATAGTATCCAAAGATATTAGATACACTTTACAGGTTGATCATTGAACTTAGTAAATTTTGATGTTTTTCAAATGGATTTTTCTCGAGTTCTTTAAATGGAACACCCTGTATAATATGTGTTGTCTGTAATCACCCTTTATTTCGTTCCAATTTACATCTAGTATGTCATACACCATATGTTACTATTTTTTGTGATATTTGCAATTTAACGAAAATGTAATGCAATTGTAAATTTTAATTATGGTATGAATAAGGTATTCTTCAAGTGGTGATAGAAGAGATAATTTAGAAACGATTTAACCAGCTTGATGCTTATACAAAATATTACCATTATCAACATATTATGAATTTTATATGAACTTTTGTACCTATAGTACCTATATTACTATAGGTACAAAAGTTCCTATAGTACCTATATTTTGCCGTCTATCGTATGGCAACCGAACAAGCGTTTTAAAAATTTCCAATTATGCTAAAGTAAACCCTAAACTCTGTACTTTTAGGGTAACTATCGTGGACATTTGTTGACTTCTGAGTGTTGAAAATCAGATTTTTTTTGATGTGATTTATGTGCTCACACACAAAAACCAAATATGCAACAAAAACAAACTGATAGGCATCTTTAGATTCATATTTTCATTCATAGCAAAAAATCTATTAAAAGTACTTCCCAATAACCCACTTTCCATTCAAATTATCATTATTACTCATACTATCATTCATATTATTCCAATTTTCAATTGACTCTCCAGAAAAATAACCTATTTTAAACCAATTAACAACAGTAAGTAGATATTGTTGGTTGTTTTTTGTACTGAATACAAATCCGTTCTCAAAAGTAGCTCATCAAGACAGATTTTAGCGTTTCTGTTTGTTTTTGTGTATGAGCGCACATACTATTACAATGAAACGCCTCCGCACAATTTTCATACAAGTGAACAATTTACTAATAAAATTATGTAATACCTTGATAACCGTAATACTTTTTATATGAATAAATCTAGTTCTTCTTCTAACTGGCTTCTTGTATAACCCTTTAAATATTTTACATCATGCTACCGAGCACACTGTATACAGAGCAATATTAAGATACTAAATAGCATACTACTCTTTAAATTGCAAATATCACAAAAACTAGTAATAATAGACATACGATATAGTGGATATAAATTACAAGGACCTTAAGGGACATTTCAATTAGCTAATAATATACAGGGTGTTCCATTTAAAAATCTCAAGAAAAAGCCAGTTAAAAATGTTCAAAAACTAGTGCATGCTACGATCACTCTGTATAGCGCATTTAATTTTTCATGACATCAGCATCTAGCTATGGGTATAGTTATTATGTGACAAAATTTTTAGGACAATATCTGCAAAAATGTAGTAATAATGTAGGTTTTAAGAAAGGCCTGCAATTACCAATTTTTTGACAAACAATAGAATATCTCAGAAACTGTTTACTTTGCACTCGTACAACGTATACAGTTGGAAAGACAACTTCCTTAGTATTCATAACATGGTATGATATACAGGCCGTTCCATTTAAAAAAATGTTCTGACTTTCCGCCGTTTCAGATATTAACAAAACTGTATTTTTAACTATTCTAACGTCTTTAGGTATCGAGAAACCCAATAAGTTGATATGAAACTTTTTACTCAGAATGGAATTTACATGTAGAGAAACAAATTTCTAAAAGTTTCGGATGTACTTTGTTTGTTTCCTCATTTGTTAATGCAATTTATTTTTATTTTTTTGAATTTTTGACTTATTGTTGTTACGGGTATTGATTGTGTTCTTTCTTCTTTATCGAACTGTTTAATGTTTATTATTTTTTATTTGTCTTTATTTTGTTAATATATCAAACGGCTATAACTTTAAGCATTTGAAACAATTATTAAGTGCATATGAAAAGTTTTATTGAGAATGACATTTACTTTCCAAAAATATCTTTTTTTTGAGAAAAAAATGTGGGATATAAATCTTTTGTAACTTTATACAATACATTTTACTGGCGGAAATTAAAGGCAGAAGCCGATGAACTATTTTCAATTGTCGTGAGACAGACTATAAGCTCACTATGCTAAGCAGAAATTAATGCAACAGTTTTCTGTGATATTACACAAAAGTAGCTTTTATTACGTATTTATGCTAAGTTTTACATGTTTATGTTAGTATCTCTAGCAATTTCAGTGATAATATTAAAAGTACCAAATGGAACAAATTTGTACAATTACATTTCATTTAAAATATTTTACTTACGTAGGCGCAACAAAATTGTTCAATACGTTTATAATAATAATCACAACATACCATTTTATTGACTACTCTCATAAAAAACTTACAACTACATATATAGATGCAACATATATTGCATTGCAAATAATTTGATTTAATTTGATAATCAAATAATTTAAATGTTATAGATTATTAGACTTAATTCTATATTTGAATTCGACATCATGAAAATATTCATGTGAAATATTTTATATGTGATCGTAGATAGGTCGTAAATATATATTTGACTGTAAATATGTAGATATATATGGTTATATATGGTTATTCGGTTATTACACTTCTTTGACTTGTAAATTCTATGAATAGTATTATAATAAAAAATTTACGATGAATTACTTTGTTTCCTTGATTTTCCACATATGATATTTAAAAAAAATATAATACTTTATTTATTTTAAATTTAATAAAACAAATTTTTACTAAGTTTCGGTTTACAAGTTTTTATTTTATATCCATGCGGGATATTTTATATTTATGCTTATCTGTACTATAGTTTGTACCAAGTGTCATTATAAATAAGTATATATTAAATTCGTTAAGCTAATATGGTTGCAATTGTAAAAAAATCACATAATTAGTTCAATAATTACGTCGATATAATAATCATAATACGCATTGTGTATGTGTGATAGTTGGGTAGTATACTCTTAGGGCATTTGTTTAGGTGGCGCCATCTCTGTAAAAATCATTGAACTTCAATTTTCAACTGTTTCAACAAAAATCTAAAAATTCCCCAGAATATCCCCAGATTTTGTCAACAAAATTTCAAACGTAGTTATCAACAAATTTAGACTACAGATATGCATTTATTTTGGTAAGTATATCCATAACACCATAATCTTTGTAGACAGATGTACTGGAGCGTATGTTTTTGTGTAGAATTCAAATTTGAGGTGCAGTTTGTGGTCCTCACAAGACACCGTTTTTCTCCTGCTCAAATTTATTACGTAAGACGTTTTTGGCACTCGAGAATTATCTGTCTGTCTAGATTTACCCTTTATCTTTAAGGATCAACCGGATTTTTTCACTGTATTTACCGTATATTGTTAATGACTATGTACAAAAATACCTTTGCAGCTGCGTCTAAAATGCGCGCGAAAAGCGATTGAAAACCTAGCCATAATAGCTGTAAACAAAGCGAAATTAATAAAATAATAACATGTCAATGTTGCGAATGTCACTTTGACATTAAACAACTTCCGTAGTGGGGGAAGTGGTCCCATAGCCGAGCGCTTATGCGAACTCCTCCTTCCTCCATGTGCAAACTAATGTGTCACTATCACGATATGTGAGAAATACTATAATTTCGTCTGCTACTACCGTCATTACCTACCATTAGCACCAATCAGAACGCACCTTTACACTGTAAATTGTTAGTTTGGCGAAAATTTTGCCTCATATTTAGGGTACTGCAGCGGAAGGTGGAGGTGGTAAAAAATTGTGGTTGTGGATTTGTTCTTTGATGAGTTCTGAACAATTGAAAAATAAGAAAGGAAAAAAGATGCATTTTCCAGTTTTTTATTTTTTGAAACATATTTCCCTAATATATGTCATAGGCGCCAAAAGCTCAGTTAAGAGGATTGTGCTAGCGACACAAAGGTCCCTGGTTCAAATCCAGGTTATGGCTGTAATTTTTAATTTATTTAAACATTTACATACCACCTGTATATCACCATATACAGAAATACTATAATTTCGTCTGCTACTACCGTCATTACCTACCATTAGCACCAATCAGAACGCACCTTTACACTGTAAATTGTTAGTTTGGCGAAAATTTTGCCTCATATTTAGGGTACTGCAGCGGAAGGTGGAGGTGGTAAAAAATTGTGGTTGTGGATTTGTTCTTTGATGAGTTCTGAACAATTGAAAAATAAGAAAGGAAAAAAGATGCATTTTCCAGTTTTTTATTTTTTGAAACATATTTCCCTAATATATGTCATAGGCGCCAAAAGCTCAGTTAAGAGGATTGTGCTAGCGACACAAAGGTCCCTGGTTCAAATCCAGGTTATGGCTGTAATTTTTAATTTATTTAAACATTTACATACCACCTGTATATCACCATTTACTATACGTTGATTATGTCATCCTTACGGTAAGTCCGTATGATACTGTATATCCGTATCATACGGATATACATATACATATACGGATATACATACGTATAATCAAATAATTGTTACTATTTACTAGATGACCTAACACCATAACATACATTTTGACGGGCCGATTCGTCGCTGAATTTATGAATTATAGCAGTATGTGGGTACTGTGCATGTCTACAAACTTGACGTTTTTGGGACTTATTGTACAGTGATTTGGGTCAGATTTTGCCTATAGAGTGCGGTCTCCTCATTTTCCTCCCTGCTACGCATAATCCCGACCAACTGGCAGGCCAGCATTTAATTCTGGCCATATTTTGCTCGCGCATGCTATCTGCTTTGGAGTTCCATTTAAATTATTGTGTTCAGTGGAGTACGCTTGCTGATCTTCACAAACAGGATTTTAAAAATA
Organism: Aphodius sticticus; assembly: GCA_963966075.1. Taxonomy (NCBI): domain Eukaryota; kingdom Metazoa; phylum Arthropoda; class Insecta; order Coleoptera; family Scarabaeidae; genus Aphodius; species Aphodius sticticus. The sequence goes on from OZ014509.1 coordinate 28,910,916, forward strand.
ATATAACATGGTGCATTTGTGGTACTCACAAGGTTTTCAGGCAACTTTTGAGATGGGATAGCATTCCTCTTTAGTAATGGTCGTCTTTTCATGTGTAATAATTCTGCCTGCATATCTCTCTCAAAATCTTCAGGTTGGAAATGCTGAGAACATACTCTAGCATGTTTTATGTCTTTTTCGGGAGGTATTTTACATTTGTTTATCCATAACTGACGTAAACTTTGATCACGTGGAAATGTAAAATACGATATTGTTAATCCAATCGCTGTTGAAATGTTATACCTCATACAGCAACCCGGAATGGAGCAAACCATAGGCATCTAAAATTAATAAATTATTTAGAATAATGTAATTTCCAATATGAGTATATATGTTACCTTTACTAACTTAACTACTATCTTCAAATATTATACTAATAGAACAACTAATAACATAAAACCTTGTCTATGCATAAAACTACCAACAATGGTCCTACTCCTGTTGCTCGACCAAACAAGGAGTTTAGGGTTATGTTTTGGGGTATGTTATGACAGCTTGATGTACTATGCGAGCCAGAGACAAGCCAGACACCGCAGTGACATAGGGAAAGTGTCCCGCTACCCGGCATATGCGCTGATTCATGTTAGTTTATGGCATGTTCCAATAAGGCCTTCCTTGTCATCTGGAGTCGGACACGGCGCGAGAGGCGCTGCTATTTAGTAGGGTTCTGTACCTAATTTACGGTATGTTGCAAAATAATTGTATAGATGGCGGTAGGCACAACGGTAAGTCAAATGTATGGACACGAAGTAGGTTGTGCATCCCAAATTTTGAATTTTTGAATTCGCTTGATGTCACAGGGATGTCACCCTGAAGTGCATCAGCAAGTGCGCAACATGATTTGTATAGTGTGTGGGAATTCAGAAGACGAAGTAGAGAAGCTGTTTTGTTTTCCAAGACATCTTGAGCGGTAAGTAAAGTACATTTTACTAAAATTATTATGTTCTGTAAATACTTAATTTTGATATACGTATAGAAACGTCACAGATTTTTGACTGTAGAGTGAAGCTTTGCTTCCTGTCATGCATTATTACTTATAGATGTGTTTATAATTATTACTTGTACAATTATGAACATATTTGCTTCTTTACATGTCAGAAAATCTAAAGAATTCAAATTTTGACTTAAATTTTCACAATCTGTTTTGAAAAAATCAATATCATTGCTGAATATATACAATTCTCTTGTGTTAATAGTATATATGCATTTTTATAATGTATTTGTACTATTTACAGGACAATCGTCACAGAGTCATCCAGACATGAAAAATTCTGGGAAGACTGCTATCATAAAGTTAGCAAATGGCGATACATAAGAAAGCCATCGGACGTTTTTAATCCTCATCCATGGAGGCCTCCAACACAACGAGGGGGTGCGCGGTAACATTGCTGGAGACAAAGTTATCAGATCTTCTGAAGCATGAGAATTTACAAACGATAATTGCTGCTGCTTGGAATGAAGAGATTGATTTTACATTTCTAACTTCTCAAACTCACCACAATTATATAAAATCAATGATAATTCGGAGTACTTGAAGGATAGCTATCCCATGGTACTGTACGAGGCAAGTTAGAGAGTTAAGAACTAAAATATACATGGACCGCAAACAAACAAAAATTCAACATGTCTAGGCACTACCTATTTTTTTTTTTCAAAGTATTGCATTATACTTGCTTAAAATACGTGTTTCTTATAGTTACTCCTGGAAGGAGTCAATGGCATCTTCATTTCCGGGTGGAAACCGCGTGTTTGAGTTAGTCGACATAGTGCGTGGTGAACGTTATACATTCTGTCGCAAGAAGCATCTTCAGGACTAAGCATCAAACCAAGTATTTCGTAGCTCTTGGTTCGATACTTAGTCCTGAAGATGCCTCTTGCAGCGGGGAGCGATACGGTCGACTATTTCAAAGTCAACATGCGGTTTTCGCCCGGAAATAAAGATGTCATTACCTCTTCAAATTGAAACTTGCAAATCTATACATACAAAGTTATAAAATAATTAATCCACAGTTAAATTCATTTTGAAAAAAAACTATGTTAACAGTTCAATATTTATTCCACTCTGAATGCTTCTACATTTTTTCCCTATTGATGTCGCTCTGTTCTATTCTTACTTTTTAAATGTATATAAATAACAATTATTTGCTTGCTGACTGTGTAAAACATGATAGCAACTCAATAAAGTATCTCATATTTATTTATGCATATTATTGTTTTGTTTGGTAGTATTGGAACCATTATTATTGTTTTTAGTTTATATATTATATGATGTTATTTATATTATCAATTATATACTGTTATATGTACTGAACAACAATCAGTTTTGATGTTTGTTTATATAACATTATATAATTGATAATACGCTGTCAATTACATTTTACAATACATAGTGTTTCAAGCTTCAGATTTTGAATATGGCGGGAAAATGCGGGAATTGTAACCAGCGCGCCCTAGCGCCATGTTCGAAAATGAGGGAAAAGAATAGACACATATGTACCTATCTCGCTTGTTATTGACGTCAACTTTTTAGCATTGACTGCGTTGTCTTGCTTGTGTGTGATGCGAGCCAAAAGATAGTCGTACACCCATATGCAACCAAATATACTGAACATATTTTTGTTAGCTTTGTAAATGGAGAAATAAAAACAAGTCAGTATTACATTATGTAAAAATTAGTTGTAGGACTTTTTCTCGTACGCTGTCATTCTGACAAATAATAGCTGCTCTCCATTTGCACATTTCAGTTGATCCCAGTTCAGTTCACCATCAGTTCACGGATCAACCACCCTCTGACTAGTGCTGTTGTGTGAATGGATGTACATAAAGCATAGATTATTTTTATACCCCCCCACATTTAATCTGGTGAGGGTATATTGAGTTTGACACAGCATTTGTAACACCCTTAATAAGGCGGCGTGGCAGATATAGGCCTTATTCTCTAAGCCTCTGTTACGCTTTACATTCTATTACGCCGCTGTTACGCTGTTAAATTATAGACTGTTAAGAAATTGGCATTCCGTAAGCCAATATTAACAACAGCTGTAAAGCTCTGTACCGTAACAGCGGCAAAACTGTCGCCTTTGTCTAACAGTACTTGGCGGTGTGGAGTTATGTGATGTATACATTTGTCAAAATGTGCACAAATGTAGTAATGTGATACAGAAAAAAAACGTATTGTTGTTAATGAAAGAATATTCGGAATAAAAAATACCAAAAATTCTGTGGATTACCACAGAATCCCTATTTTTATTTATTTATTTTTAAGATAAGTAGAAAATAGGTTATGTACAAACTGCTGGTTAATATTCATGAGATATTACCTAATTAACTACAATTACATTTAAAAGAAATAGTGGGTAGATCGTGCATAATAAGGTACAACAAAAATGTGTACTTGTTGAAGATCATATTATATTTTTATTGAAGAAATTATATGAGAATTAAACGAAAAAAGCTATCGGACACCCACAATCCTTTCGCCATACCAAATTATAATTTTATAAAATGTTAATCAAAACATCAGCGTTTGATACTACCTACTTCATTAGAATGGAAATGTGTCAAATCCTGGTTTACTAGTTTTATATTAATGCAGACACGACCGATCTTTATTAAATAGTATTTGCTCATGCAGCTAAACTATTAATTTTACTAAAAAATGTCATAGACATAAATTATACATAATGTCCTCTACTTTAATTTATTATTTAACTATTTTGACGAAATTTCGGAAATGGCGGCTCATTTGCAAAATCCTTGAAAAATTCTTAGAGGACGTTCCTTTGAATTCTTTTGAACAAAAACCTTTTCAGCTCTAAGTTTGGTCATGAAACTTCTAAACATGAAGTTTCGTCCCGATACCTCTAGTAGTTTCTCCGGAATCGTCGCCACAAAAATCGGACACACACACACACACAGACATTTTTTTGTACCTTGTCAAAAATGTTCAGGAGACCCAATAAATTTTAGATTTGTGACTGCGTTTAATTTTTCGGCCAATTCTTCCCACTTCTTATTCAAATATTTTGGGTCAATATTCAGGTTTATTGTGACCGTTCGAAAAACTGCATCCGTCTCCATTACTGTCAAATACTCCTCGTATTGACTGCATGAGTTTTTTTGTCAGTCGCTTTCGCTTTGTATCTATCAGAAAACCGTATACAAAACGTAAGTATAAGTATTGTACACAAGGTTGTTGCCATATGTTTGGTTATTTTGACCGTTCGACAACAACAGTGACGGCCGCAGTTGCGGATACGTCCGAATAATTCAGTGAGCAGTGGCGGAAATTACAGAGGTCGATAGAGAATCGCTTTCACGCGTTGCTCTGTTAAATTCTCTGTTAGATTTCGATGTTATTTAAAATAACATTCTGTTGCGCGGTTTTTAGAGAATAAGGCCCTAAGACTTATATATTATATATTTTAGTAAGTTTTAAATGTGTTCGGACACCCATGTGTTCTGATGCTGCATTGCTAATTGATAAGGTGACCATACGTACTGATTTTACCAGTACAGTACTGTTTTATTGGTCATTGTCCTGATTAGTCGTAAAATGTGACCAGTACACAAAATGTATTGTTTTAGGAACAACATATTAAAAATTGGTAATCTATCAAAAGATCGAGTAACCAATCGGTTCTCGACGCCGGCTCTCGGCAATATCTGGCATTCGCGTCGAGATTCCGCACAAAAACACAGCATGGGCAATCAGTTTGACTCAAGCTACGATTTTTAATTACCGTAATACCGCTTAAATTACCGATGGTAATTTATCGTCAATTTAAATTACCGTTGGTAATTTACCAGTAATTTACCGAAAATTTTAATTACAGTTCTTAATTTACTGGGATTTATAAATTAATTTCAAAAACCTTCCATCAGTACTTAAGTGAATGTACCCCGCCACTCCTAAGCAGTCGAAGTGTACTGTTGTTTGTGCTTTGCCTGGGAGCTACTTGGGATGTAAGAGCGTAATTTACCGGGTAAATTTTTTTTTACCGGTAAATTACTGACTTACTGTCATCGGTAAATTACCATTTTAAATTACCCGGTAATTTAAGAGAATTTAATTTAATTATTAATTTTGCGGTAATAATTTTAATTTCAGCGATTATTTTTATTAGCATTCATAACCGACAGTGATCGGTATTAACGCCGGTTTAATTTAACATTTTGAATTTTTAATAACCCTGTAATTTAAACCAGCGTAATTTACCATTTTGAATTTTTAATTACTCGGTAATTTAAGCCAACGTAGTTTACCATTTTTAATTGTTATTTACGTGGTAATTTAATATTTAATATAATAAATTTAATTTCAACGGTAATTTATGAAAAAATTTAATTACCGTACCTTAAGGCTCCGTTTTAAAAACATCGCAACTTCCAAACGAAATATTTCGTTGCGATGTTTTTTTTTGCTGGGAGTGGTCTGCCTGGCCCCCACCAACGTCAACCAGGCCACAGTTTTATGATAAGGGGAAGTTGGGGGGTTTAGAGGAAGCAGGCAAAGGCGGAGCATAGTCGACGCGAGTACATTCGAAGGGGAAGTACTCAGCCAGTTTGTCGCCGCGTGTCGGCGCTTTCGCTTTCGCTCAAGTTACAATGTATTAGTGTTCTCACTCATTACGGTCGCAGATGCATACAGCTGGCTGGCGGCCGCCAGGCGGTAAAAGAAAATATATTGATTTAATGTAGAGAGAGCGCGCTTGCTATTATAATATTTAATCTTTTTAACAGGGTGACATACATACAGTATAGTAAATTGACAAAAATGTATTAACTCATGATAACTCATCGGTGAATTATGGATTTCAATTTAGAAAGGAATTAATTATAATCGAGCAATGAGGACCCAATACATCTATAAACATGCTGGATATCGAACGAACGGACGGCAGTGACACACGAAGACAAAAATAAAAAAAAATAATCTGATGCGTTCAGGCACATTACTTTATCATACCATATATAAAATTAATAGTTTAGCTGCATGAGATTCTATTTGATCGAGATCGGCCATGTCTGCTTTAAAATAAAACTACTGGAACTAGACGGATATTTTGATTATATTGACAGTAGGTATTGTCAAAACATCAGCGTTTGACACTACCTACTGTCATTAGAATCGCAATATCTGACAAAGCCTGGCTAACTAGTTTTAATGCAGCAATCTCGATAAAATAGAATTTCCTCATGCAGCTAAACTATTCATTTTACCAAAAAATGCCATAGTCATAAATTGTTCAGAATTTCCTGTAGGTACTTTAATTTATTATTTAACTATTTCGACAAATTTCCAGAAATGGCGGCTTATTTGCAAAACCTTTCAAAAATGCTATAAGACTAAACCTCCAGTTCCTTTGGATCCTTTTCAACAGAAAGCTTTTCAGCTCTAAGTTTGGTTATGAAACTTCTAAATATGAAGTTTCGTCCCGACACCTTAGTAGTTTCTCCGGAATCGTCGCCACAAAAAAACACACACATACACAGAATTTTTTTTTACCTGGGTCAAAAATGTTCAAGGGATCCAAAAAGACATTTCCGCTAAAACCTCAAAAATTTTGTTTGGCACGATTACAATACTTTACATACTACGTATGATAAAGTAAAATCATAGTACATAGTCCAAAGTTCCCCAAACCATTTATATAGATTCCAAATATTTTGTCACCTACAAGTTCGCTATATTATATAAACGTTTTGGGCTCTATGAATGCAAGATTCATGAATGAAAACAAATTCTGGCATTGGCTATATCCAATTCCCGCTGTAATACTGCCCAATACAGTCGCTGAACCATTAGAGTCGCTGAATCCATTAGAGCCGACCCAAGTTCGTCACTGCTAATTGTCTCTTCCTGTCCACAAAACCGACATTTTAAATAAAATGTTCATTTGAGTCCTGTTCTGGTCTCTTTGTCTCATTTGTAATTAAATAACTATAATGTTGTTCTTTTAGATTATCTATACATATATTTTAACTTAGGTAGCACGCAGTCGTCTTTTACTAATTCGTCTAGAGCAGTGCTCCGCAAGCGCCTTCCGATGTCCTCCTCCCGCACACGGCAGTCTGATAGCTCCGTTTCGCACAACTGTGCCGCGGCACAGTGGTTGCGGAGCACTGGTCTAGAGGACAGATGCGGATGTTTAGGTATTTTGCCACGACTTCTACCCATTATTAAACAAATGTACCTAACACCTAGCAGGTATAACTACACTAAGTATAATATCATACAGTATATACTTTTATCGTGTGTTAAATTAAACCGTGCGTATAAATGTGAAATGCGAGAACTCGGTTCTCCCGATTCAATATTCGCTACGGTCATAACTTGTGAACAGTCTAATCTAAAAATAGCAGTAGGCGTGGCGTAGTTATAGGCGGTGTTTAAAACTCCTAACGTCTGCTGTCTACACCGGGCCCGTAATATAGGCAAATTACATACATTTCTGGCAATTACGCTTTGTTATCGCAATTATAATGTTTAGATTAAAATTGTACTTAAATAAAAAATCTATTTTTGTATCATGAGTTGGGCTAAATGTTTTATATTTGAAAAAAACCAAAGATGTAGAAGCAAAATTGATTTTTATCTTTAAAAAATTTTTTTTTTCATTCAGCCCAACTCGTTATTTATCTAAGAAGTTACATAAAAAATTTCATAAACTTTGAACAATAAATAACGCTTTTATTTGCAAACGCGTTTTAGGAGAGGTAGAACTGGGTCTTAACATCCCTGAGTTTGACTGTTTAAGAACAGTGTAGTTTGAAACAATTTGTTACAAGTTGAAACTTTGAAATGTTTGCTAATTACCAACTATAAATTTAATCAAACTTGTAACGATTTTTATCAAACAATCAAAGAAAACGATCCGTTGTTAAAATCAATTCTCTTCATATTCATTTTCTTTTTTTAATAAAACCGTTTTATTTGACTAATACACTTGTTTACTTATTAATTTGATTCCAAAATCTAGTCTCCACTCTCTACGTACTCATCTATCCATAATAAATATTTGCGAAAATTACTTTCATAATGTGATACGTTTTATTGCATATTCTTCTATTTAAAAAACTAAGATAAGCATACCCCATATTTACTGTGGTAGGGTAAAAAAACCTCTATACAAAATGAAAAGTTAAGTTATATTCTTCAAAAGCGACTATTTTACTACTGAATTACTCTTCCTGTCTGACCAATTTGAAATGTCCTGGTTTTAAGCTGAAAAGAAATGGTCACCTTACTAATTGAGCATTTGTAACATTGTAGTTGTCCTGATGATGGTAATGGAAATACATACCAAAAGCTCGACTTAATAAAGAAAGAGAAGTTTCATTGAAGAAGTCTCCTGTCGACTCCCCTTAGATTCCTTCACTTAATAATTGCGACAGTTACCGATAAATTTATATACATATATATATATATATATATATATATATATATATATGGAGTTGATCAGAATTTAAAACTGAACCGATTTAGCTATGTCCGTCTGTGTACATGATTTTGACGTAATTTTGAAGTAATTGATCTGAAGTTTGGTATACTAGCTTATCTCTTAAAAAGTAAGGAAAAGTTCGTGAATGGGCAAAATCGGTTCACCTGTTTTTTTAAAAATATTTGACTGTGCGGGGTATTTGTCCAACTTTCTGCCGGACAAAGTATAAAAATAACTAAATAATTGAAGACACTAGATGCAAAACTGTACAAGTCTAATGGATATTCATTGGACTAGCGCTATTTTGCATCTAGAAAAAAACAGATTCTAAATTCAACTTTAATAAAATCGCTCTTACATCCTACAAATAAAAAAAATATTTCAACATTTCAATGATTTCTGTTGCATCAAAAATTTGCATTGATCTTTCTTAAGAAAAAGTAATAAAATCATGAAATCTTGAAAAGATAAACTAATTTAAATACATCTTCCTTATACATCTACAGGGTAAAACTTTCCTACATCTGTGTTGTTACTTTATCATACGTAGCATGACAAAGTATTGTAATCGTGTCAAAAAAAAAAGTATTGAGATTTTAGCGGAAATCGTAGAGTCTTATTGGGTCTCCTGAACATGTTTGACCAAGGTAAAAAAATGTCTGTGTGTGCATCTAGCAATTTTTGTGGCTATCGGTTTAACTGAAATGGTAGTACTTACCTGTTTTCTCAGATTTCAGGTCATGTCAAACAACAAACTAAACAGCATTACAGTTACAATGACAAATAAGTAGTAGTGTGTTCATTCCAGCCAGTCCAACATCTAAAGGGGCTTAAGCCACTACACTTTATTGTTTTTTCTTCTACTTTTACGTATTCATATTGACTCCTAGTTATATTCTCTCTATTGAACATCCAGAATAGTGTACATTAGCTCGAGATAAATTTCAGAATTGATGATACTCAACGTTTTACAATACGTTTTTCAATAAATTGAATACTGAATACTGAATACTTTACTGGCTGTGAAATGGCCACACAATTCCAAAGTATAGTTAGAGAAGAATCATTTATTAAAAACTCCTTAAGAATCAGAAAAATACTTTTCATTTATATCAAACTAAACATTTTACATACGTTATATATAAAAAGAAATACATATGACATGGTACAAAAAGAAACCTATGTACTAATATCATGGAGTCTTATCCACTGAGTGAGCTTCCATAGCTAGAATTTCCATGTTCAAACTATCTTCGGGATTGATAAAGTGACTCTGGCGATGTTTGCTTCTAGAACTTGAGCACATATGACTTGAACCACATATATCGCACTTATACGGGCGTTCCCCTGTATGAATTCGTTCATGAATTATTGCGCTCGTACTGTACATGAATCTTCTCGGACAAAAACGACATCCGTAGTTCATCACCCCGTCATGGAAGAGCTTATGTCTTTTTAACTTATTTGAAGTGTCAAACATTTTCGGGCATTCTTCACATTTGAAAGATTTGTACTTATGTATCGTCAAGTGGGAATACAGACCATCACTGTCTTCGTAGCACTTGTTGCAATATCGGCAAGTCCATTCGGAAATGTTTTCATGTAACTCCAAGTGGTGGTCTCTCAATTCTTCCCCACCTCTAAATATGTCATCACAATAAATACACACTTCAATTCTGTGTTCTCTTAAGTGTACAGATAGGGCCTGTTTGTTGGGACAAATTCCTTCGCAAAATGTACAGTGGCTTGGAGTGTACTCGGTTGTCACATCCGCATCAATCGTTAACGCAGGATGTCGCAGTTTGCGGTGATTGTCAAATTTTTCCTGCTGCTTGAATATTACATTACAAAATCCACAGTCAAATCTCTCCAAACTGTGCACTGACTCATGCTTTCTCAGTTGTGAACGGCAGTGGAATTCTGAAAAGATTAAATTTATACATTATTGAAACTTTCTGGGAATTTTAATATATACAGAGTCTTTTCTATCGTCCAAATCCCACATAACTAAACGATTATTAAAAAAGGGCTTGCGTCTTTGCTTTGAAGTCGGACTATTTATTTTTTTTTGTTTAAATGTACATTTAGTATCACTAAATAAAATAGTTTGCATTTTTCGAAGTTTTGATATTTATTCTCCCTTTTTGCACCTTTTTGCCCCCATATACCGTGTTGAATTAAGAATTACTTTTTATACAAAAATAATATGTACTAATACTAAAAAAAAACCATAAAGAATAAGCAAGGTATTTGAATTTTTAGCAACAACATTTAATATAAGTACCTACATCGTTATTTAAAGCCACAAATGAATATTCTTAACAAATACAAAATAACAAATAAATAGCTTAATAATTTAAGCGATTTCGATATTCTTAACAAATAGAAATAAATAATTTTTCACATTAGGGAATCTAGATATATTGCTGCTTGAACAGCTTTTTTTAATATTTGCATATTGCAAGCACTGCGATAGTTCATCCTTAAATACGCCATAGCCAGTATCTATGTCCTCAGGATATTTACTTATTAAATTTGTAATGCAGTTTTCATAGTCTTTTGGAATGTTTCTTTAATAAACTGTAATTTCCTCTTTCTTTTGCTAACATTGTCGGTTTCATAAACTTTATGTTAGTTAACTCATAAGATTCCGATTCCATATCATCAAAAAGTTAACAAGAAGAAACGTAATGTGTCAATATCTGGTCCTGAAAGTTTAGAAGAAAGAAACCAAATAAAAATTTTAGGAAATGACTTGAGCTACAAACTTAAATGACTTTTGAATATACAGGGTTATGCATTTGTGAGAAGCAGACCAAATTCATTTTTTAAATATAGCACCCTGTATATTTTTCCTGTCCAAAAGTCCCTGAGATCAATTGTTTAAATGATACAAAATGAGTAAATGTTGAAAGAAAGCAACTACAAAATGTTAAAACGATTTCTACCATGTCAATACCCCGACCTCTGAAAATTTTACAAGAAAAAAAAATAAATGTTGTTAAAAATAGATTTAAGCTATAAATACAAAATACTTTTGAATATATAGTATTATTCATTTCTAAGCATTTCAAATTTGTAGCTTAAGCAATTTCCTAAAACTTTTAATGGAGTCTTTTCCTTGTCAACATTTTAGAAAGAAAAATATTGAAGATCGAATTTTTATTTTACAGACTTTTTAGGAGAATTAATTTTTGCAGAATAGCTTTCCATAACAAAAGAAAAAGTGTCGATTGAAAATCATCAATGTATTCATACAGTATTTTCTCTTCTTCAACTTTGTCAAGGGTTTCTCAAAATTAGATGCTTCTTTTATGGAAAAAAATGAGTTTAACTGCTAAAACTGCCTCCAGGACTATGCTAAAGTTCAAATTCGATATTCTCACTACGTTAATTTATTAATTAATTAATTTATAGTTTATACAAGATTCCACTCTTTTAAATAAACAGAACCGAGATATTACCGGCTAGGTCCACAATGCGCGCGCGCCAAAAGTGTATGGTGGGTGGCATACCTGCAGCCATACATCGGCAAGATCGTTTGTTGCACCTGCTGGCTAGACGCTAGTCTGTATTATAGCCATTATGTGCATTTTATCTATGATTCTACTTATGATATTTTCATAAACTTATGTGGATGATAGTTCAGTGTGAATGTTATAAACCATAAGCCACTGTGCAGTCAACTACATATCTCCACAAATAAAAGCTTAATGTTTAGAACTTAAATACATAGGTACATCAAAATTATTGCACCATTAAACAGCGCATTTTACAAGGTACCTGTTTATTATCATGTCATTACTGTTCTTGATGTATTTTGGTTACAGTGAAGTGAACTGAATTAAAGAACAAAAACTTCAGAAAAGATTGTGTGTTGCATTACAGTTGACTTGTAGCTGGTGCAACCCACAGAGTGCTACAAATTTTGACAAGAAAACTTACTGATTTTTGCACCTCCTATATGTTTGAAGTTGAAATTTGACTAAGAATTTCTACCACAGTATTATCAGCCGACAATTCTGCTGTCCAACGGTAAAACGCCGTATCTCCATACAAAAAATCGCTACAATTTATCTGTTTTGACGCAAATACTACACACATTTTTAACATTTGAAAGAATTTACCTTATTCTAGCATGTTACCTAACTATTTCTACGTAAAACAGGCTAATTTGTTTAACTATTGACGTCATATTTAAGAGAAAACATAAAATATTTCAATCAATGTCCTTTTTGTACATACGGCACTTTACCATTGGAGGGCAGAATAGGGTATTACGGTCATGTGGAAATTTGACTAAAATCACTAAAGAAATGATTCCACACCATTTAAGGTGTCATACTGAGAAGTTTTTATCTGTGTTAGTTAATAAATAAAATTGCAATTAAAAGTGGTAAATTAAAAAATTTGATGACCGTCAGAAATACCCGAAGTTAAACAGCCGACCCTTTAGGGTATTTTCTTTTGGTAAGGTTGCCATCTCTGTTACCACACTCCAGCACACAATAAGCTCCATAATTTTTGTTTCTACATCGCACAGATCTCAGGTAATCTAACCTTAATAACAATGCAGCTGTCAGCCCGAGCTGGCAATGCAATAAGAGATATGCAATAACTACGTTTGAAAGGAAGCAACAACGTTGCCATTATATTTGCTGCCCTTGACGTCATTAGAAGCTCATTCAAATCCATACTGTAGTATAATGCGTTAACTTGGTTTGTCTGGTTTTTGTTCAGGTTCACTAGCAAAAAGGGTTGACCACAGCCCCGGGACTCGTATACTATATGAGGCAGGCTGAGTGGGAGTTTAGGGAGGTATGAATCCACACATGGTGGAGAGTCATATGGCATAGGGGTCTGTGGGTTGAGGTGCAGAGCGCCAGGTCCGATATGGCTTGTTAGTAAAATATTCAAACATTTTATGCATAACATACATAACCTCAAACAGATCATATCTTATATTTGCAGTATGTGTACTTTCATTATATGTGACCTGGACTATGGAAACTGGATTTATGTATGTGCAAAAACACGGTTTTGAGAAAAATGCGGTTGAAGTGTTGTACAACGTGTTTGCGTGTTTGCTTACTTTTACAAAACTTTACACGCAAATAACTCAGCTACTAAAATAGCTACCAAGCTGGTTCTGTGTTCATTGGTAAGAGGGTATTTTTCTCTGTTAGGACCATCCAAAAACTCAAAATCGGCTTCTTGACACATAAACCCCCTTTCCGTAGTCCAGGTCACATATGGTAGATATGTAGAACCATAGTCTTCAAACCCATCTGTTTCTGTTTGTTTGTTATTGTTTTATAATTAAAAAAATTGATGTTTTAATCGTATTAAATCAAAAGAGCGATATCACACGTGGTACAACGTATACCATGATGTAATCTGATTTGTTTATTGAACATAGAATATTCTGATCCTAAATATTAAGTCAGATGGACATAGAATGAAATAGCTTCTCTAGATCCACGTATATAACAGAAATAAACAAGTTTTGATTTCACTGTATTGTAGAGCTACGAACAGTGAATAAAATGACGATTTTCGAAAAAAGTGAATATAGAACAGTCTGATCCTGAGGCGATGATTTTCCAATAGAAATGCTATAGCTGACACATCAACAAAATGTGACGGTATAAAAAAACTATTTTAACCAATAACGTAGTCCAATACTTACTTGCGTCACAGATGGCACATTTCAGTGGTCGAATCTGGAAATGAACCCGTCTTTTGTGAGCATATAGAGATGCCCTCGATGCAACAGTGAGTCCACACAATTCGCAGACCACAGTTTTGGGGTTGTGCACTCCTGGATGCACGAGTCTCCTGTGCCTTATCAAGTGCCTCAGATCAGCCTGGCTCTTTCCGCAAACTCCACACTTGTACTTTTCCATTCCAGTATGCATTAGCTTCACATGATTCTGTAGGCCACTGGTGGTGTTAAAGCTTGCTCCACATTTATCGCATAATCTACTCTTCTGGAGCAAACTTTCCTTATGCGACTGCAAGGTTCGTTCTGATGGAAACACTTTGCTGCAATGATCGCAATGAAATGGAGTGTGGAAATGTTTCGTTAGACCGACGTGTTTCTTGTAGTCTTGCTCTGTTTCCAAATGTTCACCACATGTCTTGCAGTCTGTTGGATATGTGACTTTTTCTGGTTTTGGTTTCCGATTCATTATTCTGAGCAGCCGTTGGGGAACTTTTGCGGTGGAGTTTTCTGTTAATTTCTTCGCTTCTTCAACGTGGCCCGCCTTAGCAAGTTGAAATGCTCGTCTGATAATATTTCGATTTTTGGTTCCAGGGGGGCCAGGGCCAATCCCAACAGTACCTATTCGGTTTCCTATACCTAGTCTGTTTCCTATACCCACTCGGTTTCCTATACCTAGTCGGTTTCCTATACCTAGTCGGTTTTCTATGCCTACTCGGTTTTCTATGCCTACTCGGTTTTCTATACCTATTCGGTTTCCTATACCTACTCGGTTTCCTGGAGGACACCAGTAAACCTTCTTGTAATTAGTTTTAATTTTTTGCAAATTCATAGCTTTCTTTGCATCAATTTCCACAAGTTTTGTGTAATCTACTTCATCGTCAATCTTGCCCTTGTACATGTAAAACCTGCTGACTAGTTTTTTATTTTCCGGTAACGTGGAGGGCAGATTGGGATCTGTAGGAAATGAAATTACTGAACCGGAATTTGTTGGATCTGGACTTTTCAAGACGGGATCCAGTCGAATGGGATCATTTGGGTTGGTCGCTAATTCTTCAGTTGGTTTAAATCTTTTCGGTGGATGTTGTAGTTCATCTGGGGCAAGGGTTGTACTTTCGTAATCATGATCTAGCAGTCTTCTCTTAGCATCGTGCATCTTCATTTTATTGTTTTTTTGCTCTAGCTCTTCCTTAAACATTTGCAGTACATGTTCTGACTTTTGTGATTGTTTCTTGAACATATACGCTTTAATCAAACCTTGCTCGCAACCACAGCAAATTGACCTAGGACTTCCTTCTTCCAACTGTAATAAAGAAGTAAAATGAAGGTAAAATCGGGTCACTCCACGAAAAAGAAGAACAAAGGAGTTTAAAGTTTCAGTGATTTTCTGGCCAAACATTAAGTTTACTCCATGATGATTGTGTAAAACTGCAATTATTGTCTGGTATTTTGAAAAATCCGTTTTGTTGATATCGTAATGCTAGACACATGTGCGTTTGATCAGTTTTAAGTTCCAATCGTTGGCATGCATTGCATCGAGTGCTGCATAGTGCTATATCTGGTAAGTAACAATAGTTAGCTGTAAAATATATTTAAAAGTCAGTTTCAAGTAGTGGTTCACTACTTTAGTGCAGAATTGCAGAACAATTGCTCTAATGTTATAGTTCATCAACCACGACAACCAGTCACTAGATTTTTAAGTTTTAATGCCATGCTTAGCAGGAAGCTGTAAGTAAAGTCTTCAGTGTTTCTTGTTGAAAATTTGTTTTAAAATGTAAGGTGTTTATACGCAGAGCTTAAAACTATATGCAAAGCAAAATTTGGAAAAAAAAAACAAAATGTGAAATGGTAATTTTAGGTTACACTGCTTGGTTACACTATGTGTTGTTCTCATGGAGGAAGATGGAGTCGCTATACGCTATACACTTAGCAGCGAGACAATGACCCCGGGGGGCGGGGCTAACGTGATACTAAACAACCCTGACAATTGGCCGCCTGCCAGGTCAGGATTAACTCTGAAATTGGCCAGAATTTTCAAGAAATTTTTCCTGTAATATATTGTAATGTGTCGAGTAGGTACATTATAAAAACACACTATATGAACACTTTTAAGAATTCATTTAGTCATTTCTTTTTTAAAAACACGTAATAAACATAATTCAAAAAATGTTCGTGCGTGCGGCCAGTACAAATCTGTACATTGTTGACATATAAGAGTTGCGTTCGGATATTCTACACTGTTGACACTTTTTGCACCAAGTGACAGCGAGCCGTTTTATTATGCAGTGCAGTGTAGCAGTGTTGACACTTTCGTGTTCGGATATAGCTAGAGGGAGGCAGTGCGGTGTACGTGGCGCGTGCACTATCTACTCCTTCAATTTTGGTGGAGTGCGGTGTACGGAGGCGGTGTACGTCAATCTTGTCAGTGTTCTTTTAGGTTAAGTTGGGTTAAGTGAGGTGATTTCGTATTAGAACATAGCAAAGTTTTGACAGATCGGACGCTGACCAGTCTGACGTTTGACGCGCACCATGTGCCCAGGTGCGTTCGAAAATCCTGTGAACTACACCTTACACCACCCTTACACCGTTGTCACGTGACAGCGCACCGACACTATCTACACCGAACCCAGAACCGAATAAACGTATGTATATCTTCATACAAATTAACTACAATATCTTTAAACAAACTGAAATAAGCGAAATAAATAAAACAATAACATGTCAATGTTGCGAATGTCACTTTGACATTAAACAACTTCCGTAGTGGAGGAAGTGGTCCCATATCCGAGCGCTTATGCCGACTCCTCCTTCCTCCATGGTTGTTCTATTACAGATAAAGATGTGCAACATCTTCTAACTATGTAATACTGTCATTGTCAGAAAAAGAGTATAATGGACTGTGGTTCCTTACTTTAGTTTTTAATAAAATTACACAAATTATTAAAAAGTACTGCTTTTCATTTAATATTACATAAAAATAGATGTAAAATCAATGAGTAGTTTTTTTTTTGGGGGGGATGTTGCCATGTGCGCAAAGCCAATGGCTTGTCTGTGCGGCGGTCGGGGAGACGGAGTATTTGAAAAATCCCCTGCCTAACTTGGGATTGAACCCTGGACTTCTGATTGGAAGGCATTCACCTTATCCACTCGGCCACCTCCGCCCATTTTTTTCCCCATTCATTTTTAGGGGTTATAGAATTATACAAATTATTTAAAAGTACTCCTTTTCATTTAATATTACATAAAAATAGATGTAAAATCAATGAGTAGTTACCCCATATTTCATTTAAAATTACATTTAAGTTTATACAGGTGTCTAAATGAGTGCATTCATTTTTAGGGGTTATAGATCAGTAAATTTTGCAGTAAAAATTCAAATATGTACTTTTGCTTTTTATCTGGAACCAGTTTTGAATAATTAATTATTAAAAATGCAGAATTTTATGCCTCACGTTTTTAGGAAGTCTGGTACTAACTTGACCTACTGAGCGAGATCCTGTGCCGAGCAGTGGTGAGATTAGCTCAGCGAGCTGTGGGAAGTCCCTTGTTCGATGTGTTCCCGTGTTACGTTGTTTTCTGGTTTTTCGCCCCCAGCTTTGTTATGTTGTGTGATAAAGATGGATAATTTCACAAGTAGGGAGTGATATATTATGGTCATTTGCGAAAATGTGGAAATGTGCGAATGTGGACTGCTGCTGTCGCTTGAAGACTATAATGACCATTAGATGCCGACGTTCAAGTGCAAATTGGCCGTACACAAGCTTATTTGGAGGTCACTATGAACACTCTAAACTAAATCTACTACTACCCATTATGAGAACATGTGGGTTGCATACAAAAATATTTTGAAATAATTCTGTGTAATAAAAATCTTACATGTAAATAATCACAAATTTGACACAGAATAAGGCTTGTGCATATCAAATTACTCACAAACAAATGCTGAACCCATAGGATGAACAGAAGGTATAAGATATCAAAAAGACCTATTGATCGGATCACAAATAAAAAATTATTTAAAAACAAATAAACAGACCACAAATAAAAAAGTTATTTAAAAAATTTAATTTCTTTGTTTATTCAAAATATTAAGTATTAAACTGTTTTCGCATTAGAGAACATACAAATCGGCACAACTTTGTCCATTTAACCGACTTTCTATCTCTAATAATACCAAAAGCACCCATAAGACAGTGTATAATACGAAATAAAAATCATTCTAATAAAAACAAAATTAAGTGCATATACGTTTATAAAACTGTTGTGAGGGACAGAATAGCTCCAACAAATTCTCCTGTAAAGATGCCCTTAAATCATTTTTAATTATTTTCAAAGCTGAAAATAATTAATTATGGCTACTGGTATATCTTCTGAATAAATGAATTCGGCCTTACCTCTCAATCTCATTTTAACTCTCTTGTTCAAATTTCCCTTTTCAAATTTCTGTCAGATTACATTTGTTAATTTTCAAGAATGATCGAAACAGAGATTACGTCCATCGGCGTACCAAAATCGGTTCGTTCTGCGCATCTACGTCACACCAGAATTGCTGTCAAAACTAAGTGTCAAAGTGGCGTATAATTTGTCAACGAACATATGGCGAAAATGTCAACATGATGTGAAAAAAAAAAACTAAACAGAGTTTAGTTAGGTTATATAAAAAAAATCGGTGTAAGCGATTGGGGAACTAAATTGTAATAATGTCATCGTCAGCAGGATGATGATTTATAGGTCAAGTGCGAATAAAATGATTATTAATCTTTACTAGCGATCTAATTTACCATTTGGCCACACTTATAAAATGCTCCATACAAATGACGCTGATCTTGTAATTGAAATTATTTCTTCGCCGGCAGAAAGTTATCCATTTTTTTAAAACGTCGGCTTTGGACGGAAATGAAATAAACTGCATTTTGATGCTTTGATTTCATTTCTCTTTGAGCAACCCGCCGCCGCACATTTCATTTTCAATATTTTTAATTTTTTTTTCAAAGTGGTAATGTATTTGGTTATGTGTCAACGTATTGTCAAAGTAATTTGTATTTTGTTATGATTCGTATGTAGTCAAGGTGTTATCAATGTTTGGTCTAGTGTGATGTCACAGCAATCAGCTGATTGTCAAACTCGCTCAAAATTGAATGACAACCTGCGCAATGCGTAATCTTGTATTCTATCATTCTTGGTTAATTTTCATCACTTTCGTTTGGAAAGTGTTTTGTAATTTGCAATTATTTACATATGGATGTAGGAAGGTACTTTGTAAACGACCTAATAGAATATTTGGTTTTATTTGCTTACTGTCTGCCGAGGCAACGTATATCTCGCAAGTTTCTTTTTTTCTACAGTAATTAAACCTGAACTCGGAGTCGGTACATTTTTTTCCGACTCCGACTCTTCTGAAATTTGTCTGAACTCCGCCTCCACAGCCCTGATACAAATCACATGAATAGACGACAGACTTCCATGGAGGACACATGTGGAGAAACTTTGCTATAAACTGTCTGGGGCGGTATTTGCAGTGAGAATGGTATCTCGGACAGCAGGTGAGGAGGCAGCTATGGTAGGGTACCACAGTCTCTTTCAGTCCATTATGACCTATGAAATAGAGGCTTGCGGGCTGACACGACATTTGCAAGCTGTACTAAAACAACAAAAGAAAGCCATATGAGCAGTCGAGGGCTTGGCACCGGAGATATCCTTTGTGCCGTGATACAGCACAAAGCAGCGCCCAACTTTTGCACTCGACGCAATGGGTACCAATGATTGGAACTTCTGATCAAATACGTGTGCATCTAGGAATTACGATATCAACAAACCATCTTTAATATTAGTAAATTCACAAGGTACATTGTAATTTTACGTTTCTAAAGAATATTTCCATTGTATTTTTCAAAAAATTATTGCAATTGAAATAAATTGTAATATCCCACAAAAAATAATTGTAATTCCGAAGAAATAATAATTCCGTAATTCAGAAAAAGGCAGTTCGCGCCATCGAGCAAGTCTCCTGGACCACACAGTGTAAACCGATTTTCGAACGGCTGAAAATTATGACACTTCCATCGGCGTACATCTACCAACTTCTACTACGTGCAAAACGAGAGATGGCCAATTTGTCGACCAGAAGTGACATAACATCTCGAAATCTACGAAACGCAGGACACGTCAACATCCCATTCCACCGAATTGACTACAGTCAACCAGCACCTTCACCTCCACCTGTTCAACTATATGCCCGAAGGCTGGAGGGAAAAACCACAGAAAAAACTCAAGGAAGACCTGAGGAGAGAATTAACCAAGAAACCATTCTACGAGGTGGCTGCAGCTATCGACTATCTGCAACATAGATTGATTTGAACTGATTTATTTAATTATCATTGTTTTTCATTTCTTTTACCATGACGTTTCCCTGTACACAGTTTATTTGGCGAAATAAAGATTATTATTATTATTATTAACTGAAAAAACCAGCTTACCCTTAAACCAATAACATACTCCAGAATTTCCGAGTAATCAAGACCTTCTAATTCATTATCATGTAAGTTCTGTACTCCAGGCTGGAGAAGACAAACCCGGCAGATACTGGTAATGGTTTCGGACGATAAAAATAATTTCTTTTGTGTGGACAGTGTAGCAATGTAAGCTATAAAAAATTAAATATTTATTCCAAAATAAAGAACAGTGTAATATATACTCACCTAAATTGGGATTAGTCTGTATTCCTATACTTTTAGTGGAATGTTCATTTTCAGCATCTAGTATTTCTACATCATTATCATTATTGATATGTGCATTTACAATACTTTCACCAGTATGAGTGACATTTTGAATACTGCTGTTAATTGCTGTTGGGACTGTTCCGACAATAAAAAATTGCTGTTCTACAATAATTTATAAGTGTGTTAGTAATAGGCGAATTTATGTAACTGGAAAACATACTTTGACCTTGTTTTTGTTTTGTATTGCTCTGCAAAAGATTTATAATTTCTTCATACATTACATCCGTAGAATCATCGTTACCTGAAATAAATATGATTAGAACATTCAGAACCTAAAATTCCAAAACCTTTTTTTAAAATTAATTTTACTGACGTAAATAATACCTCTATGCTTATCTATCATTTTCAATGTCTGAAAGCAAAGTGAGCAAAAAAAGATGTAGCAACACTGGCATAATCAAAATTCTGTTGTATAAATAACAGTGGGGTAACATAACCATTATTATTCTGTGAATAAAAAAGGTATGCTGATTGTAATTTGAATAATCTCTTTTTAGTTCAATTTTACATAACACATTTCTTAGTTGAGATGGTTAGAGCATTTCTTGACTTTTTATCTCCACCAAACATACATTATTAACCAGCACACAAAAATGGACTTCAGTTTGCTTCAAAAAATGATGACGTCAATGCCAACTCTGGCTTGAAAGGATTTAGTAGCCTGCTAAATAGACCATCTTTTAGAGGTAATGCGCCGTTTGGATGCGCCGTTTGGTTGCAGAGTTGAAGAGGGCAGAAAGACGCAATTTTAAGGAAAATAGGATAGATAACTGATTAATGCCCGATTGCACCACTTCCCCTAAACCGCTAAGCCAAGCTTAAATTTAAGCTACAAGCTTGGGTCAGTGGTAAAAATGTGTGGCTTAATTTGACATAAGTGGGGCAGCGATGAGATATAAACACATACGACACTCGACTTTTTCCGCCGTTAGAAATTTGAGCGCGCATGCGCGGACTTTGGCCATCTTTATCTGTTTTCCCGCAGCGCGGCGCTAGTTTATTTGTTATTTGATCGTCAGGTTGTGTAGTAGTGACGGACAGCGGCGAAGGCTTTTACACTTTCCTGTCTGTGTGACAGTGACAGTTTGCTATTATATAAATTGGGGCTTAGTAATGACATGACATTAATGACACAAATACAAAATATAACCCAAAAATTGACGTGACATCAATTTCTGAATTGATATGTAATAATATATCAAATATTCTCTATACAAAATAAAAGGAAATACCTATCAGTTATTTCCTTTCAAATGATAAAAATAATATGTAATACTTTTCAAATTCAACTTAATTTGACATGGAAATTGACACTGAGACAACTGACACATAAATGTCGCCAAGTGCAGGCAACATCAAATTGTAGTAAGTTGCTAGAAAACCACCATAAAATAATCGTCACCAAGGTGAATTGGTTTGTAAGTATAACTTTCTTAAGTGACAGTTATGTCATATTGCAAATGACATTAATTTAAGCTACACTTAACTTTAAGGGGAAGTGGTGCAATCGGCCACAAAAGAAAAAAAATGGTCTGCATTTTCTTTATTTAATTTTAGGGAGATCCATTTTTTTCACTCGTTCACTTTAATTTTATTCAGTGATGATATTAAATATTAAAAAGTTTCAGACCAAAGTTGTTGTTTTTTTTTTTCTAAACTTTCTTGGTTCTGATCCAATAGGGGTTCTGACATGCTCAATGTATAATATCAGTATTTTCAAAGACTTCAGTACTAATGAAGTATAAAGGTATGAATAGTAACTGTACATTTGATGACCATGTCATAACCTCTTATAATACCTCACAAGACCTAATTGCCCTACGCCTGCCGCAAGACACAAGACTTATTTAAATTTGATTTTAACAGGTTTTCAAACATATGTACTTATTTTGCTAAGCACGGTCATCTGGCTTTCAAATATTGAAAAGGGCGTGTATAGAAATACATTTATAACTTACTACTTTCTGTAGTGATTTTGGCCACTGTATCTATCTTTGGTTCTGTTAATCTTTTCCGTAATATATTTGGATGAGTACCTTTAGGTTTTTTATTAACTTGACCCACTGTAACAAAAAGAAATATTCTTACTTATCATATATTTAAAAAATGGGAAACTTTTATGAGAGGATACATTAAAAATCTAAAAAATACTCGCTACTTACAATACATTTGCTCCGATTTGTTGTTTGATCCATTAGATAACTTGTTTTGTAATATTGAGATTCGTTTTGAGGAGGTGTTATCAGCTTCTATTTCTGTCGTCAAGTCTATAGTCTTCGTATTTGTCACATCATGTGAATTAATGTACACTTCTTCTATCGGAACGAGGGTTGATGCACGATCTTGAGGCTCTGTGAGGTCAATTGTTTCATCTGCAAGTAAAACCAACAACTAAATAATGCTGCTTAAACATACTGCAATATACTAAAAGTAAAATCTATTTCATATTAATCCAGTTCGTATGATTTTAGACTTTTCACACCATATCATTTAAGAGAAATAACATATCCTCCTGAGACCCCGCGTCCATTTTATTAGACACTCGGTATTTAACGTTGAATATCTTTACCAACCAAATAAACTGTTTTCGAATATAATTTGATAGATTTTATTTTATGGAGTTCGGGTCTCAGGAGGATATGACATAGAATAAAGAAATCACGGCTAAAAATTTTTATTTTGATGGGATCAGATAGCTCTATAAAAATCTCAAACTCGAATTTATTATCACTAGGGCGTGATTTTTTGTTTCAGGTCACAGATATGTGATTTTTGTTAAACATCTAATATCTATGAGTAAAGTGCTGTCGGCATCGCCTTGTAGGCGTTCATTATTCAGCGGGGTTTGGAACTCAGGGCGTAGAATTTGGCCAAACAATTTTTTATATTTATAAAATTCAAAATCTTAGCCTCGCCGGGATTTGAACCCAAAACCTTATGCGTACAATGCAACACTTTAAACATTAACAAATTTTTATTAAATATTATTAAAACAACATGAACAAACTTTCAAAACAGTTAAAATACAGTAGAACACCCTTCCCCATACACCCTTGACAATTAATAGTGAGATATAATAGTGACATAGTGAGATATAACTGTTTGATACCAATGTTGGTTTGGATATTAAAAACCTTGCAAATTAGAACAACATTTATAATTTTTTCTACTTTGCATTCACAATGCACCCATTGTAACACAGTGGTTCTTAACCTGTGGGTATTTACCACCTTGGGGGTAAAATTGCAATGTAGGATGGGTAACCGAGCTCTAGTAATAGGCCCTATACATATAATAGTTCAAATTCTAGAATTGTTAAACTGTTGTCAAGGAAAAAGTTTTGAATAAAAGCTTAAGCGGCGTGAAGAAACAACCTTTGTTTTTTGAAAATCCCAAAATAGAAAAGGAGAAGAAACTTCACACAAAAATAAAAGACAAAACATTTATCCATATATGCTAGCGTATTTGGCTGATTTTTCATACGCAGTATTGTAATCGTGCCAAAAAAAAATTTTGAGATTTTAGCGGAAATATGTCTTTTTGGGTCCCCTGAACATTTTTTCAGTTAAATTAACAGTTTAAATGTCTCACTGCAAGGATATATGAGCCATATTTGTATATCGCACGATAAAGTTGCCGGTTTTCTGCGAAAGCTAGAACTGTACGAATGTAAAGTTCAAGCTGGTGACATATCAATGTTCGCACAATTGTCCGAGACAATCAGTGCTCACAACAAAGAAAAAATGCTGCTTCACTAATTCCATCATTCAGCAACTATCTTTTTTGATAGATTCGTTGAATCGCTATTTCCCGGGCATAAATAATCGTCAAGCTTATTCCTGGGTGTTAAGACCATTTTCTACAGACGTCTAAATGTTTAAAGACGAAGCTTAAGCTTTTAGCATAAATTCAATTTTTGGAACTACGCGAAGGCACCTCATTAAATGTGGAATTACAACATTATGACATAGGTTCATTTTGGACAAAAATGTGGACTTAATATTCGTTTTAGCCGACAGGGCTTTAAGAATTTTTCTACCATTTGGTACTAGTTATAAATTTGAAAGCGGCTTTATAACTTTAGTGCCTATAAAAACAAAATCTAGGAATCGGCTCAATGTAAAGCATGACTTTCGATGTGGCATATCAGAATCTAAAGTAAACATTATAAATCTTGTTAAGAAAAAGCAACACCAACCTTTACATTAATTATGTAAACTTTATAGGAATTATGTTAAAAATATAAGAGGTTATTATCGTACTGCATAGTATTTTTTATGAAGAGGTAAAACCCTAATCTCAAGAAGGTCATATGGGTAAAAGTGCTGAAAAGGTTAAGAACCACTGTTGTAACAGTTTTCGATATTACAATTAAAAAATTGTAACACCGTTTTTAGTAACTTTCTTCTAAGATTGGTCACATTGATATCAAATGCCATATGTCAAACGTACTACACATAACCGCAAACTGCCTTTTTAGAATCGCTTCCTGTTGTGGCATAGTATAAAACATTTTTTGTTACGTTGTTATGTACTTTTTCAGTAATTTGTCATAGATTGTAATTGAAGTTGTATCTGGTTGTATTTATTCAAATACATTGACCTCACTTCCTGGACATCTTGCTTCCTTACATTGATTGTCCAAACATTTTGGCGCCCGAGCAGGGACATAGCGAAGCATAACATTAGCAGTGCTATAATTCGCCCTATTTATTATACCAGCCTGTAATTACCTGTCAGAGCTGACATTGAAATTGAAAGGATTTTGGACATTTTCCTTGCCAGCCTTCGCCAAAAGTGTTCTTGCCCAACTTTGGTAGCTGCAGGAGTACCCGAGTATCGGCATACCATCTGCATTTACTACCTGGGTGGCAGTTCCAGTGCAAGTGCGACGACCGGCTCTATTCATTTTTCCATCCTTCATTGTCTATTTTCTTGAGGTAAGGCATTCTATTTCATTTTAATTAAAGTTCGTAATTTTGATTTGCTCTGTGATTTTCAATTGACTACAGCTAAACTCTTTTTAGTGATTAGTTATGTCTAAACAGAAGCAAAATACAGATATAATGAAAGGTCTTTTAATTAAACGTAATTTCCTCAAATCAAGATTAGATGCTTTTTGTAATTACATTACTAATTTGGGTAGTAACTTCGATGCATTGGAGTTAAAATTACGCGTGAGCAATTTCGAGAAAGTTCTTGAAGAAAATGTCAATGTTCATATTGAATTGGATAGCACTGACACTAGTTCAGATGAACGGCTAGAAGAGTTACAAAGATTTGAGGACACTTACTATGCTGTTCTTTCTAAAGCTAAATCAATTCTTAGTAATATTCAAGAATCTTCATCTGCTCCTTCAGCTTCATCCTTGCCATCAGTTAGTACTACTTCAATGAATGTTAAACTGCCTGAATTGCAATTAACCAAGTTCAACGGTGATTATAATTATTGGTTAGAATTTCGAGACAGCTTTTCAGCCATTATTGATAAAAATGTTGATCTTCCTAACATCCAAAAGTTTCACTACTTAAAGTCTTCAGTGACAGACGAAGCTTTAAGAATCATAGAAAACATAACACTGTCAGATGATAATTATACGTTAGCGTGGGATCTCATTATGAAAAGGTTCAATAATGAAAGTCTACTGATTGATAATCATGTCAGATCTCTTTTAGACTTGCCATATTGTAAAATAGAGTCCTCAGAATTGCTAAGAAAACTAGTGGACACCGTGAATAAACATATTCGTTCATTGGAAATTCTTAAAGTTCCCGTTGAACACTGGGACTTAATGGTAATTTGTATTCTTTCTCAAAGACTTGATAATCATACGTTTAAGGAATGGGAACGTCATAAGTCAAATTGTAATAATGTCACGTTAAACTCAATGTTAGCCTTCTTGGAGAAAAAGGCCGACCTACTTTTGAAGGTTAATAAATGTCAGAAGTTAGTTGACAGTAAAGTGAAGACTTCACATAAAACGTCAGCAAACCACTCCAAAATACAAACTTTAACTTGTCCAGTTTGTAATGGCACTCATTCGATCTTGACTTGTCCGCAATTTATAAAGCTGACACCTAATCAACGATTTCAATTGGTTAAAGGTAAGAGACTTTGTGTAAAGTGTATTAGTTCATCTCATTCATGTCGGACTTGTCATGCAGAAACATGCAATAAGTGTAACAAGCGTCATCATACTCTATTACATTTTGAGCCCACATTGTCTAATTGTGTAATTGAAAGCAAATATGAACATCATAACGAGCCACCAGATGCTAAAGTCAGTATGACGGTAAATAGTTATGATAATTCGCACATTCTATTATCCACAGTATTAGTTCACGTCATGAATTCAATTGGTGATATTGTACCATGTAGAGCCTTATTAGATTCAGGCTCGCAATCGTGTTTCATAACTGAAGATATGGTGCACAAACTCTCATTACCAAAACTTTCAACTAAAGTTTCGGTTATCGGACTCAATCAGTCAGTAAACGACATCAAGCATAAATGCGAAATCATTATTAAATCGCGTCTTAGCTCGTTTATAACTACTGCAACATGTTTAATCACAAATAAAATTACTGGCCATATTCCAGATAAATCTATTAATCATGCCTTGATAATTATTCCGGACTATATTCAACTGGCGGATCCTACGTATTTTCAACCTCAACAAGTCGATATGCTAATTGGAGCATCTTTATTTTGGCATCTTTTGCGTGTGGGTCAAATATCTTTGGGTACTAATAAACCTATTCTACAAAATACGGTGCTAGGTTGGATAATTTCTGGTCCCATTCCAGTAGTAGACACAGTTTCTAGTAATAGTACAGCATGCAATGTCGTTCAAACGTCAGAAAATTCTAGTTTGCAACAACAAATTGCGAAATTCTGGGAATTGGAAACTATACCTGCAGTTTGCGCATTATCGCAGGAAGAAATCATGTGCGAATCACATTTCAACGCGAATATTAAGCGAGACAAAACAGGTAGATTTTCTGTCAAAATACCATTTAAAGAAAGCCCTCAAGTACTAGGTAATTCGCGAGAACATGCATTAAAAATGTTATATGCTTTAGAACGACGTTTCAAGTCAAATCGCAAGTTACAAGAACGTTACATTCAATTTATGCAAGAATATACCAAATTAACTCACATGACATTGATTAATTCTATACCTCCAAGCTCTCATTACTACTTGCCTCACCATGGGGTACTTAGAGAGTCTAGCCTCACAACTAAACTACGCGTAGTATTTAACGCATCAGCAGTAACGACATCTGGCAAATCCCTTAACTCTATAGAAATGGTAGGTCCGACGATTCAATCCGACGTATTCTCAATTTTGATTCGATTTCGTCAGAATTTATTCGTCGTTAATGCTGATGTTGAGAAGATGTACAGACAGGTATTAGTTGATGACTCCGATTGCAATTTTCAGTTAATATTGTGGAGGGAGAACCCGCTTGATGACATCCAGACATACATGCTTCGTACAGTGACCTACGGTACAGCTAGCGCCCCGTATTTAGCAATTAGGTGTTTGCATCAGTTAGGATTAGATTCAAAAGACACTTTTCCTAATGCGTCTGTAGCAATAATAGAAGACTTCTATGTAGATGATCTGTTAACGGGTAGTGATTCTGAAGAGGAATTAATTCAAACGTCAAAGCAAATTTGCCAAATTTTGGATTCTGCAAAAATGCCATTGCGAAAATGGGTCTCTAATAACTCTTATATAACTCGAGAAATTTGTAACTCGATAGGCAACAACATTGACCACTTAACAATTTCCGAACATTCTGATGTATCCAAGCCACTCGGTTTAATATGGTTCCATTCTGACGATTTGTTAGGTATTAGAATTAACTTGCCATCTTTAACTGATAAAGAAACGAAACGAAATGTGCTTTCTTCTATTTCATCAATGTTTGACCCAATTGGATTAATTACACCTGTAACTTTTAAAGCAAAAGCATTTATGCAGCAATTGTGGCAATACAATTTAACGTGGGATGAAATACTTCCGGATGAACTATACGAACAGTGGATAAAGTTCCGTGAAGAACTAACACTTCTTAATTCGCTTAGAATCCCGAGATGTACGCGTTTGCCGAATACAGTCATCACTGAAATACATGGCTTTTGCGATGCTAGTTTATTAGGTTACGGTGGAGTATGCTATATTAGGTCTACAGATCAGTTAGAAAATGTGTCTGTTCAACTGTTAACAGGCAAGTCAAGAGTAGCACCCATCAAAGCGCTAACCATACCGAAACTTGAACTTTGTGGAGCTTTGGTATTATCAGAACTCGCAAACAAAGTAACAACTGTAAGTCGAATCTCTTTCAGCAGGTGCATCTTGTGGAGTGATTCAACTGTTGTTTTAAGTTGGCTCAAAACACCAGTAAACCAATTAAAACCTTTTGTGCGTAATAGAGTGTCACAAATTTTAGATTTTACAAGCTGGTATTCTTGGAGACACGTCTCATCATGTAGTAACCCAGCTGATTTAGTGTCTCGTGGCATGCGTCCAGAAGAAATTCTATCTAATCAACTTTGGTGGCATGGCCCAGACTGGCTATCCAAACCATCCGAATATTGGCCAAAATGTCAAAATATCATATCAGATCCGTTACCTGAACTTAGAAAACCGAAACATGTCGTTTTAATAGCTTCAGACATACCGAATGAAATAAGTAACTTATGTTCAAAGTTTTCAAATTTCAACACGGTTATTTCCATCACTGGTTGGATTCTAAGAGTTCTAACGAATTGGCGAAAAAATGGAAAAATAACTAAAACGTTCCTTACAGCCGAAGAACGTACAAAGTCCATTAAAACTTTGGCAAAAGTCGTTCAAATTGAATCTTTTCATAATGAATATCAGAGTTTACTGAAAAAGAATGAATGTCCGAAAAATAGTCACCTATATGCATTAACTCCATTTCTTGACTCGGACGGTCTTTTAAAAATTAAAGGCAGACTTAGCAAAGGTTCTTTTCAATATGAAAAGAAACACCCAATTATCTTACCTAAGTCTCACCCTTTTACTCTACTGATGTTCCGACATGAACATCTAAAAAATTTACATTGTGGACCTAATTTACTGGTTGCCATAATTAGAGAGAGGTTTTGGCCACTTTCTGCTCGCGTCACTGCGAGATCAACAACCAAAAATTGTGTTACTTGTTGCAGGCAGAATGCTAACACTTACAATCCAATAATGGGAGATCAACCGAAATTGAGAGTAACTCCTGCACCACCATTTACTAATTGTACAGTTGATTACTGCGGGCCAATTAAGCTCAAGGATAGACAAGGTCGTGGATGCAAAATTAATAAAGCATATATATGCGTATTTGTGTGTTTTTCGACAAAGGCTGTTCATTTAGAATTAGTGTCTGACCTAAGCAGCCAGGCTTTCTTAGCAGCCTTTCGCAGATTTTGCTCCAGACGAGGTATACCCAACAATATTTACAGCGATAATGGCACCAATTTTATAGGTGCAAATAACGAATTGCAATCGCTATTTGAATTTATTAACACAAACAGCACAGACATAAGTAAATCTTTATCTGTTGTGGGAATAAATTGGCACTTTTCTCCTGCATCATCTCCACATTTCAATGGATTGGCAGAAGCAGGAGTAAAGTCAATTAAACATCACCTAAAGAGAGTTTTAGCTGAAGCCATTCTCACATATGAAGAGCACTTAACTGTTCTCACAGAAATAGAATGTCTTCTTAACTCTCGTCCCCTCTATCCGCTTTCATCTTCTCCTCTTGATCTTGACGTACTCACACCTTCTCATTTTATTGCCGGTCGTCGCCTCACCGCCTTACCTGATGAAGAGGTGACCGAAGTGCCAACAAATCGACTCTCCAGATGGCAATATTTATCAAAACTTCAACAACACTTCTGGCGAAGATGGTCAATTGAATATCTCGCAGAACTTCAGGGAAGGGCCAAGTGGAATACGCCACAAGCGAACATTAAACAGAACGCAATTGTTCTAATAAGGGAGAACAAGGTTCCACCATCCAAATGGAAAATTGGACGCATTGAACATTTGCACCCAGGATTGGATGGCGTTGTGCGTGTGGTCACTGTCCGCACTGCACTTGGTTTGATCAAGCGAGCAGTACGTTACCTATGTCCCCTGCCAGTACCACTAGATGGAGATGTTGATGGTTGAACGTGCCGTTCAACGCGCCGGGCTATGTTGTGGCATAGTATAAAACATTTTTTGTTACGTTGTTATGTACTTTTTCAGTAATTTGTCATAGATTGTAATTGAAGTTGTATCTGGTTGTATTTATTCAAATACATTGACCTCACTTCCTGGACATCTTGCTTCCTTACATTGATTGTCCAAACACTTCCAATCGCATGAATGCGAAATATCTATATTCTATATATATTTAAACATGCGTGTAGCATGCTATAGTATTGCCAAAGGGTTCGGACTTTCTTAGTTTTCCTTTGTTCATCAAAATACGCCAGCATGACGTTTTCAGTGATGTTTTGCGGCTCTGGTAAGTCATCGTGCATCATCTACGTCAACTAAACATCAAATCCTCCTTTCAGATACAATACAAGGACCACATTTACCTGAATAAGGACTTATGCGAAGACCAAACCTACATCGTACATATGATCGGGTTCTAATACTGCTGCGGGATTGTTTATGCGCAATAAATACTTTATTGAATATCAGCATGCAGTAGCAAGCTATAGAACATCTAAAGTGGTGAGGATTTCCTAGTTTACGTAACGTATATGTTTTCGTTAACATTTTGGACGGAATTCTGGTTGTGCTAATACTGTATTCTTTTTTGTCCGTCGCTTCCAACTTCGTCTTAGTTCTAGTTGTGTGCAACTATTTGTGTTACCTCCATCGATGTAATTTTATTAAGTATAATTTATTCTTATAAGCTACTTCACCGAAATTAGAATTTGGTTTCAATTATAAGTGCGTGTAAATGTATACGCCTCAACGGCTACCTAGCTGAATTAAGTAGACACCGCTATTAAATGTTAAGCGTTATAACAATTCTTTAGTAAGTTCTTGTTCTTCGAACTAACTAATCAGTCACCGCCAAACACTTTTATTCTGACTATTATAATTATTAGACACTATTTATACCCCACCACATTTACTGTGGTGAGGGTATATTGAGTTTGCCACAACATTTCTAACACCCTCAAGGGGGCGTGGCAGATATAGAGACTTATATATATGTATTTGATCAGCATTGAAAACTGAATCGATTTAGGTATGTCCGTCTGTCTGTACGTCTGTGTACACGATAACTGCCGTAATTTTGAAGTAATTGATCTGAAATTTGGTACACAAGCTTATCTCTTAAAGAGTAAAGACAAGTTCGTAAATGGGCAAAATCGGTTCACTTTCTTTTTTATATTTTACGATGGGGGTATCTGCAAAATACCCTAGATTCTAGTAGAATACCCTAGATTCAAAGTAGAAAAAAATGTATTACACACGATTTATAAGACATCTTGGCGCATTCCTTCATTTAGAGCACTCGTCGCTGGCGCTCCTCATGCCCAAAACAACACATGCGCCGATTTGCGTCTTATAAAACTTGTATAATAATATACTATTAGTAACATTTTTACGGTACCTTTTCTTCTTGAACTTGCAATTTCTACAGTTTGCAAAATTTCTTCAACTTCCTCCTTCTGGTTTATGGACTCATTATTTGATGTATCTGCAACAAGGAAACATAATTTAATCATTCGACCATAACAAAAACCTTGCTACTAATTTAGAACTAGAATGGGCGTGTACAACCAGTTCTAGCAGAAATCGCTAGCGCTAGCGGCGCCGTCGGACCGGCTGAACGGTTACACGAGAAGTATGTTATCTCCGCTCGCAAGATGGCGACCGCTTAGTGTCAGCGCTTACCAAGCGCTAGCACCGCTTAGCTAGCGCTGGCCAGCGCCCGATGTGGTTGTACACACGCAATGTCTTGAAAGAATATTGTTGATATATTCACAGGAGCAAATCTTAAAAATTTACCTAACCAACATCCGACTTCCATAAGTGCCTTAATACATTTCAAAGAACCTGGCACAAACATGATAGGGTAAGACAGAATCTGTTATCTTAAAACGATTAGAATTATTCATTCAATAAAACATCAATATAAAGTTTAGGGATGTAGAAGCAAAATAGGTAAAAATTTCAGTAGAAAGAAAAAACCATAGTTCTGCTCTGTTCAGAAAGGTATATTTAATTGTGCTACCGACCGGTTTCGCCCATTACGGGCATCATCAAGGGTAACGAGTAAAACTCTAGTCCAAAAAATCACGGAAAAGTAGGGGGCAAAGTGATAAACAAAATTACACAGTCTGGCAACAACAAACAATAAAGACATAACCTCCAACAAATCAAGCCTCGAAACAACGGGATAATATAATAATGATGGTGCAACAGATTAGATCACCAGTCATATTTGTTAATGCAGGCTCCTAACACGCACATATGGACACTACTTATAGAAGCTAAACTTTATACACAATATAGAGGTACTGGACAATGAAAAATGTTTCATCCACAAGTCCATGGATTTTAATTGGATTCTTCCAATAAGCGCATGGTACACTTTACACAGAAAATTTGAACTTTTAGACATCACGCAATAATAATTGTTTAAAAACTGGTAAAAATCTGTGGTAAATATTTATACTGTACTATTCAAGACATTAAATAAACTCACACAATCCAATAACTTAAATATATTAATAAAAAACGAACATAAAAAACAATACAATAAAACAAATCGTGATATAACTCATGGTCCAACATCAGCTTTGTCTTACAGTTTTTTACAGCATCCTGTCTGTACAACTTTGTACTTATTTCTCGACACTGTACTTTGGCCAATTTTGAGTTTACATATTTACCTCTCATTATTCGCAGATCAACAACATTCGGAATATTTTTTGAAAAAACGGTGTGTGATGCAGTTTTTTCCGTAGACTCTTGTCCTCTTCCTCCGGCAAGGACCATTAAACTTTCCTCTCCATATTGGAAAAATCCTTTAGGCACTGCACCATAATAAATGATAGATATAGTCCTATATACTTGCATGCAGGAATTTTTCAAATATTATATTATAACTTACAGTTTAAATGTATGTTCGGAACAGCCCTAGCTTTCAAACAGGTTCTGTTGCGATTATTTTCAAATCGCTGATCATTAGAAAAATGCATTTGGCATATTCTACGACCTAACCGCACTCTTTCAATTCCAATTTGCAATAGGTCCTCCCGTCCAATTGCGGTCACCCATATCTTGAATAACTGAAACAGCATATTATTTACATCCAAAAGAATATACTAATAAATCACTACAAATTGGAAAAGAAAAAATGATACCTACCTCCGCATTCTTAGGAAATGAATGCATAACACAGTTTCTACCCACAGATGGGCAATTTGGAACGGAACATGTATGTACCATGATTAGTGATTACAAACACTTTCCAAAACACTAACTAACGCGGAGCGCAGGGACCACAATGTAAGGCCGTAAACCGCGGCAATAAATTTATAGGTTAGATTTGTTTGTTGTTGTACCATAGAAGATATCCTGTAAGATACGTAACTCGAAACAGGTACCATTCTCAGAGAGTAAGTTGAAGGCTGGGCTGAAGGGGCCAAGGGTTAAAAGCATGTTAACAGATCCATTTCCGTTAATACTAATACTCGAGGTTTTCTATGCTGTTTCTAACCCTACTTTTTTGTGTCACATATCTGAGCGGTAATAATCATGTAAAGATTTCGATAATGGGGGCGTCACAAAGTATCTACATGTATCAAAACAAGACTTACATCCTTTTTCATAGTCAATGCATAAAATTAACTTAAAAGTTTTTGATTTATTTACACTTACTTGTACCTTCTAGTCGATTATAGAAAAATAACACTATAATACTTAATTTTTATTCATGTCTGTCGAGTAATCACACAAAATATAAATTGAAAACTTGTAAGGTAACACACGTGTGAAAAATATTTCATATCCAAAAAGTATTTTCGTACAAGTTTCTGAACAACTCTCTGTAAAGGCTGCTTTCAAAACATGAAAATCAACAACTTACCTGGTAAACATAATGTTGGTAATGCGAAATGTTTCAATAACCGGAGTGTACCAGGACTAAAAGCATTTTGTTCGAAATGCCGCACACATATTCTCTGGCTTGCCAAATTCTTAGTTGCTAACTGTGGATTTGCTATTCTTGTCAGCCACTCTTTCAACAAGCTTGGTTTTTTCAAGGGCAGACGAACCCTTGACGAATAGCGATCTTCACATGTAAGCACACAACAAGTCTTTTGCTTCAACATCTGCAAAATATTACACAATCAGGACATCCATTCCATACCAATTGTTTGGTTATTCTTGTTCTTCTTCTATCAAAAAGAGATGATTTGGTGGGATCATGTGCAGTTAGAGACACCGCACACTGCGGACTTGATGGGCCGATAGTTTGGTTGGTCTTTTAATTATCATTAGGGCATATGTAAGTGCGCACACTCAAACAATTTGAATTTATATAGTTGAAGTACAATCTGACCAAACTATCGGCCGATCAATAGTCTGTAGTGTGCAGTGTCTCTTACAGTTAAGTGACGGTTTGTTTTTCTCGCGTATCAGCCTCGTCCGGGTGCTACGTTGACTAAAAGCGACCGCAGTCAAACTCAGAATGTTTTGTTTGAGTTATGGTTACTTACCTTGTATTGAAAACTAACAAAAACAACATATTTACACAGTAGCACTTGGTAGCACAACTACAATAACAGATTTCCAATGTAAACAGTCACTAAACAGCTGATTTTCTAGTTCCACCAACAGTACCAAGTGTACCAACCTATATTGTTAAAAAAAAATGGAAACAGGCAATATTTTAGAAATGGGGTTATTAGGTTAATTCTGTGCACTCCAGCAGCAGCTGTAAGAGCAAAAGTGTAAACACTTATCTACGACAAGCGGCATTGTTGCACTGCGTGGTAGACCACAAACTTAATATTTCTTTCAACCTACATATAAATTTTATTCCTGGTAAATTCAAATTTGGATAGGCAGTTCTTAATAACGTGTTATTTCGGCCAAAACAATCCTCTGTAAAATGTTTTCGGCATACTCTCAAGTTGTCGAAAACTTGTTTAGCAGGTCGTTGCGCTAACTCTGGCCTACCGCAAGTCTCAATCCATCGCTTATATAGTTCGGGGTACTTCTGAGGATTAGGAAATCTATGATGAGATTCGTAACTTGCTACGCAGTCCTGCATGGCACAGTGGCCCATTCTTAAATTTAGTAAATAACTAAAAAAAATATAAAAATGCAAAAAATTATTAAATTGCACCAGTGTAATGTTATGTTATATCGCCAATTACCTGAAATCAATAACAATAAAAAAGAAAAACAAACAAAGGCACCAGAACCGTTATTATTATCGTTTGCATAGGAAATATAACCTAATAGTTCTCAATATAGAAAACTACCAGCTTTAGCGACATCTATTCTACCCGGTGGAAAACTACACATACGTGATACATAACCAAGTTCCGACCGCATGGTTAAAAAAAGATAGAATACTTGTCGCAAAACGCCATCTATCAGAATAATTTTGTAGACATGGAATGAGCGCCATCTCACGTGGATTTCTATACCATACCAGAATTAGGCGGGATTGAAAAGTGCCAGGAAAAAATCATCCGATGCGTTAGAACGAGACAGGACGCTTTTTCATGCGTCTGTTCTTACGATTTTAAGCGATGAGTAATTCGCACCTGTCCTGGAACAGAGCTTTAGGCCCGAGTTAGTTTTGAATTTCCAAAAAATGTTTGGTAAATAAAATCCATTATTTTGTAGATAACTAGCAATCTGACTTAAGGATGTTTAATTTCCTTCATTAAATTTTTCAATATTATCGCTGAAATTAAAATTATTTCTTTCAAATTTAAATTACCACGTAATTAAAAATTGCAATTGGTAAATTATATTTTCTTAAATTACCGCGTAATTCAAAATGATAATTTACCGATGACAGTTAAGTTATTTAAAAAAAAATTGGGTACAGCCTTATGTCATTATATTGTAGATAACCACCAATCGCTGATGCTTTTCCTGATTTAATAGTAGTAATTCATTATTAAAATGAAAGCAGGGATTACAATAAAAATACTTTTTATACCAGCAATTTATAAAATGGACAGTCTAACAGCATAATTATAGTATAAAATACTGTAATTTATTACCAACTCACAAAAGGACAAAGCCCAGTTTCACAAACAATGATCACTTTTTATCCGGATCACCAGAACATATCTTTAAATCATGAATTTGAAAGTAGGTAGATGGTTTCTGATGTAAAATGTGCATTATTAGCTCCGCTGAATTAAGTAATTAAAAATCCGGAAATTATCATTAATTACGGTAATTTATTTAGTAATGTATCCGACAAATTACGCTCTTACATCCCTAAGTACCTCCCAGGCAAAGCACAAACAATAGTGCACTTGTCGACTGCTTAGGAGTGGTGGGGTGCATTCACGCAAGTACTGACGGAAGGTTTTTGTAATTAATTTATAAATTCCGGTAAATTACCAACTGTAATTAGAATTTTCGGTAAATTACCGCTGGTAAATTACCAACGGTAATTTAAATTGACTGTACATTACCATCGGTAATTTAAGCCGTAAATTACGGTAATTAAAAATCGGTAAATTACCATTAATTACGGTAATTTACTCGGTAAATTACGCTTTTACATCCCTGGTTGGTAGTGTCATTTTAGATACAAATTGAAATTGATAAACACAAAAAAAATTATTGTTTATTGTTGTTTAATAGGTCCTATGAGGTCTTCGGCATTTATGTCTAATGCTGAAAATGTTTCATTCAGTCTTTGAAGTATTATTAATTATTTCTCCAGGTTCTTCAAATAACATGTTTTCACCTTTTTTTTTCATTTGCATTGCCATATTGATATTACTGGTTTGCTATAAAGTGGCATAACTCAAAGAAGTAGGGAAACTTTGCAAGAGAAACATTTGATTAAACATATAGGTAAGTAATTCCAGGAAAAAATTCTGTTTGCTAAAACTTATCAGATAAATATATTTTCTATTATAGCCAACAGAGAGAAAAGTCATTTTAAGTATGCTCTAACTGGAAAAACAAAATACTTTAAAACCGTCAGCCAGTTAAGGAAAGGTTCCGTACGCATGTGTCAAGGATGCAAACATTTACTAAAATAACAAAAATATTTACAAAAATTTATTAACTGATTAAATTTAGGGATGGGTATCGATGTTTCTAAAATATCGATGTTTTTTCTCAATTATCGATGTTTTTATCCTCGATAATTTTTCTGTCGATTCGGTTCGATTGGCCAGGCCTGCTATATATTATACATACTTCTGCTTGTCTGTTATTGGCTTAATAGTCACGCAACCAAAACTAGCCTTCTGTTTGTTGTGACTCTTCTGTTTGTTGTGAAACTTGTGATACCAGTGACAGTACCAGTAACTGAATAAAGAAAGCTGCCAAACTGATGTTCTTGAAAGATATTAGAAGCAATATTGGGAGTAATTTTGTTTACTCAATCAATCAATCATTTATTGGTTTTTAGAAGATAGCATCTCATAAACAAGTCAAGTAACAACAAAATCCATTGATATTAGTATAACAAAATGATAACAGACATATGACCGAGCACCGGCAAATTCCACAATTCACTCGTTGAAAAATTCCTCTAGTGCGTAAAAGCACCTTTCCATTAGGTAGGATTTTAGGCGGCCGCGGAACTGCACTATGGTGGCATGGTTGATTTCTGGGTCAATCTTGTCGAAGATTTTGATACCCATGGTCATTGGTCCTCTATGCGTAACTGCCAGTCTATTGAGCGGCATATTAAGGCGGTCGTGCCCTCTTGTTTGGTGTGCGTGTATGTCACTGCGAGCTGGAATGGTGTTCTCCACCCTAAAAATATTTGATGCATCTTCCAAAGTATACAGACATGCAACGGTTAAGAATTTGAGCTCCCGGAATAGGGGTCGGGATGAGTCTATTCTCCTCTTACTCAGAATTATCCGTATAACCTTCTTTTGTATGGTGAATATTTTGTTTTGCACCGGAGACGATCCCCACAACAGAATCCCATACAGGATTCTTGACTGCACCTCACCATAGTAGAATTTTCGTATTGTCTCTCTGTCTAGTACCTTTGACAGGCATCTGACTTGGTAAGCTTTGGTGTTCAGATCCCTACTTCATTCTTCTGCTTCTATCTGCCAATCGAGAGTGTCCTGAAAAGTGATACCCAGACACCGGATTGAGCTTTTGCAATGAATTTCGCTTTCTCCAAGGGACAATCTTAGAGAAAAGTTGGTACTTTTTGGCCTTGAGTGAAATACCAGGAATTCTGTTTTTGTTGCGTTCATGAAGAGACCGTTGCCAGCAAACCACAGCTAGTTTTACCAGCAAGACATTTGTTCTCTCCATGATTTCATCCTCTGAGTCACCAGTGATGAGGACGGATGTGTCGTCAGCATACAGTGTCACTTTGTAGCCCCGCAGATGGTCGCCTAGATCCGCCACATACAGTGAGAACAGAATGGGAGACAAGATTCCACCTTGAGGTACTCCCACTCCTACATTCTCCGCTGTTGAGCAGTGCCTCCTCGCTTCACCATTTCTCTCCTGGGTCGTTATTTGTACAAACTGCTTTCGATTTGACAGATAAGATGCAAACCAGCTCTCCGCCACCCCCCGCACACCATAGGCCCTCAGCTATTCTATCAGCCGATTATGCGGGACGCAGTCAAACGCACGACTCAGATCGCAGAATAGCCCCACCGGCGTTCTCTTTCGATCCAGCTCATCCAGAATGCCCTGGTACAGATCCAAGGTAGCCGTGGCTGTCGATTCCCCGCCCTGAATCCATGTTGCTCCTCTGGAATGATGTTGTACTTATTGAGAAATGTCATCAGCCTACTGAGCATGGAGTACTCATACAGTTTGGCTATCACTGAGTTCAATGAGATGGGTCTATAGTTGCTAGGCGATGTTCTCTCATTTTTCTTGTGTATAGGGAGCACTTTGGCCAGTTTGAGATGGTCTGGAATCACTCCAGTTAGGAACGAGTGGTTCACCAGCTCCGTGAGGGGCTGAGCCATTTCCTCTGTACACTGCTTGATGACGCTAATGTTTAAATCATCTGACCCCGCTGATGATTTGTTTTTTAATTTTTTTTAAGATGTGCTTCATTTCGTCTTCCAGTAGGAGCAGGAGGAACGAGAGCAAGGGTTACTATTTATCGCCGGGTCCTGGGCTTGGAGATGGGGAATCATTTGGACTATTTTTCTGGGAGCTTCGATGAAAAACTCCGCAACTTCTCTCGGAGAGGTTATCAGGCTACCTTCATTGACCACTTGTATTGTGGTGTTAGAAGATTGACAGCCTTTTAGAGTGTTAATGATACCCATGAAGTCTTACTGATGTTTTTTGACCTATATAAAATGTCACTATAGTGGTTTCTCTTGGACTCCTCCACAAAAGCTCTGTGTTGTAGTATCTTTGCATTATAGGCAGTTTGCAAGTTAAGATAGTCTTTTTGTAAGATGTACATATCGTTTAACTGATTGCTTGATGCCTTCAGCTCTGGAGAAACCCACCTTATAAAAAGTTAATTATTGTAGTAGTATTGTAGTACAGCCTTTTATTGTCATCCAACAATAAACGGCTGTACTACATACAAACATATTTCAGTTACAATGTAAAAATAAAACACTTTTGTACATTTTACCCTAACCAATAACAATAATAACAATATCAATTAAATATTTGAAAGTCAAATAATTTTCTTTTATCAATTTATAAGAAAGGAAGACAAATAATGCAAACAAATATTTTATTCTTTGTAAATACCGCTTTTGGCCTTTGGATGGCAACATTGTTTCCATTTTCCCTGTTCATTGTTATTTAATGTTAAAAATCATCGAAGATTAAAAACATCGATAGTTTTAGTCCGATGTTATCGAAATAACGATATTTTAAAAAATTTTTCGATATCAAATATCGATGATTTTTACTTCGATACCCATCCCTAATTAAATTATTATTAATAAAATTAAGTGTATTGGAGATGAGTAACTTGACTTCAAGGAAATCATTCCTGTAGGGTCAAATTAACTCTGTTTGTTTCTGATAAAAATTCGTTTCTCAGTTATCTAAATAAAATTATGTCAGAAGATATCGTTTAGTTTAAGGGGCTGTCACATCCTCCACTGCCCCGGGGCCCCAATTTGTGTCCGGCACTGATTGGACCAAAAGACTGATAAAATTTTATAATACGCTTAATATTCTAGATTCAACACATGTAGAACTCACTATCTAAGGTTGCAAATTACTTAAAAACAAGTAATTATTTTATTATTAAATAAGTTTGTTTTTAATAATATAACACATTATTTTTTACATACAAGGGCTAGCATCTAAAACAGGTTTTTTAAATTTAAAAACTTGTTTTCAAAAACCCAAAAAAAAAAACATTTCAAAAACCGACAAACCCGAAGAGCAGCTTACTTTAATTTAGTTTTCGATTTTATTGTTGATATTACGGGTAGCAGAATGTTAATAAATTGTTTACACAGATTATTTGGCTACTTTTTTATGCTAACATTGCATTAGTGTGAAATACATATATTCTACTTGATCCAAAGAAGTCTTCGTACACAAAAATGAGAAATTCGTCGTTGAAAGGCAAACCGTGCATCTTGAGCTTAGAAGTGGTCGGAAACAGCAGCCCTTCAGTAACGCAGATTAAAACAAGAAAATAAATGTTTTAATATGTCAGTGTTATTCTTAGGGCTGGTATTTTTACCTACCTATACATCCTGTTGATCAAATGGGAAGATGCGTTCTGTAGACTGCCACTGACATCTTCTTATTTAAAATCAGCCTCAAATCTCACAGATTTGTCTGAACTTTTTAATTTTTAAGCTAACTGAAATATCTTAAGTAAATCCGTCTAACTCTTTGGTCAATCGTGCTTCCCCTATTAAGCCAAATAATTTCATTACAACCATTTTCTTCTTCGCTGCTTTGTTTTTAAATGATTTCAATCATAAGGTCTGAAGCCAGACTGTTTGATGATGGTAGAAAGATAAATTTACCTTCATGTCGATTACAGGTATCTTCAGAATCACTGTTTTCCAAGGATTTTACCTCTACATCATTTGGCTTGAAGTTTTCATCAGGTGAGGTATCTGCAAAAATTGATATAATATAATAAACAGAGTCTATCTGCCATTAACATTATTAGTATCATATTATTATTTTTATATTGTTTAGAACAATAATAATAATAATAATAATGATATATATATATATAATAATGAATAATGATCAAAAACATTGGATAAATAGCATCGATGGTTTTTAAAGTTGATTATCTGTAGCCATGAGTCACTGTCTGTCAGTATCCCTGCATATTTAAACCCAAAGGAGTTGATAGAAAAAAAGCCAATCAAACAAATTGTAGAGATATTATTCTATATTTCATCATTTGCGCTTCTCATTATTATACCAGTTGTTTTCGGGATTATCAAATGCACAAGTCTGCCGTCAGATACAATGACTACATTAATTATGTCATACATCAACGGTTAATACATAAATAAGTATAAGTATTCATTTTGGGAACAAATTACACTACCATGTCACGTAAATCAGTACGTAATAATAATAATAATTATAATAATTCACGCCTTAACATCCCCCAACAGCTTTTGCCACTACGGGGGCATCGGCAGACTCGAATTGTCATTATTATGGCCCGCGTCTATGGCACGTATTGGTTGTTTGGCTTTCAGCATTCGCCGAAAAATAACAATCAAGACATTTCATAAAAAATAATCCTTTACATCACTGCTTCAAGGAATTCTTCCAAGGCATGGTAGCTGTTCCGCCAGGATGTTCTTCTTTTGCCGCTTGAACCGTATATTTGGAACTTTGCTGTAAAATCTGATCTGGTCAGAGAATACCAAGTGTTGAAGTACTCTGGATTAAGTTGTATTAGTGGTTAACATGTCTGATATTATCAAAAATCATGTATACCATGATTCGAAAAATGATTCTGGGTGTGAAATCAGTCATATTTATTTATATAGCACTAGGTGACAATACGAACCAATACCGGCCAAAAACATATCGTATCGTACTGTATTGCATACTGAAATAGCGCATGTACTTCCAAATATTGTATTGTATTGAACATGCCTAGCATCAAGCCTCTTTTATAATACCTATAGGAACATTAAGGCCGTGGTTCTTCTCTAGATACCTAAGTGGAGCAACTTTGGGACAGCCTTTCAAACAAATTGTAAGAGATATCCATGCACATCAACTGATTCAATCACATCTGACCAGAAGACG
Organism: Aphodius sticticus; assembly: GCA_963966075.1. NCBI lineage: Eukaryota > Metazoa > Arthropoda > Insecta > Coleoptera > Scarabaeidae > Aphodius > Aphodius sticticus. The sequence goes on from OZ014509.1 coordinate 28,954,375, forward strand.
GCAGCTCGTCACCAATAATGGACACTCAAGTCAACTGCGTACCATATATCAGGGGGTACCTCAAGGCTCTCTTCTAGGTGGCCTATTCTTCATCATCTACCTGAATGATCTCCCGAAAACCCCAAAATGCCATGTAACATGTTACGCAGATGACACAACACTCACCACTTTATCAACCAACGACCAAGTGCTAGCTGACGAAGCAGCCATTAACATTAGTGATGCTGAAAATTGGTTCCAAATAAATGGCCTCAAGCTCAACCGTGACAAAACTGCGCACGTTTTTCAAAAACGTAATTCAAAAACGTTATGATGCAATTTGTTCGAGGCTAAACCAACATTAGGTTTAAAAAGCGTAAAATTAACAAATGTTCAACAATTTGAATTTTCTGGTCAACTTTTCACAACTCTTTTTCGTTTTCGATTGGTTAAAAAAAGTTTCACTTAATAGTGCTTCAGCCTCCATTGAAAAGTATTTTCTGTAAAAAAAGTTCTACTTGATCTGTTAAACAATTCTAACGTTAGAGCGTGATCCAATTTGACAGATCGTGTTTCTAGACAACCCAGTTGTTGTGTTGGTGCAATAAATACTACTAGAAAAGGTAGAAAAATTATACTTTTTAAAATTCCTTTTCTACATGAATTCATTGAAATATAATAATTTACTCAACATAAGCACCTAGATCTATTTATTTTCAACACTGTAACCAATTTGCGTCGCCTTTAACGTAGGAAATTTTGAGCAGAGAATACCAGACATTAAAACTGCAAAACTTTCGAGAACGAAAAAACGTTTTAGAAGCTAATTTTATAAATTTCAAAGTTTCAAATTATGAAAGAAAGAACATTTTGATTTTTCCAACCGATTACATAAGAACCTCCGTTTAATAAATCACTAACGCAGACAGCTATAAATAATTGTTGATATACTTTTTAAAATTGTTATAATAGCTTTACAAGAGACAAAACGAGTATTATGGAGGTGGAAGACTACTAATTTTTCGGGAGTGGAGGAAGTGATAGAAAATTTGGAACCGGATTTATGACACAAAAAAACTGCAGAACAAAATAGTGGACTTTAGGCCATCTCGGATAGGATGAGCACTATAAGATTTAGAACCAGGTACAGGAAAATCAGCATTATCAATGTGCACTGCCCAACAGAGGATAAAGGTAAGGCGATAAAGGATGCATTTTATGAAGAGATGAAAAAGAGGTATATAGAAATTCCAAGGTATGAAGTAAAGCTAATTGTGGGAAACTTCTATGCTAAAATAGGGAAGCAGGCAATATAGGAACCCACTATAGGACGTCACAGTTAACAAATGCGAAACTAAAGAAAATGGTAAACAAATGGTGGAATTTGCTATGGCGAGAGATTTACGACTGGCAACAACGTATTTCCAACACAGAGATATTCACAAAAGAACATGGATGTCTCTAGACAATAGAACAAGCAATCAAATAGACCACATAACGATAGAGGCTAAACATCTAAGTTATATTACCGATGCCAGAAGTTATCGCGGAGCAGATGCAGACAGTGATCACCTACTAGTACGAGCCAGGGTAAAATACAAGGCACCACCAATGAGGAGGATGACAAAGACTAATAGGAAAATGTATTTCATGGAGGGGCTAGCGCAGAGTAACATAAGAGCTGCATTCCAAAGGAATCTAAATGCTGACAGAGGCAAAAAGGAGAACATAGACGAAATATGGTTGGAGTTTGAAAATATAATAGAAGAAAGGGCACAATTGTTGAAACAAAAAAAAGAATCAATTGCAAAGACCATGGTTCGATATGGAATGTAAGGAAGCAATAGAAAAAAAGGTAAAAAGCCAGAATGCAAATGATCAAAGTAAATACCTTCGATAACAGAGAATGCTATATGAAGTACGGAAAAGATACAAAAACTTTATGCAGAAACAAAAAAAGGGGATTTCTGGAAGCAAATTGTGCAATTGGAGAGCCAATATAAAGCAAAGCAAATAAGAATCCTTTATCAAGGAGTGAGAAACAGAAGACAGGCATATAAAAATATAATGCTTCGGGGAGTTATATGGAGACGAAAACATGCAGGGAGACGCCGAACCCCCTAGTAAAGAAGAAATCACAAGTATCATAAAGGCATTTAAAAACAATAAGGCCCCAGGCGAGAACGGAATAACAGCGGAAATGCTGAAGGTTGGCGTTGAACAGCTAGAGACAAATCTGCATAAGACAGTGACACAAGTTTGGAGTAAAGAACAGAGCCCAATTGCTTAGAAAGAAGCGCTAATATGCCTGCTGCACAAGAAAGGCGATTATAGCATATGCGAAAATTATAGGGGCATAGCATTGTTGGATGTAGTATCCAAAATAGTGGCAGTGGCATTTAAAGATAGGTTGAATGAAGTGGTAGAGGCAGAAATAGCGGAGTATCAGTGTGGATTCAGGAAATACCGATCAACAATGGATCAAGTTTTTGTATTGAAGCAGATTATGGACAATAGTATAGATCAGAACCTCCCACTGTACATGTTTTTTGTAGATTTCAAGCAGGCTTACAATACGATAAAGAGGGGATAAAATTTATCATTCCAATAAAAGGTTGGGAATAAGTAACAAGCTTACATGACTAGTAAGAATGACATTAAACAGAACGGACTATGTGTTGGTGAGCGGAAATATATCCCAGAAGTTCCAAGTTAATAGGGGTTTGTGGCAAGGAGATCCACTTTTAACAATCCTGTTCAATGTTGTGTTGGAGTTGGCTGTGAGTGATAGTAGATTAAGAACCAAAGGCACAAGATATAGCCAGACGGTACAAATCATGGCATATGCTGATGACATAGTGGTTATGACTAGAAACAAAACATAATCTATTGGAGGCTATGAAAAAATTGGAAGGGAGTGCAAGAAATCAGGGGCTAAGAATAAACAGCAGAAAAAGTAGATACATGGCAGTGGAAGTGGGACACAAACAGAACCAGAATCAGGAGTCTGAGCTAACGATAGATTCAGAAGATGGCGGGCGGTGTGATCTGGAAAGAGATTTAATTATTTGGGGGTGACAGTGACAAGCAGGAATGAGGAAACAATTAAAATAGATGCGAGAAATGCAAAAGGTTGCAGGTGTCTGGGATCCCTGAGCAGCATAATAATAATAATAATAATGATAATAATAATACTTAAGTCAAAGAATATCTCAAGAACTACGAAAATAAGAGTCTATCAAACAATGATCCGGCCCATCGTTACACATGGGGGCGAACTATGGAAATTGAACTGGAGAGAGAGAAAGAGAGAGGCCTTAGAAACATGGGAAAGGCGAGTGCTGAGGAGAATATTTGGAGGAAACAAAGAGGCAGATATCTGGATGAAAAGAACAAATAGGGAATTGATGGAGCTGTATGGGCATCCAACAGCGACGACGGTTGTGAGGGTGCAGCGAATGGGAGGTATCTCAGGAGGAAGACCACGGACAAAGTGGATGGAAATGGTGAGGAGACTTGGAGGAGCTGGGAGTGACAGACTGGGAACGTGCGATTCGGAATAGGGAGAAATGGAGAAGATGGTGTGACCAAGCCATGGGCCTACTAGGCTCGTAGTGCTGATATATATTTTTATTTTACTTTTTAAAAGAAACAGATTAGGGTGCTCTTACTCCATTATTTCCTTTTGACATGTTCGTATTTGTTTAATTTATTTATTTATAAACAACACAACAATCCTTTTAAACTGGAGAATACAACAGCAACTAACTCAAAAAACAAATATTTACGGAAATTCAGACATTATATCTTCAGGTGTATTAAAAGCAGGTTTGAGAGCATCTCATACCGACTCTGGCATTACCTAGCATTCTCGGTTGAATGTCGACAAGAACGAGTAGAAGCCAAAGTGCAATCTGCTGTTTTGTTCGAGGACACCTTGATTTCCCAGTGGTACGAAACTCCATGCATCGTATGTTACTGAACAGTATCCATAAATTGATGGATTTGAATGTCGGTGAACCGAATCTTCTGTATAGGTTGGTGTGATGGTCATATCACTCATTGGTGAACCAGCCTTGTTTGCCAAATATCTTACTGTTGAAAATGGGGGAAACAGCAAAGACAGGGGAGAACAATAGCCTTTGAAAGACGGATCAAGATTTTTTGGTTGTAAAGCCTATTGTGGACCGCATCAAAAACCCGAAAGATGAAACGCAACTGAAACTACTCTGTCCTAGTGTAAATTTGAAAGACCTGTCCATGGCGACTCGTAGGTCCTAGACCGAGTGATTGGCTATGCAGCGGGATGTTAAAAGGGGTGCGGTAATTAATGGTTTGCATTTAAAATACTGAAAAAGGCCTTTCAAGGATAATACCAAAATTAAAAAAACTTGGGACCTAGATGAGAGAACTGTGTTCTGTTGGAGTTTGACATGTTTGAACATTTGACGCAAACAAGAACGACACCCAGATAGTGACCATAACAACGCGTTTTTTCACCTAAGTTCCATGATGCAATGTATCAAACGCCTGTCTGCAAAAATGTCGAGATAAACAACATTAACGTGACGAAAACTCTCCATGGCACTTGGCACAAAGGCACAGGTCAACAAATTTGTGTTAGTTGAACGTCGGTTCAGAATCTGTGCTGTTAAGAGATAATTAGAAAGAGGTTATTTTACTTCAAGCTATTTGATATTGCTGGGCCTGCCGTACTTGCTACCCGCAGAGCACACTGGCAAGACAGTTCCTATACAATAGATGACAGTATTATTGCCAGCACAAAAATATTAAATATTTAAAACCAGGCAAAAAAACATTTGACTCCGGCTACTGATAATTTCAATATTGGATGTTATGTGAAAAACTGTGACAGAGAGCATCGATAAATTTTGAGATAAAAGGATTTAAATAAACTGAGGAATGTTGTTTTTAACATTTATCTGTGGTGTACTCAAATTAAGCAGACACTTTTTATTGATATTAGATTATAAACTGTAAGCAATGCGTTTGATTTCTTCCACACAAAATATCAAATACAGACAAGCTTACAACGCACCTTTCAAAACATTCAACCAGAGTGAAGGTACCGCATTGCTATTCAATTTCTGTTTCGTAGAATTACGGTAACTTTTATCGCAGAAGTGATCACTACAGATCTTCCATTTGTGTTGAAATTTTTGCATGTCCACATTCTTCAAGTCCAGTCTACCAATACTTTCAAACCACTGAATTCGGCGTTCATAGTTACCAGGGATTGAAAAAAAAGATAGAGTCGTATTGCAAACTTTTTTTTTTACCGCAAACCAAACATGTATATATCATTTTGTTAACACACAATATTATACAAAAATATTATTTCTTTGGAAGTTCGGTGAATATATTTAGAACAGCATGTTTATGTAAACCAAAAAAACTGAACACAACCTAACATTTCGACAGCACAGATATCATACCAACTCGTAAAAGTAATTAATCTTTATTTACATATTTTTTACTACTGTATAAATAATAGTAGTATAATTACAACAGGTTTAATAATGAATTAATTGTTAAAAAATAACCTGCATATTTAGCACTTCAGGGCTGGCTAATCTTTTTACGATAGTTCAATTTTGGTTCATGGGCTACTTATGTTTATTGGAAAAGTGAAAAGTGCACACCCTGTAACTTATCAAGACTCTACTCATTTCTAGTTGCAATAAATCCGGAAACCCATAAATCCTGTCTGCCTATAGGTGGAAGCGTGGTATTATTATTAGAGGTATGCTCATACTCATGTGGAGTGGGGATGAGAATCTGCGAGAATCTTCGTTACGTTAATATCCGCTGGGTGCGCTGCATTGTTGAAGAATAATAACATAAACATACTCTGCGTACATAATGCAAATGCTGGAAAGTTTTTTTTTATACAAGTACGTTTGTCTGTTATGTTTTATAAATTGTTAGTGGCATAACCCCTAATAACGTAAACATAACTAGTACCAAGCCAATTATTGTTTATTTATGCTTATTTCTGCGTACATAATGCAAATGCTTGAAAGTTTTCTTTTTATACAAGTACATTTGTCTGTTATATTGTATAAATTGTTAGTGGCATAACCCCTAAGTTTGACATATGCAATGTTGGTTGTCTACATATCACCTGCGCAGTAGCGGTCGTAAATTCGTCCAAAAATTAATCATACCTTTATATTCATACCACGGGTGGAAGCCACTTTCATAATTGCTTTCATATAATGAGGAGTGAAACAAAAATTGATGTTGATGTCCTTAGGAAGGCTATGTAAACAAATGCCATTTGACATTCCATTGTTGGAGTGGTTGGAATATTTCTTTACACTACAATAGGCACAATATTTTCCTATAGGCAAAAAAAAGAATCAAAAGAATTTGTTAGTCCAGAAAACGGGGTTATGTTTACTGTGGTTTACTGTTGACAATCATCAGTCTTATGAGCTGTCAGTATTTGATAATAGAATACCAACATTACCAACCTATATATAAATGCAATAAATCTCAACGTAAATTATATTAGTTTATTTTATGTAATTAACATACCACAAACAACAAATGCATTACATACCCGGTAATAAAAGTGATGGAATCGAACCACTGACCAATCGCAACGAACCTTTTTCTGATGGCTTAAAATGAGATTGACAGACCCAACTTCTCCTGTGTACGGAGAAGGGGTCCTTCTCCCATAAATCTTTATTGCCAACAGCTAACAGCCAAGCCCTAAATAAAGAGATATATTTGGGGTTTGGGAATCTGTATAATGAAATCTGTGCACTACTGCAGGAAGGCACACTACACGAACGCCTAGAGTTCTTTGCCATTTTATAACTGCAATATAAAAATTTACATGATAAAACAAACAATAAAAATCCTCAAAAATAGATCTAAAGAACAAATAAAAAGAATAGTATCTCTTTATTTCTAACTTTATTTTAACTTTTAACACGAAATTTTACTATGACGAGAATCTAACCAGAAAGTAATCCAAATCAATGTATACTTACTTCTTCTTAAAAAAATACACTGAAATTCGGTTATGACTTACATATGACACTTGTAAATACTGAAATAATCGCAAAAAAATATGCTGAGAACATAATCTATCCAACATCAACAAATAGTATTCGTCGTGGTCCTATGCAACAGTATGCAACCGAAAATCCACAAGTAAAGTGGCGCCACCGCGATCTAAACCATATACGTCGACTCTACATTAACTACATACAGGGTTAGTCAAAATTACCGGAGCACCTAAAAAATTCTCCAAACGTACATTTTTACAAACAAAATCAAACAATTTTTTTTTGTTTAAAACAAACTATGGTCTAAATATAATTTTAATATACAGGTTTTCATGAAATTTGGTAACATATCCTTTTTCTATACTTTTTGAAAAAGGAAAGGTTGCTAAATTACCGTAATTAAAATAATCACCCTGTATATTAAAAATATATTCAGACGATAGCTTGTTTCAAACCAAAAAACTTTTGTATAATATTTTTTTTTTAAGTTGTTTACGGTTAGAGATTTATTTACGTGTTCCGGTAATTTTGACTAAGCCTGTATATCTCCGTCCCACATTGTTGGAAACTAAACTATACACATTGTAATGATGTAAAGTTTCGTTACTTTTGAGTAATTGTAACTATATTAATCAGTTGATCGGAAATTTAGTATAAAGGCTTATCTCTTAAAAAGTAAGACAAGTTCATGAATAGGCAAAATCAGTTAACTCCATTTTTTTTTTCAAATTCACACGATAACTGCAGTAATTTTAGAGCAATTGATCTGAAATTTGGTATACAAGCTTATCTCTTAAAAAGAAAGGACAAGTTCGTGAATAGGCAAAATCAGTTAACTCCATTTTTGCTTTTCAAATTCCACACCAAAAATATTGTACGGTGGGGGGTATTCTAACTTTGGCCCGGCTGAAGATAATTTCTTACTAGTCTTAAAAAAATTGTCATTCAAAATTGGCTATTTTAAGCCAACAATTGTCTCACGATGATGAAATAAACAACTATAAAATTTTAGTCAAAAATGTAAAACCAAATACAAAATTTCATCCTTAACACTTTTTATTTTCTTATGTAACCCAGCTCTTAAAAAATGTAAAAAATAATTATATAAATATATATATTTTTCTTAAAAATAATGGGGAGAAATTTTGTATTTGGTTTTACATTTTTACTAAAATTTTACAGTTGTTTTATCCCGTTACATCTATTCTACTCAAGCAAAGTACTGTCCTCCTTAATAAGTATATATTATCATCCTAGTGCGAGAGTTATTGGCTTAAAATAGCCAATTTACAATTACAAATTTTTTAAGAGCTGTGTCGCAAAGAATAAAAAGTGTTAAAGATTAAATTTTGTACTTGGTTTTACATTTTTGACTAAAATTTTACAGTTGTATGTAATGATTGGACAAATTACCTTGTGTTGGAATGGTTTGTTGACATCTTTTAGTGTCATCATTATCAATGTTGGAAATGGAAAAAAAATCTGAACATTGCGAATCCTCTGTTGAGACTGTCATATTGTCATTCGATATTTTAGCATCTATGATATGTTGTACTAGAACAAAAGGATTTTTATTAATTGCAGGCCACTAAGTGCTTAAATGATTTGTGACAGTATACAGGTTCAAAACTGATAAGATGTTTTTTTACTGTCTGCTTATGCAATTTTAATTAACGCAAGATATGTTGAACTGTAGGTGCTTTCGATTTGAGGGCGTTTTGGACTGGTGTATTTTTCTCGGAGTACAACAAATCGAACTCTTAGAAGTGTAGTTGTATAAAGTTGGTGTAAGAAGCACCTCGGAGTGTTTTGCACTCGGCAAATCGAACGCCTGTTACAAGGCGCAGGTGCAACTTACACTGCTCCTGTCGTCAAATCGAAAGCAGCTTATACGGAAGTCCGAATAAAAATTCCAATACCTGGCAAATTGATGCTGGGTACAACATTGGGCCTTAATCTAGTCCCAATTTTGTCTAGAGGGAGAAAATGTTTATCGCATATAAAGCAAGAGCGAGGAACATATGCTTTGGTGTATTCTCCTCTTCCTGTAACTTGCCACCATGCCATAAATCTTGACCTTGTCAATGCTCTTGGCTTCGGCAATTGGTAGAGCTTAGTGTCCCCCATTGTAGATGTGCAATTTAATACTAAACATTTTCCTTTAGTATCTACTGTAGAACAAACAGTTGCTAATAGCAGATTATTTCAATTGTATCTCTCACACCTACTTTTTTTACGAGGAAATTCAGCATTCTTCATTGCACTGATTTAACTACAAAAAGTAGCAACAATTTGTACCTAGTGTTTACTAGTAATGTGGTAATGTACTTGGTAAAGTGTTGGTAAACCAAAATATAACCTATATAACCTAATTTCAAACAATCCAACATATACTTGAGTAATGTGTTGCCTATAGCCACAGACTATATATAATAGACTGGTAACACTCCCAAAACTCGCAGTTACACTACTACGCGTTTGATTTGTGCGAAACGCACCAGAGCAAAACGCCCTCAAATCAACAGCACCTCATATATACATAATATATTGATATAAATATATAATAAAATGTATTGGATAACTTACCTGGTAAATGTAACGTTGGGACTTCCTTAAATTTCAATAAGCGGTGTGTGCCAACACTAAATGCGCTTTGCTCAAAATGCCTCACGCATATCCTCTGGTTCTCCAAATTCTTAGCTCTAAGATCGGGACTCGCAATTCTTCTCAACCACTCTTCCAGCAAGGCCGCATCTTTCACAGGTAAACGGACCCTTGATGAATTGCGATCATCGCAACAAGGCACGCAACACGGTTTTTTTCTCGACATCTGGATAAGAATATATACAATATCAACAAACAGTTTCCCACATTTCATAGAAAAAAACTAAAATCAGGAATCAACTTACCTTGACGATAACGATAACAATGATATAAAGCGTTAATAAACGCTGATTTCAACTATAAAGCACAGGAAAAACGTATGGAAACTATGGTAACACTTGGAAAAACTAAACTCAACCGCTAGCAATGACCTATTCCCAAACAATAAACAAACATGGCGAACAGACGCTAAATATTACCGGCTAACGGCCACGGTAATACCGACCACGTGCGAAAAGCGACAATACCGCCATCCAGCGGCGGAGCTCATAACCACCGGCTATGCGGCCAAACAAATTAAGTGGAGGGGGTATTGAACTGAAACCCCCCTGCCTATAGCTAGACGTCTATGTCATCGTCCATCGAGATAAGAATATAAAGGAGGGAGCTAAGGTTTACTGGGCAAACATAATTGTTCATACCTTGCAGATGTTGGTCAGGCACAGCATTCCGCTTTAAATTAGTTCTACAAGTTTTATTTGCGTTTGGAACTTGCCACTTGGCCGAAAAATGCAAGTCACATACTTTGTAATTTCTGATGAGGTGCTCAAATTGAAGCAAATCTTCTCGGCCCACAGCTTTCAACCATAAAATGAGAAACTAAAAATAAAAAAAAAAAACAATAAAACCTGAATTTGTTTTTGCATATTGAAGAAACCGTGAACAAACGTTAAACCACTCACCGGCGACTAACGTCATAGTTATGTCACGTGAGCTCCTCCCGTGTATGGTGTATATTGCTCGAGTTCGTTCGACACCACTACAAAGTGACGTCAGTCGCTGTTGAGCCACGGCACAGATTATACAGATGCGTAACAGCAGGAAATCACAAGATCAAAATTGCATTGCGCACGTTGACGCGACGGGTCTTTTTTCATTCAAATGGGAGGTCGGACAGGCGAAATTCTGAGGGAGTGGGAAGGATTACACTTTTATAGCGTATAGTTAAGGGCCGAATCCACGGTCATGCATGCATGACGAGCATTCGATGATGTCATGCATGCATGACCGTGGATTGCGTTGCATGAGACAGTTTTTCATACAAAATTTGCATGAACAGCATGCGTGACATGCATGCGTGACCGTGGACGGGCTCCTTTAGCGCCCATAGTGACGCCCAATAATATCATCATAAGATCGTCATGGTTACAACATTTGTGGTCTATTCAGCGGGGGGGGGGGTTAGGCCACGTCAAGTGATGCCGGTTTGTGACGTCAATACCATCAAGTGGAATTCAAGGTCAAAAATTTAGATACCGCTAGATCAAAGGTGCCGACACGAAGTTACGCATCTATATAATCTGTGGCCACGGATTGTAATAAAGAAATTTATCAAAGGGTCAGTAACCGTTGATAGTAATTAATAGAGAGCGTACTTATAAACATTTATACGTGTGAAATGAGCATAAACCCTAGATATAGGCTATAGCAGTATTGGTCTATTTGAAGGCTACAAGCGAAAACCAACTTCAGATAAATTCAAAACAAAGTAACAAAATGCAAATAAATCAACCAGTAATGCGCCCAAAGTATGCGTCTTAAATTGCTATTTAGGTTGATTTTGCAGTTTGACACAAGGTAAGAGCTTATACGAGGTGTGATCAGAAAGTTGTATATTGCGCTAGTAGAAATACTATTAAATTACCGCGAGACCTTAGCAAACAGAGTAAAATGCTGATTGCTAAATTAATAGCTTATTTTGAACGTGAACGTGAACACGGCAGCTCCTTTCAGCCGCTGAACTGTATCTAACTTGTTTTTCACCAGCAAAAACTTGTTGCATGCACCCTATAGACGTAAATTGCTGCAAAATACGAAATGTCACTATCTCTATCTCTGTCACCCTTCTACTAATATTGGCTCGACTATATCTATATAATCTAAATAGAATTTAAAAATGCCGCGAATAATTTTGCATAGAGCGCCAGAGCGCATGTCTAATTTTACCGATGCGCGAAGACTTATTTATACTGACCAGTGACCACAGTAGAATAGGTACATGGAACTGGAGTTCCATTTATATAATAGTTCAGTGACCACTGCCAATTAATCTGAACGCGCCTTTAGGCTCCCTCCTATCTATTATTTTATCTTTGTTACACGCACGACGTGCAGATTGTGATGCAGGCTGTTTGGTTAGCGACTCTCAGGTCTGGTACTTACATTTTTGTCCTTTGGGAACTGGTGCATTCGCGTCTTTTTTCCTGTTGATCTACATGTCTTAACACAACAAGAGTATACCATGTTGAAGTAAAGAAATCTCCACGGACTATACCCTTAGGTAAATTAACTACGCACGCACAGCTAAAAAAATCTGAACCGAACAGAGGGTATCGAAAATGATTGGAGTGCTGTATAGGCAACTAAATACGCGCGTTTGTATTATTTTTTTTATTTACGACCACAGTCATTTGTCATTTTTCAGAGATTTCTACCCATTTCTACCTAGTACCTACCTATACTTGCAAAGTGCACCTTTGGTGTTTTACCAAGTTAGTCGAAATTACGTAACACCTAAATGATTCTCCACTCGTTTAAAATTTAAATTTTTTCAGGCTGTTCATTTTATTATGGAAACTTGGTAACCTTTCTTGTTTCTAACAGAACAGCCTGTATATTTTCACATTTTTTAATTCTAAGAATTTTTGCAGGATTCATTTTTTGTTTATAAGTTGCAATTATGCAGTTATGAGCAATTAATCAAAACTTCTATTTTAACCAAACAAAAAAAAATCAAGAAAAAAAACAAATAAATTAAATTAAATTTTGAAGTTATATATAAAATGATATCTACAAAAAATTCTTAGAATTAAAAAACTTAAGTATACAAGTGTTATATTCTTAATTTGAAGTTGCATAATATAAAATCATATCTACAAAAATTTCTATTAGAAAAAGGAAAGGTTACCAAATGTACATAATAAAAATGTATTTGAAGGATAGTTCCTTTAAAACCAAAAAACTTTTGTCTGAAAAATGTTTTGAAATTGTTTACGGTTGGAGATTTATTTATGTAATTCTACATGAAATTAATTTGCATCATTCAACACGTAATATATCTTTAGTATTTGTCAATTTTAAGTAGACATAAAATGAGGTACTTCACACTCAGTAGAGTTTAGCTCGCACTTTTCTTTTTATCAAAATCATCAATTTATGAATTTTAACTTAAATGTAAAATGTTTAGTAGTGCTAACGTATTTTGTCGGTTTTGAGACACGAACTGTAGGACATGTGCGTGATGTGGTAGGAAATGAATTATGAATTATTTAGACCCACCCCAAACAATGTAGATATCCTTCAACAAAGGATTAAATACGTAAGAAAAAGAGGAGGGTCAACGCATCCTTACATTCATTTACTGCGCGTTCCTATTATAGACACAGTAGTCATTTTGGGAAAAGAAAAAACAAAATCATTTCAACATCTTTATTCTAATTTTAAAAATATCACAAAGTAAAACTCCTCCCTAAAGCTTTCAACCCTAAAATTTCTGAATTCAGGCTATCATTCGGGTCAATGAAGTGAGTCTTACGGTGTTTATTCCTAGAACTTGAGCACATATGGGTTGAACCACATATTTCGCACTTATATGGGCGTTCACCTGTATGAATTCGCTCATGGATCACTCTGCTAGAAAAGTATCTGAACTTTTTAGAACAAAAGCGACATTCATAATTCATCACTCCCTCATGGAATAGTTTATGTCTTTTTAACTTATTTGAAGAGTCGTACGTCTTCGGGCATTGATCACATTCGAAAACTTTGTTCTTGTGGAGGAACAAGTGTGAGTACAAGCTCTTGCCGTCTTTGTACAGTTTGTTGCAATATCGGCACATCCATTCCGAAATATCTTCATGTAGGTTTGAATGGTGGACTCGCAAGTCTTCCTTATTTTTAAACGAGGTGCAATCATCACAGTAGATGCACACAATTTTGTGGTCTTTTAAATGTATTGATAGTGCTTGCTTATTGGGACATGCAGTTTCGCAGAATGCACAGTAACACCGTGCATATTCAGTGTTCACGTTTGCGTCAATTGATAATCCAGGATGATGTTGTCCACGATGTTTAGTTAATTTCTCTTGATGCTTCAATACTACATTGCAAAAGCCACACTCAAAAGTGACAAAACTGTGCACGGACTCGTGTTTCTTTAATAAAGCTTGAGTGTAGAATTCTAGAAACATACGAAATAAAAATAATTAATTTAGTACTCGGCTGATTTAAAAAAGTGTGTATTGCACATATATTAGAGCGGAGTCTGAAGATAATAATGTCAAATTTCACTCAGCATTGGCTGACATAAGTAACTTTTAAGCTGAGGATGACTCATATAGTCAAAACCGGTGCTTATTACAGAAATAAACGATCAAAGGATCAAGAGGCTTTTAATTTTTCCCTTTAAAGTAAAAGGTTTAACTGTAATTTATCCAGTAGATAGCACAAGATTTTTTAAGAATCCAACCAATGGGATTAAAAAATTAATCAATTTTGATCAGTGTAATATCAATAATTTGATAAATTTTTGTATTCCGCATTTGATAGGAGACTGCAAGCTGCAACAAGTTTACATAAGCAACAATTCATCCACATCAAAAACTGTTGGGCAGTGTTTCATCCAACTTTGACATGTTGCTCAAAATATATTGGGTCTAAATCAATTCTCATAATTCAAGCGCCATTCTTGTACAGTACAAAAATTGAGTGTTGGAACACACCTATTAATGCAACAAATACCTAAGTTTTGCTTTTTGCAACACGAACATAAACAAACTTCCAGTGATATTTACTACATTAATTTATTGTCATTTTGCAGAATTTGTAATATATTAAGGCATATATTGAGGCCCAGCATATATTTCTAATGGGATTTTGATACATGGATCTGCCATCTGCAGCCATATATGTATATGTTCTATTTAAAAAAAACTGTGCTTATATGAATAATAATATGTGAATAATGATGGATATCTCAATACTTACTTGCGTCACAAATAACACACTTCAATGGCCGAATGTTAAGATGAACACGTTTTCTGTGGAGGGCAAGTGATGATTTAGATGCTAGTTTGCTGCCACACAATTCACAGACCAAAGTCTTGGGTGTGTGAACACCTGGATGGATAAGTCTCCTGTGTCTTACCAAGTGCTTCAGAGTAACATGGGTATTTCCACAAATACTACACTTGAACTTTTCCCGACCAGTATGCATCAGCTTAATATGAGTCTGCAGGTTATTATTGGTGTTAAAGCTTCGTCCGCATTTATCACAGAGTCTGCAGTTGTGGGTAACTAAACTTTTCTTATGACATTTTAACCTGTTTTCCGATGAGAATACTCTGCTACAATGATCACAAGGAAAAGGTGTATGAAAATGTTGTGTTAAAGTTACATGTTTTTTGTAGTCATCCTGATGTTCCAAATGTTCTCCACATGACTTGCAGTCCATTGGATATATGTATTTTTTAGCTTTCAGCTTTTGACTTATTATTTTATCTAGCCGATTAGGAATCTTTGACTTTTGAGTTAATTTTTTGGCTTCTATAGTACGTCCCATCATAGCTAATTGAAATGCTCGTCTAAAAATATTCTTATTATTATTAAACGTAGATATCCTTGTATCGTTCTTTGTGGGGTTTAAGTACATTTTCTTGTATTTTGTTTTGTCCTTTGTCAGAGTGATAGCAGTCATTTTATCAATTTCCACAAGTTTAGTGTAATCGACATTTTCTGTTATGTTGCCTCTGTACATGTAAAACTTGGTGATCAACCTACGTTTTTTAACAACAGGAATTGATGCATTGCTTTGTATTGAAGTAGTCATCTTAGAGGTATGATCATAATCGTGATCTAAAAGTGCTATCCACTCAGTTCTTTCATTCTGTTGCTTGTTCAGCATCTCCAAGGCATGTTCCGATTTTTGGGATGTCTTCTTGAACATGTATGCTTTTATCAAACTATCCTCACAACCTTTGCATATTGACATAGGATCCTTATCGTTCAACTGGAATAAAAATAAAATTTACAAATTAAATTGAACTCAAATAGTATTGTGACTATGGACAGATTACACAAAGTCCTGTTAGCTATTGGCAGATTCCATCGAAAACTATTATTTGGGTTTTTTGAAGGGGAGAGATACTGAGGATTTTTTTTGAGGTAAACATTTAGGTAATATGGTAACAAATAATTGTAAATAATAAATTAAATTCAAAATAAGAGCCACAAATCAAATTGATATACCTTAATTAAATTCAATATTGCAATTACAGAACAATACAAACTGTCACTTTTAGCAACACAATAGTAAACTTTTGCCAATAATTTTGAATTATTAAGCAATACGTATTGAGTATTGTAATTATCTCACCTTTAAACCCACTACTTCTTCTAGAATATCAAAATAATTAATGTTGCCATACTGATTTTTCAACAAGTTTACCTCACCGTCCAGGTGAAGACAGACTCGACATATCTTAGCAATGTTCTGAAATGCGGACAATGACCCGTTTTGAGGGAATGGACTTGTAACAGAAGCTAGAAGAAAATGAGTACTTATTGATTGCAAAATATGATGCAGTTAATAAATAAATGTTACATACCTGCTTTGGAATATGGCTCTACTTCATTGCAGTTTATAATAGAAGACTTAAAGACAGTAGTAGAACTAGTAGTTGTAGTAGTTTCAACATTACTTGAAGTAATTGCACCTAAAATTAAAGGAATTAAAGGACTCATCTGCTCAAGGTCTCTAAGAAGGAATAAAAAAATATCAAAGGTTTTACCAGTTTATCATGTTATTAAAACCATCTTTACACTATTCTTTCAATTGACTTTTCCTGAGTTTTTAGTTTGTTCTTGGAGAGTATTATTCAAACACTCTCCAAAAGAAATATTATGCAGGAATTGCAAAAAAAAGAAATATAAAGTACAAGTATAAACTTTTGGAAACGTGTTCTCTATAGCCATTGTCTATGGCTAGGTTTAAGCCATGTAACTAAAACTTTGTTTATATTAACTGGTAGAGTTCGTGAAACGAGGCTTTCAGCCGTGAATTGATGGAACGTGAGAATTGTTTAATGCTGCGGTTGAATTTTGTTAATTCACAGGCGAATATTACAATTTCTCCCCACCCATTACTATTCCGATATATGTTTTCTATTGGTCTATAACTAAGGCGGGAAAACAGCGAAATATTTGCTGCAAATTCATGATTACAAAATTCACTCCTTGATTATACTTTAATTCGTGAGACTACAGGGCCAGATCAACCATTGGTGAAAAGCTCAATATGACTAGTTGTTAATCTGTTGTGGGTGGAAGCATCAGACCGATTATTAGTGAACACTTCGAGATGGCCGGTTTTTAGAACATGCCCCAAAAGAAATTACGGGAGTGAGAGAAAGTTGTAAAACTCAAAAACTCGTGAACAGGAGCTCAATTAATTGGCAATTTCAGAACTAATTCATGGGGATACAATTTTGATTTACTGGCAGTAGCTCTGTGTGCCCTTTGTCGGGGTGATTCCAGCTTGGTCTTAGAATATTATTTCTTTGAATCAACAAACTTTGGAAATTCATATGACTTTTTAACAGAGTGTTTGAGCACCTGACCAAATTTCTTAATTACTACACAGGTGTCTCAAACTTACACCACCAAGATATCATGTTGGTTCTACTAATAAAATATTCTTTAATCAATTCTTGGCCAAGTTCTTGTGTCGCTGAGTGGATTTACAATTATTGAGTCTTTTTACCTTTTCTTAGCTGTAATAAGGAAGATGTTCCAGATAATAAGTTCTTTGAAACTGATATTTCCGAGTCCAATATGGTCGTATGTGGTAGCTCAGGCAGACAACTATTTAAATACACCTGTGTGTATGTACAATCGTGTACATTACCATCTGGACAGTCAATGTTTGTAGTTTCAAGAGGAATCATTCTTGAGGTATCTTCAGGTGTAGTGACACTTACTTTTTCATCTAAAATTAAAATAAATTAGCAATTAGTCTGGAAATTAAAGAAAGTAGGTAAACCACGTATTAAGTCATTCTGAAAATATGGTTGTTAGATAAACTGCTATATTGCTGTACAAAATAATGGCAATCAGTTACGGGCCTACTATACACTGCTATAACACTAATGCTCGAGCCAAGCGTCACACACTGGGAAATTTAATAACACTTAAGGAGGAGCTTCAGTTTATTGTCAAAAGAATTTACCTGGAAGATATAATGTTGGTATTGCATCAGCAGTAAGTCTTTGTGGGTAGAGCTGTTGCGGAGAAAAGTGTTTTCTGCACACAAACCTGCACTTTGAAATAAACTCGGGTTTCAGATTCAAAAGATCTTTATTGCCCACGGCTTCTATCCATGCATTAAATAACTCTAATTTTTTCGTTGGATTAGGAAAACGGTGTAATGGTAACTTGTAGTTTTCCGAGGTGTTTTGGCAGGTTAGGACCGAACATTTTCTACTTTTACGCATGGTTTTCTGAAAAACAGAACGAATTCAAAACTATGTTGAAACCACTTTGAACCATCTTTGAACTTACAAAATACGTCTGAACTTGGTCTGAACTATGGCCTGAACATAGAAAGGAAATAGGAACATATGTGACAGCCCGATCGGTAATACCGTGTTTCAATAATGTAATACAGAAATCTACTTAAGGGTGCCGAAACGGACAGCTGAACGTACCCTAAAAAGTTCAGCAAATGGGGTAAACGTACTTCGTACCGATCTTTTAAATTTGTTTTTAAATTTGAGATTTTTTGCACTCAAAGGGTATTAATTGAATGTAGCTACAGCATACGAACAGTACAACGATAACTAAAAAGACAATACATACCGAAAATTGGTCAGAATTGAACAATAGACAATAACTTACAATTTTCTTTTTGGATTTATAAATCCTTGCTTCATACAATGCATAGTTAAATCACCTATCTATACATGCAGTAAAATATCCAAAAAATGTTTTTAGTTAGACAATCGGTACGAAGCAGCAAAACCAACGATTTTTGTGCGTTTGAACGGAGAGTGGGAATTCCATAGTTCAGCAGTTTTTGGATAGATGGCGCCACCGTCGTTCACAATATAATCGTTCCCCACGAATTACTATTTGAATTATACAAACAAGTCAGATTATTGTGCCCGCTCACAAATTTACCAGGTCTTATTATACTGTGCATACGGTGTAACTGGAAACAAACGGTGCATTAGCAATTTGTATTTGTGCAGCAATGAATTGTAAAAAGATGCAAACTGGAATTGATACTTATTTGCAGTTGTGTTTGCAGTGACAGGTACAAGTTATATTATAACAGTAACACTATTAATTATTATTGTTGGTCTTTTTCATTTTCCCTGGTCTTACAAATAATTTATCTGTTTGTCCAATTTTTGATACTAATTCCTGAACTTCTACGTGTCACTGTTACAGTGACCGTGACACTATATAATTTATTGTTGGACATTTTTATTGGAATCCATTATTAATATGTATATTTCAGTTAAATTAACTCAACCATAAGATTTTCTATTGATAGTACTTCTAATGGAGATATTACATTAAACCTATGAATCAAATGAATAGGTAATAAAATAATACTTTTGCTAACATATTTATTACATTGGAATATATAAATTTTTACATCCAAAACATTGTTTCATTTATTAACAAATATTTTACCTTTACGTCAACTAAAATAAACATGGATAAAAACACGCAAAAACACAATTTATTTTCATCACAGATAATATATTAAGTTAGTTACAAGATAAATATTACACGTAGCTTTAAAATCATAAAGTAGATATATAATAAAGGAGAAATAATAAATATGAATAATTTTTAAATTTCTCACATGTTCACCTCCATAACGTATTGCACATTTATTTATTAGCGATCCAAATACAAAGAGATAAACTAAGTAGATAGTAAAACACACAAACCAATTTTTATTAGACAACGCATGCAGCAGGTATCACCACTTTAACAGTAAGAACTTATTTCTATCACATATATTATCATTCACATATAATTGTATCACAACTTTAACTACAGAAAATAGAACTTATTTATTTTACAGATATTATCATTCAGATATAATTGTTATCACGTCATCTTTGAGATGCAGTTAATCACTTCAAATAAGAATTTAGTAATGATATCCCAGTTCTATTGGTGTATTATACCTATATAACTGATGTAACTATTTAATAAGTAACAACGTGTCAGCTGACTTTGCTTTGCCAGTGTACTCTTGCGCTTTCCCACTATACTCGTGTCAGCAAAACAAAAGTCATGGAAAAAGTTTTCTGTGCTCACCATGGCAAATGGGAGTCGGAGACATATGCATTGCAATATTAGGTCGCCTAAATTAAAAACCTCGTGTACAAAACCGGTAGTACCAATTTGCCCTAATTCACCAAGTTACTTTTCAAAACTGGCAAGTATAATTTTTAGTTTAGAGTACCACTGTTGGTAATCCGAATCCATTTTTGCGCACTCCAATGTGGACTACCAAGGTGTTGTAAGGCGTTCGGACTACATGGTAGTACGGATTACTGAGAGTACCTATACTGTATGGATGATGTTCTGAACGTGCTCACCGAGTGCTGTATTGTATTTACATACCCACAGGACCACTCACCATGCCTCGTCTCACGAGAGACTACCCACCGAGGTGGCAGAGGTGGTGGTATCGCAAAATGTGGCGCAGAAGGACAAAAAAAGCCGCCACCCTACAGTTTTGACACGCAACGTCTGTGGGCAATCTTAACAATAGTTGGCGAAAGGTGTTTTTCATCAAATCTACATGGCTTCGGTAACAAATACTCGTACCATCATTTTTCTTCCATCCTATTTTAATCCATACAAAGTGGACGTTAACCTCAGGATACATGTCTGAAGACCTGCCGCTATGCAACTTGTCTCTCATTAGGGGCGCTAGAAATATACAAAATATTAGTTTAGTATCGTCAATAAATAAAAAAATTTCAATTTGTATATAATAAATTATTTTTGTAACTGTATTTTCTTGTTTAAGAGGATAATAATATCTCAGTACTATACAATTTTTTAGAATAATGAAAATCAAATTTTAACTACAGTTAAATTCAGAAGTCAGAACAATAATCTCAAGCAAAATAATTGATAAAAGAAAATATAATAATATCTAATAATAAATTACTTTTTGTGAATATGTAATATCTATTTTATTATTCTTAATGTTGCATAATAACATAACAATATGTTTTTTAAGATAAAACACATGATTTGAATCGAATGTATTTTCATACATTTGTAACAATTTATTTCTGAACGTGAGATGAATCCATACGTTCGATAAATCTACATTACGTGTGTATAGTTTCTGTATAGGTAGCTTAAAGTTAGGATTATACCTGTTGTAATTTTGTGTTTTAGACGAATTAGAATTCCTTTTTTGCAGCAGCTTTCTTCCTACATTTTTTGACTAACTAGAACATCAGCGCTTATCAGCTCATCCCATTGTACAAATCTACAAAAACAATGATTTATTGATTAAAGAATGAATTATAAAATATACACATGCATTGCCCTGGTTCCAACAAAATACGTTTTATGACTAAAACATAGCTAGTCTATTCACTGCACCACTCAAACTTAAAAACTGAACTGAATCAGAACTAATTGTAATAACTAAATAAAGTCAGACAAAATATGTTGTAAAACACAAGCAGCGCCATAATAAGAAAAGATACAGCTGCCGCCGAAAAATCAACACAGTGCACTGCCGGGTCTCCCTGGCAACAAAATCATAAATGTGGCATCGCATTCCTGCTATCAAATGTGTTATGTTAGAGAGGAGAGGGACGAGAGCGGCAAGGAGTTGACTAGCCCTATGCTTTGCAATCTTTGCGTACCATACAGGAAATAAAACTACGCTAGGGTATTAGAAATACCGGGTAGTCCCCGCACGACCAAATGTAGGAGAGAGAGGAGAGCGGCAAGGGGTCCTAGAGTATCGCTGTGGAACGGGGTTCACAAAAACTGTCCGCGACGATGTAAATTGAAATATTGTAGGAGAAAATCATGAGAAAATACGATATAGAGTGGGTTGCGCCATCTAGTGGCCGGTTGTGTCACTAGACTCATTCCGGTCTCCGTTTCGGCACCCTTAATATTAATTTGTTTGGAATTGAATCATGAAAGTAGAAATTCAAAACATAAAGCTGGTAGGCCTAGGTCTCAAGGGAACACCTATAGTTTATTCTATAGATAACTCATTTTGTTTGTGGGGGAAAATAGGACTATTTCGCTGGGGCCCATACCCAATTAATTATTATGAGGGTCCCGTAAAATGGTTAGAGCCAATATCGGCCGTAGGATGGCGCCATATACCATTGTAAATTGTATATACAAAATTCTTTTTTTTAATCTTCAATTAGTTTTTCCTTTTAGGCCGCGAAGGGAGGCCTTATTAAACAGGACCCTAGGCTGCAGCCCACAGAGCCCAGGTAACTCTTACCTTGCTAAATATTTTTAATTTCTAACGTAACGGGGATTATCGGTTAGATGTCATGTTACACCAAATGTGATCAACAACAATTTACAATTAAACAACCAGCATGAAAGCATTTTCTTATTTCATTTGCGTTTAACATAACGGATATCATGAGCAATTAAAAATACCTATATGGTGTCGCAGAATAACAAATTGCAGTTTCGTTTCAATGCATATTGGGAACTGACATTTCTGGAGTACCAGTTCAAGAACAATATAATTGTCCATGATTTATTTGCCCTATTTCATTGCCTGGTCTGACAAATTTTCCACGTGGCCTACCCTCAATGTAGCCAATTTATGGAGAGCAATTTATTTCAATTTTTTTTTGCGTTCACTGGGCCAGCTGTTGTTATTTTATAGTGGGAACCCTGTAAATATCCACTTATATATAAGCGAAATCATGAAGTAGCTGGTTGAAAAACTGACATCATCTTTCTAGTTTATTTTAGTTCCTCCACTTTCCTTTGAATTTGGATTTCATCTTTATGAAACACATTGTACAATGATCTTATGGCAAGAAAAACTATTGCTCCTCTTCAATAAAATAAATAAGTTAGTTTGACAAATTATTTCTTTCTGATAATTATATAACTACGTAATTACTTTATGTAAGTATAAATCAAGAAAATAAATTTGCAAAAGTATTTATTAATATCATTTTGTTCTTATACAAGCAAAATATTTTAAGTATGTAATACTAAACAAATACGAAAATAAATGCAACAAAAATAATTTATATACAAATATCACATGGTAAAAACTGGTCACTGTGCTTCTGAAGGTAAAATGTTTACATTTGAACTACCTTCTGAGTTGATGAAGTGAGTATGACGATGTCTAATTTTAGAACTTGCGCACTTATATGTTGCTCCACATATATCACATTTATATGGGCGTTCAGCAATATGAGTCCTTTCATGAATGGCAGCATTAGCTTTATACAAGAACTTCCTCTGACAAAACATGCATCCATAATTTAATACTCCTTCATGGAATAGTTTATGCCTCTTTAACTTATTTGAAGAGTCATATGTCTTCGGGCACTTATCACATTTGAAAGCTTTGTACTTATGAATCAACAAATGGGTATACAAATTGTCTCCATCTTCAAATGTTTTGTTGCAATATCGGCACATCCATTCTGATAAATTTGAGTGTAACTCCTCCAGATGGGTTGCCAAGTCTGATCCATTTTTAAAAACCTTATCGCAGTAAAAGCATACATTTAGCCCATGATCTCTTAGGTGCAGTGAAAGAGCTTGCTTGTTGAAACATATATCCTCGCAGAAAGTACAGTGGCTCGGTGCATACTCCGTCTCCACGTTAGCAGCAATCGGTAAAGCAGGATGCCGTACTTTGCGATGAATTTCGAATTTCTCTTGTTGTTTGATTCGTGCATTGCAAAAGCCACAGTCAAATCTCACCAAACTATGCACGGACTGGTGCGCCTTTAGCAGAGCTTTGGTGTAGAATTCTGAAAAGATAGTAAAAATTTTAGATGTAGTACCATTCGTCAATTTAATATGCTTATTATTAATTAAGTAAAATTAATATGCATATTAAGCTTTAGGTCAGATTTCACCAAATAATTTCACGAAATAAATAGTTATCAGCTGGATAACCCCTGATTAATTACCCTCATTAAACTAGCCCTGTTTACACCATGTACAAGTCTACAAAATAATATTTATCGCTTGTTAGTGAAGTCCAATTTTAAATAAACTGAGTTAGGCTACTTGTCATTATAGCCCAAGAGCTAGGAACGGTTTTGTTTCGTTATTTATAATCAGGCTAGAAAGGGTGAAAAAATAAATAAAAAGATACAAATCAGTCTGTCGCTTTGGGATATCAAAGTTGAGAACGTTTTAAGTGAAAAAGAAACCGCCAGACCAGTGGGTCGGTGGTGAGTGGGTGCAAGAGGATGCTGAAGTGGGGCACAAAATTGCACTATTTACAGAAAATCAATCAAGATGGGTTTGATTGATTAGTTTTATATACATCTCCATAAGGTAATCGTCCCGATGAAAGACTAAAATTCCGGTGCAGTATATACATATTGACTTTGTCACAACAAAGGGGAATCCATACCTCCTACGTTTTACTTGCAAAACACGCAAAAGTTCTGAGGCTTTTTCTCAGCAATTAGTGCACACAATCGTAAAAGAAATACACCAAATTAAAGATAAAAGATATATAATTTTGCGTCTAGTGGTAGATTTTTGATAGTTCTGTTCGCTTTTGACAAATCTATTTCTGCATATGACATAAAATTGGCTGATTTTGCAATTTTTTTACGAAGAACTCAGGTTAAAATTGAAAAAAGTACCACATAATAGGTGTAAGTTACACCTTCCTCTATAAGTGTACAAAATTTCACGTAAAAATATCAATATCTTACATGCTTTTTTCACTCAAAACTTTACTTCTTCGAGTACATGAATAAGTTATATTTTATCACGTAGCGTGGATACAACAACAACAAGTAGTACATATACATTACCACAGCAAGTAATACATCTTTATCTATAATTTGATGTATAACATGAGAGAATTGATACAACATTAAGCTGACTATGGATGCTTACTTTATACGACGTACCAGCAGTAGTGATTCCTCTTAAGGAAGCGTGGCAGGTATAATAATAATAATAATAATTTATTCGGACTCAAAAAATACAGTGCACGTCGTGGAACATAATGTGGTAAATGTATGTATTGTATTATTCTTCAGGAGTTCATATATTCTTCTAGGCTGTAAAAGGACCGGTCAATCAGATAGCTTTTGAGATCCCTCTGAAAGGCTGTTCCCTCTTTTCCCTTGATAGCGGAGGGAAGTTTGTTATATAGACTGATTCTTCCGTGTATCGCGTCGGTTGTTTTGAGTCGGTTATAAGGCCTCACAAGCAGCTCCTTCCCTCTGGTGTTATATGAGTGAACGTTTTCATGACTACTGTGAACTCCCGACCTGACTCGCATGACGCTCTGGTAGATGTATGTGCCATATATTGTCATAATGTTGTGTTTGACAAACAATGGTTTGACATGTGTGGTAGATGGGACGCCTTCCAATGCTCGTACCGCTCGCTTTTGGATTACAAATATTTTGTTGGTGTGTGCTGAAGTTCCCCACAGCTCCAGACCGTATGACATTATGCTGTGAAAGAGGGCAAAGTATGTTATTCTGCCAGCCTGTTTATTGATGGTGCTTGTCATCTTTCTTATGGCATATAGCGCTCTGATTAATTTTGTCGATATCTCTTCTATGTGCGGTAGCCATGTTAACCTGGAGTCCAGTCTGATTCCCAATAGTTTTTCGCTCTGTTTTTCCAGTGCTTCTCTGCGAGATGTGAAAAAGTGCACTGTACTTGTTTTGTCCTCGTTTAGGGATAGGTCGTTACATTCTATCCATTCCCTGATTTTTTGAATGGTGCCTCCTATCAAACTGATAGCCTCATCTTTGTCGTTGTCTCTCACTGCCACTGTTGTATCGTCGGCGTAGAGGATTACTTTGCCGGTCTGAATGGATGATGGAAGATCATTCATGAAGATGATGAACAGCAGTGGGGCAATTAAGGATCCCTGAGCAACACCCACATTAGACGTGATCATATCACCCTTAGTACCCATGCTTTCCACATAATGGTATCTGTCGCCTAAATATGACTGCATGAATTTCAACACGTGTCCTCTTAGACCGTAATATTCGAGCTTCTGCAGCAGTATTTTATGGCTCACTCTATCGAAGGCCTTCGATAAATCAAGCAATGCAATAACACAATGATCACCGTCCTCCAGTCCATCAGCTATGTAGTGCAGCAGGTCTAGGACTGCTGAGATGGTGCTTTTACCTGCTTGGAATCCATATTGACAATCTGTCAAGGTTTCGTTTACTTTAAGGTAATGGGTAAGTCTAATGGCCATCAGGGATTCAAAGATTTTAGAGAGGGCAGGCAGTATTGTTATTGGACGATAATTAGTTGGATCCTTTGGATTCCATTTCTTAAATATTGGGATAACTTTGCCTACTTTCAACTGTGCAAGAATTTAAGCAAGAATTTATGATTTGGGCTAGTGGATTACAGATGTAATCGGCCGCAAGCTTTATATAGATGGTGTTTAAGTCGTATACGTCTGTGGTTTTTTTGCTTCTGATCTTATTTATATGCGTAAGTACTTCTTGAGGACAAGTGGGTGCAAGGAACATTGACTTGTTCGAGGTAGGTAGTTTGGAGAGGAAATCTTCAAAACTCTGGCCTGGATTTGAGTGTTGGGATGTGTGGAAAAAGGTTGCTTGGAGATCATTGCATGTGGGCAGCTCTCTTGGTATGTTTTTTCTGTTGCGGTTTGATTGGTCGTTGATCACACTCCAGATGGCCTTTTGTCTGTTCTGAGCCTGATCAATACGTGCGTTGTTGTGTTCTTTCCTTAGTGCTTCACATCTTTCGAGGTACGTACTCTTAAGTTCCATGTACAAGTCCGCCAAGTTGGTGTCGTTGTTCTGCCTCATGCTGTCATGAATCAGACCGAGTGTCTCTTCCAGTCGTTGGAGTTCTGGGTTTTGTGCACTCATTTTCTTTCGAGGTCTTGTTTTGGATTTAGGGAATGCTGTGTTGAAATGTGAGGTGAAGATGCTTAGGAATATATCAAATTTTTTGTTTGCGCAGGTTTCTTTCGTGACCTTGGACCAGTCCTCCGTACCCAGCGCTTCGCGAAAGGTTTTAGTGGTGAGCTCGTTTAACTTTCTTGTGAGAGTAGGGGTTGGTTGAAATTGCGGGTCCTCTATCATTGTGGTGAATATTAGGGGTTCATGGTCTGATAATCTTGGAGATCCCACTAGGGCATCAAACTTTTCCAGGTTAGAGAAAATGTTGTCTATGGTTGAGCTTGAACGCAGTGTTACTCTAGTAGGTTGTGTTATTGATGGACGTAAGTCGAAGCTTTCTAGGAGTTGCATCCAAGGTGCCTTGAAAGCTTTCATAAGATTGTTGAAATCTCCTGCCAGGATGATGTTAATATTTCGTTTATAAGAACTCATTATTTTTTGGAGCAAATCCTCGAAAATATTCATCACCAAGTCTATGTTTGCATTTGGTGGTACGTATGCGGTTATTACTATTGAGTTGATTGAGTTTAGTAAGCACGCTGCAAGCTCACAGTGCCCTTCGACAGACACATCTTCTAGGTCGGGTATGGGTGAACTGGAAATATTGTTTTTTACGTAGATGCACACTCCACCGTGCCTATATGTGTCTCTAACAAATTTGCTAGCCATGTAGTAGTTCGTCATACCATATAGATTGTGGCTTTCTGGTTGAAGCCAGTGCTCTGCTATACATACAATGAGTGCATCGTACTTATCTGTCAGACGTTGAAGCGCATTGACTTTATTGGTTAGGCATTGGATGTTGATGTAGGCAATGGTAAGTTTGAAGTCTTTCTGAGAAGGGGCTATGTGAGTCCTTCTTTTTGTGGCTGGTCCTCTAAAAAATGTTTCCCCCTGAGAAAGTTAAACCTGGAAACGTTGATCTCTTTAGGCCAAAATTGTGGATCGTAAGCCTTCTCCTTCAATGTAAAGTCAAGTCCAACCAAGAAACATCTATTATCTTTCTTTGCATTTCGTATTTGCAAGAGGCATCATTTATTTTTTTTGTGAGATAATTTTCTACAATTTTCTCATTTACGTGGTCTCTTGCTCTAGAAACAAACAGCCAGAGTTTTTTGTTTATAGGTTTAGCTGTGAAACCATTGTCTTGCTCCTCTGCGGGAATTGTATATTGTCCAACCGTCGGTGGAGGTTTCTTTTTCCAGGTGGGCTTTGCAAGTGTGTGGTCTTTTTCCTGACTTATGTCTGCGTAACTTTTACCTTGGGGTTTCTTTCTTTTGCTGTGGGTAACAATTTGAAAGCCATTCTCATCTTTATTGCTTTTGGATGTAACATTTGTGGTTGTTCCGTCGCCACAAAGGTTTATCACAGATTTCATTATTTCTTTCTGATGTTCTTCCATTTTTGTTGTGGTGCCATGTTTATTATCCTTGTCTGGATGTTTGCGCTGTCTTTGCTCGCCTTTTGTGGACACAGGTTCATTCCCTTTTTCAGTGCTGTAAGGTTTGTCCTGCTGTTGGTATGACTTTGGTTGAGCATTTTGCTGTTGGATTAGAACCTTAAGATCTGCAATCTCTCTTTGCAATTCCATTATTAATCCTTTGTACGCATTTAGCAGCTCCTCTTTTATTTTGTTCATGTTGTTTTCGAGTATTTTTTCAAAGTCCCGATTAGATATGCGGAATGCCGTTGGATTGTCTCCTCCGGCTGGATTAAATGCAGAATCTTCTAGATTACTTGCAAGCTTTGCTTGATATGGTTGTTTATTTATGGTATCACCATCATTTATGTTCTTTGCGTTTGTTGACTCAGGAATAACCTCACTTTTGCTTCCTTGATTGCAGCACTCAACGTTTTCATCCTCGTTGATGACGGCTGCCTGAAATGCACAACTCCTGTGGTAACTGGAATTGCATCGAATGCAATCCAGGGTTGTTACTGCTTTCTTTTTGCAGTGTTTGCAGATTTTTTCGGATTTTCCCATCATTGTGAGCACATGGTCAAACCTCTAGATAATGTTCAAGCCACTGTACCATGATGTAAGGATTAACTTGGTCTTCCTTATATAGACTTATATATATATATATATATAATGGATGTTAATTCTTTGCAGAAGCCTGCATATATTGATATGAAACTTTGAAATAGTTAATACAAGATGGCGGTAATTTTTTAAGTTAAAACACTACAGCCACGCCTGGGATTCGGACCGGCAATCCGTATATCTGGGTTCGAATCCCAGGCGTGGCTGTAGTGTTTTAACTTAAAAAATTACCGCCATCTTGTATTAACTATTTCAAAGTTTTATATATATATATATATATATCAGCATTGAAAACTGAATCGATTTAGCTATGTCCGGTTGTATACATGATAACTGCCGTAATTTTAGAGCAATTGATCTGAAATTTGGTATACAAGCTTATCCCTTAGAAAGAAATGACATGTTTGTGAATGGGCAAAACCAGCAAACTCTATTTTTTTTCAAATTCCACACCAAAAATGCTTCACGGTGGGGGGAGGGGGGTATTTTAACTTCGGTCGGCTAAAGATAATTTTCTTACGTTTTACTTAAAATTTAAATTTTTATTTAAATTTTTGACATTAATTTCACAATATCTCACATACAGTCGATAATAGCCTAATACAAGTTGTAATCAAAATGATTAGGATACAAATCTTCAAAAACAGTGTTCCATTTAAAAAACCAGAAGTTGGTACGTTGTGGAACCCCCTGTATGCATGATAATATTTTCTGTTGGAAGAGCGAATGATTATATTATCTACAAACATGTATTTCGATTTCTTAATGTCATTAATGTACTTTGCATCTAGCGTGGGACACCCTGTGTATTTTAATGTTATGGCATAATACTTACTCTTGTCACATATGGTGCACTGCAGTGGTCGAATTTGCAAATGAACTTGTCTCCGATGCAAGTAAAGAGACTGCGGGCTCGCGAGCTTACGTCCGCACAACTCGCACATTACCGCACGGTTGGCCATTTTCACTCCTGGATGCACAAATTGCCTATGCCTCCTCAAGCCCTTCATATCTGTCTGCCTCAGACCACAAATGCCACACTTGTACTTTTCCTGTCCATTATGCATAATCTTGTAGTGGTTCAGGAGCCCACTTCTGCTATGGAAGCTTTCTCCGCATTTGTCGCACAGTCTACTAGTTCGCATTGCGTCAGTTTTATGAGAGTTCAGCCTGCTTTTTGTAGGAAATACTTTGTCGCAATGATCGCAAGGGAATGACGTATGAAAATGCCTTGTAAGCTTCACATGCGTTTTGTAGTTGTCCTCAGATTCTAGACGTTCTCCGCACATCTTACAGTCTGTCGGGTAAATCACGTTGGGTCTCTTTGCCTGATCCCTAACTATCCTGGCTAGTTGGAGTGCTCGTCTCGAAATATTACAAGGTCTGTTGATTATCGGCATCTTCATTGTGGTGCCTTCGGAGCCCAAGTACACCCTCTTGTGATTAGTTTTGTTGGGTGTCAGGCTCCGAGCCTCTGTCTCATCAATTTCCATGAGTTTAGTGTAATCCAGTTTATTGTTCATGTTTCCTTTGTATATGAAGAATTTCGTATGCACACTTTTGTTTGCTGGAGATGGTTCATCTACAAGGCTGACTGAATCTTCACTTGTTTTAATTCGTTTAGGTGGATTTGGTTGTTCAGGTTCCACATTTGTTCGTTCAGATTCCCGATTTGTTCTTTCGTAATCGTGATCTAGAAGGCTTTTGTTGTTGATCTCTATCTGTATCGTTTCGTTTCCCTGTTCGACTTGGAAAAGAAATAAGTCCAACATATGTTCTGATTTTTTTGACAGTTCCTTGAATAAATAGGCTTCTATCAACGCCTGCTCGCAAATAGTGCAGATTAACGTAGGGTGTGGGCTTTTCAACTGAAAAAAATATAAACGTTAATAACTTCATGATGTTCTAAGTGATCAATTTACCTTTACACCAATAACTTCTTCTAGAACTTCCGAATAATTAAGACCCTCAAATTTATTTAGATATAAATTCTGTTTACCAGGCTGAAGAAGACAGATCCTGCAGAGCTCCGAGACATTTTCAGGTGATAATACTAATAACTCTCTTTGGCAGATATGGATATTGGCTATAGAAAATAAAATATTAAGAGAAGGTGCAGACTAAGTACAAGACCCTTTACCAAAATTGGAATTTGTCTGTGTTCCTATATTTCTTGTTGGCTGACTTAAACTACAAATTTGTTCAGTACCATTGATGACTGGGGATAGTTCTGGAAGCTTTCTGGTAAAGGCTTCTTTATTATCCAATTCTATAAAAAACATATGGTTTCTAGTTAAAAGTAAAACATACTTTATTTATCTTTTACAATTTTCATCAGTTTGGAGTAAGAGCTGTTTTACACGACTGAGAATTCAAACGAAAATAAGAACAAAATTAATAGCCAAAACTATCGACTCTAAAATCGGACGTGTACGAGCCGTTTTACATGACCAAGAAATTTAACGAAAATAATAGCGAAATTATTAGCTATATTTATCTATTGCAGCACAATACAATACGTATTTAAGTTTTAAGTTACGGAGATTTCAGATGTTATAATCTGAGAAAATCGCGCTAGTACACCCACGCATGACTAGAATTGTAACAAAATTGATTGCTTTTGTCAAATGTCAATAACTCTCACCAAAACTATAGTGATAATTTTTGCTATTATTTTTGTTAGAATTCTCGACCGTATAAAATGGCTCTAATTAGAGAATAATTCAATTTTTCTATTGTAAAAACTTATGTATTGAGATAATATTTGAATGAAACTAGATACATTCAATGACATCTCTGTTAATAGGTCCAACTCCGTATCCACAAAGGTATCCTAACGAGGCAGTTAATTTGTTTATTGCCATGGCTCATGGATCGACCAATGGCGTGAGCTTAAACTAGTCTAATGGACCGTTTATATTAATTATTTTGATATGGAGTACAGCCATTATCTACTACAACAACTGATCCATACAGACGTTTAACTTATTTATTTCTCAACCATATCAAGAATCACGGGAAATTACATGCTAGTGATATGACAACTTTTTTTAGGTCAACCCCATAAAATCTTCAACAGAGTTTCACAGTACACAAGATAGTTTGTAGTTTTACCTGAAATCGTAAATGTTCGAGCTATAAATCACAAAAATCAGCAGTTACTATAATATTGTTAATTGGCATCTTTTACAAATAGAGAAATACATGTTTTACCATTTTCAAGAAAACATGTGGGTATAAAAAAGAGGATCAATTGTTATTTATGTAAGTTCTACGCATTCTTTTAAAAACAAACACAGTGTGTACTAGAATATCTTTTATGTAGTTTGTACAAATATTGCCAGAAAAAAGTGGAACAACTCTTATAACAATGGTTCCGTTAATTTAGTTGTAATTGCTGAAATTTACAAATTTTGTGGCGGGCTATCTTTCCCACATGCTATATTTTTAACATAAACAGATCATCATTGTATTAGTAATTCCAGAAACGTCATGAATATGTCAATTTTAAAACTTTATAACTTTAAACTGGATCTTAAACTGGTTAATTTGATAAATCGAAGTGGTGAAATGACTAAATATTAATTAAATAATGGCCACTTACGAGAAAATGAGAAAATTTTGAATAAATTATGTTAATTTATATTAGTCAATTTCCATCCAGCTTTGTGTTAAACAAATGTTTAAGTTATTTTCCAGACATAAGATACTGTCATGTTGCTTTTAAGCTACATTAAGCAAAACATTGTAATTTTTTTTCTGGCCGTAACTGTATTACCTTCTTGGAACATTGATTCATCAGTTAAAAGCTGTGCAGATTCTAATTCCATGTCTGAGTACTGTATTTTACCATTTTTTTCTGGATTATCATTGGTAAACTGAAGGTATATTTCTTCCACAGGAGCCGACATTGTAGACAAAGGATCCCGAGGTATTTTCATATCAAGTGCTTCACCTAGAAGTAAAACAAACAATAATATTTAAGTAACAATTATATTTTTGTATTTACAAGTACAATTTCACTGACAAAAATATGCGTGAAACAGGCAAAGTAGATACCTTTCTTTCCTGGATATATTATAACTTCTATAGATGGTCGATTTTCCTCAGGGAGTTCTTTTTCATTTTGAAGTAAACAGCTGTTGTTTGAATTATCTGTGAAAACAATTATTATTTTATTATTAGATTCCCTTTCATTGTTGGATTATTGAGTGACTCAAGTCAAAGTAGGCAGAATTGCAGAAGCAACAAGTATTTCATCAAATTTGTTGACTATTTCAAAGTCACACCCCGGAATCAATTCAAGTTTATCAATTCTTTGTTCTTAAACAAACGCCCTATCGTTTCTTAAAATATTTGGGACACGGGACAATATAACTTGCATATTACTAATACTATAATTATCTACCAGTGATATTTAGTAATTTAATCATTTTATGCACTTTATGCTATATTCAGTAGGGTGGGCTGAGAAACAAAAATTTTTTTTCATGTTGTAATACCGCGGAAATGTTGCGAATTGGGGAGACTAAAAAGAAGCAAAAACAAAATAAAATCGGTTTATATCTTCTGGTCGCGCATGTGCTCCAAAGTTTGCCGAAATTATGATTTATGACACTTTTTAATTTTTTTTAACACAGCAAATTTCAGGAGTACTCACAAAATGTCTGGTGTGGCGCGGTGGAAAGAGTAGTAACCTGAGCAAGTTACGACAAGCGCGAGAATTTGTTAGATTTGACAGCTGTTTTACCAGTAGACCTTAACCGATTTGAACCATTTTTTTTTTGTATCTTATTTTTTCATTATCAGTTCGCGTAAGAGTGGACTAGAGCTATTATATTTAAATACTGATAAGTTAAGTAAGTAAAAGCGGCTCGGAAGCAAATTTTTATACAAAGGCTAGCGCTCAGACTGCTCAGAGAACCAGGCGGCCGCTGTATACGTAAGGGGACCTATGTTATGACTAGAGTGCGGAATTATAAGCATTTATTTCTGGAAAATAAGCGTTTAAAATAAGCACGAAAAATGAGAAAAAAAGCACACAAAAAAGCGTTATAAGAATACCTTGCATTATTTTTGTATTTATGTATTTATTAACACATACACATCATACAAAACATTGGTATAACTCAGGAAATTGATACTTAATTGAACTAAGAACCATGTGGTTTTCCACCTAGTTGTGCGCGTGCATGTGTGTGCTTGCACTTTTCGGCGCAGATTTAACCACGTGACACATTCTCCCTAGTCCAAATTGTCTCTATATTTAAACGTAGTTGAACAAATTGAACAAGAAAAATTGAGTTATTATTATTATGGATTTCAGTAGTAGGCGGGTTCAGAATCCGATGAGACTACTGAGTCTTTTGTTAATATGTATTACTGAAACAATGTATTAATATAGTATGCCTAACTTACTGTTTTCATGCACATTCTGCAGAATATTTTATTGTTTTGAATAATTAATTCGGGATTTTTTATCAAGCCATTTATCCTTAACAGCATCTCAAATACACTAAAAAGTCGAAAAACTTTTGTTTTTGTTGCGTTCTTGAGTGATTTTTGCGATTTATGAGACGCAAATACGCAAACTTACGACCTAAACCCAGTAAAACGGGTATAAACACCTCAAAAAGTCCGTAAAATGTTAAAACAAGCAGGAATATGGCAAAATAAGCGCATATCTGCAAAATCCGGGAAAAAAAGCAAAATAAGCAAAATAAAAATAGCGTCAAATGCTTTATTTGACTAAGATACCAACCTTTCTTTTCTAGATATACGATATCTTCTGTTGGGTGTCGGATTTCCTCACAAAGTTCATTTTTTAATTGAAGTAAATAGCTGTTATTTGATGTACCTGTATCTGTAAAAGAAAAACTTGAAATATAGTGGCAATTTTGCAAAGATTTCCTTCTACCAATTTTTTTGTATTTTCAGATATTTTGATAGTCAGTATGAACGTCATGGTGTGAACTCAACAAACGTTGTCACATAATAACATTTGAGAGTTGCCAAGTTGTTCGTTATGTTTAAAAATAGTTTTTTGTAATTTAAAGCAGGTTATATTATACCCATGGGGAGCTTACTTCCCATACGCAGGCGTTGATAGCAAATTTTAGTTCACCCCCACGCGCTATCTCTGGCTAGCGCCCTGCTATACCGGCCGAATCACATGCTTGATACCTATTGGCTCGTTCAAACCGTCACTGTGGATGTCGCGTGTTGCGTAGTCATGGCGTTAGTCAACCATCAACAACCATAAAGTTCTGTCAATTAACTGTCTAGTGACACTGCTAATTTTTACCACAGATATTTAAACGGATATTTTTCACTGATATATGGGTGATGTATATAACTTTAAACTTTCTGTGGTAATTTTTGTTCTGTACTAGTTCCATCACGCGGTTTTCCTGATCTTATGAATTAATTAAAATATAATATGAGAAAATGCTAGAAGTGGGAAGTGCTATTAACGCCTCCTAGCGGATGGGGGTGAACTAAAAATAGAGTCCACAAAGATGGCCTTGAGTCGCCCATCTATATTAGTAGATATGTATTTTATCTATGATTATACCTTCTAAAACATCTTCAGTGAAAAGCACAGTTATTGTCCATTAATTTTGTTAGTTATCAATGATTCATATTCGTTCATTTCTTTACAACTATGGCTTTTGGAAATATTTTAAAAGTTTTCCTAAAATGATTAGGTACCTACGTATAGTTCTAATATAACTACTATACAGGACAAACGTCGAATGCAATACGTAAATGTTCTACTCGTACAGTGGAGGGATTTTCCCTCCCGTATGACAGCACTGATTTCACCACACGTTCATCTACACTACTTATACTGTAGGATGAGGTGAACTGAGATTAGCACTTACCAGCGCCACCTAACGGACGCTAGGCGTACTACCTAACTGATGCACTTATGTAGATAAAATATTGTCAATAAAATGTTGTCTAGAGATTGTACATTTGTACAAACATGATGCATTTACGTAGATAAAATGTTTTAATGTAATATTATCTCCATATTGTAAACATGATGCATTTATGTAGATAAAATGTTGTCAATAAAATGTTGTCTCGAGTTTGTAAAAAGATGTAGATAAAATATTGTCAATACAATTTGGTCTCGATATTGTATGAATATGATACATTTATGTAGATAAAATGTTGTCAATGAAATGCTGCCTCAAGCTTGTAGAAATATGTTGCATTTATAGAGCTAAAATGTTATTGAAATATTGTATTGATAATGTTAGACAAACATAGTAATAACATAACATAAATACATTTACACAAGTTACCTTCTTACAATATTACAGAAAGTTCTCACGATATTGCTTGTTTAGCGGGATATGTGTTCTTATTAAACAACTTGTATACACAAATGTAATTTTAAAATTAAAGCCCATTCATTCCGCATCATTGTAAAATTTATTAGATTTTAAATATCTTCATTAACAGAGGAACAATCTTCCGAGGAAGCACCATTCTTTGACACATTAATTTTTGTTTATTTTTTGTTGTATGTTGGCTTTTATTATCTGAAATGATTTCTTTATAAATTTCAAATATCTGCTACCTAATGTATAGTTATATGTTTAGCCTTTTAATTTTTTTTTTTGGGTACCTACCAGAATTGTACACTTTTAACGGTGCATGTCTTGATATTTTACTAGGTACTCTGACTGATGGAACTGATCCGGGTTTCAATAGAGTCAATCTACCACATATTCCAGCATTTGGATTAATATAATCTTCTTTAGTAAAATGATTTGAGCAGATATAAAGGTTAGCAACTTTATCGTAATCTTGCAAATCACAAACTTTTTTCCACAATGAACACATTTCAGTATTTTTCGGAAACCTACAACAAACACAAACATATTTTTCTGTAATCCTGTAGAGAAGGTACCTCGCAGAAGCACAGGCGTAAAATCCTTCACATGTGCCGTGGCATAAGACCACTGGTTCATAATCCGTTTTACGAGGGGTGACAATAAAAATAAACCTATAATAATAATAAATAAATAAATTTACTTGACGTGGTGAAATTTCTTGTAAAAGGAAATAAATAAAAACATAAATAAATCAACAGCATTCTACTCGAACTTAAATCTAATAAAACGATAATAAAGTCTCCGAAAATATTTGAATTACTACAAGAAATGTCACCACGGCAATGCAGTCGAACGTCAACCTTCGCAATAACGTATCAACATCACTTGAAAGGGGCTAACAAAATCATGTGAACAAATAAATCAAACTTTCAGCGTAATAAATCATCTATAATATACTCTACGAGATTCATTTTTAATGTACCCCCGTAAAACTGATTATGAGCCACTGATCTTACGGCACAGCACATGTGATTGATTTTACACCTGCGCTTCTGCGAGGTATCTTCTCTACACGATTACCCAGACCAATTAAAGCAACATGCAGACCGTAACATTCAGAGACATTATGTACCAATTATCGGTCAACATAACTGAATGATCGTAAAGGTATATTTTGGTTCGCTCTCTGGTTTTGTTATTACATACCTATGTAGTGGTACGACACTATTTCCTTTTGAACAAAGCCAACATTTTCGTTTATCCATTTCGAAATACTTGTTAATACACGCTACAATAAAAAAGATAGGTTAGCATCATAAATCGTAAGATATAAACAAGATTGCACTTGTGTTCGATTGCCAGCCGTGATCTGTTCATACCAGAAAGAGTAAAGGATGTTCAATCACTTCAAGTTCAATTAGCAATTGATTCGCGTTAGTTGGGTTGAGGGGTAACCGCTCGAAAAGTCGCGAAAAATTTGATTCCAACCAATAGGAAGGGAGTATTTTGAAAATTGATGCGCGGTGGGTGCTCCCTGTAATTATAAACTTGTTCGATTGCACAATCAAATAAATCCGAATAAATCTTATGGCCAGCAATCGAACGCAATTAAATTTGCACCCAGATTTTGCCCAGATATTAGTAAAAAGAGAGCACACTCAATATATTGGTAGCAAAAACACTAGCGCACCGTTTTCAGCTCTAGGAACTAAACTATACTGGCGGTAAAATTAAAATCGGATCCCGCGAATTCGTAATATGCCGCTTTTAAAGCGTTCTATTTAAGTACATATTACCACAATTATCATGAGTTTCTGGTTCTAAATAAAGTGCATGATATATTGTACAACTTCTAATGTTGTAATTTGTTATAACTTGCAATGTGCCTAAATCTGTAGCACCTGGAGCAACCTGGACCTTCTCAAATGAATAAAGAATTTATTCTGTAAACTAAACAAGTAGTGTTGAACATGTCAAACAAAACAAAACGCTTGTATATTATGCTGCCAGATGGATTCTCTTTGTGGCATTTTAAAATTCCTAACATAAAATCTGCTCCTGCTGTATACTAAGGCATGCTTCCAATTGCATAAAGACGATACTTCACCCCTTCAATTGCACTATATTTGATTGTAGGCGCAGTGATAAATTTAATATTTAATTTCTCTTATTTTCCATAAAATTAAATTATCCAAACAAAACATATTATTATGATATCTATCACTGTTAAACTGGTAATAATAATAATAAAACATTAGTTGACATCCACATATGATGGCACATATGCTGGAACTTCCAGGTAACAGTTTTGGAATGCAAATAATAAAAACTAAATATGTAAAATTAAAATTATATAGTGCTTCTTCCTCCTCTTAATTCTGTGAACTGTTTGATTATCACTTAAATTTTTATATATGTCCTCCTTTGTTTTTGCAGAAACATTATAATAATCCTAAGTGTGACAGATATAACTTACTGAAAATTACTCAAGGGACACATGACGGACATACCATAATGATCAATGCAAATGTTAAGAAACTGGTGATAAACACATCTTATATAATTTAGTTGTCAGAATTAGAAATGACACGTTTACAGTACACTCTCGCTAATCTGACTACGGCCTAATACGTACTATCCCGTAGTCCGAACGGCTTACAACTCTGCACTACCTCGTAATCCGAACGCCCCACCTGCTTTTAACCCAGGTCCGAACAGAAAAATCGTAGTATGCCCTTGCTATCAATGGCCAACCTTTTACTCCGCACAACCCATTATAGTCCGAATGGGGGTATGCAAAAACGGATTCGGATTAGCGAGAGTGTACTGTATAGTACTTCCAATTCCGCCTATAGCACGGAATCTACTTTTACTAGTACCTCTGGGCTCTGTACTTTCATTAATTTCCTGTCTCTCCATAATCCAATCTCCTCTGTCAAGTACATCCACATTTTTCACTACACCAGAATTGTCGAATATATCCGGAACTCCATATTTTATTAAACGTTTTCTAAAAGTATCTGTATAATTCTTTTCTGAAAAATGCATTTGGCATATATATTTCCTCCCACTAACATCGTATGTTGGAAATTGTTGCAATAGGATTTCAGTCCATTTTTCGGCTCGAAACTGACCTAGCATACTAAAAAAGTGCATATCCTTAGTTGTTTCTGTGCAGTTCCTACACCCAGGAATAGAACAACATCTATTAATTACATTTGCCATATTCTTCATTAACAAATTGGGTTTCCAAGAGGTTGAATCATGAAATAATAATTATAAATCACAAACACTAAAAATAATAAAACTTTAACAATACCAGAACCAGAAACACCAGCAATAAACACCCAAGACACGATATATATTCAAGACAACAAAAACAACTGTTGGTGTGTATTGGTGGTTGCGGCATATCTATATTTTCAGTTTAGTTCGCGGAACTAGAAATGGTGAACTACTGGTCCTTCCAATTCCGCCTGAAAACCGTTCTTATTTTGTTGCTGAACCAAATTCATTGGCTAATTACCCACAAATTGTCTCCCCAATTGGAGTTTTGATTTTAGGTATTAAGAAAGAAGTCAAAGAAGCAAACATTACGTACGCACGCCGTGCACCCGTCTGAAAAGGCTCTAAGAGCCTTTTCAGACGGGACACGGCGTCCGTACTGTTTTGCCCGTCCACGGGTCGAAGTGTATGAGATTAAATGGAACCTTAGAGCCTTTTCAGACGGGTGCACGGCGTGCCTACGGTTTTGCCCGTCCACGGGTCGAAGTGTATGAGACCAAATGGAACCTTACACACGTACCGCGCCGTCGCCGCCGTCGGTATGTGTGTAATGGCTGGTTTACACGAGGACAGTAGGTAAGTGGTAACTAAATTTTTAGTTACTGCTTTTGTGGTAAGTGTCGTTCACACGCATTGGCGCTCAAGTAAGCTCACAAGATGTACAAATGGGTGAAATATAAAACGATGTAATACGCGATGTCTTAAGGACGGCGTTGACCAGGCGGTTTTGAGCACGTAAAAGAGTTGGGTCATTACGTGGCGGTATCTCTGAGGCAAAAGTACGAAACTTTTAGCATGCTACTAGCAAACTACAGATGGCGCGTTGAAAGTACAGCCGCTATTTAGCTTCATTTTCCGCTCATTTATTTTGTATTTTTACGCCTTTTTACCGTTTTACCTAAAACTACTTATTAACCATTTTGCTCGCTAAAAATAAACAGCCCCCATGTATGTATTGAATGCAACTTCATCCTCGGTTTCAACATTGTTTATACTTATTATATTGCGTGTGATTTCTCAAGTTCATCTCGGGGTTTCCCACTATGTGGCGCACGTGCATTGGTATCGCAGATCTATTGGTAGGGGGTGTGTTGAAAGCATTTCTACTTACTTATAACACGGAAGAGTGAGATGGAGTCATAATTGGTCGTTAAATTTGCGAACATGCCCCGAAATAAAATAAAATATTATTTATAGATATTTTCTAAATATCTACAAATAATATGTAGTAATACTAATTTTTTTGATATTTAGATGCAGGGTCAGATACTTATTCTAAAAGCGACAAAAGTTTATTTTATTCTTTATTCTGGAGATAGAAATACATTATTTTGGGAAGAAGTTATCTTCGATAAAGAGCGTTGGGAAAGACACATGCTGCCAAAATTATTAAAATTTTACAAAAATTGTTTGGCACCTGAAATAATTTTAAAAAGACGACAAAAAAATTTAAAGTGCCGTGATCCTGATTATATAATGCAGGCACAAACAAAAAAGTAAACGTAAAATCATAATACATATTACTATATGATCTGTTTCCCTTGCATTTCCCTTGCGAAGCATAGTCTATAGCTATATCCCAGTTCAAAACGCAACATAGGGAAATTATCAACATGCAACATTTAAATATCCGACTCTACATATGTGACCCCGGATACAAGGCGGTTATCGGGTCCAAAAAATGTTTTTGTTTGGTTTGTTTAGTTTTGCTTGCAAAACTATGTCGCTTTGTTTTGTTTTACAACCAAAACTATGTCGCTTTGTTTTATTTTGCAACCAAAACTATGTCGCTTTGTTTTATTTTGCAACCAAAGCTATGTCGCTTTGTTTTGTTTTGCAACCAAAACTAAACACAAAAAACGCAAAAGCAAAAAATAAATTGACCAAAATTGCCTTGATAACCGCCTTTTTGTGTCCGGGATCACTGTGATTATTGGTTTTATAAAATATAACTTGGATAGAAGTGAATATTTTATAAGATATACATTTTTATTTTTTGGATGTCGGTTATGTCGAAGAAAGCAATGTTTAAAAAAAATTATTAGATACATTATTTTTTGAATATGTTTTGAAGTTATGTACATAAAAAATCCCGAAGACGTTTTATCGTACCTATGTTTTATTTTATAAAACCGATAATAGAGATAGAATCCGAAATTAAAATTTTTGCATGTAATTTTCTTTAGTTGAGTCTTGAAACGCGCCGTAGAATATGGTTCCCAAGGCAACATCACAATATTATGACTTTACGTGTTTTTGTTTTTCAATAAAGACATATTTATGTTTTATTTTGTAATTCGTATTTTATTTAGATTTAAAAAGAAAATAAAGTTATTTTATTTAGGAATAAGGTGTTTGATTTATCATTTACTCATAACAAATATTCAATCTACTACTTTTTAATCAGTGATCAATAAATGGTTGCGTTTTCTTAAATCTTTTTAGAGTATGAATATTATGTCGCAATAATTCAACCAGTATTGTTATACAGCAAATAAACTTCAATTTCAAGTAAAAGTAATAATTTAAGTTTTGTCTGTTGAATAAAATCATAACCACAATTTAAAAGATCAACAAAATACTCTATTGGTGGATGTGTTTATGGTTTCCGCTGGTGGCCGGCGCAGGGAGAACTCGTAAGTCGTTTGCCTAATACACCGCTTGTGCCCGGGCGCCCGTGCAATAATATAGGTACATCACCAAACAGATGAAAATATCACAACCGACCACCTCATTCTTCGACTTCTTGCCAACATAGTAGTTCCACAGAACTGGCTGACTGTAATAGCATAGGCTAATAAAACGGCGCGCCCTCTACTAACCAAGGTCCACACTTCTTCACTTCAGCAGGGTGATGACTGGGAGTAAGGGGAGACAAGGCAGGTCATGTCGCTTCCTGTAATATATGCTCAATAATATTGAGTTTACATGTACACGATTAAATGACCAACGATGGCAAACTAAAGGTTTATTTGTTATGAATATGGGCTTATTTTGTTGTGGAGATGTGTCCCTAGGACATAACCGAGTTTCATTAACATTGCTGGTAAGTTGGTGTAATAATTTGATCCCTAAAGATAACAACAAATATGGAGAAAATATGGGTCTGTTTATCAATTAATTACTTGATTATGAGACGGCAGATTGCTCTCAAAATACCTGATGTCCGAATCACAAGTATGTAGATTGCAGGAGTAAAATTATTTTTAACATCAAGCTATTTGTACGGCTGATTAGGTCAATTCAAGTATCGCGTGTTTTGCCCTATACTTATACTATAGCTCATCGCCGGCCTTAACTATAATTGTGGAGGAAATAAAAGACGAAATATCTGAGCAAAACAGACCAAAACGACTTTAGGAGCGAAAATGGATTGCGAGAAGGAACAACTTAGGTGCAAGAGAAATTTTAATCAAAGAAGCTGATGGGCAAAATCGATTAACTCCTTTTTTTTATAAAATTCCACACCAAAAGTACTTTACGGTGGGGGTATCCAACTTCGGCACCGTTGAAGATAATTATTACTTACTATAACTTACTATAGTAGTTGTCTGTTCAGATTCCCTAGAGAAGAGGGTTGACCGCAGTCCCGAGATCCCTACACCGTATGTTTGCGATGACTACCCATCGTGTGGAGATTCATGCCCCGCGCTCCTCTGAATATATAATAAAATTTAATATTACCTCTTCTTATTTTTTACATTGCAGATCAGTAATCACGCACGACTTCCCAGCCAGCACAAAAACATCGCAGCGATGTTCCTGAGATGTTGAAGTCACAAATTGAACATCCTGTAATAGATCCCAAAAATGTCGCCGGGATGTCTCATAAACCGCCTATGTCGCTCACATTCAACTAAAAACAGCTAATCGCATAGATGTTAACAATGAACATGTGTGAGATATACAATTTGGACGACTACGGGATGTATTCCAATAATGTCGCACAGATGTATACAGTAAACCTTTATGTGATATTAGATTTTGATAGTTATGTGAGGTTAGTAACCGTCATCATAATGATGTTCTCTCATAATCTTGCATAGATGTACGCAATAAACATTTATGTAATATTACATTTTTACGGTTATGCGAAATTCTCTAATAATATTGCATATATGTACGCAGTACACATTTATGTAATATTACGTTTTAACGGTTATTCGATGT
This sequence comes from Aphodius sticticus, assembly GCA_963966075.1. Lineage (NCBI taxonomy): Eukaryota > Metazoa > Arthropoda > Insecta > Coleoptera > Scarabaeidae > Aphodius > Aphodius sticticus. The sequence goes on from OZ014509.1 coordinate 28,998,290, forward strand.
TCTCTAATAATATTTCATATATGTATGCAGTAAACATGCATGTAATATTACATTATGACGGTTATGCGAAGTTCTCTAATAATGGCGATGTACCGGTGTGTCCCCATAAGTTGCTGGTGGATCAGCGGTGGCGATAATCACTATTGTCACCTATTGTCAACCTGGATACGGATACGCTCCTGATCATCGTCTTCGTGACACTGTCACGTAGTGGCCATGACACGAAGAAGAAGTTCGCATGAATGCATCCACGATCAAAATTCCGATTACCGTCACCGCTAATCCATCGGTACCTTACCGGTGTCATACCGGCGTGTGTGATGGACATGGCCATTATTGCATAGATGTTCGAATTTCTTTTTTAGTAATGATCCTCTAAGAGTGTTTAAAGTGTTTCTAAGAATGACTTTTGGAGTGGATATGACACTTATCTTCTAACGCACATCAATAAGCAGGTGTGCTAGTAGAATAATGTGCACACTATGCAAATCATATCGTGCCATATACTTACCGTTTCTTCATATTCATCGGCTGGTAAATATGTGGCCTAAAGTATATACACAATTTAATACGTACCTTCAGTACATCTATATCGTATTTCTGGTAATATTACAACTTTGTTAATAACAGAATCATATCACTTTTTAAAAATTATAGTGTTAATTAGGTTTAAGCAATTTCATATGATAAGAAGAGTAAGGTTAATTTGTTTGTAGCATAGATGCAAAACAACACCCAAAATTAAAAAAGAAAATGTATTCATTCGACTCGATACAGATAACATATATAAAATATATATATATTAACAAACAAAACAATAATTCTGAGTATACAATCAATAGGTGTTAGGAATTGTAAGTCCTAGGCCATGACGTTGTTGCCGGAGTCATCTGCAGGCACCCTTTCCTAATAGGAAAAGTGCAAAAATATTAGAGAGAAAATGAAGTACCGGTAAACTTTGGTGGCGCATGACCATAGTTAAAAATTATTATCTAACTAACATTACGGACATTTGTATACAAGATAAGTATCTAAAATATTAATAACAACAAAAAAATACACTGAAGTATCAACAAAATCTGAACAATACAAATAAATTCCTAACAATAGCCAAAGCCACCCCAGTTTATGGTACATATCGATGGCTTACTTGCCACGTATCACCTTAATAAAGTATAGGTGATCCGTAGTATTGCAGCTAGGCCATCGGTATGCATATGTATGAGTTTATGTACATGAATACATAAACATCAAACTGAAAAGACAATCCTAACCACTTTATTTTTGAATTATAAAATTGCGGTAATTACCTGATTGGCTCCGCCTTCTCTTAAATATCTTTGGTGTGCGTGCCGAAACCATACTTGAATGAAACCTACAAACTCTGCTTCAGTGAAATTAACATGTTGGTCCAACATCACATCTACAAAAGCAAATACCACAATTATTGCCAAACGTAAACATGTATGTAATGTCAGTCACTTCATGCTAAGTATAATAGTATTAGGATAAAATGCGTTACATACTTTTAAGAACCTTCAAAATGGTTAGATTTTTTAGGGGGAAGTTGTGCTTGGCACCGTGCCAAGAGCATTGTCTTGCCAATGCATTGCTGAATATCATTCTGAGGCACATTTTCATTCCTTCCCGGGCTGTGACACCGCCAATCTTTCGAAATAGTCTTTGCTACAATTTAAGAAGACTAAAATTATGTTGCGTCTTCAAAGGGACATACGGTATAACATGTATGGTTTAACAAAGAATGTATAGGTAGTCATAAACGGCACAGTGGATCACTTAGTTTACATTAACTTAAGCATCATGATTTAAGCCACTGAATATGATTATCATAACATTACCTACAAATTCTTTCCATTAACCCCTTCAACATGAGTCATGCTTAAGGCTCATAACATAATCAATAATTAATAAAGTGAATACTTGCCATTTCCGTGCAGAACCCTTCCACGGTTGTGTCTACGACCTTTAGGTCATCAATTAATTTTAGTGGTAGTTTTGCCAATATTTCACTTTCGAATATTAGTTGTCTTTGGTCTTCATGTTTTGTATTATTTTCCTTCGCTGAGATTAGTTTTGTCAAATGTTCTATGGCCTCACTGTTTTTTATTGCATAGTTTTTTATGGAGATCAGTTGTTTAAGTACTTCTTGCATGGTACCTAAAATAACACACTAAATAAAAATACTGTCATCTATATCTAAGTTCCTACATACCCTCGTAGTTACTCGGCTGTGGCTCGTTTTCAGTTTGTGGTGGTGGTGGCGGTGGTGTCTCGTTTGCAGTTCGTCTTTTATCGTGTATATTTGGTGGTGGCGGCTGTGTCTCGTTTTCAGTTTGTCTTTTATGGTGTATATTTTGTGGTGGAACATTTTCTTTTCCCGTTAAATCTATGTACCTCTCCGGATCATCATTATCAAAAAATTCTGTAAATAATTAAAATATTAAAACATTATATTGACATGAAGTGGATAACAGGAACTTACTTTCAACAAGTTCGTTAAACCTTTCTTTTGTAACAGCAGTCCTGTCAAATTTAAAGTACTTGTTTTTTAATTTTGTATATTTATCGCGGAGGACATGTACTGGTGGTTCAGATTCTGATTCCGATGCTGTGAACAATAAAATAGAGTTAATAATGGCAGTGTTAAAAATGCAGATGCAACGATGGGTTTGTGCAACCTTCTGATAAATTAGAATTATCTATTCCATTATTTAATTTGAAGAATATATTATTAGTCATATAATTAAACAATATTGATTCAAATTAACTTATGTACTTAATGATACTATATAGCAAGTCCCTGGATTGAGTTACAAATAGGAACATATGTTTTTAAATGTTTTTGAAAATATTCGTTTCCAGAATACGTGTAATTAATTGTACGTACATATATCAAATCCCCCATATCAATTGTATTTTATACGGTAATTGCTTCAATATTGAATAATTGCACATTTTATGTGTAAATTGGACTGGAAAAACTTTTCATGCTTAATTTAATCATAACCAGAGAAACAGCTACTTCTTACATTCAGTTTTACATGGTGTATTTAGCTGATATATATATATATATATATATATATATATATATATATATATATTACCTTCACTTGTTGACGACAATACCCTTTTCTTTCGTTCTCTATGTCCTCTGCCGTACATTTGGCCTATGTCCTCAGATTCAGAGGCAACACTAAGCCGTATTTCCTTTTTCTTGGCATCTTCGTAAGTATCTATAATTCAAAATTAAAAATGTCATTTCTTGTTTGTTATACACTTTTTTGAGTGCTTACCATACTGACTTAGTATTTCCACTTTAAATTTCTTCCAATTCGCACCTACTTTCTGGCACTTTTTTATGGCCTGAGCGAAATTCTTCCGCGGCCAGAAGGAGAAATTTTCGCCATTTTCTACTACAAGCCAGGAGGACGGAAACGCCCCAATAATTGTATCGCCATCATCGTTGATAAACGAGCCGACCGTGTATGTGTTCTAAAAGAAATATAATCTGTTAAGAGTAGGCCTGCTACATATACTAAAATAACAGCTCGTTTTCGGACATTTTCAGACTTAGATTTACGACTTAGAATTTTAAATATTGTACATCGCTAGGTGTAGATTTGTCGTCAATTATACACAGCCTGTATATGAAAACAGAAGTATATCATGCATTACAAATTTTAATGCAATATAATGCATATAATTAATTTTATGCAAAAACCTATATTTACCTACAATAATATTCACAAAATATTTACCTCAACAATTCATTACGTTTTATGCATACATAATATATACTTTTACGGAGGAACAAAAATAATTTTTTTTTAATCAGGACGTAAAGCATCGAAGTGAAGTACATATGTATATTACTAGATAATGCAATTTAAATACTTTTGTGTTATATGTTCAGCTGGCAACTACCACTCCGTGTAATATTTTTAATATAGAGATATTTCCTATTCGGAATAAAAATGTTCTGTTCAGAATACGTTCCAAAGTTGCACCATGTATAAATGTTCTGAATTGATCCGCAAAAACTTGAAAAGAAATCGACAAGAATCAGTTGTCATTTATGGTAATATTATTGTTGTCAGTGTATAGTCAGACAGCCTTTTTTTAATTAGATAAAAATTTCTAAATGCTGGTATCAATCCCAAATATATCTTTTAATTATGAAAAATACCATACCATTCTTGCATATCATCATAGCCGATATAATTTAACATGGTTTTAAATAATTTGAACAGAAAAATTTTACGAATAGAAAACATCTGTTTTTTATTAATACAATTAGTAGGAGAGAAAGATATAAATATAATTAAAGATATCTATAATGCTAAAATATCTGTAATAAAACTAAGAGGTATTACGTTGTGATTAAATAAAACATTTTTGTTCCACCTTAATACGTATAGTCCGCATGTCAGTTAAAATCGGTCATCAGCGACATGATGGTAATCTTCCTTCCAAAAGGGAAGCAAATGCATTTTCTTTTAATGTCTTCCAATTTTACAGGATACTCTTCCGAAAATGCATTTTCCGTTTTAAACTCCAGCAAAATTTTTGAATCAAACGGAATTGAATACATCTCTTCAACATTTAAAAACCGCCTTCCAAGTATTACATATTTATTTCTCTTCATTGCTATCTTCTCAACTTTGATAAAATCTCCATTATTTAACATAAAGCAATCATCTTTATCGTTAATCTTAATTACATATTGTTCGAGCTTCAGAGTTTTAAAATATGAAATACCATTTATTTCCTCTATTTTCTGCGTTGGAATAGGATACAGCAACGGAAGCGGCATTTGCTGATTGCGAACATGATCCATTTCTTCCTCCAGTCTATTACAAACTTGTTGCAAAGCGTTGGACGATTTTTTTAATAGGTTTTTCAATATTTGCAAGTAATTTTCAAAATGGAAAGCACTAAAACTATCTAGTGGGCCATGCATTTCTGCCTGCGTTGCCAAATGCACTAATCCATGAACATTGTATGTCACAAATGTAGCGCCGTACAACAAAGGATAATCACTTACAAATTCTATCAAGAGTTGTTGGGCTGCATCTTTATATCGTAAATACAAATCACGTGATATTAATATTTTTATAGCACAATGCAGCAGCATAAAATGTCTATAATACTTTTTAGTGAGCTTCGACTTCAAAACAATAACGCCGGTGTATAATAGAAACTGACGTAGTTCTGTTGCTTTCCAATATAAAATATCCGTCATTGGTCTGGGTAATCGAGCAAACTCGGTTGGAATAAATGGTCTCAAATGTAGCAACATATTATTTGCTAATTCTATTTTCTGATCACTCAACCTAACATCTTTTTTCCCCGTCATCCAAAATTTAATTAAACGCTGTACCACTCCTAGGCACACTAAGTGCATATAATCGTGAGGAACAGAAGTCACTAAACCAATGTCAAGCTGTAGTAGAAGGGTATCACCTTTATGGTACTCTTCTTGTTCCTTAAGTTGAAATGACGTATCTGTTCTTAACCTCGCATCGGTTTGCAAAAAGGTCATTCTTTTATCTAAATATTCGCCTTCTTGTGTACAATAATTGCAGCCAAAATATCCGTTATGACCTGCTACGTTGAGAATGTAAGATTTTGCAGGTGCATCACAAATTATATGTGCTATTTTAATTTTAATCATCTTGTCATTGATTAGTATCGTATTGTTCTCCAGATAATCCTCCACAAAATACTTCAAATATTCACCCGAACATTTCGGTTTGCTACTGCCAAAATATATCCCTAGTGGAAACGGTTTTGAAAACTGATGTCCCAGTATATTTATTATACGAACTAAAATTGGCCAAAACTGACTGCGAGAACTATTGCTTATAGGCAAACCATCCATATTTATGCTAATCTGAATAATGTCGGTGTCGAAATCTTTTATGCCATGCTTTAATAGTATGTGATTTAATACATTAATCAGACCAAAGTGCTTATAATATCCGTCTCCTATATTAATTACTGAACACGAACGTGGCGTGTGCATTAGGCTTCGGCAATCCTTAGGTAGACGTAAGTTCTCTTGTCTTAAGATTGTCAGCAGTGCGTTTGCGCAATCATGCGATACCTTATATTGCAAGATCCACTGTCTTAATTTGTTTGATAAAGGTACAATGTGGGTAAGATCCGTATTAGTTAAATTTTCTGATGATGGTACATTATGGGGGATATCCGTATTAGTGGCAAATACATCTACAGAAAGCTTGCTTTGCGCAGGAAAATTGTTTGCATTTTTTTGAGAAGTTGTTGGCTCACTAGTTATTATACCCACATTATGGTCTTGTAACAAATTATTGTTATCTGTATTATAAAATAGATTGACTTTTCCCTTATTGAGACGCTTCTTTTGTATGACGTTTTTAAATTCGATTTTACTTAAACGTTGCAAGTGTCGCTGAGTAATTAATCTATATCTTTTTCGTCTAACGCTCTGTAAAACAAACAAAAAAACTTAAATAATATTTGTATTATCCATATTGCAAGGATTTTAAGGATTAGTAGTAGGGTAAAACCGCGTCTTTTGCTATAGAATTAATTTACTGGGTAAATTCCCCTAAATTAATTCTAGCAAGAGAAAAGGCTTAATTTGCCCTACTAAATAATATTGCTAATAAATACGCTTTATGTTTTAAAACTACGCTTTATAAAAAATGCACTAAAAAATATTGTCATAGGAAAGCAAAAATTAAAAATGTTTCCATTTTGTTCTTAACTTATTGGGTTTGGATTACTTTGGTTGTACTTTTGCAATTTTGGGCTTAAATTGCCCTGTGATGGCAAAATAAATGGCAAAAACCAAGAAATCAGTTTAGGGATTTTTTTATCGAAAACTTTTACTAATAATTGTTCAGAATTGTCCAAAAACCATAAACCCAAAATGTCATGAAAATTGAAAAATATTGAAGTCAGTAAAAAATGTGTGCTCTGAAAATTGAAAAAACTTTAAATGGTACAAAGAGTAAAGTGCGTTTAATTTGAGAAGATATGGACGTAAGTTACTAGGAAAAGTTCTTCAAAAGTAAAAAGTAGTCTCTGATTTTCGAAAAAATCTGCCTATTTTTATTTATTTGCAATCATTAAATTTATTTTATTTTTTTCCTGTTCAACACCTTTTCCGTGGACATACTGTATGTATTTTTCTTAATTTTCAAAAGTGAAATCGTGAGGATGACAACATCAAAGAATATGACAAATGTATTTGCTTATACCAGAAGAAAAACGGATCGATCAATACGCTTTATCTCTCAACCGTGCTCAAAGACTTTTCTAAAAGATTGTTTAGATTAATTTGTTTATTTGTTTAAATTAGGAAACAAATGTTATTATCTGTTCAAATCAAAGAACAAGTGCATATCTTGAACATTATATTCTTATTGGTGATACTGGCGCACATTTTGCTGTGCATACGTATCGATTCGACAGCGCATATTGTAACACCCTGTATGATATGTAAATTACATAACGCAATAATCTGTTCATAATATTTATCTTACTCGTGTAAATTATTTTAATGTGGTTTTTAGCCCCGCGAAAATTTTGAACCAGGCCCTGCAAAAGTTAACGGCGGTAATAGTAGCAGAGGCTATTATGCCCTGGTAATGGTAGCAGAGGCTATAATAGTATTGCCGATAGAAAATTGCTAGTGACTCATGTTTGTGTACATGAAAACTAATATGTGTCACTATCACTATCGGTCAGAAATACTATATAATATCGTCTGTTACCACTACCATTATCATCAATCAGAACGCACCATAACTAATTACAAAATTAACAAATTACAAATTAGGTAAAGGCCTACATTATGTTTAATTTGCACTTTTCCTCAATAGTACATGTTAGAAAAGGCTTATTCTGTAACAAACTAATTTCATTCATTGTGTATGGCGCGGAGCGCAACGTGTTTTGTGTTGGATTTAGACGATATTATACGCGAAATACGAGTGACTAAATGCACGCCGCACTCAATCGAGCCAACTGGAGTTTGGCTCCAAATGCTCACCGCGTTGTGTTGGGGAGAGAAATGCGTTGCGATGTTTCACTACTCATTAAACTTACGCAGGCATTGTTTAACATTTAAAAAGAAAAAAATAGGTTTTTTAGAGTTAGTTCAAAATTCTTGCTGAGGTTGAAACTACGGGTAGTGCCATGGCTCCTTGGCTCAATATAGCGAGCCGCCTCTGAATTACAGCGTCGACTTATTCGTATATCGATACTAGTAAGTGGACGCAATATGATCAATATATATACTATCCATACACATCGGACGCAACGCAGTTTATTGTGTGAAAAAAACGCAGGCCATTATTATATCTATCTATCCAATGGGTTCAATCTGATCCGATATCGATTAGTCAATGCTTCCTTATATGACGGTATTACTTACCTGATTAGACGTACTCGCAGCACTAGCACTATAACTATCACAGGACATAATTACCGTAGTTGATGTAACCGTTGATGTAACTGATGGGCGACTGTGTTCTACATCTACACTAAAGAGATCGACGAAGTCTTCTGATTCGAATTTCAAGTCGCAACTCGTAACTACACTCGTTTACCACCACCACCCTTAAACTTGGTTTGGCACCGCCCAGTCGCGACGAATAGGCACCAACGAGTGCAAAGCACCTCGTTCCGAACTTCTCATAGACGTTTAATTTTCAACGTAATAGATCCATTATAATTTTATAAAGCCGGGAAAACTATTCGGTTAGGTTAATTTAGTAAAATGTTTACTGCCCGATCCGCGTATATTCAGCTTACAAAGCAGAGGGCATCCGGGAATATAATCGGACAGCATGCGAGATAGATTTTGACGTTATTGGCAAATCCCATAGACTTTGAAAGTTGAACATCGCACTCATGTTTATTGTGCACATCTATGCGATTAACTGTTCATAATCTTATATTCATGTATTTTATTCAAGTATATTAGCAAAGAGATATAAGTAACGTTAACATCGATCATTCATGCAACCAGTACATGGATGCTGACACTGCAACGTTACTTTTAATGGGACCGCAACGAATATTTCATATATGTTGAATTTGTAACGTACATGAAACATTACCAAATTGATTAAATGCAACGTTAAATAGTTGCATCAAATATCTATGCAACATTGCATAGATATTGACACTGTAACGTTACTTTTATAACATTACGGACCGAAACTAAGATTTCATATATGTTCAATTTGTAACGTACCTGAAACATTACCAAATTGATAAAAATGTATTGTTGTATAGTTGCATCAAATATATATGCAACATTACATAGATGTTTACACTACAACGTTACTTTTATAACACTAATGGGACCGAAATGAACATTTCATATAAGTTGAACTTGTAACGTACATAAAACATTACCTAAGGGATAAAATGTAACGTTAAATAGTTGCATCAAATGTCCATGAAACATTACATAGATGTTTACACTGCGACGTTACTTTTATAACATTAATGGGACCGAAATGAACATTTCATTTATGTTGAATTTGTAATGTACATGAAACATTACCTAAGGGATAAAATGTAACGTTAAATAGTTGCATCAGATGTCTATGTAACATTACATAGATGTTTACACTGCGACGTTACTTTTATAACATTAATGGGACCGAAATGAACATTTCATTTATGTTGAATTTGTAACGTACATGAAACATTACCTAAAGGATAAAATGTAACGTTAAATAGTTGCATCAGATGTCCATGTAACATTACATAGATGTTTACACTGCGACGTTACTTTTATAACATTAATGGGACCAAAATGAACTATTTGGTCTACATTGCACCTGTATACGACATTACATAGACATCACATATTTAACGTTCATAATGCAACGTCCTTGCGATGTTAAACGTCCCATTGTGCTGGCTGGGTTTTAACTGTTACATATCACGAAAAATGGGAAGCAACATTTATAGCCGTTTTTGAAAAACAATTCTATACATTTGTGACTTGTCACCAACAACTTGCCAACTCGTACAGTGATATATTATAAGCAATATAAGATATGATTTGCAACTAATAGTTACTGCTATTTCAGGTTGACACTTATTTACCGCCACTATATGCCAGGGAATGGAGTGACATTAAAACTGATACATATTTCATCACGTAATACTAATATTACTACGTATATAACCGATATGCATTAATTTTGATTTATATTACAGGTTTCCTTGCCATTAGAACTTAAGAAAAGAAGAAGTGTAGCCTTGCCTTTTGCGGTGGACAGACAAGACGGTTATTTCTGATTAATTCATTATTATTTATTGAATATTTATATGAATGTATTTCGTAATAGATGTTATGATACTGAAAAAATAAAGGATTGATATCTAAGTTATAAGTTATGTGTTATACGTATACATGTAATTTTCTGTGTTATAGTCATAACTAACTAATTAAATTGGTGTTTCTAATTGACTAGTAACTATAACAAAGAAAACATTATTTGACATAATAATTTTGATTTTTGCTGGCATCATAATATGCAAGTTTACCCTTTTGTGTACATTTAACTTCGTATCGGATAATTTTAATACTGTAAAAATTCAACTCCATCTGATTTAACTACATGCGCAAATGAGGAAATCAGCCGTAAATCCAATTGCGTATTTTTATGTGTGTACGTACAATATCGGCCAAAATCGATTTAGTTAGTGTTTAATTGACAATTTTCGACAATCTTTACCAATTCATATCTCCTAGGTTAATAATAGTATATTATTTGACGAGCACATAACTAAGGATATAAATCGCGAGCATGAAGTTTATACGCGAGCCGTAGGCGAGCGTATAAGCATGCGAGCGATTTATATCAGTTGTGCGCGAGTCGAATACGACGTTTTATCTACTTAGGACTCATAAATTCCAATTTATATCAAATCTTTTAAATGTATTTGTCAATGGTGGGCGAGGCGAAATGTCAAATAAGTGTCATCCACGTAGGTTTAGACTGACTTTGACAATACGTTCGTATAATGATGACAGTTCCTTCAAATAATGAAGTCATTATTTGAACGAACTGTCATTATTATACGACGCTAGTGTCATTATAGTCATTGGCGCGTATCCTGATGGGGATTATATAATCATATGTATGCAATGAACTTATTATATGTGTCGTAGATAAAAAACGTTATTTTTTCGTTGCCTTGATGATAAAAATTGACGATCGATATGTTATTGTGTTCAGAATGTCATCCTGATTGAAAAATTGCATTTTTTGTCTATCCGCACTTCGCAAAATTTCATTCGTCCAGTCATACATAAAAATAAGAAACGGGCGTACCTATGCCTAGGCATAGGGTTACCAGACGTCCTCTTTTAAACGGACAAGTCCTCTTTTTAAAGGGTCATGTCCGGGTCCGGTATCTTTTTCCGATTTTCCCCGAAATGTCCTCTTTTTAACAAAATCATAAAATAGCTTAATACGGGACAAGAAAAGAACATACTTAATGCATAGTTTCATTCCATAATTAATTGTTTTCTACGGCGCATTGAGAGAAGCGACGTAAAAAAAATTGTTTGTCCTAAACAACCTTTTTGGGAAGTGAATATCCGCAAAAACTATACTGTCGGAGCAATGTTCTCACGAACAGTTTCTGAGAATTATCCATTTCTTCGTCCATTTCTTATATGCACTGTTGAGTACTTGCAATTTCGAGATATTTGTATTTCTAGGGAAATATTTTAAACAAGTTTGTCACCTTGTTTTAAGTCGTCAGAGAGGACGGTTGTTGCAGCGCATCCCGAGGTTATTGTTTAGTGTTTGTTTACTGTAATATCGGGTAAGAGTGTTTTACTTTTCTGTTATTAATAAAATTGTCTTAATACTTTGAAGTAGTAATTCCTATTAATTGAACGGAGATCATTATTTTTCCTTGTCCTAATTTTCTCTTTGACTTCTGATTTCTGAATTTACATTGAAATTTGTAAGTGATAACTATAATAACCATTTTCATGTTGTTTTCTATGAGGAGTACCAATATAAATATTTTTTTGCAATTTTAATTAGTGTATTACATTAAATGATCCTATTAAAATGTTTCTGAGAATCCTATAATAAAGGCGTTTCTCCTTTATTAGAACTGGATGGATTACGTATGTAACCAAACAAGTAACAATAAGATATATGGACAAATATTAGCTTTCGTCTTTTTTTTCAAATTTCAAAATCACGGTTAGATGTTCGATATTTTGATACTTTCTTAAAGTACAAGAAAACTTTAAAAAAATTCAATATTCAATGTACTGAAACATTAAATTTGAATTTTTAGAGTATAAATGCCAAAAAGAAAATGTTAGTTTAATGAAGAACTACAAAAGCAGTATAAAATGTTGAAAGCAGTCGAAGACAAGAGCCACGTGTTTTGTCCAACATGCAAAATTTAATTTTCTATTGTAAACAAAGGCAAAGCAGATATAGAACAACATTTGGGAACTCAGCTCAGAAGCACAAACTTGTGCCACAAGCAGCAGCCGGAAGCAGCAAAGTAAAATGTTGTTGTGAACTGTTTAATAATATACATGAATAAACGTATAAAAAGTTCAGTTTATTTTTATCTGACCATATTTTCATTGACAAACCTCCCCCCTGCTTTCCAAACTTTCGGTGTCCTCTTTTTTACTCGAAGAAATATGGTAACCCTACCTAGGCATGATGTTGATGTTGATGATTATTTTAACAAAGTTTACATCAGTACTCGTTAGGATCGTATACAGGCTAATCAAAATTACCGGAACACCTAAATAATTCTCAAAAAGCACTAAAGAATTTAAAAAAATTGAAACAACAGTTTTTTGGTTTTAAACAAGCTATGTTTTAATTATACGCTTTATTATAAATGATTTTCATTTTATTCTGGAAAGTTAATGATCTTTCATTTTTCTAATAGTACATATTGTACCTTTTTATATTCTTTTAATTCTAAGATAAATTTTAAAAAAATTTTTGTAGGAATTATTTCTTTTAAATACACCATTTTTGAGTTAAAAGTGTTGAACTGTTATTTTAGCCAAACAAATAAACAATAAAAAAAATAACAAAACAATTAAACAGAATTAAATGGGGTATTTGACTATTATTGGAAAACCATCTTAGTGTGTTTATTCCTTCACTCTACATTGTAAATGCTTTATTTTTCGTAATTATTTACTCAATATATAATAAAAATCAGCGTTTGAATCACAAAAAGTCCCGCCGAAACAATACTTTCTGTTGTGTGACGTCACCCGATAGTAGATGTCAAATCGGCCCATATGGTCTGCCAGCATCGGCATCGTCGCCGTTTGTTAATTATGTTGTATGATGTGTTGCTTTCACAATTTCTACATAAAAATGGGTTATAAATGGTGTATAAATCCATAATGCAGAAATACGTAAAGAAAAACTCCGGATAACCTATTTGTAGCTGTTCCGCAAGATTTAAAACTGCGAAGAAAGTGGTTGGCTCGTAGAAATCCAAATGAAATAAATAGCGGCCAATACAAGTGTTTTTTTGTTGTGAAGATTACTTCAACATAAGTAAAACTGACTAAAACTCTGATCTGACAGCTTCAAGTTAGGGCTATCCTAGCCTACAAAGTTATGCTTACATGGCACTTAGTGCTATTAAATTCAAACAGGAGAAGCATAAGAGCGCGTTCGGATAACCCGGTATCGTACGGTGAGAGTGACGCGCTGCATAATAGGCGGACTAGCGTCATACGGCGTTTATCTGCATATAAGAGAGAGACAGCCGACCCAGGTTACCTGAGCATTGCTCTCCCCATACCCTACCCTGACAAACCGAACGCGCTCTAAATGTACTAACGAATGACGTCACTGGAGACAGCCAATTACAGAGCGTTTTCAATCACGTGATAGGACGTGAATAAAATTCAATTTTAATTTTGGTTTGTAATAGAAATAAAGCATTTTTTTTTGAAAAGTAATAACAAATAGTTTTCTTAAACTGTAATCTATTAGGATGACTATAATACAATCCATATTTTTAATACAGTCAAATACCCTATTAAATGTTCACAGTACCAAATTAAAATTAATGTGTAATGTGGCTGAATGTGAGAAAATATAGGTACTTAATTTAAAGTTCCTGAGGTTTGATTATTTACTGATATGTAACTCAAAAATGATTGAACATTTTTTTTATAAATTGTTTACAGTTGGAGGATTACTTAATTCTTTTTGCTAATTTTTACTAATTACATAATAATAAAAAAATTATGCAATCTATAAAAAAAAATTCCTACAAAAGATTTGTAGAATTAATCAGAATTAAAAAGAAAGGTTACCAAATTTCCACAATATTATAATGTATATTTAAACGATAGTTTGTTTTTAAACTAAAAAAACTTTTGTTTAGAAAATATTTTTTATGGTTACGGTTGGAGAGTTATTTAGGTGTTCCGGTAAAATTTGACTAATCCTATATAAGTATAACAGTTACTGTGATTAAAGCATTTTAACACATTTTTACGCATTAGCAAAAATACAAATCTGTTTATATTACCTTTGTATATCTTTATTGTTGAGAAGATAGAATAAATTATACAGTAATTCATAAATTCCACATTCTATGTTGTTTTAAAAACAAACAATCCATCTACTAATGGGATGGTATATTATTATTATACCTGTCAATATCTCCCTGGCTTATTTCTTTGTTAAATGACGTCATAGGGATTCGAAAAAACTAACATAAGCCATCCTTTTGACTTTAATTAAAACCGTTACCAATTAAACCATATGATCGGATCATGGAGAACACTTTGTTTGCAGTTGACTGGTCGAAACAGTCTTACCGGGCTTACATTCTCCGTCATCAGATGCGCTAAATCATTAGCTGTCGATATATTATCACTTGGTTTCTCTAATAACTAAATACAAACCAATTAACTACAATTATAGCCATGATCACGGCATATCACGCATCTTTAAACCGAATGCAGTTATGACATCCGGTATATTTCGAAAATTAAAAGGAAATTCGTTGTCTAGCTAGCGAAGCAGAATCGAAAACCGCGTGAACGGAGTATTTGTGTCCAATTTGACTCCACTAATATTCGGATTCAAAATGTTTAGTTCCATCGATTTTTAGTTAAAAGTTAACATTTTATACTACGGATATTATAAATTAATATCCGCTGTCTCCTGGTTGTACGTAACCAAACGGTAGGTGGTTATTAAAAATTAGCGCTCAACAAGAAAAAATAATTAAACTTCCAATGATGGGGACTTTCCATACGTTTGGCGCTTGAAACTACATATATACATATGAAAACATTGATTTAACATTTATTTTAAAATCATTACTTAAATTCCAAACATTGTTAACAGAAACAAATTTCTTCTAAATAACTGTGACGATATAGGAAGTGTTCACGTTTGATTGGATTTTATTGATATCGTACCTATATATTATGAAGTTGTCACTGGTAGTGGAAAGCGTGAGTCCATTTATAGTTTTAAATTTGGCATAAAAATAGCACGAAACGGTAGTATGCAGGTTCCATACATGCCGCCCTAAAGGCAGACAGTGCCGAGACACTCCTGATTTATGTTCCAATGATTCTGCATCGCTCTAATTATTCAAACATTTAAATATACATATCCTTAACAGTGAGGATGCGGTAACGCTTGCTCACCATGTGTTTTCTAGTCCACCTTGCAATTAAAAGTGTTTAGGTTTATTCCGTTTATTAAATTATCTCAGGTTTACTATATTACTCAGGTAAGTAAATTTCCATTACTACTGCTTCCGCATTCTACATTGTATGACATCCTGCAATATATTTCCCATAAAAACTGCTTGTTAACCTAATGTCTAAACATTATGCATATTTTAACACATAGTATTTAACACAACTCTGGCACATAGTCAACTTTATGTTATTCTTTGCATTAATTAATAGATTAAAAATAACGTTTTCAAACAAATTATAATAAAAACCAGTTATTTATCAGCATTGACTAGACTATTAATTTAGAAATTTTGCTGTTCAGTATACAATAAGTTATAAATACATACACAAGGAAGTCTTGGAAGTGCGTATGTTTTTATAGCATACTGATATTAAAAGAAATGTTGTTTTTGTGTTTTCGATTCAATGTACCCGTCTAAAATTAAACCGAAAATCTGCTCTCTCAGAGCCCATTCTTCAGTTTTCTAATTGGTGCTGTGCCCTACAGAAGGTTTATTAGTGAATGATGTAAGTTTTTAAATAACTTGATTTAGAAGTTTGAAATTCTCAAATGCTCTTGAAACTTGCTTTGGGTTTATTTTTATCCATTGATTCGCGCAATGTAGATATTGCTTCTGAAACGGCATAACTCGGTGTCTCTTGTAACTGCTAAGTGCCCGACGACATGAAACTTCGATTGGATATATTGGCGTTGGTAATCGTTTGCGATAAGGTCATTGTCAAAATTAGAGAGTTCATTTCAAACCTCGCATCGTTGGTAAATGGTGTTTGTATGGGAATTTTGCTTGGCAACAAACTTAATGGAAACTATATTAATGGATAGATCAATTTAATGAGCAGGACACCCCACCAATACCTACTTTTAAGGGTGGACACAAGGGCATATTTATCGGAAAAACGTCAAAATCGTGCTTTATCATATGAATCCATTTACAGTATAAGAACTTTTACAAAAATGGTCTCAGGTATTTTCTTTGTGGGGGTATTATTGTTCACTAAATTAATTCTTTAAAAATACGAAATTCTTAACATGATTACAAATAATGAAGTTCTTAAAAGTCACTTGACATGTGTGTAGATAGTTTATTGTTTTATAATTTGCATTTTTTCCATTACACCACAAAATCTAATTTTCATTAAATTTAGCGATTTGTCTCTATACAAATATGGTTTGTACCATATCAAATTACTCAG
The DNA here is from genome assembly GCA_963966075.1 of Aphodius sticticus. Classification (NCBI taxonomy): domain Eukaryota; kingdom Metazoa; phylum Arthropoda; class Insecta; order Coleoptera; family Scarabaeidae; genus Aphodius; species Aphodius sticticus. The sequence continues at coordinate 29,015,271 of OZ014509.1, forward strand.
TAAAAAAAACTGAACCCATTATGTATAAAACCCACTCGTTGGCAAATTTATTAGCAAAAAACTCAAACTGACATAATCTAAACAAATCTGATGTGGCCAGGCACATGACTTTATCATACTATATATAAAATTAATAGTTTAGCTGCATGAGATTCTATTTGATCAAGATCGGCCATGTCTGCATTAAAATAAAACTAGTAGAACTAGACAGATATGTCGATTAAAGCTGCGTTCGGATATTGTACTCCGTTGACACCGGGTGCGCCGTCCAAATGACATTTATGTGTAAAAAGTGGGTGTAAAAAATGTAACGGTGTACAATATCCGAACGCAGCTTATATTGACAGTAGGTATTGTCAAAACATTAGCGTTTGACACTACCTACTGTCATTAGAATCAAAATATCTGACAAATCCTGGCTAACTAGTTTTAATGCAGTACGACCGATCTCGATGAAATAGAATTTGCTCATTCAGCTAAACTATTAATTGTACCAAAAAATGTCGTAGACATAGATTATTCAGAATTTCCTCCACTTTAATTTATTATTTAACTATTTCCACGAAACTTCAGAAATGGCGGCTTATTTGCAAAATCTTTCAAAAATGCTAAGATTAAACCTCCAGTTCCTTTGGACCCTTTTCAACAGAAAGCTTTTCAGCTCTAAGTTTGGTCTTGAAACTTCTAAATATGTAGTTTTGTCCCGATACATTTGTAGTTTCTCAGCACACGCACACGCACACGCGTTCAAATGCCTCAATCGGTTGCACTTACAAACCCAGTTTGGGTCTCAAGAATTTTGAATTTCTAAACTCAGTTTATGGTTTAAACTGGAATTGAAAGACCCAGCCTAAAAGTAGTTTTCTACGGTTACAGGCTAAAGCCACACATTCAAATATCCTTGAAGTTTTGAAAAACTAACGATATAAATCTTACGTTATTAAATCTTACGTCATCATTGTGTTATTAAGAAGCAACTATTACTATTGAGAATTTGTTTGTTATCATGTATTTGGTGAATGTGAAGTCACTAGCAGTTTGCGATAGATTCTCCGGAATATACGACTCTGGAATCAAATGGTGAATATCAAAACATGGGTTCAAATCAGGTCAATATAGAAAAGACTGATGATGAAATATTTGCGAATTTATATTGAACGAACCTGATGCTCCACAAATTTCAAAATGGCCAAAAAGTTAACCTTATTCTTTGTATTTTTACGAGTTATCACTAAAAGTTTATTCATTTTCGACAATTTATAGCTCACAAACCCCTGATAACCTTAAAACCCGGCTTTTAAACCCCTTTGCCAAGTACCAAAAAGTCAAAACCGGGTGGCAACCCTAATTGAGCCTGTTGAAGCTTACCTAGATAATTCTAGATACCACGTTGCATAAATTGTTTGGAGAGCATCAAAAAATGCAAAAACGACATTTTGTCTTTTCTTTCAGAACTGTGACACGATTGAAAATAAAAATGTCCTATTTTTCCTTTTGAAACAATACATTGAAGTAATTTGTCCAGTGTTGTGAAAAGCTAGGCGTATATCTGTTTAGATTCTGTTATTGATTAAGTTTTATTAGTTTACGTTACTATTTAAAAATTAAAATATCTCCGAATTTCTTTATTTGAATATTTAGTTTAAAATCAGTTATCATGTTTTTTTTTCAAAAACCAAATACTTTTCTTTATTTTTCGAAGCCAATTCTAAATATTACGATTCAAATTTGAGATTTTGTATCTCGAAACAACTGGATCACGTAGGCTTTAACTATGATGATATATGACATTGCAGCTAGGCCATCGATATGCGGTTTTCAAAGTTCAATTTGTAATTTAAAAGAGTGTCAAAAGCCTGAAAATATACAGGGTTTTCCATTTAAAAATATGACTTTGGTGTGCTTCGTACAAATGAACCACCCTGCAATCCCTGCATATTCAGAGGTATTCCAAATTTTATATCAATTCTTAAAACTTTCTGGTGTCGTCGTCGGTCACATTGTATGAATAAACATCTACGACAGTAGCGTTGGTGATGAATCAACTGCCGTGTGAGAGAAAACCAACTTTGAAAGAGTAATAACTTTGTAGTGGTGTGTTAATTTTGACAAGCAGTATAACTCTGGAAAAAACAAGGAAAAAGCAAAACAAAAGCGCCAAATGATTGAATTTTTCACCGGGGGGAAGTTAGCCATAAAAGTTATCCATAAAATTTTTTTTCAACCGATTTCAATAAACGATACATTTTTGGAAAGCTCACGACGTGCTGAGTCTACAGTAGTTATGGCAACAGGATCAAATCATAATTACTACCTCAAAAGTGGAAAAGAAAGTAATTTCTTTCATAAATTTGCATATTTGTGAAACCTCATAACTCCGCAAATAGTTGACGAATTATATCAGTTGTTGCAGCAATCGAATGCCCAGACGTCGCTTTAACTCCCATAGTTATGGCAACTTAAGATTATACTAATTAGTGATGTAAAAAAATTAACGAACTTGTAACGTTTTTACAATCGGATGAGCGCCTAAGGAGAACAGGGCTTCATAAAAAATGCTGCATAAGTCATTTCTTTTCACCCGATCGTGACAATATGTACATCAAACGGTAGAGGAAGGCTGCCCCTACCTACGGTTGCTATGGCAACTCGAAATTACGTTAATTAGTGATGTAAAAAAATTAACAATCTTTGATCATTTTTACCTTCGGATATACGCCAAAGCAGAACAGCGCTTCATAAAAAGAGGGGCATAACTCATTTCTTTTCACCCGATGGGGACAATATGTACATCGAACGATAGAGGAAAGTTACCCCTACCTATGTGAGTTATGGCAACTCGAAATTACGGTAATTAGTGATGTAAAAAAATTAACAATCTTTGATCATTTTTCCCTTAGGATATACGCCAAAGCAGAACAGCGCTTCATAAAAAGAGGCGCATAACTCATTTCTTTTCACCCGATGGGGACAATATGTACATCAAACGACAGAGGAAAGTTACCCCTACCTATGTGAGTTATGGCAACTCGAAATTACGTTAATTAGTGATGTAAAAAAATTAACAATCTTTGATCATTTTTACCTTCGGATATACGCCAAAGCAGAACAGCGCTTCATAAAAAGAGGCGCATAACTCATTTCTTTTCACCCGATGGGGACAATATGTACATCAAACGATAGAGGAAAGTTACCCCTACCTATGTGAGTTATGGCAACTCGAAATTACGTTAATTAGTGATGTAAAAAAAGTAACAATCTTTGATCATTTTTCCCTTAGGATATACGCCAAAGCAGAACAGCGCTTCATAAAAAGAGGCGCATAACTCATTTCTTTTCACCCGATGGGGACAATATGTACATCAAACGATAGAGGAAAGTTACCCCTACCTATGTGAGTTATGGCAACTCGAAATTACGTTAATTAGTGATGTAAAAAAAGTAACAATCTTTGATCATTTTTCCCTTAGGATATACGCCAAAGCAGAACAGCGCTTCATAAATAACGGCGCATAACTCATTTCTTTTCACCCGATGGGGACAATATGTACATCAAACGATAGAGGAAAGTTACCCCTACCTATGTGAGTTATGGCAACTCGAAATTAAGTTAATTAGTGATGTAAAAAAATTAACATACTTTGGACGTTTTTACCTTCGGATAAACTCCTCCACGGAACAGAGTTCCATAAAAAACTGTGCATTACTCATTTCTTTTCATCCGATGGTGACAATATGTACATCAAACGGTAGAAGAAGGCTGCCCCTACCTATAGTTGTTATGGCAACTCGAAATTACGTTAATTGGTGATTTAAAGAATTAACAAACTGTGAACGATTTTACGGTGAATGTTTTTTAAACAAGTTGCATAAGTCATTTATTTTCACTCGATCGTGACAATCTGTACATCAAACGATAGAGGAAGTCCACAACTATCTATGGACCTTATGGCAACTTGAAATTAGATTAATTAGTGATGTAAAAAATGCCGGTCCTGTTGATTTCGTACGGACCTTATCGTCATCTAGGGGTTTTCAACGACCTGCAAAACTCTGTGCGTTCATGGGTAAATAATGCATTTAGCGGCTTATAAGTTGACAATAGTTATGCAATAATTTTACCGTGAGTTATGTTCATTAATACCACTTCTTAGTTGACCGGCGCGCAATTTCTTGTATTATAGGTGTATTGGGGTAGGTGATATTAGGGGTAGCACCTTCCCAATACCATCATTGGATGCAAAATTTTACGCGCTTTCCGAATTTGTATCACTTGTTTCTCTATGGGGTTGTTGCAAAAAGTTATGGCCAGTTCTTTATTGAGATGACAAGAGCTCTTATAAGGTGACGCGTAACGAAATAAATCAAATTTCCGACAATACCGTTTAATGAATTGGATTGGAGCAAAACTCAGGCGTATAGTACTTGAACACCCCTATAATTTGATATATGTTTCATAACAAAATTCGAAAAAAAAAGTTATGGTTATCTTTTATGGCTAACTTCTCCGCGGTCCCAAGAACGACATAAAAAGTTCCGACTGCACTCAATAACTACCCGCAAGAACTTGACAAAAACGATCTACCGGCACCCTTTGATATTAGTAAACGAAAGCGCTAATGTCGGCACTCTCTTTGTCGGCATTCGGTGCCGGCATCACTGGTGCGCCGTTCGACTAAGGGCCACTACGGCGCCAAAACAAGAGCGCCAGTGTACAATAACATTTGAAATTTAATTAACATAAATAACAGATACTATTAAAATTCACTGAAATCATTAAATCAGTTGTTAAAATTGACTTGTTCGCGAATTGCATATTCGCATTTTACAAAATGTATGACGAGCTTCGATCTAATTTGGCGTAAATATCTACATGTGCCAGGAATACAAATAAAATAGTTTGTGATCGGTATACCATGTATGATCGTTTCTGGTTTGGCGTATATCCGAAGGTAAAAATGATCAAACATTGTTAATCTTTTTACATCACTAATTAACGTAATTTCGAGTTGCCATAACAACCGTAGGTAGGGGCAGCCTTCCTCTACCGTTTGATGTACATATTGTCACGATCGGATGAAAAGAAATGACTTACGCAGCATTTTTTATGAAGCCCTGTTCTGCTTAGACGCTCATCCGATTGTAAAAACGTTAAAAGTTCGTTAATTTTTTACATCACTAATTAGTATAATCTTAAGTTGCCATAACTATGGGAGTTAAAGGGACGTCTGGGCTTTCGATTGCTGCAACTACTGATATAATTCGTCAACTATTTGCTGAGTTATGATGTTTGACAAATGTGAAAATTTATGAAAAAAAATACTTTCTTTTCAATTTTTGAGGTAGTAATTATGATTTGATCCTGTTGCCATAACTATTGTAGACTCAGCACGTTGTGAGATTTCCAAAAATGTATCGTTTATTGAAATCGGTTAAAAAAAAGTTTTATGGATAACTTTTATGGCTAACTTCCCCCCGGTTAAAAATATGACTATTAAAAGACTGCGTATGAAAAAGAAAAATCTAAACGTCCAAGGAATAACGCACGCATTCGTTTTTCGTTGGTATGTCCATGTTCTCTAGGCCTCTTTCTGTCTATAGGTAAGTGTGAGTTTGTAATTGAAAAAAAAAAATCACAGAGAAAATCAGAAGTGGTATGATTTCTTGAAAAGACACTGCATCAAATACCTTGCGATAGAAAACCTGCCTTTGTCAGGCCACAGAGAGTCTTCAGTCAGATTTTAATACTGGAAATTATTGGTGTTGAAACTAATTTCTAATTTTGACCCTGTCATAAAATATCACATAAATTTGCGGAGAGCCCGCATCGATCCACTTCATATCTTTCACAAAAAATACAGAACGACATTATTCACATCATGGCATCCACTGTTCGTCATAATTTGCTAGAAAGAATACGTAAAGCAAAGTATTACGGACTAATGTTTAACTCCTGATCTCCTGACTGCTTACCAAGCTCATCGTTTACAAATGTCTGTAGTAGTAGGAAATGTTGACATAAATTTTGAGAAAAAAAAACTATTCAGATTAAAGAATCATTTCACGGTTTTATACAAATAAGCGATAAAGACGCTGCAAGCTTGGTTTAAGAAATATTGAAGCAGTGAATTTACAAGATTGCAGGCCACAGTGCTATGATAATGCTGCTGTTATGCCTGGACAGAGATATTCGTATTGACCGCGTCAAAGACGTTGCAGGATCCTAAAATGAACTAATGCAGCTTTAGATTTAAAAGTCTCTTCAAATTTATTTTCATGATGAAAGAGAAGTGTTAGTGACTCAGAAAGAAGGACTTCAAATATGCAATGAAGCTGACATTGAATTTGAAAGACGTCAAAGAAGAATGAAAAGAATGGATGGCGAAACATCGAGAGATGCTAGTGTATCAGCTAAAGAAGATATGAAAGGGACTGTCCACCGTCTATGCAATGAATTAAAAAGCAGAAGTGTTCGTTTACAAGAAGAAGATGAAAAATTTGGATTTGTTTTTGATATGGAAGGGTTGTTTTAAAGCCGAAACGAGCTACTTTAAAGAACATTGTGTAACATTTGGAGAAACCTACAGTTGTGATGTTATTATATGAAGAAATTTTGGATTTTACAACGCTGTTAACAAGCCGTGCAAGCCGTTATATTGCTGACAATCGCTGTTTCTATTGCCAGTTGCGACAGATCATTTAGAAAATTAAAATTGATAGTTACCCATACTTGAGAGCATCGATGGGCTAAAGTCGAGTATGTGATCTTGCATAGAATGAAAAATTACCGAAGAAATAGACTTTGATAATATACACAATTAAACAATTGCGTCAGCTAAAGCAAAAAAGATAAATTTATAATAAAGTGTTAATAGATTTAATTTGTGTGCTTTCTTTACCCAATTTTAAAGTACTTTTTTAGATATAAAACGTAAGCACTCTATCGTCGGAGAGGGGCGCAAATCGGTGTTTGCCACAGGCGCCATTTACACGCCTAGGTATGCCTCTGGTCGGGAAAGTAAACCGAGCTTGGAAATACACAATCCTTGAGACCTAAACTCGGTTTATGATTTAAACTGGCATTGAGAAACTCGACCTCAGACTGTTAAAGTGGTCGGAAATAGCAAGCGCAGCTAAGTGAAGCAAGCTATGCGTTACAAAAATCAGTCGCATTAACATGTCGTAAGCGAGAGAGAGCCAAGCTGAGCTGAGCTGCCAGCAGCGATTTAAAGCTTCACGAATATCGCTCCCCGGTCTTCCAAAATTTAGTGCTGTCACTTTTTAACCGTAGCTTCACTAACTCTTTCTTGGTATTGACGACCTCATTAAGAGCTGTAGCGCAGTCTTGGAGAAGTTTGAATTGTACTTGAAAAGTTTGAAAACAATCATGTTTTGTCTTGCTTGGCATCCGTCAGCTCAGGCTGTTGCTTTTTGCAAAATAATCTCGAGGTCGAGCCCCGCTCGAACGCGCCGGAAAAAAAACCCAGACGGTTGCCCTTTTGCTATCCGGCGCGGAAAATGTTGGGTTTCAATATTCTATGACGCCCGCAAATTTTATTAGAGCCTGGACCCCTAAAAGCCACCCCTAACGTGCACGTTGCAGCTTTCCGCGTTTTACCGCACAACAAACATGGTTTTGAAAATTGAGCATCTATACAAAGTTAATCCTTATAAAATTCTGCACAAAAAGGTTCATTCAATTTTTTCTTAAATACAGTAGATCTTAAACTGCAAGTTCCCCAATAGAGGAGTTTGAGAACCATACTGTATACAGAGTCTTTCACGACAAGCTGCCATTACCAGTATATGGAAAACAAAATTAAACGAGGGATTGAAAATTTGTGGATATATGTTGTTGGATGTCTTTTTAAAATATTTTCAGGTTTTGGTTACTTCCGGTTATACCGGAAATGGTGTGAACTTTCATATTTCAAATAGAACGCCCTTTATTTTATGGTATTTTGGAAATCTTTGTTAAATTTTAGGTCAATGTACCTACAATTTTTGTACCTACAAATGTACCTACAATTCATTTTTTTTTAATAAAAATGACAGCTGCAAGGTTACCTTAAATTATTTAGAAATTATCCGCTGTGACCGTTGGAAAAAAGATGTCAGGCAAAATTATTGTCAAGGTAACATATTATCGACATATCCAACTTTTTACTTTTTACCTACCTAAATCGATTTTTAAACATCACAATATAAATTGAAAACATTGCCAAATCTAGATTGCGATGGAAAACAACTGAACAACTAAAAATAAAGAGAAATACATTAACAAGGTTTTTAAGTAATTAAAACTTTAAGAAATTCTGATTAAATTAGTCTTTATGAAATTATAAGACTAGCAACAATGAAACAGACAAAATTTAAAATAAAAGGACACCGATTAAGTAAATTCCAAAACCTATTTATTTCTATTTTAGTAAATGTTCAAGAACATTGCCGTTTTCTCATAAATATGTTTCGACTGTATAACTCATTGATCACAGCTCGAACTGTATCTTGCATATCTTCCTTTCTAACATGCCATCATATGATAGGGCTGCCATTTGAAGAAATCGACTGTTACTACTTTTCTCGAGTTCAACTTTCATCTTATAGTGTTTGTAATTTCGGCTTATTTATGAGCTCATGTATTCTGTGCCAGATAAGTACAAACATTGGTAAACATCGCTTTACTGCATGTTACTTTGTAGTGTAGTGATTCGTAGTGATTTGGCTTTGTGATTGAAACACTAAATACGACTATATTTAGCACTGCTTCAATATATGTATATTACAATTGACAAGCAAAGATGGTAAAGATTGTGTCATGTATTAAGAGCGATTGTTGAATAAAGTTGCCATCAATTAAAAACAAACAAAGTACTAGCTCAGACTAATTGCTCGGACACTTCAAGATCATAAAAACTGACTGACAAACCAATTAATTTAAGTTTATTACTTTGAATCATTTTCAATTTGCTCGTGCCGCACGGTATCGCGTAGAGACAACTGAAGCTTTCTGCAAAGTTCAATCAATACTGGTTGGGTTGCGGAGCGGAGCCTTGCACAACGAGAAGTCAGTTACACTTAACCAGTGTCCTGTGCTTGGCGAACATCAACAACACGACGTCGTAAAATATTAGAAACCCCTATCCAAATAAATTATCAGCACGGCATTATTCCCCCGAGAGAGTACAGGAAATTATATAAAAACGGGTCGAGAGGGCAGTTTTAATTTACTTTTTGTTCGTTGGGTGTTATGGAGAAGAGAGCTGAATTTTCTGGTAAATTTCCGCGAATCAATTTCTTTCACGTTAGATACTTTTCTGCATCCTGCGTGACGGCTAGGTGTTTTGCTTAATCCAATTTGGAGAGGCTATAAAAGAGGTAGATGCTTAACCTTCGTTTATCCCTATGTTTCAGAGTATCTATTCGCCAAAATGCCAGATGAGAATCACGTCAAAATTGAATGCACTGAAGAATTTGACAAAGCCGAAGAGGTGATTGGATGGAGGAAATGGTTCAGCGATAACCTGTTGTTGGTCAGCACCATCCTTGGGGTTGCACTGGGTGCCGTCTTAGGTATGACACGAAATTTTCTTATTATTATTTTTTAATCATGTTCAAATTCATTATTAAATTTAAATTTAACACCAAGTAAAAATCAAAAAGTAAACAAAAAACATACTATTTTAGTCGTAGGTACCTATATCCCTCAGCTGCGCATATATAAGATCCATGGGCATTGGGCAAGCTAGCGAATATGTGTTATTAGGTAGAAAATTTTGGTTCGTACTTTGAAAAAGGTTGAAAAGTTGGTGCGGCAATTAAGATTTAGCAAACGCAACCTACGCTTAATGAAATAGTCTTTGTGAAGTTGCCTTGGACCTTAGAAGTAGCTAATAAGCTACGTCATGTTAGGTTGGTCGGAATGTATGTACTTTGTTTTGGCATATTATCTACAGAGTTTATAAGCACCTAATTATGCAATATTTTTGTACCGTACATCAATAGAGAATCATTACGCCAACACTATTCATTACTTTAATTAGTAAACAATCACGCAAGATTGCCAGTGGCAAACCTGGTGGCAAATAATTTAAAATCATTTGAGAACGTTCCCGAAATGATCATTCTCTGCCAGTAGTTGTGAATAACGATTAAGGGACACCACAGGGTTGTAATAAAGTATCAGATAAAATTGATAATTCCGTAATTTAAAAAGGGTATAGCAATTGATTTTTTTTTCATTATTTTCATAACATTTTGTTTTCTAAGGCTACCGTATAAAATTTTGGGTCGCATAATATAGAATACATAAGAAAAAAACAAGAAAACCGGCCGTAAAGTTTTAATAGGTTAAAAGATACGATGAATGAAATGAACAAAATATGTTATTAAACAAAAATAAGCAAATTACCACAAATTGGTTTGACTTCACAGTCAAATTTTAAAACTGCCTAGTGCCTACCCTGTACCTGCTGGCAATATCCGACACGTTCATGACATAAGATCACCATTGTGACTGGTTTCAGGAGTTATTAACTGGCACACATGTTGAATTATTTCACTGAGATCATCTAAATTGTTAACGTGTTGAACTTCGCTGCCAAAACACAAATTGGAAGAAAAAAACTATTTTTCCGTCGATCGTTTATTTATGAGTCAGTTTAGTGAATAGGAAATCGTTTATTAAACTCTATTAATGCACGATTTCTATTAATGCATGATTTGTTATACCTAATCACACGACGTAATGACGTCGTTTGATTGGCCAATCGAACATATGTGAAATGAAACCTTCCAATCAAAACATACCGCCCTCTAGAACGGTCAGTGTCAAATTACATAAATTGTCATATAACCTAAAAAGACATCGGCGAAGAAAAATCTACATATGTAGACGACGCTAGAAGAATACGATCGACGAAAAAATTTTGTAACCAACTCGAATATTAAACGGCGATTAATGATCTCGACAATTAATCGCCCGCGCGTTAAACACTCTCGATCATTAATCGCTCTTTTTAATATACTTGTTGGTTAAATAACTATTTAGATTTTTTCGATGTAGGCATCCTATAATTAATTTTATACTTTCGAATACAGATTAAAAAATCCTACCAAAATAAAAAAATATAGCTCGCCATTAGAAAAAAAAGTGTTTGACTTCATAACTTCCATATTTGTTCTATCGCAAGCTTATTAACGGAGTTATCGCTACTTAATTATCAGCCTGAATTGTAGAATCTTCTTGCTACTTCTTGCTTCCGTGGATGGGAAATGGTACAATAATTGATTTTTCCGTCGATCGTTTATTTATGAGTCAGTTTAGTGAATAGGAAATCGTTTATTCAACAACTCTATTAATGCACGATTTCTATTAATGCATGATTTGTTATAGCCAATCACACGACGTAATAACGTCGTACATACCGCCCTCTAGAACAGTGTCAAATTACATAAATTGTCATATAACCTAAAAAGACATCGGCGAAGAAAAATCTATGTAGACGACGCTAGAAGAATACGATCGACGCAAAATTTTTGTAACCAACTCGAATATTAAACGGCGATTAATGATCTCGACAATTAACACGCTCGCTAATCGCTCGCGCGTTAAACAGTCTCGATCATTAATCGCTCTTTTTATTATACTTGTTGGTTAATTAACTATTTAATTAAGGTTTTTATTTCAAATGAGTTTACACTGCGTCTTACGGGATTGTATGGGTAGTTTTGCTATTATTGGAGAGACAAAAATCACCAGATGTAGATGGCGCCACTATATGGATGAGTTTTAAGTGTGTTTGAGAGTTAGTAGTATATGGTTGTATGTTTCCTAGTCGATAATTCACAATCGACATGTCACAAAAAAAAAGCCATTTTAGTAAAATGTGGAATCAGGCCGCGCTATTTAGTTCTTGATACCTGAACTGTCGCTATAGTAAACATGTTTTCCAACTCACTGCAATACCCCAGAATGCAATTCTAGACAAGTTGAGAAAAATAACGCGTGCTCTTATAGTTAACATTTAATGTATGTTTATAATGTATTACAGCAGACAATAATCAGATGCGACTGCCGTCGCAAAGCATTTCTATATTTGTAGTTCACATTTTTTTAACACAAAAGCTTGCATAAATGTTGAAATCCTTTACGATGGCAGTTGCATAAGGACCTACAGATTCGAATGGTAGCGAGCACTTCCCGACTGGCGCAATAATTATGCCGCGGGTTACTTTGGAGTTGTGTGGCTAGGAGACGGGAGCCTTAAATTCGCTCTACAAACACAAAATATTTTCATTCTTCAAACTTATGTTGTTTTAAATGGTACACTAGGTATATTATTGGAGTTTTTGATTAATATGTATTTGTATCCATTTTCACAGTTAATTAACATTAGGCTATTATCAACTGTTTCTGAAATATTGTCAAAATTAATGTCATAAAATAAATATGCATTTTAAAATCATTCTGGGATAACTAATAATTTTTCGATCGATATTAATAATTTCCTATTTAATATGATTTATCCCGAGTAACTGGAGGTATGCTAAATGTCAAAAATTACAGAATTTTAAATAGAACAAGCCTTATATATTGACATATGTACTTCAAAAGGTGGATAAACCAGCTCTACTAAAATGCCTAATTCGGTAGGTCTATCGTTTTCGAGTTTTCGAGGGTTGTACCGGAGCTAAAATTTCTACCATTTTGCAGTGAAATGCGAAAAAAGGTGTATTTATGCAAAATTTGAAGCGGTATAAAGTCGGGTGGGTAAATCGTTCTTAGTCCGTAAATCGCTTTTAGTCAGTAACGGAATTTAGCCGTCTTTGTACCTACAATGCAAAACAAAGGTACTTGGCACGGTGTTGGTGTATGTTCTATACTCAAAAAGTCAATATATGTAGCTTAGATTTTTTTGTATATTATTAAATATTAGTATAGGTCAAACATTCGTTCTTACTGTATATAATATTAATTATTGTTCTATGACGTGAAATATAGTTTAAGCACTTTTAGACACGGTCTAATTTTATTATCGCGTGACTATCCGAAATATTATTAAAATTACATTAACATTAATTTATATGACTAGTATGTATATCGAGAAATTATCTCCATTGAATATTATTTTCTAAAGTTAGATGTTCGGAACTAACTTTACGACAGATAATCCATTATTAATGACATTTTCAGTTGCTGCTAAATATAGTGCATAATAATGCAATTGGAAATCTGGTGGTCGATTTAATCGTACTGACAGCGTAATGGTCCACAATTAGCATTACTTATTTAGGGAAAATAAAGGTGTACTCTAGTCTAGATTTCTCAATCAAGTTATGTATTGGGATTTGGTTTCGCGTATGCCCTACATTCGCTATACACTATTGACTATAAATGCCTATATTAAATCGGCCAATGTACATACATTGTGCTGAACCTCCTTCAGTACAGTGCGCACATGCAGAACGCATAATCGTTATTTTATTCAGAGACATTTTGAACGGTGAATGGTGTTTATTTACAGAAGATTTTTCAATTAAAGCTCCTGATTTTCCAGTATCTTTTTCAACATAGTATTCCTAATATAGTAGTTGCGTAACACATTTTTAGAAAATCCCCAAAATGTGTTATTCAGAAAATATCAATGTTTTTTAGAAATTTGGGCCGGACTTCGTATTCACCGCAAGGGAAAATACAGTGAAAGCTTTCCTTGACCATACGAAATTTATTTTCGGACGCTAAAATCTCTCTCAAGCCGGATGCAAATCTCTAATTAACTGACAAACATATACAGTAGAGTGTCCAACTTTTAAACTCTCCAAGGTGGCACGCTGGCGGGGGCGGTGCAGGGTGCTTCTTATGTTCACCTTGTTTCCACCCCTTTAAAATGTAAAAAATGGGGGTTGGGAAAAATTTTGTATTTTGTATATTTTATGAGAAAGAAACGCATATTTTTTAATTTTTTGGCACTGATCTTCATAAAACTAGACTCAATTCACAGTTTATGTTTTCATATCCAGATTCTTCGAAATAAGTAAGAAAATTGATCTAACACTGATTCTGGCATAGACAATACGCAAATAACTGCAAAATATTTTCTTTTCTTCTAATTGTTTAATCCATCAAGAATATTATCAGTTTTCAAGAACTTGCAGTGTCGAAGTATAGTTTGTGCTTATTAGAAGCAATATGTTAATAAAATCAGCTAATTTGCTCCAGAATATCTTTTTGTAGGATTTTATTCATTATTTGATTGTTAAACACAAAACTTTACATTTGATGGAATGCTTCATGTTTTGCCAAAAATCTTTTTTAAGGGCCACCCATTCAAAATGTTTGATAATGTGAAGAAACAAATAGGTACATTTTTACTTTATCATACAGATAATGAAGTATTGTAATCATGTCAAAAAAAAATTGAGATTTTAGCGGAAATATGTCCTTTTGGGTCCCCTGAACATTTTTGACCAAGGTACAAAACAATGTCTGTATGTGTGTACCCGTTCTTTTTTGTGACGACGTTTCCGGAGAAACTAGTAAAGGTATCGGGACGAAACTTCATATTTGGAAGTTTCATGTTTAAACTTTGAGCTGAAAGAAGTTTTCAGTTTTGCTCAAAAGGCTCCAAGGGAACAGGAGACTCTTAAGGACCAAGTATAGTGACGTGACCGCACCGTAATAACGTAGCGTAAAAAGATCAATGTACATAATTTCCACTCCGCGATTATAATGACGCTCCGTAAACCGTAAAGTTCGTTCTCGACCGCAACGAATTTCATCTCCTGCGTGTTATGTCTTACGTTTTCCGGCGTACGCGCGCGTATGGCACCATCTGTACGTGTACCGGCGAGTGACTAGCAGTTTCCAGTAAGTTGTAGGTTAACTGATAGCATTTTGATAGTTTGTGACAACGAGAATACAGAACGAGAACGACTTCAGAATGAATTGTTGCTGCAACAAGCCCTTCGTGCATAATTTATTATATCTACCACGATCTACCACTGCTTAATACAATCAACAACAACACTGACATGTGAGGTTATGTGCCG
The DNA here is from genome assembly GCA_963966075.1 of Aphodius sticticus. Taxonomy (NCBI): domain Eukaryota; kingdom Metazoa; phylum Arthropoda; class Insecta; order Coleoptera; family Scarabaeidae; genus Aphodius; species Aphodius sticticus. Next base: position 29,030,322 of record OZ014509.1, read on the forward strand.
TTGTGTATATACTTCTCCGCTAGATGGCGCTCAATTTGTTTGAGATCATTGCGGCACTATAAAGACTAATTTCGTCGTCCGGGACGGCATGCGGTACGGCACGTTACGCATTGCGTTTTTGCGGCACTATACTTGGTCCCTTAACATTTCTCAACAATTTTGCAAATGGGCCGCAATTTCTGTTATGTCATGAAAATAGTTAAATAAAAAATTAATTTTGTATAAGCTATGTCTATGACATGTTTGGTAAAATTAATAAATTAGCTGCATAAGCAAATTCTATTTCATCGCTCGTACAGCATTAAAACTAGTTAGCCAGGATTTGGCAGATATTTTTATCCTATTGACAGTATGTATTGTCAAAACATCAGCACAATTGGCACAATTTAACACTGACATATAGTATGATAAAGTCATGTGCCTGGCCACATCAGATTTTTTTTATAATTAAAAAAAATATTTTTAGGTTAAAATTAAGTTTAAATTAAAAAAAGACTATTTCGTTGCACAATTGTTAGCTTAATACAAAAAAATCCAATTACTTAATCTGTCAGGAATACGATACTTGACACAAATATAATTACCCTGACTAACAATAAAAAAGATAAAAAATGACAACTCTTTCACACTCAGTTGAGAACGCAAAAATGCAAAAAAGTTTTTTTAGTTTTTTTCCTCAAAAACTAGACACAAATCATGTTCAGACTCGACGAGAAAGGCATACCAGCATTTAATTTCGTTCATTTAATTTCGTTTATTGTATTTTTGATAAATTTTATAATTAGAAATCTGTGAAATGCGTTGCTCTAAACTCAAAAGATCCTCGATTATTATTTTTAAATTTATATAAAAATAGCGGCATGCAAATACAATGGTATTTTTTTTTTAAATACAAATGTAGTTCGTTTTCTTTGACAGCCGTATTATGTTTTTACGTCAATTTTGTGCAGTCTGAATGAATTTGATAGAAGGACTAACATTGTTCAGGTGGTTAAGACAGACCAAAGTTTACAAACATCCTAACAACATCAACCGTGAGGACGGCACTGACATTAGTAGGGTCTGGAAATCGATCCTAGCGCGGTCAGGTGCAAAAACACATTGCCATGTGTGCAGTAGCTGCAGATGTGTGCAGTGAGGTGTAAATTTAGGTATATAAGGGAGATTTCTTTGGTAGGCCTTCAGTATTCAGTTAGCTCTGAAGAAGCGAGCGACTTGGTTCAGCATTTACGAATCTTGACACACGGCAAAACCCGTAAGCAATTTATGTATGTTCGAAAAGTATTTTTTTCGAAAAAATTTTTCGACTAATCGTCTCACGGTTGATGAACTTGGAACATTATTTCTACCAAAAATTCGACGCAATTTACGAATTGTAACAGTTACCATTTTGATAATAATACTTAACACATTTTTGGGCACAATTCGAATCATGCGCACTTATTGTAACACCCTTTAGTATATTGTGTACCAAGACTAGAGAGTGATTCTTTCCCGGGCCGAGAGTAGATATGCACAGGCAAGCATAGCGAGCCTGGGCACTTCTTGAGGCCCGGAAAGCACTTTCTGGGCGCGGTGTAATCATATTTGACAGATTGCGTTTTCCTTACAAATAAACAACGTTGATGTTTTATTCGCAACCGAATCGAAAGCTATGTTTTGATTAGACAGACCATTCAGTCGAAATCTCGTAAAAAGTGTCCATTGCACGCAAATAGCACCTTTCGTGTCTCCATAGAGACGCAAAAATGATATTTTCGCATATTGTACAATACAAATATAATTATACTTTTATCTGTTGCCGGGGATGGCAACAGTTTGTGTTGGCATTTTTTTTTGCGGTTTTGCCAAAACGTGTATTCTGCTATTGCAAATTCTGCGACTAAAATAAAATAACTAATTGTCTCCAATTATGTTGAATTTCCCGTGCTTGTATTGCGTAATTGTTTACAGTATTTAACGTGTTGCGATTTATCTTGACTGTTGGTTTGTTGTTTTTTTGTTTGTTTGATTACCTACTACAGGGGTTCTCAACCGGTGGTACGCGAAGGACTTCTAGGTGGTACGCAAAAGGTACCAAACTTAAAATCATGTTTATTCAGATGATATTGTTAAGTTGTTTGACCGAAAATTATAGCGGTCAAATCAGGTAATACCCATTACCGTACGCAGACGTATTTCAAATGGCACATTGTGTAAAAGGAAGTGTAGTTAAATAGATAAATCAAAGTTAATATTTTGCGCTACAGTTAGATGAAATACTGACATTAATTTTTATCAATTATTAGTCTTTATCCGATTCGATGTGGAAAAGAAAATTGCAGAGGTATAATTATTTTGTAAACCGCTGCTCGAAAGAACAACTGGTGAAATATTCAAATTTCTTAATAATTTTATTTTTAACAACTCCATTCCATGAGCGAAATGCCTGGTGTCTGCACTGATGGAGCTCGGGCTTTAACAAAAAAAATAATTGCAGTCAATATTATTAAAAGTCGAGCATTCAGTTCACGAATGTTTTGAATATTATGTCAAGAGATGGGTAGCAACAGAAGTCACTCTTGTTACATAGATGGCTCTCGAGAGGTAAAGTTTTGAATCATCTCTTCGAACTTAAATCAGAAGTTCAAGTTTTTCTCGAAAGCTCTAATTTCTAATTCAAAAATTCTTTCTTTGACGAATTGTGGATGGCCCGGTTAGCATATTTAGCTGATATTTTTGGAAAGCTGTATGAAATAAATTGAGTTTTGCAGGGATCAAAGGTTCGTTTAATTATCGTAGAAGATAAAATCACCAATAAATAAATCGAGTTAATTATAAAAGAAGTTAATAAAAATAAAAGTAGTTTATTGCCAGCATTCGAAGGCTCCCTTGAAGAAAGATGGGAAACATCAATGATGAATTAGTCGGATATAAAAAAATATTGATTGCACCTCTTTAAAAAACAATAGTTATTTTCCCAAATCTAATACAATGAAAATTGGATCAGAAATCTAAAAGGTATGTAAATACGAAACTTCACAACCTAATAGAAAAAGAACATTTAAGTACATTTGATAGACATTTCCTCACACACAGCGCTGATAGAAGAATTTAAAATTATTACAATCATTTTTTTTTTGATCCACAGGAAGAATTATTTTAAAGAAACTGGCGATTAAGATATTAGACTTTTAATGCCTTTTTGCGCTACGATTTATGTGAAATTTATGTAGGTATGGGTTTTCATCAATATTATATTTAAACAACAAACATAAGCCAAAATTAATGATTGAGCTAAATTAGAGCTTGATACTAATTGACACAGATCACGATATTAAAAAAAAAATGGTTTAGCCAAACAACCCCCAGGTTTATTTTTTATTTTATTTTTGTATACGAAATGAAATTTCGCTAGGTATATAATTTTTATTGTTATTGGTTTCGATGAGAATAAGTTCTTACCAAGTGAACTTTTGTTATAAACGTTATTATTTTATTACAAAATAAATAAGTAGGATTATTTCTTTCCCTGTATTAATATGCATTTTTGTATAAAGGTCGGTGGTACGAAGAAATTTGGATATTTTTTAGGTGGTACACGGGACCTAAAAGGTTGAGAACCCCTGAGTCCTACTGAATACTTACTTATTTTCTAACTAACTAATGAATTTATTTTACTGTTTTAGGTTTCGGATTGCGTCCTTTTGAGTTATCGACGAACTCAATTTTATTGATTTCATATCCGGGGGAGATTTTCATGAGGCTCCTGAAACTGATAATATTACCACTGATCATATCGAGCTTGGTAGCTGGCAGCGCCAGCCTGAACGCAAGACTGAACGGAAGAATCGCTGTGAGAACTTTAATCTACTTCCTATTGACTTCTATAATTAACGCAATTCTTGGAGTACTTGTGGTGGTATTAGTTCACCCAGGTCATCCGGGCCTGAAGACAGACTTAGGCGAAGGAACGGAAGATAGGAAAGGATCGTCCATGTTAGATAGCCTCTTAGATTTAGGAAGGTAATATCTGGAACATTAGCGATATTGTTTTCTTAATGTGTGCGTTAATGTGTTTCAGAAATATTGTGGCCGATAATATTTTCCAGGCAACTTTTGAACAGGTAAACTAATAAACATATTTAGTGCATTGCAACTTTTAACGGTACCGATAAATCGGTCGCATTAATACCCGGGGGAAGATAGCAATAAAAGTTAGCAATAAGTTTGTTTTTCAACCGATTTTAATAAATGATACATCATTTTAAAGCTCATAACGTCCTGATAGCCCATGAGTTTTGCCCAGTCGATCAAATCATAATTAGTGCCCTAAAAATACGAATGAAAGTTGACATTTTCGACTATTTGGTAAAGTTTTAGGCACCATATCTCGGCTATGACTTAACGGATCATAATGAGCAATACATTAATCGAAAGCACAAGGCTTCATGTACTCTATATAGTTTTGCCCGATCGAAATTATAACAATTAGCGCCGTGGAAAATTAACAAAGTTTGAGCGTTCTGGAGCGCTAATAGCAGCTATCCCAGGAGCGCCGTTCGATAAAAGAGCCAGCAATAAGTACTTTTTCTCATTCGATTTCGAAAATTTATACATCAGTCGATAGCCTAGAGCCTCCTTTATCTGCATGCGTTTTGCCCGATCGAAATTATAACAATTAGCGCCGTGGTAAATTATCAAAGTTTGAGCGTTCTGGAGCGCTAATAGCAGCTATACCAGGAGCGCCGTTCGATAAAAGAGCCAGCAATAAGTACTTTTTCTCATTCGATTTAGAAAATTTATACATCAGTCGATAGCCTAGAGCCTCGTTTATCTGCATGCGTTTTGCCCGATCGAAATTATAACAATTAGCGCCGTAGGAAATGAACAAAGTTTGCGTGTTCTGGGGCGCTAATGACGGCTATACTCGGTGCACCGTTCGGTAAAACAGCCAGCAATAAGTACTTTTTCTCATTCGATTTTGAAAATTTATACACCAGTCGATAGCCTAGAGCCTCCTTTATCTGCATGCGTTTTTCCCGATCGAAGTTATAACAATTAGCGCCGTAGGAAATGAACAAAGTTTGCGTGTTCTGGGGCGCTAATGACGGCTATACTCGGTGCACCGTTCGGTAAAACAGCCAGCAATAAGTACTTTTTCTCATTCGATTTTGAAAATTTATACACCAGTCGATAGCCTAGAGCCTCCTTTATCTGCATGCGTTTTTCCCGATCGAAGTTATAACAATTAGCGCCGTAGGAAATGAACAAAGTTTGCGTGTTCTGGGGCGCTAATGACGGCTATACTCGGTGCACCGTTCGGTAAAACAGCCAGCAATAAGTACTTTTTCTCATTCGATTTTGAAAATTTATACACCAGTCGATAGCCTAGAGCCTCCTTTATCTGCATGCGTTTTGCCCGATCGAAATTATAACAATTAGCGCCGTAGGAAATGAACAAAGTTTGCGTGTTCTGGGGCGCTAATGACGGCTATACTCGGTGCACCGTTCGGTAAAACAGCCAGCAATAAGTACTTTTTCTCATTCGATTTCGAAAATTTATACATCAGTCGATAGCCTAGAGCCTCCTTTATCTGCATGCGTTTTGCCCGATCGAAATTATAACAATTAGCGCCGTGGTAAATTATCAAAGTTTGAGCGTTCTGGAGCGCTAATAGCAGCTATACCAGGAGCGCCGTTCGATAAAAGAGCCAGCAATAAGTACTTTTTCTCATTCGATTTAGAAAATTTATACATCAGTCGATAGCCTAGAGCCTCGTTTATCTGCATGCGTTTTGCCCGATCGAAATTATAACAATTAGCGCCGTAGGAAATGAACAAAGTTTGCGTGTTCTGGGGCGCTAATGACGGCTATACTCGGTGCACCGTTCGGTAAAACAGCCAGCAATAAGTACTTTTTCTCATTCGATTTTGAAAATTTATACACCAGTCGATAGCCTAGAGCCTCCTTTATCTGCATGCGTTTTTCCCGATCGAAGTTATAACAATTAGCGCCGTAGGAAATGAACAAAGTTTGCGTGTTCTGGGGCGCTAATGACGGCTATACTCGGTGCACCGTTCGGTAAAACAGCCAGCAATAAGTACTTTTTCTCATTCGATTTTGAAAATTTATACACCAGTCGATAGCCTAGAGCCTCCTTTATCTGCATGCGTTTTGCCCGATCGAAATTATAACAATTAGCGCCGTAGGAAATGAACAAAGTTTGCGTGTTCTGGGGCGCTAATGACGGCTATACTCGGTGCACCGTTCGGTAAAACAGCCAGCAATAAGTACTTTTTCTCATTCGATTTTGAAAATTTATACACCAGTCGATAGCCTAGGACTTCTAGGGAATATGTTCGATTGGATTTTGTGTCAGTTTTAGTTCGCAATTGACGAGTTGTGTATCGACAGCATCATGTAATAAAAACTAAATAATAAAATCATCGGGATCGTAATTTCGATCGCTATTAGCACTCCAGAACGCTCAAACTTTGATAATTTACCACGGCGCTAATTGTTATAACTTCGATCGGGCAAAACGCATGCAGATAAAGGAGGCTCTAGGCTATCGACTGATGAATAAATTTTCGAAATCGAATGAGAAAAAGTACCTATTGCTGGCTCTTTTATCGAACGGCGCTCCTGGTACGTCCGGTATTAGAGGCCCGTAACGCGCAAACTTTGTTAATTTCCCACGGCGCTAATTGTTATAATTTCGATCGAGCAAAACTCATGCGGATAAAGGAAGTCCTAGACCTAGGCTATCGACTGGTGTATAAATTTTCAAAGTCGAATGAGAAAAAGTACTTATTGCTGGCTGTTTTACCGAACGGTGCACCGAGTGTAGCCGTCATTAGCGCCCCAGAACACGCAAACTTTGTTCATTTCCTACGGCACTAATTGTTATAATTTCGATCGGGCAAAACTATATAGAGTACATGAAGCCTTGTGCTTTCGATTAATGTATTGCTCATTATGATCGGTTAAGTCATAGCCGAGATATGGTGCCAAAAACTTTACCAAATAGTCGAAAATGTCAACTTTCATTCGTATTTTTAGGGCACTAATTACGATTTGATCGACCGGGCAAAACTCATGGGCTATCAGGACGTTATGAGCTTTAAAATGATGTATCATTTATTAAAATCGGTTGAAAAACAAACTTATTGCTAACTTTTATTGCTAACTTCCCCCGGGTCGCATTAATAAGAAACTTAAGCATGCGCGACCGACAAAAGCCCCTGTTTTTAGAGGTTGGGTTGGGTCACTCTACGGTGATTTTAAAACTATATTTACTATTTGTGTATTGTTTATTTACGAATCTCTCAACATATATAGCATATCTAAACTGTAAATACAAAACAAATTCGTAGTGATAATTTGCACTACACGTTTTCACAAGCGGGATTACACGACATTGTTTAAATTGTTAATGTATACCATTCGGTTTAAAAGAGCATGGATGTTACTACCTATATTTTTTTGCCAGTGTGGTTATTTTTTGCGAGAATTTGACAACTAGAAATCATCACTAAATAGGGATAAATAAAGTTAACATTAGTTTTTAAACTAAAAGTTAGACAAAAGGAAAACATATTTTATAAGAAAATAAATTAAAAGAATGTGAAAAGTAAAAACAACAAAGGAATACCCACAATTAGTAATTAAAAATCGCAAATATTGGAAAAATCGAGGTATTAAAGAATTGTACGCTTTTGAAATTATCTAGGCCTTTGACAAAGTACCTACATGTGTAAATATGTATAATCAACTACAAAACACCTATTATTGATATTCTGTACTTCAGAACTATTTTATAAACCATATTTTGAACTGAATTTTGTATTTAATGGAATTGATTTAATTTTATATATTTATAATATATAAAATTAAATCAATTCCATTAAATGCAAAATTAAGTTATTATTAATTTATTAAGTTAATTAATATATAGTAACTTAGATCTATTATGTGGTACTTTTTTGAATTTTAACCTGTATTCTCGGTAAAAGAATCGCAAAGTCCATCAATTTTATGTCAGATTCAGTAACCGTTTAGTCAAATACAAACAAAAATATAAAAAATTACCACTAGACGCATAATTATATACCTTTTATCTTTAATTTTGTGTATTACCTTTACGATTCGGTGAACTAATAGCTGAGAAAAACCCTCAGAACTTTTACGTGTTTTGTGAGTAGAACGTAGGGGGTACGGATTAGCTTTAAAAACAGCAATTTGAAATATTATCAAAACCGTATTTTAAACGGCTCTAACTTAAGGAAATCTAACATCCAACCAACAAGCCCATATGAAACTTTACACAGAATTACAGAGGTACTTTCTAAAACAAGGTAAAGACTTTAGTATTGTTTATATTTATATTTATTATTTATATTTATTGGTTTCTTCATTTGCATATTCAATGTATGTTTATTATTTTTATTTTTTTACTTAAATTTATTTCCATTTTTAGTTTTTATTGTGTTCTTCGATTTTGCATTGTTTGACATGTATTTTAGTTATGGATAAAAAATAGCTAGGTGGAATGACAAAATAATTTTCATATTTTAATATTTTAGCAATAGTAAGAAATTATGTGATAGTTGACTGATAATTAATGACTGCTATTTAAATTAAGGCCGATCTTAATAAATTGAAATTTAAACTTTTTCAATAGGGATTATGGCCAAGAATTCCCGTTTTAAACAGCAAGTGGGCAAACAAAATTGTACTATGATTAGACATAGTTTATAAATGGCCAAACGCTGTTATGACGGTGTACTTCAGTGAATATGTATTATCCAAGTTTAGACCTTGCCCTTTGTAATTATGAGTATTTATACAATCAAAACAGACTTATATTCCAAATAATATCAATTTCATTAGCATAGTCATCGATTAAAGGAATGTTTTGTAGGTTAACGTCAACATTTTGAAAAGATGATGGAAGAAGTAATTTGGACTCAACTTAACCAAATATACCTACTACCATAAATCATTTAGTATTAAAGATATTGATATGATGAGTTTATCAATTTTCAGCCATCAATTTTGTTGTTATAAATACTGAAATTTGGTAATACACCAATTTAATAAACACTGAAAAAATAGTAAATACTCGTTTGAAGCTGAAAATTCGTACTATATGAATGTGACTGAAAACTTATATGCATATTTCGTAGAAATTGCCACAAAAACTAATGCTTCGAGTACCTGCAATGTTGAGTGACGATAATTTTTCTTGTAGAACTAATATTTTTGAATACTTAATTGATCGTTGATGATTTGTTTCAGGCTCACACAACATACGTCAACACCACAAATATCAAGTACATTACCGAAAACGAATCGTTTGTGATGACACAACATACAACCCGGGCAATCAACTACAGGTATTATCAATACTAAATAATGAGATTTAAAGCGACCCTTACATGGTCAATAATACTGCCATTATTGGGCGAAGTCATCACTCCATGATATAGTGCTTCCAATCGGGGAATGTTTGTTTAGAACCGGAATTACCGGAACCGGTGCTGGAAATTATCAATCCCGAGATCCGGGTTCCAGCACCGGAAATCGAAACGTATAAAAAATGAAAATAAATATTTTAATTACTATATTATACCGGGTGACCCACGCCATAGGTAGGTACTCCAGTTTATTTTCTTTTGTTTATAAAGCTGGACGAATGAAATTTGGGAAAGTGTTAATAGACATAAAATTCCATTCTTTGGGATACTCTTGAGGTTAATATAACTTCCGGTTTTTCCGAAAATGACGTTATCATTGAAATTTTAGATGGCACCCTATATTCTTTGGGTGATATTTTCAATCAGGATGATATTCTGAACACAAAAACATATCCATCGTCAATTTTATCACCAAGACAACGCAAAAATAACTTTTTTGTGTATTAATCTAGGTGGCTAGGAATTGGTGAAAATGGTCGAAAAATGTCAAATAAACCCTAACTAAATCGATTTTTGACGACATCGCATTACTGGCGCCCTCTAGCGTGGTTTATTTGGTTTTTGCCAGTGAGTCATTTTTTTCACGGGCGACATCCTGATTATTCGATAAAAAAATCTGATGTGGCCAGACACATGACTTTATCATACTATATATAAAATTAATAGTTTAGCTGCATGAGACTCTATTTGATCGAGATCGGCCATGTCTGCATTAAAAGAAAACTACTAGAACTAGATAGATATGTCGATTAAAGCTGCGTTCGGATATTGTACTCCGTTGACACCGGGTACACCGTCCAAATGACACTTACGTGTTATTGGGTGTACAAAGTGTAATGCAATATGCGAACGCAGCTTATATGGACAGAAGTTATTGTCAAAACATTAGCGTTTGACACCAAGACTACCTACTGTCATTAGAATAAAAAAAATCTGACAAATCCTGGCTACTAGTTTTCATGCAGCATCGACCGATCTCGTAGGAATAGAATTTGCTCATGCAGCTAAACTATTGATTGTACCAAAAAATGTCATAGTGATAAATTATTCAGAATTTCCTCATCTTTAATTTATTATTTAACTATTTCGACGAAATTCCAGAAATGGCGGCTTATTTGCAAAATCTTTCAGAAATGCTAAGACTAAACCTCCAGTTCCTTTGGACCCTCTTCAACAGAAAGCTTTTCAGCTCTAAGTTTGGTTATGAAACTTCTAAATATGAAGTTTCGTCCCGATACCTTAAGTAGTTTCTCCGGAATCGTCGCCACAAAAACGGGTACACACACACACACACACACACACACACACACACACACACACACACACACACACACACACACACACACACACACACACACACACACACACACACACACACACACACACACACACACACACACACACACACACACACACACACACACACACACACACACACACACACACACACACACACACACACACACACACACACACACACACACACACACACACACACACACACACACACACACACACACACACACACACACACACACACACACACACACACACACACACACACACACACACACACACACACACACACACACACACACACACACACACACACACACACACACACACACACACACACACACACACACACACACACACACACACACACACACACACACACACACACACACACACACACACACACACACACACACACACACACACACACACACACACACACACACACACACACACACACACACACACACACACACACACACACACACACACACACACACACACACACACACACACACACACACACACACACACACACACACACACACACACACACACACACACACACACACACACACACACACACACACACACACACACACACACACACACACACACACACACACACACACACACACACACACACACACACACACACACACACACACACACACACACACACACACACACACACACACACACACACACACACACACACACACACACACACACACACACACACACACACACACACACACACACACACACACACACACACACACACACACACACACACACACACACACACACACACACACACACACACACACACACACACACACACACACACACACACACACACACACACACACACACACACACACACACACACACACACACACACACACACACACACACACACACACACACACACACACACACACACACACACACACACACACACACACACACACACACACACACACACACACACACACACACACACACACACACACACACACACACACACACACACACACACACACACACACACACACACACACACACACACACACACACACACACACACACACACACACACACACACACACACACACACACACACACACACACACACACACACACACACACACACACACACACACACACACACACACACACACACACACACACACACACACACACACACACACACACACACACACACACACACACACACACACACACACACACACACACACACACACACACACACACACACACACACACACACACACACACACACACACACACACACACACACACACACACACACACACACACACACACACACACACACACACACACACACACACACACACACACACACACACACACACACACACACACACACACACACACACACACACACACACACACACACACACACACACACACACACACACACACACACACACACACACACACACACACACACACACACACACACACACACACACACACACACACACACACACACACACACACACACACACACACACACAGACATTTTTTTTTACCTTGGTCAAAAATGTTCAGGGGACCCAAAAAGACATATTTCCGCTAAAATCTCAATATTTTTTTTTGGCACGATTACAATACTTTACATACTGCGTATGATACAGTAAAAAATCTGGTGTGGCCAGGCACATGACTTTATCATACTACATATAAAATTAATAGTTTAGCTACATGAGACTCTATTTGATCGTGATCGGCCTTGTCTGCATTAAAATAAAACTACTAGCACTAGACAGATATGTCGATTAAAGCTGCGTTCGGATATCGTACTCCGTTGACACCGGGTACACTGTCCAAATGACACTTACGTGTTATTGGGTGTAAAAAGTGTAATGCAATATGCGAACGCAGCTTATATTGACAGGAGCTATTGCCAAAACATTAGCGTTTGTCACCAAGACTACCTACTGTCATTAGAATCAAAAAATCTCACAAATCCTGGCTACTAGTTTTCATGCAGTACGACCGATCTCGTAGAAATAGAATTTGCTCATGCAGCTAAACTATTGATTGTACCAAAAAATGTCGTAGTGATAAATGATTCGTAATTTCCTCATCTTTAATTTATTATTTAACTATTTCGACGAAATTCCAGAAATGACGGCTTATTTGCAAAATCTTTCAAAAATGCTAAGACTAAACCTCCAGTTCCTTTGGACCCTCTTCAACAGAAAGCTTTTCAGCTCTAAGTTTGGTTATGAAACTTCTAAATATGAAGTTTCGTCCCGATACCTTTAGTAGTTTCTCCGGAATCGTCGCCACAAAAAACGGGTACACACACACACACACACACAGACATTTTTTTGTACCTTGGTCAAAAATGTTTAGGGGACCCAAAAAGATATATTTCCGCTAAAACCTCAAAATTTTTTTTTGGCACGATTACAATACATACGATTACATACGATTACATACTGCGTATGATAAAGTAAAAATATAATTTAAATCCGAGTAGTTCGTACAGGTTTCAAGATAAAACCCCAATTTGACTTAACTAGACCATAAAATACTGATAACAAAAGAATACTGACGGCAAGTGATGACAATATTATTGAGCGTGTGTGGTCTCATAAATAAAAGTCATGCGGTTAAGAAAAAAATTTCAAATAAAACTAATTGTTCTTAAAGAATACTTACCATTCCTTCATGTTTTAGGCCAGGAACGAACACTCTGGGTATAGTGTTCTTCTGTCTCATATTTGGGACAATTTTGGGTACTTTAGAAGAAAGAAGCAAAGCAGTGATTGAATTCTTTACTGTAATATTTGAAGTCGTCATGAAGATGGTTACTGGGGTCATGTGGCTGACTCCGTTTGGCATCAGTAGCGTTATTGCCGGAAAAATCCTCGCCGTGGATGATTTGGCATTAGTGCTATCAAACTTAGCCTGGTTTATAGCTACCGTGATCCTGGGAGTGTTGCTTTACCAACTTATAATAATGCAGCTGATCTACTTCCTGGTGATTCGCAAAAATCCTTTCAAATTCTATCTGGGCTTGGTTCAAGGAATGCTGACAGCGTTTGCCACTGCTTCTACTGCCGCTGCTCTTCCCATAACGTTCAGATTAATGGAAAATGATCTGAAAGTAGACTCAAGGGTCACTCGATTTGTCTTGCCCATAGGATGTAACATAAACATGGACGGAACTGCGTGTTTCGTTGCTATTGCGTCTGTTTTTATTGCTCAGATGAACGGAATTACTTTGGGACTTGGAGAACTGATTACTGTCTGGTGAGGAACCTTTTTATTTGCTTTAATTCTGTATTTATTTTGTTATTTTATTTAATATTTTTTCTTTATACTCGAGAGACAGGTTTCACAGGTGTCCCAACAAATATTCTTTGACTTAAATAAACATTGTTTGGAGCAAAAATACGTGTAGTGTTTGCTGTACCAAGGGATGTCTGATTTTCGTTTCTATCGGAAATATTTTATTACTCGACTGAATTATTAAATTTAATAAATTTATTTGCTCTCCCAAGTAGGTACGAAGCAAAGTGTACCCACAATGCAATATAAAACATAATAGTGTGTTCATTTCAAAAGTATCCACCCTTAATAACTCTTGACGGTGCGATTATTGCTTTGAGTGGAAACACGTCGATTTAGATATCGCGAACTTTGACGATGTTGCATACGTCGCATCATGGAAAAAACACAGTCTCGAGCCATTGGATCCGGTTTTGTCGTCTTCCAAGGCAGCCATGGAACAACAAATGCAACAAGTTCTGTCAATCAGTACTTGGTTTGTCGTATTAGTATTTGTTGCGAAAAGACTTTTGAATAAAGAAGAAGAACGTTTTTGAAAATGCCGTACTCTTTAGAAGCAAGAATCGAAATAATTTTCGCTTACGGAGCTCAAAACGGTTGTGACTTGTGCTCGAGTTTTCAACGCAAGACATTCAGACAAAAATGTGACGTATTGCTATGTGATGAAACTTGTCCGAAAATTTGGAGAAACAGGTTCGGTTTGCGACAAAAAGAATATTTTATTTATTACATGTTATAGAATAATTTTTTATTCTTATCTATTTATCTTTTATTTTATTATTTATTTTAATTTCTAATTTCTTATGACTGTAATTTAATTCAACAGTGTATCCAATCCGCAATGTTTCGCTAATAATAATTGATTTCATACCTTCCATCTTCTGTGTAGTTTATCTTAAGAACCAATCGATCGATTTCATTTTTCTTTGTCATGGTTGAGTAGAGAATTTTGTGCCCTTTCAAATGGTGTATCACAAGGCGGGGGGTGCTATTTGAAATTTCAAAGTGGGGTGGCTGGGGGGTGAAGGGATGAAACCTACAATTCTCTAGATACCATTTTTGAACTTTCCCCTCGATATCTAAATCGACGTGTTTCCACTCAAAAGTCTCAAAACAATCGCATCAGGTCAAGAGTTATTAAGGGTTGTGTTATTCCATACCTTCCATTTTCTGTGTAGTCACCAATCGATCGATTTAATTTTTTGTTTATCATAGTTGAGTAGAGAATTTTGTGCCCTTTCAAATGATGTATTACAAGGAAGGGAATGCCATTTGAAATTTCAAAGTGGGGTGGCTGGGGGGTAAAGGGATGAGACCTAAAATTCTCTAGGTACCATTTTTTAACTTCCCCCTCGATGTCTAAATCGACGTGTTTCCACTCAAAGCAATAATCGCATCAGGTCAAGAGTTATTAAGGGTGGATACTTTTGAAATGAACACACTGAATGAGTCGCTTTAGATCCGGTTTTAAAAACCATTATAACCATAAAATCAAAATTAAGGCAATCTTCCAAATCCCATCACCAAATCCAGTTCAGAATTTTGATGGGATTCCGAGGACCCTGAATCCAAATCTGGCATAAACATTTCAAAATTCAAAATGGCTGGTCCAAAATGGCGGTTTAGAAAATTATAATTAAGGGGGCTGCCGGTGTATCACGATAAAATAACCACATTTGTTGGATGCTTTTATTGACCACATAGTTCAACGCGATCAAATCAGTCCATATTTAGTACCTAGTTACTAACAATCCCGTTACTTTGTGTAAAGTAATAATCTTTGTAGAAAAGTACGACCGGAAACCCCCACAACCATGACTGTGCGAATATACCCGGTCTCTGGTTGGGATGATTCTCCACTCAAAGTGCTCTGAAATAAAAATTTCGAATGCCGTGGTATTCTATACATATTAAGTAGGTAGCTATCGCTTGATGAACCAGAAATAAAAGAAAAATATTTACCGTTAAGGAGATGGTGACTTGTCAAACTCAAATTATCGATTTAGCTCACAAATTTTACAATGTTTCGGCTATTACATAAAAAATACTGCTAGTGAACATGTAGTAAAAATTGCACGTTGATCAGACCAATACTTCTTGAAATTTTATGCCAACCCGTGGCGAAAAAAAACTGTTTCAAGAAAAACGCGTTTGAAGTTTCAAGTCCGTTTCCGGAAGCATATCGAGTAGTAAGCATGTATCTGCTAATTTGTTATACCAGGGTCATACAGTATTCCTTCCTCTGGGTCGTGGAAAGTCATTTGGAGAAATTTGCTGGTTTCTACGCCTTGTCTGAGCCTTGGTTGATGCCTCGAGTGTTTCGACGGCCTCGCCAGGCGCTGTTTGTCGAGCACATTTGCAAATATCTTTGTTTGTTGCCCATTCTTATCGTTTTAAAGGCGCTAGAAAAGTTTTCATTAAATGCCTGATGCTAAATAATTCGCAATATAGATATGAATTGATGCGTGTCGCCATAGGGAAGATGTTTGGAACGAGCCAGACAGTAGAATTGAGGATTTTGTTGTTATTTTGAGTGTGGCCAGCGAAACACCATTTTAGCAACTCTCTTGATGACAAGTCGTTGTAAATCGACTTTACATTTTTTTTCGGTTCGACTTCCCTCAAAACTCCATAATATTTAAAAAAATGCAAAAATTTCCTTTACTTATAATTTTCTGCTATATTTGGACTCAGCGTCCTTACCTCATAAAAATGCTTACTAGACTTGGCCGAAAATTCCCTTAATTTCCATTTTCTGGCCTGCCATTTTAAGTTTTGTAATTTAAGCGTCTTATCGGACACGTCATTCGAAACCCCATTGGTAAATACCAATGTGCAAATTTTATTTATTTTATTTTTTCAGCCTAATTAAAAATTAAAACCTAATATGAGCTTACAATAATAAATAATAATGAATACTTATTAGAATTAACTTATAATACTAATATAATTTATACGAAATGCAATATGATAAAGTGTATTATCGATTTGATATTGTTTATATGTAGTAGCAATAACTATAGTCATCTGGCAAATAATACTTCCACGAGAATTTTTCTTATTGGGTTAATCGATGTAATATGACGTACATAGTTTTATAAAGAAATAGGAACTATGATGATATAACTGTCTGACGACTAATGTGATTTTAACCACATATACCACAAACTGGGTTTGAAATATGTATTTTTCAGATAAACATGTTTACTATATGTGCTATTGTCCGTTTTTCTTTAAACCACAATAACGAAAAGCAATAAACAAATCGGTTTATTTATCGTGGTTTGTTATCCTGGAAAACAAAAATTAACTACAGTGCACTAGGCTAATTGTGACATGGGTTTCTTCATTTCCTAATTCTATGCCTCATTTTTATTTCCTAAGTTACGAGGTGCCCTAGGTTTTTGCACTTGTATATAGTGTTATATATATATATTTAATATAAATCCGTGAGCTAAAACACCAATCTATCAAGCTGCGTATTTTATAGATTTTTTTACCATAATGCAGGGTGTCACAATTAAAGTACAAATAATGTAACTGTGTCATATTTTAAAGCTAATTGTGACACCCTATGACAATCTCTATTTCAAGCTACTGTGGCTTCGATTTTAACTGTGACACGTTTTTTGGGTGTAAATGTGACATTTGGAAAGAAATAATCAAATTCAATTCGTGTATTTATTATTACAAAACCATAATCTGAACATATAAAAACATATAACAATCCATATAAAAATAGAAACAATATCTTCTTATTAATAATAGGTATATTTACAAACCCTTCTAATAAACGTTTATTCCATCAAATTTTAACGGGAAAGTCAGCTGATTTCTGCGCCCGTCCTTGAATCTCCAATATTTTAACAACATATTTCTTAGTGATCTTGCTTTTTGCATTGTAATCAACTAACACGTAGGTAGCTTCCTTCCTTAATCTCCTTTTGGTCTTTCGAATTCAGTTTCCTGTTCCAAATCTTCTTCCTCGTGTTGAACTAATTCCTGTATAGTCTGACAGCCATTGTCGCTGTTACTTATCTAATCCTCAATATCTTCTTGCTCATTGTCATCCGACGGATCTTCATCTTGCTGGTTTGACACAGCTTTTTGTTATCGTTTTGTTTAGCTCCTTTGTTCACAACCTTAACAATAGACCGTGCATGCGGATAGTCTGTCCATAGGAAATTAGAATTCTATGAAAATATTTTTCCTTTCTGATTGTACCTTTTAAATTTCTTCTTTTTTTGTAAATTCTAATAAAACATTTACCGTTTTCCTTCTGATTACGCACGTGACCAATGTGTGCAATTTCATCATTTGTGTCTCCAGACTATTGTCTATTTACAAAGTGATTAACAAACAGACCAACTTCACGACATTGCGTGATAAATTGCGTGGACATTAAAGAATAAATAAGATATTACGTTATAATTAGAAATCATTAGGTAACCATGTACGTACCTTTTTTTCACTTGCAACTGCGCCAACTATTACTATGTTAATTATTGATTCGTATTCCATATTAATAATATCCAGCAATTAACATAACGAGAATTGATACTACAATGTCGGCTTATGAAATTTCTTGTTTTATAGCCATGAGAATGAAACCATCTTTAAATCAATCTTTCCTTTAACGTACGTAAGCACATGTAAACAGTCTAAACACTTTACAACAAGACGATAATTAAATGTACCTATATAACATTACGTTTAATAGTCGAATAAAGTCACCAGCTAATCAATGAGTCAAGGGGAGTACAAAAATACAGCAGGAAATTATATGAATCTGTAGTAATACGTGTTTTACTGTCAACAAAGATAAATTTATTAACTGAATCGGAATCTTTAAATACTCGGACTTGAATTTTTTTTATTACTTAAATAATATGGTTCATTTCCGTCTTGATATGAATGTGACTAAATCATCAATCTCAAAAGCACATTGTGAACTAAACAAATACATTCGTCAATCATTTGTATGTAGGTAGTAATAATAAAGTTGTAAATGATAAATGTCCGACCTTGTGCGTGCTCAAAAACTATCTATTGACTGATATATATTTTAAACAAAATTGTCTCAAAAATAGCGTGGATTTGTATTCTCAAAAACCCAAAAAAGGGCTTTCGAATTCCAAATTTTCCAAAAAAAAACTGTTCTGGAATGTTTGCAGACAAAAACAATATAATTAAAAGTAAAAATATTTATACAAATTTTAATACGTTAATATTTATTGAACTATAAAAACATAACAGAATATGATTATATATAAAACTAAATACTAAATAAACAAAACTATAATTCAGAAATATAATCATCTATATTCTAGAATCTAGATAAAAAAATAGATAGTTTTTTGGTCTGTTATGGGCTATCACAAATAAGAAAGTTTCCGCATTCAGCGATCTATTATTTCTTCAGGTTTTTCAAAAAACCTATGAATTGATCTTTTTTTTTAATTTAAAGTCCGAGTTTCGAAAAACCCAAAAAACGGCTTTAAAACCAATTAGAAAACGACAAACCGTACATTCCAATCACAACAAGCCTCAATGTTCCATACTGTTACTGTATTAGTTTTACCAAATTACAAAATAAATATTAACAAATTTATTTGCAGTTTTACATCAACAGCGGCATCGTTCTCATCAGCCAGCGTCCCGAGTGCCGCTCTCGTCCTTCTATTGATGGTCCTGTCAGCCATAGACACCCCCGTACAAGACGTGTCGCTATTGTTTGCTATTGACTGGATTGTGTACGTTGTATTTTCAACCATTTAGATGACGAACCATGGGCAATAGTTGTACCTCACGAATAAACCTTTTGTAGAGACCGTTTTAGGACGACCAATAATATGCTGGGCGACTGTTACGCAGCCGCTGTGGTCGAGCATTTGTCCAAGAAGGAACTGATGGCATGTGATGCTATATTTCAGGTAAATGGAAACTGGTGGAAGGGTAGGATTATTATGCTAAGGGTCTTATTGAAAACTAGAAAAACTATTTATCATTAGTCATTCACTCTATACCTACATTGCAAGGGTCCGTACCCACATTGAAGGTTCAATCCGACTTTAGGCTAAAAAGGGAGCTACTTTGAAATTTGTATTTCGAATATATTGTACATTGTAGAAACACATGCTGCGCCATTGGTGGTTGAGCAAACCAATGTGGTCGCCTAGAAGTTGAAAATGCCACACAGCCATATACAAAAATACACAAAATATAATTGGTGTGTCACTTATTTTGTATATTTTTTTCTTATGGACTATGGAGGCGTCTGTTTGATCAGGAAATCGGAAATTACGTCGCACTTGGACACTGAATTCACATAATATTCACATTTGCAAACTGTTCTGTGACATTAAAAGTTTCTATTGTTCTGTTTCTTGCTTCTGGCTCACGTAATAAACCACACGTTGTAGATTTTTGACAATTTTTTTTTTGTACGAAGCTAAAACATCTTCTTTTATTGAACCAAAATTATGACAACTTTCACTTATCTGATCGGTCAGGTATCTTCGTTTCCACGTAAAAACTGCGATTTTTAAATAAAAAATATCGAAAAAAAAAAGTAATAATAACTCAATGTATTCAGGTGGTTCAGGCTGACGTTGGAAATGCTCTTCATTTAAATATTAAAGTTGCGTATGAAAAAATAAAAAGATTGAGTTTCAAGTGATGTGTTATACACAAAAAAAAGTTGATTCCATTTCCAATAGTAACATTTGTCTAAAATTGTAAAGCCTAAAAACAACAATTGTAATACATCATAATTGAAAATAAACAAAAGTACGCAATTAGATATCCCGTGCCTGTCCAATGTTGTTGTCCAATTCCACTGTTTTTTAGTATAAATAATAAAAAAAACCTATGCTTTAAAATATAGCACATTATTATTAAAAATAAAAAGAATAATAATTCTTAACTTTCAGAATAAGAGATTTGCCTAAACTTACACACTTACCTATTGCTAGGATATTTGTGTTCATGCTATAATAATAATAAATAATGTGTTAATATTAATAACACATAAATTTATCAATAAATAAGAAACCGTTTATAATTAAACAAATATTTATTATACAGGCATAAATTTACGGGCTTGTTAATTTTCCATCCTCCTCAAAATTTTTAATAAACTTTTGTTTCTGACTTATTGATTTCAATCAATTACTAATAACATTAGGTTTTTTTTCTTATTATATTATTTATTATACAATTATCGCATGTGTTGTTTTACAGTGAGCGGCTGAAACGTGAAATAAATTCATGCAAAGTGAAATTGTTTCAGTTTTTGTTATTTTCAAAAATGCTCAGATACGTCGACTTTTAATAATCAAAATACACTTTTTTATTTCAAATTAACACCCGAGTATATTTTTTTACTTATGACGTAATCGACAGTTTTGTAAATGGCAATTTCTTATTTTTCTTACTGATTTTAAGAGATGTTAATTGTCTTAACCGTAGTATAAAAGGTTTATGCCCATACAGAAAATTTCCGTGAAAAAGGCAATTGAATAGGTAAAAACATATTTTGACTTTAATATCGTTTCATTTCAGGAATCCTCCAATTTTGACGAATCGTCCCCGACATTGATAAAGACTCAAGAAACTGTTGGTATTGTGATAAACGACTGCGCTATATGCGAAAAAATGTAAATGAAGTGGAACCAAATTAATCTGAAAGAACAGTACGTATTGAAGAGACAACCCGTAGACAAAAATTTATAGACAACTATATGTGAACACAACATCTCACTCATGCGTACATAGTGTTAGTTTTGTAAGCAAAACAGATGAAAAATGTGTAATAGTTTTGATGTACCTTTTACAAGTAACTAAATGCAATATATTATACGATAAATTAAGACAATGGCAAATTTATCGAGAAATATAAGTATTAAATAAATGTTGATTTTCTACATACCTACTTGTGTTTTATTTGGAAACCTTATCAAATGCACTTACTTTGGGAATACCGCACGCGCTCTATTATCTAAATTATTATTATTCATTACAATAAACTTTTGAGTGTTCTTATCTAATCCTAATCCTTCAAAAAGTTGCGTCCTGACAGAAAAAGTAAACAAACAATACGCAACTTTCAATGACGCATGTGTAGACTATTGATATTTTAAATTATCAGAATTATTAAGTACCTATTGTATTGTACATAATATTATATACCTATATATCAACCTACTTATTGAGAAAATCCATTTTTGAGCAGTAAACTAACGAGCGTCTGTTACTACATCATTGAATATCAATAATTTAATATTAATTAAAATAAATAGGTTCCGAATCTGCATTATGTGCATATTATACAGTGAAGTTCTGCCAAAACTGCATGATTCATTTCGAACCTTGGGCATTTAGATTTACGCTTAATCCACGACAGTGTTCAGAATCAAAAAGATGGTGGAAAAAATTCCAAAAATATTTGCAACAATTTTCTAATCTGTGTTGGTTAACAGTGAATTAACAAGTATCCTGTATAAATACAACAACAAATATCATGTATACAGGGCGTTTCAGAACTTATTTAACAAGATTTGTCTCTATACAAATGGTACTACGTACTACCTTTGGGGGAAACCCCCAAAAGCGGGAGAAAATCCCCCAATCTGGAACCGTGATTGAAGTCATTCGTCCGTAGAATGTAGATACTCTAGAGTCTAGGTAGATACTCTAGGTATACCGGGTGATTCAATTTCGAGGCTCACCATGGGGATCTCGCTTATTAGTGGAGATAGAGCGTATGTTTAAATTTGGCAAAGTATCGTATTTTTGTGCTGATCAATTATCTGAAAAGAAATTTTAGCTATCATTTTTCATTTTAAATATATCCGCAAAAAACTGAAATGTTAAGATATCGTTTTTAATTTTTTATTCAAAACCAAACGTAGCTAGCATTTGAAACAAAAATATTCTGCAGCTACTTTTTAACAAGAAATGCAGTGGTATTTTTTAATTTGAAATAACATCAAAGATGGCTGCGTAACCATGGCCAACTTTTGTTTTTCTTATGGGCGCCATGTTGAATTTTGGCATTTTCCGATAGTCGTGTTTTTTCTCCTTTCCGCAATGTATAACATGTTGGCATTATTTTTTAAAATAATGGTGTAGTAATAAAAAAAAAACCTTCAGGCACCTAACTGGAGCTTGGTTACAGACCGCCGGACTCGTTGCCAAGCAACGTCAACAAAATGCACTTGGATCAAGCGGCGCGCTCAGCGTTGGGTTTGCCATTTAACAAAATAAACCTTAATTGTGGTTCATTGTGGATGTAAAATACCGTTTACCAATAACGAAAAGCGTGATATGATAAGGGTTTATTATTGTCTCATAGAAATGCCCAATCGTACAAAATTCCTAACATTGGACAAAAATTTAGCCGACCATGGATCGTTTTGTAAACCCCGCAATTCTTATAATCCTCATGGAAATGTTGAAAACGACCAAAGACATATTTTAGAAATGGTAAACGTTAAATTACCATAATTTGCAATGCTTCAACTATTGGTTTTTCACAAGTCAAACTTTGCAGTAGTACGAAATTATTTGAATCAACAATTTCCAAATCGCTGGATTGGTAATGGTGGAGTGGTGGAAAGTCCTCCTAGATCACCTGATTTAAGTCCTCTGGACTATTTTCTATGGGGATCTGTGAACGAAGAAATTTATCACGATACTCCGGATACTCGCAGAAATATCGAGGAACTGCGGGATCGAATAACAAATGTGGTCAATGCTATTCCGGGAAGAGCAGTTAGAGGACCATAAGAACATGTAGAAAAGCTGGCTCGGTTTTATGCCTTCAAGAAAATGGCGACCAAATTGAACATTTTCTTAAAAAACAAGCTTTTTGTTGTATAAACTTCTTTTACAATCTGAATGTTTTAATCCAAAGCACTGTGGTAAGTCGCCGGCGGTCTGTAACCAAGCACCAGTTGGGTACCTGATAATCACGACAAACAACGAGAAAAAGAAGAAAGTTTTTTTTATTATTAAACCATTGTTTTAAAAAATAATGCCAACATGTTATACATTGCGGAAATGAAAAAAAAAACACGACTATCGGAAAATGCCAAAATTCAACATGGCACCCATAAGAAGAACAAAATGAGACAATAATAATTCCTTATCAAATCACGCTTTTTGTTATTGGTAAACGGGATTTTACATCCACAATCAACCACAATTAAGGTTTATTTGGTTAAATAGCAAACCCAACGCTGAGCGCGCCGCTTGATCCAAGTGCATTTTGTTGACGTTGCTTGGCAACGAGTCCGGCGGTCTGTAACCAAGCTCCAGTTAGGTACCTGAAGGCTTTTTGATTACTACACCATTATTTTAAAAAATCATGCCAACATGTTATACATTGCGGAAATGAGAAAAAAACACGACTATCGGAAAATGCCAAAATTCAACATGGCGCCCATAAGAAAAGCAAAAGTTGGCCATGGTTACGCAGCCATCTTTGCTGTTATTTGAAATTAGAAAATAACACTGCATTCCTTGTTACAAACTAGCTGTAGAATGCTTTTGTTTCAAATGTCTAGCTACGTTTGGTTTTGAATAAAACATTAAAAACGATATCTTACCATTTCAGCTTTTTGCAGATATCTTAAAAATGAAAAATGATAGCTAAAATTTCTTTTCAGATAATTGACCAACACAAAAATACGAAACTTTGCCTAATTTAAACATAAGCTCTATCTCCGCTAATAAGCGAGATCCCCATGGTGAGCCTCGAAATTGAATCACCCGGTATATAGGCCTTAGGGTCGGTTACAATGCAACGCTGACGGTCGGCGCGAACCGTCGACGCGGACCGCTGTATCAATGGCGATGTATGAGGGCACTGACCAGTGTTTCTAAACTTTTCTCCGTTGTCCTTCTCTCGCTCACGTCAAGCGCATAGGTCTGCCCCGCTCGTAGTGCTCCGTCGAGCACCGGTTAAGAAACACTGGTACTGACGGTCGGTGTTGCACTGCAAGCCCTGATATATCGCTGTTGATATAGCAAAGATGGCATCTACTAAGATACCTACATAGAGCAAAACCCCAGAAGATTTTGGAGTATGAGAAAAAGGCAGGTGGTCCGTGGTGGTTTCGTAAAAGAGGTGCACGCAGAACTGGAGTTTAACTGGAGTTTAACACATCACATCGGTCGCTAAGCTATCCACATCGAGAACCATACCAAAGACTAACAGAAGACAAAAGACTGTCTAAAGATTATGAGCCAGGATTGTAAAAATTATTAAGACAATGTTGCATGTCATGTTGCATTTTGATGCATAAGGTTTTGATCTGTGATTGAAAGGGGTGAACAAAAAAACAAAAAAAAGAGTAGCTTACATAATCGACGTGTTGTGACCAAGTGTTGTGTAAACCCAACCGAGTTCTGAACTTCTGAACTTCAACGGTGGAATTACGAGAAAACAACAACAAGAACAGCAAGTATTTTTCAATGCCATTTTAAACAAGGATTTAGTATATCTGAACTCGGATCGAGGTTTAACCTTTAAACTGACATTGGAAACCCGAGCCAAAGGGTCAGCGGTTAATTCTGGTGCTGGGGTTTTCAATGCCCGTTTAAACCACGAACCGAGCAAAACGTTCTTTGTGCAACCGGCCAGTTATATATTGGTCCACAAACAAAACTCGTTTCGCGAATACTCAACTGGTTGACACTTACCTAGACCCGTTTGCCTTGACCAAAGACTAGACATATAAGACTGGCCACTCCGTGCAAATCCTTTGATCTTTATGACCTGCCGCTCAGGGACCTTGAACCGTTGTCCCTTTAATTTGGTTTAGCTTTCTGGCGGGAAGTTTGAATGAGTATTTTAAGTTTATTATTTTGATATTCAAAGGTCAATTATAATCATTGAAATAAGTGTCGTACTCACTGGTATAATGCTGTTCAAGTTCCAGACCGACTAACTACTTGAAAACACGAAAAGAAACATCGCAATAAATACCGATCAGATAACCAACAAATGTTAACGTCAAAACAAGTGTTGTTTGAGGTTAGAGTTGCCGGTTAGGACAACAGCTGATTTTAAAATCCACGCGCTATTTCGATTTCTACCGAGTATTCACGAATGGGCTTTAATCTGGTTTAGCCCTTTATCTCTCTCTCGAAACGTAGTTCCCTTTTCGAGTGGCCAGTCTTATATGTCTAGTCTTTGCTTTGACTCTCGACAGTTAGAGCTTAGAGCCTTTTCAGACGGGACACGGCGTCCGTGCGGTTTCGACCGTCCACGGTCATTGTGTAGCTTTTCACACACACGGATTTCAAACGGCACGGCACGGTACGTGTGTAAGGTTCCATTTAATCTCATACACTTCAACCCGTGGACGGACAAAACCGTATGGTTTTGGACGCCGTGCCCCGTCTGAAAAGGCTCTTACGTTCGCTGAACACCCATATTTTGTTTTTATAAAACTCAGTGATATTTTGATATAAATACTGTGGGCATAAGAAACTCAACATTTTGCAACTTTTCACAAACGTAGATACGACTTTTTGGTATAGCACGGCAATATTGGCAATAGTAGAAGTAGGTAGCTTATAAAGCCGATTCGGAAACGATAAAATTGATTTTCAAAAAAGCAGCAAAAGCTGCTAAAAACTCTAAAACTTATAAAAAGTGCTAGGGGTATTTTTTTGTTCAACCTAATACGGCTTTTTACTTCTAGTACATACGCTGAATGTATCATCCGTCTTTCAATTATTCGTGTGCACTACACGTTTCTGGTCGTGACGACCATAAAACTCGTTGCTGGTCGCTTCGACCAAGAAACTCGTTTCTGGTCGCGATGACCATAAAACGACCATACTAGGCAACCGGTCCATTTACCGACCAAACAAAAAACTATGTAACATTTTGCTTTGCTCGACGCGACCACGATGGGTATTGTGCACGGGGTCTAAAAGCGACAAAAATACTACGGATAAAGTTTTCAATATCGTACGCGCACACAAGTACTGACTTCAGAGTTGAGCAATTGAGAATACATGAGAATGTTTTTTTTTCAATTATTTTAACTTTTTGGACTACTGTGTGAGTTAACTCGTGTTGGCTCGGCTTACGTTGGATGCCCTGCGCACAGACCCTGAGCGAACATAACCTAAGTTTACTGTGGTGCAGGTGCTTTTCGAGTTCGTGAAGGAATATAAATATTTGCATCAGATTGCTCCAGACTGAGGTGGTTTAGTTCATATTTTCCTGTTATAAATGTAATATTGTAATGGCCAGCGGCGCGATGATGTCTGCAATGTTTGATCTAGAATTGCACGACGTGCCTGCCGAAGTAGATGACTCGGACGACGATGTTATCGAAGTTGACGAGGTAAGTAGATCCGAATTTCTTTTGTTTTCCTGCATTTCACCGAGAACTTGACGATACTACGTCATCCGAGGCTGCGACGCATTTTCAGAATCACATTATTCGATGCGCTAAAGAAAAATTCTCAATGTCACGCGAATTATAGACCTTATGGAAATGCATAGTTGCGAAATATCAACTTTCTTGCGTAAATACTACCTGACATTAATCTTTTCTTTGTTTTCAGAGCGACTACGATGTAAATCCAAATATCAACAGAGTTATCGAGTAAGTTTTTGTATTGACTATTTTTTTTGTAATTAATTTAAGTATGACTTTTCTTATTTATCCCAATCAAAGTCAATTAAACTTAAAACGAACTAAGATGATTGAGTTCAGCTCATTTCAAGTCTGCCCGAACCTTTGTGAGAATTGTTTTGAATTGAAACAAAATAAGCATTTGTTTTTTAAATGAGACTGTTGATTCTTTTTGCATAAGATCATCACCTTTACAATGTAAATTTCAGATCTGACGACGTAGAAACATTACAACTAACGGAGCAAAATGTTAACCCTGGCCAGGAAAAGTTGGGACCTCAAGACTTTGAGCTTAAGAAGGTACTGGGAAAGGGTGGTTATGGCAAAGTTTTCCAAGTTCGGAAGATGACAGGCCCCGATGCGGGGACCATTTTTGCCATGAAGGTCCTAAAGAAAGCTACAATTGTCAGAAATCAAAAAGACACGGCTCATACAAAGGCCGAGCGAAATATTTTAGAAGAAGTAAAGGTACTTTTTATCAAATTATTACTTGTGAATAGGAAATAATTATTTTCTATGTTTTAGCATCCTTTTATAGTAGATTTAATGTACGCCTTTCAAACCGGGGGCAAATTGTATTTAATTTTAGAATATTTAAGTGGCGGTGAATTATTTATGCATTTAGAACGCGAGGGTATATTTTTAGAGGAAAGCGCATGGTAAGTTGTTGCCATTTCACGTTATGAAATTTGTTGATATTTCTTCGTTTTTCAGTTTTTATTTAGCGGAGATAATATTAGCTCTAGAACATTTGCATTCTCAAGGGATTATCTATAGAGACTTGAAGCCTGAAAATATTTTACTAGACGCTCTGGGTCATGTAAAACTGACTGATTTTGGCCTATGTAAGGAACATATCCAAGAGGGTATTGTTACGCACACTTTCTGCGGAACAATTGAGTACATGTAAGTATAGTTATTATATTAATAGAATAGTAACTGGATCGCATGTAATTAAGAATATGTGATGTTGTTCTAAAGAAGAAATAGCTGGTTATTTAATTTGGATTGACAGGTTTTCTTTGGTATTCAGCAAACTGAATTTTGTGACATGAACAGATTTGTTTCTTTATATGGTGTTCTTTCAACTGCGGTCAGTTCCCCATCCTTCAAACATAAAATGATTTCTGCTTGAATTCCTCGTTCCTATATAGCTAAAAAAAATTTTGGTTCAGATTAATTCGTTCAGATATCATAACCTCAAAAACCATGTATATACCGATTTTTTTTTTAACTTGAGACTCCTAAATATCTCGATAAATATGCGTGGTATGACAGAAGTGTCTTCACTAAACTTCTAGGACGCAAAGGGGGAAATGAGATGGCGATATCAGTTTCATTGCAGATGGCGCTGCAGTCGGTGAAAATGAGGTTGCCTTAATTTTTACTTTATCATACGCAGTATGTAAAGTATTGTAATCGTGCTAAAAAAAATTTTTGAGATTTTAGCGGAAATATGTCTTTTTGGGTCCCCTGAACATTTTTGACCAAGGTACAAAAAAATGTCTGTGTGTGTGTGTGTGTGTGTGTGTGTGTGTGTGTGTGTGTGTGTGTGTGTGTGTGTGTACCTGTTTTTTGTGACGACGATTCCGGAGAAACTACTAAAGGTATCGGGACGAAACTTCATATTTAGAAGTTTCATAACCAAACTTAGAGCTGAAAAGCTTTCTGTTGAAAAGGGTCCAAAGGAACTGGAGGTTTAGTTTTAGCATTTTTGGAAGATTTTGCAAATAAGCCGCCATTTCTGGAATTTTGTCGAAATAGTTAAATAATAAATTAAAGATGAGGAAAAGCTGAATAATTTATGACTATGACATTTTTTGGTACAATCAATAGTATAGTTGCATGAGCAAATTCTATTTCATCGAGATCGGTCGTACTGCATTTAAACTAGTAGCCAGGATATGTCAGAAATTATGATTCTAATGACAGTAGGTAATGTCAGGCTAATGTTTTGACATGATTTTGACAACACCTACTGTCAATATAAGCTGCGTTCGGATATTGTACACCGTCACTTTTTACACCCAATAACACGTAAGTGTCATTTGGACGGTGTACCCGGTGTCAAGTATCTGTCTAGTTCTAGTAGTTTTATTTTAATGCAGACATGGCCGATCTCGGTCAAATAGAGTCTCATGCAGCTAAACTATTAACTTTATATATAGTATGATAAAGTCATGTGCCTGGCCACATCTGATTTTTTTAAATGGGAATATCCAACTTTTTTATAAAATTATGATTTTACGCTAAATAAGAACAATCTCTTGTCTGAACATTTTTTTCGTACGATGCATCTATCAAAAGTTATTGACGATGGAAGTTTGTGGCGTCTGCGGTAGTTACGTCCGCTGCCACCGCATGGGATGCGCTCGCCGTCTGGCAGTCAAAGCGAAGACTGAGACCCCCTTTGAGTCCTACAAGGGTATTTCAGACACTTTTGTCGTACCATACATATTTCTCGAGATATTTAGGAGTCTCAAGTTAAAAAGTTGTCAAAGTTTAGACCATGTTTGTTGTCGGTTGTCGGTATACCGACAACAAATGTTGTTCTCGCACGACGCAAATTTTTGATACAAAAACTTTATTAAATTAGAAACCATAATGTATAAAACCACAAGCAGTACACGAACGAGGTACATCTAAAAGAATATTGTTAGACAATAAGACAATTGACCATTCCCAACTGATGATGATGCCTAGGCATCGAAATATGTTTCGATAAAATAAAAACCGTGCAAGGAAGAAGAGATTTCGTTTTATTTCAGTATTAAAGCAGAAACCTTGCAATATGGATAACACCAATTAAAATTATTGTGGGTACCTGTAGCCTATTGCAAGTTTAATACAATTGAATTAATCTGGGCATACGTAAAAAATAAAGGGTGTTAATTCTTGCAGAAGAGAGAATTAAACAAAAATTTCTATCTGTGTACCATGAATAAAAATTTAAATTTTTGTGGAAAGCGGTTTAGGAAAAAAAAATCGGAAAGTAGGCGGTTATTTTAAAACCACAAAAATCGAATACCTTTTTTTACTTCTCTCTTGCTCATGTTTATGACGGAAAAATTTGATAGTCACTCGTGTTATGTAGAAATGATTCAGGAGTAAAACACACATTATTTTTTTTTGTTCAGTTGTTGCACAGTTACGAGCCTCCAAACACAGGGCTCAATACTTTTGCAACCGATAGTAGGTGTCAGCAGTGAGGAGGTTTGTTTTAGCAGTGGGAAAACCAGTTTACAAACAGTGTTTTTGTGACAAACCAGATAACGTGTCATTGGTACTTATAATGCAGCTATCATAGCAACATATCTGGTCCATCGCAAAAGCAATGTTTGTAAACTGGTTTTGCGACTGCTCGAACCAACCTAACATAAATTCCAATGCTATTAGTGTATGCAAATAAAATTAGTTTTTGTTAAATTGTGCTAAAGTTGTGCTAAATTGCACCATGAATAAATAAAAAAACATAATAATAATAATCATTTATTTTTTCGCCAAACTGCACACAATGGTCATACATTACATATATAATACAAATACAGGCAAAAAAATGCATGTTACAAACAAACTAAAATTCCATAAAAAATAAATTTTGATGTGGTCGGCATTTTTCCTCACAACAATTTTAGTGAGAGGTCATCTCACTAAAATTGTTGTCAGTCACTATATCACAATACAATTAAAAGTTATGATTTTTTCTTTAATTTCACTCTTGATAGACTTGTTTTTTCTTCTTGCAGCTTGTTGTATTGCAAAATTTTGAATTTCAATATATAATATTATTGGCGTCAAAATCAGGTATGTTGACCTCCGGAACAATTCTTCCCGTTGCGTACAGACTCAGTTTCGTATAATTTAATAAATCTAATCGTATCTTTATGATTCAACTTTAAAATTGATGCGTTAGTGGCACTCATGTATCACTGAATATGTTTTTCCCGCTGCGACAGGTGTCACCAGTACTGATAGAAAGCGTGAAATATTCAACATGTTAATGTCAGTTGTGGCGTGACGTGATCGTTCTTACTGTCGTATGTCACGATAACTATTTTTACACTAGTCGTGAAGGAAATGTGTACCATGGAAGTGTGGTTCACGTACTGGTTTAATGACGAGTGTAATAATACAGTAATACCTCGCTTAGCACTTAGGTGTGTTCCTAGACGATAGCGCGTTAAATGAGGCCTGTTTAACACATAAGAAATAGGAAAAGGGGAACAAAGACCAAAAATAAACAATTTTTTCTTTAATTTTAAGCTATGTTTATATTAGTTTGCATAATAATATGTTTCATAACACGTAAGGTTAGGCTCAAAGAAACATATTTTTGTGATGAAGCTTCTGGATCTTGAATTGAATCTGCAATGATCTGAAAATTCTTGATTTTCTTCCTCTTCCTTTTTCAATTGTGGCTTTTTAAGTTGCTAGAAAAGTTGGGGCAGCAGCTGCATCTGCACTTGCTGATTTTCCGGTGTTTCAAATGTTGTGTTGATAAATTTAAAAAAAAGAAGCAGTTTCACAACATTTGAAACACCGGAAAATCAGCAAGTGCAGATGCAGCTGCTGCCCCAACTTTTCTAGCAACTTCTTCTTTTTTTTAAATTTATCAAAACAATATCTGCTAGCTGCTAAGTTTTTGGTCGTATCCCCTTTTCGATTTTGAATGAGATCAAAAATACTAAAGGCTTTATGCATGATCATTAACTGACTTAGTGACGCGTTCGATTTCATCATTAATCCAATTGCAAAGACGTTTTCCCATTTCCTTGAAAATATTGGTTCTGGAACGGGTTATCTTTGTTGCTGAAGACGTTGTTGTGCTTGCTGACAATGTAATTTAGTCTTGTGTTTTGAAATGGTTCGTTTAGTAGAAGTAGACAAACTTAAAGCGGTTTCAATATCGACTTGTTCACCGTTTTCCAATCGCCTCAGCACTTGCATTTTAATGTCAAGAGAACTGCTTTTTCGTGTTGTTTATGTTTAATTTTTAATATAAAAAAAGATTAATCTTTTGACCACCTTCTAAAATATAATTTTTATAAATTTATGAACAATAAACACACCAAACAAACATAGGTTTAGGGGAAGCACAGCGCTACGACCGAAGCAACGAATTGCCACGAGCCTTTTTTTAAGCTTCAAGCACACCGCGGTATATCGAATCAGCGTTAATCGAGGAAGCATTAAACGAGGTCTTACTGTAATATTATTTTTTATTATATTTAGTTATAATATGAACTATATATGACTACTTTCTGTACAAATTCTGAAATATATATTATTATTATTATAATAAAAATCTTATAAATATTATTATTATTTAATTCATGTGGGGAAGAAGTCTCTGCGGATGCCCTTCAGGTAAAGTTGGCCTGGAGGGGCTTTCTCTTTTTATAAAAAAAGTATTAAAAAATTAAATAAGAAAAATTAATAAGCTTAAGGAAGAAACCTCAATTTTTTTTATTTTTTTTTAATGGTTCATTTTTAACTTAATTTATAATGATTACTATTATTAATAATTACTTAATTTCTAGGGCACCAGAGATTCTGACAAGATCAGGTCATGGAAAAGAGGTAGACTGGTGGTCATTGGGTGCACTGATGTTTGACATGTTAACTGGCGCTGTAAGTACAGTATTTTAGTGGCATTTACATAAAAACGTTTAAAAAAAGCGGTTATATGTCCTGCCAATTATCTGATTGTCCCTTAGCTGTGCTATCTAATCTACATTTGTTTTTAGCCCCCATTCACTGCAGATAATCGCAAGAGAACGATAGAGAAAATCTTGAAGGGTAAACTGAATTTGCCACCGTATCTGACATCTGATGCAAAAGACTTAGTGCGCAAGTTGTTGAAACGGCAGGTAGCAATGAGGTTAGGCGCTCCCCCAGGTGATGCGCAGGATGTAAAGATGCATAGCTTCTTCAAACACATCAATTGGGACGACGTGCTTAAGAGGAAATTGGAACCTCCTTTCAAGCCGAGTTTGGTAAGTTGTTATTAATTTATTATAAACTTCCTAAAATAAGATAAAAAAGATAAATAGATTGTAATTTTGTTCTTCTTTATTTGTGTTTTTGTTTATAGGCCAGTGAAGATGATGTGTCGCAATTTGACACTAAGTTCACTAGACAAACTCCTGTCGATTCCCCAGATGAATCAACACTCAGCGAAAGTGCCAATATGATTTTTAAGGTTAGTTCGTTTTGTTTTTGTTTGTCTCACTGTGTATCAAATATGGAAGGAGCGTATGCTCAAGAGTTAAGGAGCAAGTATACCCCACTAATGAAAATTTTTGTTAGTGTGTAGAGCAAAACTATTTGCAATGGAAACTAACCACAGGTTATATAGGCCGTAAAAAAAACACATGAAACAAACGGTAAAGTCAAGGGTGTCTTTTGTGTCCAATTTTTTCCTAAATCGCGCGATCGAAATCACGTAAAAACGATAAATAATTCAAACTAAGTTCATAGGTAAAACCTTTCTAGTTTTTTATGTTCTATTTTAGAAAGTCAATCATAAAATAATAATGTATACCAAAAAGAAATAATATCATTATTTAATATTTTATTACTTTTATATACTTTCCAATATGCAATACTACATCAGAAAACCACTGTAAAAATTTCGTATCTCTACAACGCGTATTAACGCTAGGATTCCGAACCTACGGTACACTTCCGGTAGACTACGTCGTTAAAGGAAAATTTTTTGTACCGAAGCGGTGATGGAAACAGTTACAGATACACTACTCATCCACACTAGGTTGCATTGGTATAGTTTTATAAGATTTTAGTTAAAGTCAACTGTGTACGTGCATCATTACTTGATTAGGTGAGTACCTAGTCAGGTTAGTAGTTATTTCAGAAAGGTTGCTTTCAATTGTTTGAGATGTTATGCATATGTGACTATGAACTTTAAAATTTTATTAAATAACCACTATCAAAAAAAAGGAGCAGATTTTAAATTTGAATTTAAAACAAACAGTAAAATATAGAACACATTCTCCACATCATTGGATAGAAGGCTATGCTCTGCGGTGTTGTATAGCTCATCTCTAATCTATCAGAAAACAATGTAACTAAAATCGTTATTATTTTTTATTTCCACTGCATCGGTAGCACAACTGGAAGTTTTCTCTACTGGAAATTGAGAGGTTCCTGGTTAAAATCCATGCCGAGTGTTTTTTTTGTGTATACTGACGAGTTTTCACGTAAAGCCATGTAAGCATTTTTTCTTGAAGTGACAATATTGCCTAGAAATTCACTGCCTTGGTATCTCAATTGGGTGTGCTCCCAACCGGAAATTGGGAAGTGCCTGATTCAAATCCAAGGTATTTTTCCACAAATTATCCTCACCTGGATTAATTATCATTTACTTCCTAAGTTAGTTTTCTAACAGGTGATCTAAAATGATTGAGGACAGGTGGAATTTCCCGCCACAGTTTTAGTGTTACTAAGATGGTATGTGTGCATGATACAGGTTATGATCACTGTCAGATACCATAGTGAACTCGTCAGTAAGGGTTACGTTCCTCTGCAACGATATTTCATCATTTTTCTCAATTAATTTGTTATTGGGTTCTTGAAGAGTCTTTCTAAAAATAAAATAATAATGAATTAATTCAATTAATAGTTTCAATTTAATAAACCTATACCCTATTCACGATAAGAACATAGTAGTGGGGTGTGCAAACTGAGCCCAATTACACTGGAGCAATATGCTGTCAATAGCGGCAAATTGAAAGGTTATGTCACGACAATGGTGTGCTATACCTCGCACCGCTGATTTATCAATTAGCCATCGTTATGTAATGTAGTGCGTTATATTAAACATTATATTAAGTCTGCTATCTTTTATTAAATATTAGTACACAATAAACACTTAATGATATCAATAAAGAATAACAAACAAAGAAATAAGACACTAAAAAAGGAATAAAATTCTCGTATATCTCTACTAGCAGCAATCTGCTCCGACAGCGTCCAAAGCGTCCTCACACGTCTTCCGTTATATCACTGTTTAAAAAAGTAAAAGA
Source organism: Aphodius sticticus (assembly GCA_963966075.1). NCBI lineage: Eukaryota > Metazoa > Arthropoda > Insecta > Coleoptera > Scarabaeidae > Aphodius > Aphodius sticticus. Next base: position 29,066,137 of record OZ014509.1, read on the forward strand.
AAACACGAAAAGTTTGTCAATTTATAAAAAGGAATTCCTTATTTCATTCGCTTGTAGATGGTTCAGTATCAGACCACAAATCTGATGATGATCCTGTATTGGTTGTTATAATAAACTCTTCCATAATATCTTCAACAATATTGTCCAGTTGATATAATTTGTTTTCTTTGCTGACTACATGTTTGATGCAAGCTTTCCACCATTCCGCATTTGCAAGTTCCAAACCCTCAAGAAGCAGAGTTTTTACCCCCGGCAACTTAAATGTTCTATTGTTTGCGGCGACATGATGTTTAACTTGGGCCCAAATTAATTCAATTGGGTTTAAATCGCAGTGATATGGAGGCAATCGTAAGATTTTGCGACCACTTTCCTCCACTAATTGATCGATTACATAGTTGACTGGGTTATCACTTGTATACTTTTTTGCCATATCTAGAAGTTCTACTTTCAACATACTGTTATCTACGGTTACGCCTTTTGACATAAGCCATTCTATTAATGTCACTTTTCGCCAAGAGTTGTTTGGTACTTTATCCATCTTCACGGAATGGTAAGGAGCATTATCCATTACAATTACACATCCAGGCTCAAGTCGTGGCAACATATTTCTCATCCATTCCGTGAAGACGTCGCTGTTCATGTCTTCGTGGTAGTCGCCAGTCTTTTTTGATTCAAATAACAGAAGGCCGTTATCTACAAAACCTGCTTCCGAGCCGATGTGTAGAACAATAAGACGTTTTCCTTTTCCAGAAGGATCTGTTATACCTCGTGATAACCCACGAACAAATGCTTGTCGAGCGCTTGTTATAGTGGTATCTTTCCAGACCTTTGGTTTTGTGTGACCAGCATTAAACCATGTCTCATCTAAGTAATAGATTTTTTTCCCCATTGAGCGATACTGTCTAATACTGGTCAAATATCTTCGTCTCCATAAAACAATATCCTGTCTTTCAATTAAAATACCTTTCCTGCTTCGGTTCTCCCATTTAAATCCCAACATACGCAATATTTTCCACAAAGTTGTTCGCTTCACCGTAGGTATGAAATCACCTGCTTCAATAGCCTATACAAATTTCCACTTAAATTCAATATTACATAAATAATCATATCATTACCGTTAATACTTTGGAAATAGTTGGTAATTCATTGTTAAAATAGAAAGAATGAACATGTCGCCTAATTGCATTTTTCTGTAATTCATCCAATTTGTCGTAAGTCTTTTCCCGTTTACGTTTTTTGGTTGGAGAACGTAATACTCCAGGAGTGCCCTTTTCCTTTACAATGGCCCACATTGCTGATTCTCCAATACCTACAAGCTTCGAAGCTAATTTCACAGAAGCTGACTTCGAATTTCCAGGTTCACGACTGTACTCGAGATATGCATTGTAGGCCATCAGCCGTTGTCCACTGCGAATGGGCTTTCCTTGCGGATTTTTTGACGAACCAGCCTGCATTCTCTCATCCATATTAGCACTATTAAATATCATCGTAAAACATTAACAACAAATATTATTGGCAATATTAAGATTACCTGTTACAATGTTAATATAGTGTGGAGATCTAAAAAGAACTGAGTTTTATTTGAATCGTTTGTTAGACTGCAAAATATTCCGAACACAACAACTAGAACACAACGAAAATCTTGAATCTGACGCAAATGACATGACGTTTCAAAATTCAAGTGACATACGTGCGTTGGCTGGTGTAAATTTGGTTCAACTTTCAGCCAATCACAAGCCGCAGATTATAGCCCTATCTTATCCAACGCTTTATTCTTAAAGTGAATAGAGTATAATTATAATCAGAGAATCCCTTAACAAAAAGGAACACCTACGCCACTGGACCAAAATAACAGCTGTCATTTGCACCCATTGCCAACATCACAATTTTTTAAAATTGGCGGGAAATTCAACCTGTCCTCAATCATTTTAGATCACTGTGTATATATTGACAAGTTTTCACGTAAGAACCATTTCCTTTGAATTTATCTACATACTGTTGGCAAGAGCAATAAACATTTAGCGATCTTTATTCACCAAACATCCCAAACTATCCCCAATAGGTGTCCCGATGAGTTTGGTTTATGGTCGAATCCTGGCATTCTTTCCTTGAAGTGACAAAATTCCCTATAAATTTCCACTACCTTCGTAGTTCAACTGGGGGTGCTCTCAACCAGAAACTGGGAGGTTCCTGGTTCAAATTTAAGCCGAGGTATTTTTTTCACAAATTATTTCATACAAGCAAGCAGTTGAAAAGGTTAATAATAATAATAACTGAGGAAACCATTAAATTTGCATGAGGTGATATGGAATAGACATATCAGTAAGTGAATAACAGATTAGTAAACCCCTTAATATAGATTTAAATGTCAAAGTTGTGATCAAAATAAGATCACTTTTTTTATTACTGAAGTGCAATAATGACTGAATAATGATAATTACAAAATAAAATTGCCAGAAAGAAGCAGATGAGTCTAATTATTTTATAAAATTGTTGCGATTTTTTAATATTAACTTATTGATTAAAATGCACAAAAGTTACACTGTTGTTGTTTTTAGGGATTCACATATGTTGCTCCATCAGTGCTAGAAGACATGTACCGGCGTCCCCACAGGTCACGGTCACCTCGTAAAATGATGGGTACCCCGATGAGACATTACGGCCTGAACTTACCTCACAGCAGCCACCAGATGGGTCACCCTAGCAACTTAGGCCATCATTCGCAGATGGGACATAACTCATTTCAATACAATCCTCAGAACCACCAATTGAACAATTACCCCGAGGAGATGATGGAAGTTAGTTCGGGACTACCTCATTAGTAGCTGAATTTCGCCCACATATGTTTGCCTTAATTTCGATTTTCTTTAGATGTTTTATTCCCGCGCGTCCACTCCTCACGTTCATAGGCGATGCGATCACAATTGCATCGGTTATGGATCGGGAGTAGGTCTGTGTAGGTCAAGTAAGCCGTTACCACAGAGTTAACTAAATAATCCTTGAATTCATCCCCTTAGATAAATGTTTGTTTTTTGTGAAGTACTTGTTCTTTATTGGGTATTTGTATATGCATCTATTATTATTATTATTATCTTTTAGTTTTATTTCTACTTATTTCTTAGGTTTGATTTAATTGTTGCAATTTACCAATAAAACCTAGGTTAGTTTTACTATGGAAACAAGACAGCGATGGATATATATTGTGAATGAGCCCTCGGCTCTATTGTTACAGATCAGATTTAAATACACCTCTTGATTTTTTGATTTTGGAAGTTTTCTAATTTATGGCGATGATTTACAGAAATGCAACCCTACCATTTTGAATAACTAAGAGATACGTTATATGCATTCAACCGATATTTATATTATACTTTTTCTTGTACCTTTTGGTCAGTTAACTTCTTCAGGTTTCTGGTTGGAAATTACTGATCTAAATATGCAAATAACATTGCAAATCAAATAAATTCTAATCTTCAACAATTAGAATATCATTATTATCTATTTTCAACCTAAAATTGTGTTACCTTGTAATTTAAAATTTTTGCTTGAATTTTCAAAAAAAAATATTAAAACAACATTTTAAAAAGAGAAGAGAGGCATTTTGGTGTTGACATTTGAATAGATGCAGGCATTAATGATGGTATTAACGCACATCTAAAAGCATAACAACAAAAGTGCAACTTTATATTTTTGAGAGATAAAAATTGCATCTACGTTGTGCATATAGATATGCGATAAAATAGATAGGACTGTTAGAAAGCCATAGTTTTTGAGAAAAATACAGCAATAACATATTTATACAGTCCGTACGCCATAAGAATTTACTTGCGTCACTAATTAATTGGCTTATTTCACAACTGTTTTTATTAGGTCAGCAACAAACAAACCTACCTTCAATTTTAATGCCTATAAGCTAGGTAACAAAATGTAACCACATTGTGTTTCTAAAAACATATTATAGTCACTTATGAAGACAGTTGACCAAATTGATGATGTAAGCAACATCTTTTAGTGTACAGAAAGTACAAACTATTAATTTATTCTTATTTTAACTACTGTTTATAGGATAATATACTTTGATCAGACAGGGATTTTTAGTATAAATATCGGCACTATTAGAGACATCCTTTTGATGAAATTCTATAACAGCAAATTTGTTTATGTTAATGTTCTTGTAGGTCTTCGTATATTTTCTGCTTCTTCACTACTACGAATGAAAAAATAAAACGTCAAAATATTTTTCTGGCCTGTTGATATTAAAAGTAACGATGGTATCTATAAGAAAAAATAGTTATAGAACAATAGTAGCTATATTTTGTTGGTAATTTATGAAGAGTTTTACCATGTAAAATAAATTGGATTTTTTATTTATTGGTAAACTGCAAAAAAAGGTGCATAAAATTACATTAAAATTATTAGAAATAAAGTAGTTAAGCGTTTTCACATGTTATTTTGATGTTTTAATTGCCCTTATATGCAATTATGGAGTAGTTAATTGAATTGTTTCTTTTTTATTTTTTGTATGTATTATTTAATTAACTAACCTTGCTCTCCAAACTTTTGTAATTGTCATTTTATTCACCCGCTACACTTCTGAGTTTGCCCGCTACTGAGAATTTTCAAGGTGCTATTTTGTTATAAGAAACTTTGGAATCAGGAAACTGTAGTTACTATATCGCTTGTAAATACGTGGAAACAATTATTTCGAAGAAAATGTTGAAGACAAAAAAAACGAATCGAACCCCTTATATACAATAAGGAGAAACTACATGTGTTCAAAAATATGATATATTTAAATATATATAAATAATACAAAAATATATACACCAATATTATAGTCTTTTATATTTAAATGAAGTGTGTTTTCGTGTTTAACAGTAAGAAGAAATAACTATAGAGAGGCAAGGTCGGTTAACAAATTTAAGATGTATATGAATATATTATAATTATTAATCGCACTATTCTTATATACATAGATTGTCTATTCTGTTCAGTTAGTTTGTGAAAATTTGTTGTTTATGAAACATAAAGCAATTTCTAGCACAACTAAGCGAAAACAAAAGCCTTCCTGGAAAACAAATTGTTTTTCAGCACCGTTACCTCTGATGCCAAACAATTTATGTATATAATAATTAGAAGAGAAGAATATACTGAAAACTCTCAATATTTGTTTATTAGACAAATACATCGATTTTTTATGTTACATATGGTGGCCAATATTCCATTCTGGATTCGATAGATTTTATTTGAATAGAAAATTTTGCAAGTTATATATTTTTCCGAAGCAGACTTCGGATTTTATAATTTGCTCCATTTTTTTAACAAACTTTTTATTGTATTGAAAATGTGTGGTACAATAGCTTTGTTCATGTTGCTCTTTGCAGTACGAACAAACTTTGATGATTTATAAGTTCAATTAGAACAGCTATTGGCTGCTATTTTGATGAATTATACAGCTCTGATATTTGCTGACCATTTTAATAAATAAATAATTTATTCAATTTTGCAAAATAACATATTTCATAACTCACAATAACAACAATGATTATGTTTGCGCTATGTAGTCAATATTCTTATTAATCGTATTGTTATGGTTTTATCTTAGTTATCTATTTACCATTAATTTTTGTTTAACGCGCTCCCGTACAATATAACTCTATTTTAGTACAATTTTATTTTATTCATACTGGGAGAAGTCGAATTTTTTAAAAACATGCAATTTATTCTTTTTTTCTATTTGTTTGTATTTTGATGAAATAATAAAATAATTGTCTAAAAATGCTGTTTTATTTATCCTTCAATAAGCTAATTTGAGTTTGAATTTAATTTGAGATGTAACAAGTTCTGTGATTATTTGTTAGGTTTCTTCTGACCAATTAAGGGTGGATCTAACAATGCAAGGTTAAGTCTTATAGTTAACAAACTGGTAGTTTACGTTAACTCCTAGTTACCAAAATGTCGGGTCTTTCAATGCAGTCTAAACTTCTAGTTAGGCGACTACGGGTTAAGGAGAGGTTGGCAATGGAAAAGCAGTGTCGCCAACTATATAAAAATAAGATCTTAGTAATTTTTTGGTGATATATAGGGCTTCGCTGTCAGCTGTGCATAGGTACCGCATTTGTTTGAATTTCAAACCTTCGACATTTTCTTTGTTTACGAATTTACATATGTTGTTTTCTGTACATTTTATTTTCTATAGGATATTACACACATGATTGTATTATATCTCATTTGATAAGTTGATATTTACCACACTGACCAAGGTACTGGGTACTGTTACTTTGACTTAATTAATTTGATTTATTGTATATTTTCAATGTATTATGTGAAGGAATAAAGTATTAATTATATTTTGTTTATTATAACAATATACCTAACCTTGTGTTTATTTTAATCTATCCTTACGTGGCAAACCGCGATAAGAATTGGTAAAAGATCTTTGAAGAATAAAATTTAACAAAATCGATTATTTATGTTTTCACAGTATTTGATTAGTTAGACTACAGGTTAGTCCGGATTATGAAGTTTTCTGTATTTGCAATTAATACTCACCATTACTCATCCGTGTTGGATACTCAATACTGTTGGATATCAATTAAGTGGCAGAGCACATTGTGTACCAAATACTTACCGACAAAGGTTACTTTATAAAAAATAAAATACCATAAGCCTTATTTATGAAATTTAGAAGATTTGTTTATTGAATAGTGTGGGAAAATACTTGGCCAATATCTGTGCAGTTTACAATAATTATTTCGTATAGGTACTATGCCAGTCCACTCCGCTTCATGTGGTACAACGGTAACATACAGATCTTGCGGAGAAACTTCTTCATTTTGTCAACCGATATTGCAAGAGTTCTTACCAAGTCTGTAGTATCAGGCGTAAGCTCAATGCAAAACAGGAAATTTGTGTTTTAAGACCCCGTAGGACAATACTACAATGCAAATTCATGTTTCGTAATCATTTTGTTTGGATTTAGGTTAGACGAAGGCACAGTCGGGATGTTCAGCGAGTTGAAGCTACCGTTTCTAAAAATCTCAGCTTTGTCAGTTCCTATAATAAATGTAATTTAATAAAAGTTAAAATTATATACGTGTTTGTTTTGCATACCTGGAGATTGTGTACCTTTATTTGTACGGTCTATTGTCCTTATTACAGAAGGAACTGCTACTTAAAACCCACTGTAGTGTAGACTCGGAGAGTTAGCAGAAGTTTGTAATAGGGGAAACACAATGATATCCATTTTGGATCCCCTGAACATTTATGACCAATGTACAAAAAAATGTCTGTGTGTGTGTGTGCACCCGTTTTTTGTGGCGACGATTCCACGAAATCAAGATCCACTTGAAAACTTTTTTGGAGCGGTTCGTATGCACAGAGCAAGAAACATCAATCCAACATGCACATCTTTCAAGCACAGTTATAGGACATTAATTATTAATTAATTATGAACTTCATCCCAACATTCACCTGGTGCGAATTGCGCAACATATAATTGCGAACCATTTATAAAGTCGGTGCAACGACTTGCAACGGGACATGGCAGGGACGATATAGCTGGTGATGACCGTGACGTCGAAGAACTCATTATTACGCCAACCAGACCAAACTCTTGGGCAGCCAGGCAACATGCTTACATTGCTGGTTATATGGCCAAAAGGCTACTGCAGACAGTACGATGCCAGACGTGTAAAGCACTTGCTATCTGATATACAGGATGTCTCAACAGTGCGATCTCGGAAGATTGTGCTGCTGTTAATGAAGATTTTTTAAAACTGATTTCACTCATCTATACAGAACGCCGAGGCGCATAATAATAATAATAATAAAGTAATTTATTCAATACAGTGTTGTTATTTGACAACAATAAACAATCTCGCAAGTTACAACAAAACATAACACAAAAATTCTAAAGTTATCCATCAACATCAATGAGAAACAGCAACTCAAACAAAGAAAACCAATGAATATACACAAAGAAACACAAAACAGCCTGACGGCTGATAACATGTTCCATCCTAACAGGCATTCTAAATTAAACAAACAAAATCAACACAGCAACAACTAAATAAATCAAACAATTCTGCGTAACAATGATTTTAAATTTTAAACTACAACACTGTTATGTTATTACATCTACCTCAGCAAATAAAGTGTGAATTCCTTTACAAACAAATGATAATTATTTATGTTCTTTATCACATTAGGCAATTTATTGAATTCCAAAATGGAGTTAATGATTGCACAGAACTTTCCACTATTTGAGACAAACTGACGAGTATGAATGTCATCAGACGACCTCGTGTCGTGACCATGTATAACATTGTTATTGTATAACATTGTAAGGTAGTACCAACCCAAACTTATGTTTTTTTAAATGGAACAACCTATATTTCGGCACAATTTTGAATTCCTTGCAAAATTTTACTACAATGAAAAATAACATTACCTACCCTAAACTTTATACTTTTTGATTTATTGGCATTTTTATGAAAAAACAGCAGTCTAAGAAAAATTGCATATCTCAATACCGGTTTTTAATTTTATTGCGCATGCTTAGATTATGATTAAGTAAGACGCGTTCTATTAGCGGTATTACCTACCATATCCAAATTGTGTACAGGGTGGTCATAATCTGCAACAAAATATAGCAAACAGTTTTTCCTAAGAAAGTTAATTTTTTTAAATGGAACGCCATGTATCTAATTAGTTTTTTGAATTCTACGTATCGTTCTGCACAAAAAAGTCCTAGCACACATCAGTGCTAAAATAAACAATTGCAGAGATAACTAATCTTCTTCATAAAAAAATCGATTTTTCTATCAATTAGAACTTCTACACCGACATTAACCATTAAACCAGTTAAGTATTTACCTACATTACTGTTTTCTCGCATGATTTCATCTTTTTTTAATAAATCAACACATTTGACCACATCTGCAATTTAATATTATAATTTGAAATAAAATTTTACTTATACCCTGTAGGCTATAAAAAACTGTGCTAAACAAGTTATTATGGTATCTGTCAGTGGTGGTGATCTTGTTAGGTTAGATTTGCATAATTTTTGGAAATATGGCGAACTTTTCATTTTGTTGCAGATTATGACCACCCTGTACACAATCTGGATATGGTAGGTAATCACGCTAATAGAACGCGTCTTACTTAATCATAATCTAAGCGTGTGCAATAAAATTAAAAACCGGTATTGAGATATGCAATTTTTCTTAGACTGCTGTTTTTTCATAAAAATGCCAATAAATCAAAAAGTATAAAGTTTAGGGTAGGTAATGTTACTTTTCATTTTAGTAAAATTTTGCGAGGATTTCAATATTGTGCCGAAATATAGGTTGTTCCATTTAAAAAAACAAGTTTGGGTTGGTACTACCTTATAGAACACCCTGTATACACGCTAATAATTTTAAAATGTGCCCCTCCGCATTCTGTATAGATGAGTGAAATCAGTTTTAAAATATCTTCATTAACAGAGGCACAATTAGGGTTTCCAATTTTCGGGATCGGGATCCCATTTCGGGATTTAACAAAAAAAATCATCGGGATTTCGGGATTAATCCCGAAATCCCGATTTTTGTATATCAACAATTACAGATAAATACCTTTATATCAACTAGTTTAAAAATTAAATCAAGGAATAATAAATATATAATAATCAGTTGAAACGTTTTTATTTACTCAGTAGATAGTGTATAATTTTAAATCATTTAATTTTTAGCAATAAAAGAGAATTGTATTTGAATAAGAAAAGTATAGTATAGTATTCAACATAACGATAAAAGTAACGATCTTAGAAACACTAGATCACTAAACGGGGTCAAATTTGTATAGATGAGTCACTAATCATTAGAGAACCACTAATCATTACTGGTTTCCTGACATCTCTATACCGCGCCATCTTAAGCTGACCCGCGCTCTTACCAGGGTAGTTATAAATTTTCTTTTAGATTAAACTAGACCAATTTTTTTTTATAAATAATATTTTTCTTAACGTAACAAACGAAACACTTTACAGGAAAAAATCTGATGTGGTACATCAGGCCAGGTACATGACTTTATCATACTATATAGCAGTGTCAAACGCTGATCAATCAAAATATCTGTTAAATTTTGGCAAACTAGTTGTAAATGCAGATACGACCGAGCACGATCAAATAGTTTTGTAGTGTTTTGATGTGTGTAGTCGGGTTAGCGGTTGTTCGAATAAATACTGCTACCGAAATGGCGGTTCAATTGCAATATCGTTGAAAAATGCTAAGAGTAAACCTCCAGGTCCTTTGGGCCCTTTAGAACAAAACTTCTTTCAGCTCGAAGTTTAGTCTGAAACTTCTAAATATGAAGTTTCGTCTTTTCATCTTTTCTTTTTTACTTTAACTGCTACCACTGTTATTATATTACTATATTTTTATTAAAAACATTTTATTCGATTGAAAAAAAAAATTTAAATTAGTTTTGATATATCTATGCCTACCACTCTTAAGGCCCAGCATACAGCTCTGGTTAAATAATTAAATATGCTGTTCAAATTTCGGTTAAAACACAACATTTAAAACAACCTGTTTAAAACATGTTCAAAACAAAATATTTGATTTAAACCGCTGTTTTGGACCGTGCTAAAAGTGTTTTAAATATAAGAACGATATATTTAAGAATTTAATAACGATATTTTATTTCAGGACTGATCGGGATTTTTCGGGATATATCGGGATTATCCCGAATAGAAAAATTGCCGGGATCCCGAACTTTCGGGATCCCGAAATTTCGGGATTGGAAACCCTAGGCACAATCTTCCGAGATCGCACTGTTGAGACACCCTGTACACTTAGAGGAACATGAATTAATTGAGGTTAGAGCCTATGCTCAAAATTATTATTGCGGCCCAATTCAATTTTTATTAAATTATTTGGGACTTGCATAGGAGTTTTGCATGATGTATTACCACGTATTTTGTGCAAAGATGATATTAAAAAAAAAATTGATGCGGCACCTAAGCAGACTTAAGAGTACTGTCTCATTTCAATGTGCTGACCACAAATTATTTGATTTATTTTGTAAATTATTTGTTAAATTTATGATTCACATTTGGTTAGAAATAGCTCCATTTTTCATCAATGGGTGTAATAAGTAAAAATGCTGGGTTTGATGAGTTCAATCAGTTTATTCGGGCAATATCTAGATTTCGAGCTCGGCTCGTCTTCGAGCTCGGCTCGTCCGACGTGTGCAACTGAAGACGAGCCGAGCTCGAAATCTAGATATTGCCCGAATAAACTGATTGAACTCATCAAACCCAGCATTTTTACTTATGATTCACACTTGGATCAAAAATATAAATAGGATTTTAAAAGGCTTGGAAACAAGTTCAAGGAATACATTGATACTTAGTTTCAACCCAATTTTTTATTGTAGGTGGAACAAAATATTAAAACACAATTAAGTTGGGCTTGCGGAAACCCAACTTAAATGTGTTTTCATTAAAAAATACGGACACTTAATCATTGATTACACTTCCTTATTCACCCCAGATATTAGTATTAATTTAGCTTAATTTTTTTAACAAATTTCTTTTTTTCTTTGCTAAACGGTATTTCTCAAATTTTTGTGTGGCTTTAATTTTGATCGAATCGTTGATTCTTTCAAATCCTTTCAAAATGCTGTTAACATTTTTAATCCATGTGTTTATGTAAAATGTTGTGAACAGTTTACAAAATAAATGAAATAAATTGTGATTTGTACATTGGAATGGTGGTATTCTGTTCAGGGTCCGCAGGTGTTCCATCAATCGTCTTTTAATTCCCCCTTGGTTTGCAATATGTGGTAGTGTATAATGCATAATACCACTGAAGGCCCCATATAATTGAATAAACATTGTGTTAGGTCGCAATAAGGAACTTTTTGAATAGGGTCTGGACTCAATTAGCTGGTGTTCTTCTAGCTGTACCTCTGTTAATAAATCTTTGTTACAGCTCTTACATTGTACGGTGTTTAAAAGTTTCCTTGCCATATAAGCAGCAATGTATGCATGTTGCTTCGTTGCCATTTTCGTTGGACTTGTCGTAAACATGACCTCTTCGATGTTCGTTGCTATATAGTCCACATCCTTTAAACTATGTCGTTTTGCCAGAAGCCGTTTGACGGACTGTATAAGTGGTTCACAATCGTCCTTTTCGCAATTTGCACTTGGCGAGTGTTTGGATGTATAATTATTAAGAATGAGAGTTCTATAACTGAATCTGAAGGAGGCACATGTCGGATTTATATTCCTGGCCCCATGCATACGAATTCCTCCAAAAAAATTTTCAAGTGGATATTGGTTTGCGTGTCTCGTTAAAAAGAAACTAATTCCAAATCCCTGCAATCTTTTTGCCAATTCTCCAAATCCCTCGATGGTCTTAACCCAATTTTTAACAGTCGGTGGAACAAAGAACTTCGTAGGCAATGTCCAGAATTTCATCGACTGCAGAAATTTCCTGGCCTCCATCCAGAATTGGTGATGAGGAGAATCACTTGTTACTCCGCACCTCAATACTTTTCCTTTTTGTGGACGAACCCTTGATGCATTGACAGAGTCAAAAAGTCTATCCACAAAAAGGACGAACTCTGCAGTTCCCGATACCGTTGCAGGCAGTTTTTCGGGTGCTGAAACAAAAGTAAATTTAAATGAATTGTTATTGAAAAAAAAATACTTTTTATAAAACTTCCCAGAAGGATATAATGCTAAGAATGTAACAATAATAATATTTTTTCTACTTTGCGTTCGTTATAAACTCATAACGAAACCGCTTTCGGTGTCGTTATGAAAACACTAGATCACAAACTTTTAGTTTTCAACGATTGGTCATGTTGATGCCAAGCGATGCCAAGTGTCAAATAATTCGCTTGCATCGATCGTATCTCAATCTCAATCGTATCGGTAATAATAATAATAGTGTGATATGTACTGGTAAACTTAATAACTGCAAGATAAGAGCAAACATAGCTCAACTTTTCTTCGTTTCTGTGGGACTGAACATAGAAGTACATAACCACATTTGTTAACTAAACACTTGTTCGGTCAACCATTGTAAGAAGTATCTTTTAACAAGAAAGTTACGATGTATCAGCTTATAATTCTCTTTTTCAGATATGTATACAAGAACCAGGAACGATCTATAGATAACAATTTATAACGTACCATAACCGCAAGATAATTTAAATCACCTTGGTTTACGAAAGTGTCAAATGTGCCGTTACCAAAACTGAAACAGATACTTTTTGATTAGTCTTCTCAGCAATGTTTGTATGAATGGTTAAACTTTGTGATATATCTGTTTCGGTAAAGGTTTAAACAAGGCCGTAGCAATATTTAATTTTATTACGAATTATTTTATTTTTGTTATGTAGGATTAATTTTTGTTGTATAGGATACATTTTGATTTTATTTTGTAATACTACATGTATTTATTGTTCATGTTACCAGTGTACAAACCTACTGTGACCCTGTTCGCTTAAATAATTTAGCTAGATTAAAGTAATAACACTTATTTAGTTTTTATTATAGAAATAGCTAATTATAATCGTAAGTACACTTAAAAATACAAAACAAATAAACTATTGTGTGATATTCCATACTTGCAAGTAAATTTCAATTTAAATAGAAGAAAAGAAACCTCTTATTGATTTGCAAGAATATTTATTTATATATATATAGGAGACATGTTTCGGCAGTTACGCCATTATCGATCCTAAATCTACAAAAGGAAACGAAATCAACAATAGTACGGCGAACATCATGCTACTCTAAACTACTTACTGTCGTGTGGGAGATTTAGAAGTTGATCGGTTTGTATCATTTGTAAGATATCGAAGGTAGAACTCGCAATATATACAATATATCCCTTCATTAGACCAAGTAGATGCGGACAGATGGACGGCATAGAAAGTAGTAACGGCGCAACAGGAAAAAGATCAACAATCGAACAGAAACACGTGTATGTTCGGTTGTCTACCCCATCGTGAATATAAGTTAAAATATACCTAAATAAATAAAATGTGCATGTTTGGTGTTCTAAACACAGACAAATACGCAAAAACGTGCCTCACACGATAAAACAAGAACAATTAACAAACAACTCATGAATTACGTTACAAAAGCACAGTGTATTACAATAATTATCGTCATCAAAACTTAACATCATTAAGTATAAGTGAGATAGGCAATACAAAGTTGAGCCAATATGCGAGACGCGCATGTCCCTCACGTGTGAACGCAAACAGGAGATCAAGATTACAAAATAAACACATAAAACATTTACAAAACAAAATCATTGATCGGTAACTGAGTCAATAAATAAAATTCAAAGATTATTACATTAAATTTCAAATCATCAAAAACTTGAATTGTTCAAGTTTGAGTGAGAAACGCAATACAATTTATAAGACAATGAAAAGGACCAAAAATAATAGAGAAATCAAATTACGGAAATCCATAAAACATGTACAGACAGGCGGAGTTCAAATATATGGAGTTAGTTGACATTTAAATTTAAATAAGAGAAAAGGGGCTTTATACTGAAGTCTATTTGTTCATTCATTAAACTAATATTTGGGTCTAAATTATTTTTATAGATGTGGTACTGTTCTATGAGATCCATTTTGAAACTTTTCTTACAGCTGTGAAGCAGCTTAGTATCAGTATAGTTGATTTTATGACCCGTTGTCAAAGAGTGTTGATGAATGTTTGAGGAAGCGCGGTATGTGTGTTCCTTAAGTCTTTCAGAGAGCTTTCTACCTGTTCGGCCTATATATTTGGAGTTACAAACAGTTCTCCTTAGAGATAACGGTTACATTGAAATATCAAAGAACCCCCTCAGTACAATGATTAGATCAACTCGATCCGTGATTAAGGAATGCAAAGACACCTTGCTTGAATACACCAGCAATAGATTTGAATCCTTCATTCCCATGAACCCTTCCCTCCCGCAGCTTTATTCCTTGCCGAAACTACATAAGAAGGATTTACCTATCAGACCCATCACCTCCTGTTGCAACTCTCCCACAAGTAAAATCACCCAAGTTCTCCTTAATATTTTTAAATCCATTAATTTTTCTCCACTTTACTCCCTAAAAAACACTTCCCATTTTCTGGATACCGTAAAAGACATAAATGCCACCGACTGCACGATGATATCATTTGACATCACAAACTTATATACAAATGTGCCCGTAGACCTCACACTTGACTTAGTATCAAATTACCTAAACACTCATTTCACTAATTTAACCACAGTTCAACATATCAAAACACTACTAAATCACGTCATTAAACAGAATTTTTGCATTTTTAACAATAAATTTTATCAATTCAAAGAAGGCCTACCAATGGGTATGGCACTTTCAGGCATCTTATCAGATTTTTTCTTTAATCACATTGAAAATAGTCACATCATGAACATAAAAAATCCTTTCAGGAACAAAATAATTAAGTGGGTTCGATACGTGGACGACATTTACGTGCTTTGGAGAGGGAACAATGACGAGCTGGTACAGATGCTTGATTACATGAACAATATTCACCCGAAACTAAATTTTACTATGGAATTGCAACAGAACAATAGACTTAACTTTCTTGACATAACTGTTATCAACAGGGATGGCAAGCTCGACTTTGAAATATTCAGAAAGCCCACCTCCAAAAACATCATTATTCCTTACAATTCCCACCACCACATCAACCATAGAATGGCTGCTTTCCACCACTACATACATAGAGCTCTGACATACCCCATCACATACGAATCGAAAACTAGGGAAATACAGTTTATTCATCAGATTGCCAAAGACAACAATTTCCCTGGACATTTAGTTGCATCTTTGATTGACAGAGTTGGGAAGAAACTAGACCCCCTCTACAAGCCTCCGGAACCACAGAATAATACTCAGCTTTACAGACCATTTGTTTACAACAACATGAATTTAAAATTTCAAGGTGTTTTAAATAAATTCAATATCACTCCAGCCTACAGCAGTCATAATCAAATTTTAAATAAATTAACTTCATATAGATATCTTAGGGTTCCGGAACTTGAACGGAGTGGTGTCTATTCTGTCCCATGCTCGAATTGTAACTCCAAATATATAGGCCAAACAGGTAGAAAGCTCTCTGAAAGACTTAAGGAACACACATACCGCGCTTCCTCAAACATTCATCAACACTCTTTGACAACGGGTCATAAAATCAACTATACTGATACTAAGCTGCTTCACAGCTGTAAGAAAAGTTTCAAAATGGATCTCATAGAACAGTACCACATCTATAAAAATAATTTAGACCCAAATATTAGTTTAATGAATGAACAAATAGACTTCAGTATAAAGCCCCTTTTCTCTTATTTAAATTTAAATGTCAACTAACTCCATATATTTGAACTCCGCCTGTCTGTACATGTTTTATGGATTTCCGTAATTTGATTTCTCTATTATTTTTGGTCCTTTTCATTGTCTTATAAATTGTATTGCGTTTCTCACTCAAACTTGAACAATTCAAGTTTTTGATGATTTGAAATTTAATGTAATAATCTTTGAATTTTATTTATTGACTCAGTTACCGATCAATGATTTTGTTTTGTAAATGTTTTATGTGTTTATTTTGTAATCTTGATCTCCTGTTTGCGTTCACACGTGAGGGACATGCGCGTCTCGCATATTGGCTCAACTTTGTATTGCCTATCTCACTTATACTTAATGATGTTAAGTTTTGATGACGATAATTATTGTAATACACTGTGCTTTTGTAACGTAATTCATGAGTTGTTTGTTAATTGTTCTTGTTTTATCGTGTGAGGCACGTTTTTGCGTATTTGTCTGTGTTTAGAACACCAAACATGCACATTTTATTTATTTAGGTATATTTTAACTTATATTCACGATGGGGTAGACAACCGAACATACACGTGTTTCTGTTCGATTGTTGATCTTTTTCCTGTTGCGCCGTTACTACTTTCTATGCCGTCCATCTGTCCGCATCTACTTGGTCTAATGAAGGGATATATTGTATATATTGCGAGTTCTACCTTCGATATCTTACAAATGATACAAACCGATCAACTTCTAAATCTCCCACACGACAGTAAGTAGTTTAGAGTAGCATGATGTTCGCCGTACTATTGTTGATTTCGTTTCCTTTTGTAGATTTAGGATCGATAATGGCGTAACTGCCGAAACATGTCTCCTATATATATATAAATAAATATTCTTGCAAATCAATAAGAGGTTTCTTTTCTTCTATTTAAATTGAAATAAACTATTGTTTGCCTGCAGTCATTGTGCAGTTATTATAAACATTAACATTTATGTGGCAGGTGTCCTTGGCGTTTATTGTTATTCCTGGCAAACTTTGAGCAATAAGATTTTGGGTGTATGTAGTATCGCCTTCGACATTACTAACGTTTATGTCATTGTTGATATGTGCATTATTAGAAACGTCACTGGTAAGGGTAGAAGTGCTCGGCAGTGGCGATGCTGTTCGTAGCATTTCAGTTACTTCAATCTTTTTACTTGTCGAATCTTCTATATATCCCTCCGCCACAGCCGAAGACTTCCACCCTCCATGACGTTTAATCATAAGCAAATCGCCCCCTCTATTTGCCAAATTAGTCACACTTGAACGTCTGAAGCAGTGTCCAGTATATTGCTCTGGATTCGATAGCTCCAAATAAGTTGCAATTATCTTTGGCACTTGGCCCATTTTATTTATCCCAATTGGGCAGTTTATGCAGTGTCCAGTTCGGTACGTTAAGAAGAACCAATTACTAGTTGTAGGGCGGAGATTAACATACTTTCGAACTAATGCAATCCACAGCTGATCAACAATCGCAAACGTTCTCGGACTGCCTGTTTTTGTTTGTGGAATGGAGACAATAAGGGTCGCATCCTTATAGTTGATGTCGTTAATAGACATTTTTGCTCTTCACGTCTGCACGCACCTGCGTAACCCATTATTAATATGATCTAAAAACCAAATCATTTAAAAAATCATGATCATCGGTTACGTAAGGAATTTATTTTATTTTTAATTATTATATTGTACTCAATATATTTATTATTTGTATTTTTTTTTAATAAATCTATTTCGAGTAGTGTCTGAGATTTAGCTTGAACAACTGTATGTACCTTTACGGCAAGATAATTTAAATCATCCGCTTGATTAATGAAAGTATTTATATCTGCCGCTTCCAAAACTTTTGACTTTTTGGGCTGATAATTTTTGGATAGCCTTCTCAAAAATGTTTGTAACCGAGCAAACTTTGAGATATCTATATTTTGATATAGATTTAAGCAAGCCTGTAGCATACTAAATACACCTGTACACCCAAATTGTAGAAGGTTTTTTGTTTTGCTTGTTTCATTAAAATATGCCAATACAACATTCTCTGTGATATTTTGGACAGAATTCTTGCTGCACCATGCAGTAAAACCATCATATTCTTTTTGATACACGACTTTTGATTTTGTTGGCAGCAAATTATTAACTACTTCCTCGGCGGTTTTTCTTACGTCGGGTGGTGTGGAACTTAATTCGATTTCGTCCATTTCGTAGGTTTTTCAACAACTACTATACAAACATAGACAACTACCATTCGCTAATTCGAATATTTGTATTTGAATTTATATGACAGGCATCACGACCACCAACTGCTGAACATAAAAGTACTCTAGATTGTAAGATGACAACCGGAATTTTCGAAATTTATGTAATATTAATGTCGCAAAGTAGAAAAAAATAGTATATAACACTCGTTTTATAAGACGTATTGGCGCACTCGTTTCATTTGGGCACTCCTCGCTACGCTCGTCGTGCCTAAAACTACTCGTGCGCCAATTTTTCTTATAAAACTTGTATTAGGTATAATATACTATATTGGTTAACAGTGCATCACTAACAGGATCAAATTATGAAAGTTTGAATAAACCAATTCTGTTCTTATACGTTGGAGTAATACAATGGAACATTTTATCAACTTAAGGAGCAAGTACACCCCGCTAATGAAAATTTTTGTTAGTGTTTAGAGAAAAACTATTTACAATGGAAACTAACCACAGGTGATATAGGACGTAAAAAAACACATGAAACAAACAGTAAAGTCAAGGGTGTCTTAGAAAAAAGAATTTTTTTCTAAATCGCGGGTTTGAAATTACGTAAAAACGATAAATAATTCAAACTAAGTTCATAGGTAAAACCTTTCTATTTCTTTATGTTCTATTTTGGAAAGACATTTTCATAAAATAAGAATATATAACAAAAAAAAATAATGTCGTTATTTAATATTTTATTACTTTTATATACTTTCCAATATGCAATACTACATCAGAAAACCACTGTAAAAATTTCATATCTCTACGACGCGTATTAACGCTAGGATTCCGAACCTACGGTACACTTCCGGTAGACTACATCGTTAAGGATCATATTAAGTTAGAAATATAAAGCAAAATATCTACATAATCTATAGATATACGCATAGGTAACTAAAAAAGTAGAAAATACTAACCAATTCTGGCAAATCCTAGGAGAATGGATCCTACATGACGTGACAGAACCTGTGCTGCCAATCTCACATTCATCTTCTTCATCCTATCCTCATAGACGTGAGCATCGGTTAGATGGTTCAACATCTTCGTGTCGTAATCACCAACATCCAACTCGTACAAATTTTTAATAGCTCCGAAAGATGCTTTGTGCATTTTGCCATTCATCTCAAAAGTCACATTGTACTTCATGAAGTTATTTCGCAAACCCTTTAGAAGGTGTGGGGGGTCGAATAAAGGAAATAATTCCTCATTGTTGATCATGAATCCAAGTTTGTTGTATTCTTCCCCTTTCCGTAAAGCAACCCTGAGTGACTCGTCTTGCAGCATGCCCAAAGCCCTGCAGTTGGCGCTCATCTGGTCGCATACAGTAGCAATAACATGCAAACCAATGCTTTGACATGCTTTGACTATTTCTGTTATATTGCGTTTTATATCTGCTGCCAACATACCATTCTCTGAGAAATAATACGCAATGGGCTGCTTCCACTTTCTGCATAATCCGCGAAGCATAAAAACCAATGCAATGTTAGTCCTTTTGCCCATTCCGCAATCTACGAAGCCATCGATTACATCAGCATAACTGTTGTAAGCTAAACCAGGTTCCAACGACATTTCATCGAAAATAAGACAACAATACCGGTCGAGTTGTTCCATTTCTTGTACCTCCTCTTTTAGTGCTTCCATCAAGTGAGGATTAACGCCAGTATCAAATGGAACCTGGTTCAAAAGGTCCATTAGTATCTTCCTGCTTGGGAGAGCAAAGGTCTTTCTCAAAAGCCGGTAACACTACGGGCTTTGTTTAAATAGTGTTAGCGCGTATATTTTGTCTTCCAACTCGTAACAACGATCCCGTGGATCTCTGGGTTGTTGTTTCACTTGGGACATAAGGAACTTATAAGCTGTTGGATTTACCGTACTTTTCAAAAAACCTTGCGTCATAGAAAACTGAATGGCTTTTGTAATTCGGCGTTGGTTTGACAGTTTACGATATCTTTCTGCACTACGTTTGTACAGTGAAGCAAGTCTGTATAACTTCCTTTCTGTCGGCGACAAGTATCTTTTTCGAGTTATATTGGCAACCTTCAAAATGTAATCTAAAAAAGTAAATACATTGTTTTTTTGTACTTTTATATATAGATCATAGTAATTATATTATAATAAAATATTGTAGATAATACACAGATAGAAATTTTTGTTTAAGTCAAATAAATATTTTGTTTGACGAAAGGCAAAAATGTATTTATTTGCTACAAATAATGTTTCTTTGAGTCAAAACAATATTACTTCACTCCAAATAAATGTTATTTGAGTAAAATAAATATTCTTTGACGCAAATAAATATTTTTTGCCTTTATTTATTTACACATATTTATTTGAGTTAAACAAAAATTTCTATCTGTGTAATTATTTATGATATAAGTTGGATATAGACATTATTAATGTATATATTAATAAACTTAATAATTAATATTATTTAATTTATTTATTACAATTTATTCTATTAATATTAAATAGAATTATTACTTGCATTCAGCAGAACACACCGGTTGGGATCTGGTATGTAACAGGTAAGTTGATGAATGCAAACAAAAATTATAATTACAGTACAAAACCGTTACAAACTGCTATGAATGCAGCATAGTGCATTCATAGCAGTTTGTCGGGTCATGCACTTAGACCCCAAAGCCAACATACGATTCTAGTCATATTTTCTTGTGCATTGTATCTGCTTCGATTATCCATTTTAAATAATTCGGATCAGTGGTTGCATTACATCAAACGCTATGAATTTTTGGTCATGAAGAAATTTGAGTGAATGCTTGTTCATCTCTTAGGCATATGAGATACCTACTGACTCCCATGTATTTATCATTTACAAACACTACAGCAATTTGTTGTAATTTGGTGTGTTACCTTTTTTAGTTCTTTGAGGCCTTGTACTCTTGGAAGATTCTGCAGCATACATCTGCGAGGGTCCAGGTAAACAATCCTGAGGTGTAGAAGGAACAGGACCTTCGAGAACACTTTGGGAAACCACAGGTAAAGAAGTCATTGTATTATCCGGTACAGTCTGTTGATGAGTTTCAGAATGTTCTTCATTCATGAGGAAAAAATAGTTACTTTGCTCATATCTGAATCCATTGGGCACTGAAATATTTAATTAGAAATTTCGGTATGTTTTAAAAATCACATTAAATATAGGATTCTAGGAACCAAGTGTGCATTAAATATGTATGAATTAGTGTTGGGAATTTAGGAATTTCGAGTCCGAGCCCGGCCCGGGTCGAGCCGGAGCCATCGTCGGGCCGGGCCGGGTCGGGCCGAACTGGACCGTACATAGTGTCGGGCTGGGCCTAAAGTCGGACGGGGCGCCCAACTCGGCATCATAACTTTCTGTCATTGGTAGTTATCATTTTGAATTTCCCGCTGATTTAATAGTCGGGCTTTCGGGCTGAGTCGGGCTTCCGGGCCGAGTCAGGCTTTCGGGCGGAGTCGGGCTTTCGGACCGAGTCGGGCTTTCGGGGAGCGTCGGGTTTCGGGCCGGGTTGACCAGGCTCTCGGACCGGGCCAAACCAGGCTTTCGCGCCTATCGGGCGGGGAAAAAAATTATTTTTCCCAACACTATTATGAATGAGTGCTCTACAGTATGTCGAAAACATTGGATGCACAAATAGTTTTTTATGCATTAACTCAGGGTCATTTTAAATGATGTATACTTACAGCATAAATTAATATTTGGAACAGCTCCGTGTTTTAAATTTGTTGTTAGCATTTTTGTTAAAGTATAATTTTTTTGTAAAATGCATGCAGCATACTCTGCGATTCTTCCGCACATTTTCCATATCCATCGCAGCTAAATCCTTTCTATTGATGGCAGCTATCCATTTCTTGAATAACTGAAATAGCATGTTTAATTCAAAACACATTTTTACATTATGTCTACAGTCAATATCTTAAATAATAAATGATAGTAATTTGAGTGATCCAATATTTACCAGTGGATCCTTCGGAAATACGTGCATTTTACAATACTGTTTGCCCAACGATGGGCAATTTGGCATAACGCACGCATGAACCATTGTCTTAAAACTTACAACGCACAAGGAACACTCGACACCAAAAACCAACAAACAAATTAATTCCGCGTTTAGTTCTTTTTCGTTGATATATGTCAACTGATGTCAACAACAACTGGTTGACGGTTGTCACAATTTAAACATGCCGATTAGCCACGTGACCGTGCACGTGACGGCATGTATGTACCTAGCCAGCGCCATAAACTATCAGCGACGCGAGAGATGAACTAATTTCGTTCCCTACGCACTCGTATACAAAGTAAGGCGCCCCTTGATGATATCTAAAAAAGAAACACCATTTAAAGGTGCGTTCCCACGAGGCGTGAAAACGAACGTGTATCACACTTTCGTACTTGCTGTCGTGCATCTGCTGGAGTGACTATACGAGCGAACTCACGTATAGTCATCACCATCGTCTTTTCATCCGTTTTTTTTTTTCGGTTCAGGCAACCGATTCATCTTTTGTGCTAAAATAGCACCAAAAACCGAACTGACCACTGCACAAGTCACGATGAGCAGCTCGTTCATTGTCGACTCTCGGCGATCAACTGTCACGTTTTCGTTGACACGCAGTCTGTGTGAACTGTCTACGACCCACGCATGCGGCTGGCACTCCGGCACTTTTGACATATCCCAATTTTTTTTCCGCCACTCGCAAACCGAGATGGCGTTGTTGTCACTTTGTCGGTAATATCGGCATTGTACTATCGAACCGCAAGAATTTATTTGTCATTGTGACACATGCGTACTGGTTCGTCGTGTTTGTATTTGAATTAATGTCAATATGATGATATGTCACTGCTGCGTACGGACTTGTCCGTCAACCGGAAAAGCAATGCATAAGCATACATTTTCAAAGGATCCAAATGTAAGTAAAGATAAAGTAGTTTATTGTTTGTATTATATTCTCAGAGCTGTCCGCAATTGATATTTTCTTTTTACTATTAAACTAAGTAACATTGAATTTGACTTGCAGCTCTTTGGTTTTTGGCTGAATCAAAAATCAATTAATGCAGCGGATTTGTGAAACCTGGGACTTGTGCGCCTCAGGAAGAATTACAGAGTGTGACCTGCACTTTTCAACAAAGTGGAAAGTTCCAAATTCTGGTAGAATCTGTAGGACAAATTTAATGCATGATGCGATTCCTTACCAGCGTTTGAAAGGTATTTAGCCCAAAATCGACTGTCTAAATGTTTATATATGTATTTTTGTTAATAAATATGTATTATTGTCAATGATTGCTTCTTATTTCGCCCATCAACTAAATAAATTGAATGCATAGGACTTGCAATGCATAGTTATGTGGGTGAAATAAAAAGATGCGGTTTTCGAAGTAATTACATATTAATTAAATTTTGCACTGCAAGACCTTTAATTAATAATTAATTATTGAGTACGGCTTGTCCAATCTGCATGCGAAAACAAGCTTGTATTTAAATGAGTCATTCATCGTAGATACCATAGCTTTTGCGTGTCTACTCATGACAGTATCATTTAAATATTGTGTTAAGTATGTATATCGGACAAGACGTTAATTCGAAAAACGCGCTTTTTATTTCCCGGACCTATAAATTGTACGTAGCTAAAGTAGGATTCTTTGAGGCGGTTGAGCATCAGCGCCATCTCTGTTTGAGAGTGGCGTGACAACCTCTCTTTCTCTTCTATCACTCTCGCGCAGAAAAATCGGGTCACGGCCAAAGCCGACTGTTGCCGGTCTATAAGTATACGTTGTCTATGGACCCACGACTGGTGGAGTCACTCCAGCAAATGCACGACAGCAAGTACGAAAGTATGATACACGTTCGTTTTCACGCCTCGTGGGAACGCACCTTTACACACAAAAAGGGAGTCTAGGGAGTCTTGCTTGTAATATCAACTTGCACATATTATGCAGTTCACAATCATTTTCGGCGGAGGTACTTTGACCATTATAAACTTTTAAAATAATCAACAACAACGGGCTAACTTATTTCGAAATTCCTCCCATCGAAAAATACCTGTATAACAGGAATTTTATTTCATTTTTCACAGTTGGTACCCGCGGAATGCACCTAATGTCATTGCGATTGATAACCTAACCTCTCTTTTTCCATACGTCAATTTTTTTCAATTATGCAAGATTTAAAGTAAAAATGCACAGAACTGCCTCAATATATCGCTATAAAACTTGAACCGCTGCAAAATATGAGAAAGAGCATAATACTTTAGGATGTCTATACTAAATGTACACTTGCGATTATGCCGTTGTTCTTCGTTTAATCAACATGGAATTTTTAAGGTATTAATTTGAGTTATTTAACTGCTTTGGGTATTTATGGTGTGTATTACATTTTCAGAAATACGTTAAGTTTGCAATCCCATCAGCGTCTTACGTTAAGTCGACTGACAGTAGTACGGCATCCGCCGTAGATGTTTCTGTAGATGCGAGTAAAGTTTTACCAGTAAAGCCAACTATAATACCAGCCTGGAGACCAACGCCTTCAACAGACTCTTCGAATTTGCTACAGCATTACTTAAAGTTATCAAAGATTCGTTTAACGAGTAAGTGCACATGGATTTATTTAATTCAGGATTAGAGCACACAAAAAGATTCCAAAATTTTACTAATCCATTAACCCAGACATTCGTAAATTTTACGACGTGAAAACCGGTTATCAACGCTATATCAAAACCGTCTGGTATTCTAGGGTTAAAGTAAATTATACCTACCTATAATCTACTTTAAAATTTATCTTTACTATATTATGCTGTACTATTGTCAATGTTGTTGCAGTGTGTGATCTATTGTACATATTATTTTTTGTTTATATTTGCGTTAAAGTTCCATCCAAAAACTATTGCATGTCATAACATGTGTCACTGCTTTTTTCTGTATGTTGACAAGCTAAGTATTGGTTTTTCTCTTTCTTGAACTTCCGTAATATAAAGTGAACTTTAGTCTAAGATAAGTTTCAAAATTAGCCACCTACAATAGGTGTTGTGGAACAACCACACTTGTAGATAAAGTTGTAGCAGCTGGTAGATAAAATTATTCTAATATGGAGATAATTTTGAAAATAATGGATTAAAGATTACATTGGATTATAGTGTTATCATTTTAATAGAATCTGGACTACAGGTTTTCAGTTGTATATTTCTTAAGTAAACAATAGAATATCATCTAATTTCTTATTAGCTAACTAATATCTAACAAAAGTAATATGTGATATGACTTATCGATTTACAGCTTATTGAAGTAAATATTAATTTAGTATTTTGAAAATAGAGTTAAATCAGTTTGTGGTACTTATTGGCAGAGTTTCAACGTTATATTTTGGGCAGATAGTTTATCTCTATACTGCAAATTATTTTCTTTGTTTTAACTTCCCCTGATAAACTAACATCATACCGTATGTTCCGTTTCAAGATGCAACATAGTACCATTACAGTTAATTCTATACAAAGATCTATTTCTGAGAGTGCCACTTTTTTGTCAATTTTTGCCTTACAGACTTTTCTTTGTTGATTTGTATTATAGAAAGTTTTTTCTGTGATAGGTTGAGGCAAAATAATTATTAGTAGTCATCTTAGTAGTAAAAGCACTTTACTCTGTTTTTAAACGGTGAAGAACAAATTTGAATTGCTTCTCCTTTTGATTGATTATTTGTTAACTTTCTTCAATTTCTCAGGACTTTAAATCAAAAACATGTCAAACAAAACTTACAAAACAATATACACCACTTCCCTATACTGTTTCTAAAGTTATTACCATATTTCGGTATTCTTTAACCGTCTGTAATTTTGTATTGGTGCATGTTGTAGATTTTGTTCCTTAACAAAAATTTGTATACTATGACCTCTTATAAATTAAATATTGGTTAAAGTGTGCTTTTTTGAGATTTAATTTTGTTCTTTATTATTTTTAGCACTGGTTGTAGTTACATCAATGGCTGGTTATGCTGTTGCACCAGCACCTTTTGATTGGACTACATTTGCTTTATGCATAGCTGGAACAGGTCTGCTATCTGGTGCTGCAAATTCAATTAATCAATTTCATGAAGTTCCTTTTGATGCCCAAATGTCCAGGACTAAACATCGGGTGCTTGTTTGCGGGAGACTGACGTAATAGCTATTTTTGAATTACTATTTTTTTTACATTTTATTCTAATTATATTCTTATATTTTTTCAGGCCTTTGCATTCGGTTACGTTTGCTGCTGCGTCTAGTATGCTGGGGTTGAGCATACTGTATTATGGTGTTAATGGCTTAACAGCTGGATTAGGATTAGCTAATTTGGTGCTTTACACATCGATATACACCCCTATGAAACGAATCAGTATTTTAAACACTTGGGTTGGATCAATAGGTATGTATGAATTGTTAGTACCTTTAGTCCAGACGTCAGGGGGTTCTTGGTGGCCCGGACCATTCAATTTTTTTTGTATAGGCGTTTGTGATTAAACAACTCAAAATCTGTTTTTATTGTCTTTTGCGATTATCTGTGAAATAGGCAGTTCTATCACACCCTTTTTTTCATTTTGTTTGTCACGAAACGTTTAACAAAAATGTCTAGTTTTTTTTGTCAATGCGTGAGTTTAGGTGGTATCATCACACAACCCTAATTGCTGCGTGCCTACTCCACAGCACTTACTTACTTACTTACTTACTACACTTACTACACTTACTTATATAATAAAAAGTGGTTTGATTCCTTATTCTTATATCTTTATTTTAGCAATCGCTACATGTTTTGTGCTCTAACTGGGCACTTCTTCAGGCGCTACACGGAATGAGATACAAATTACACACATGATTACACACTTGACTTATCTCATTTCCTGTAGCGCCTGAAGAAGTGCCCAGTTAGAGCACGAAACATGTAGCGATTGCTAAAAGAAAGATATAAGAATAAGGAATCAAACCACTTTTTATTATATATCTACACCTTATTGGACAACGGAATTATTATACAACTTACTTACTTAATCTTCAGTTCTTTTACCGTCAATAGAAGACACGATTCAAACCTTGCGCTTCATCATTTTACTGATCTCCTTCGTATAATTCCTCCATATAATTATCTATCATGGCGTGTATATTGATAGGAGAAGAAGAAAAAGACACTTTATGATTGCAAACTATCGAACATCTAATAATTACTGAAGAGACCTGATAGTCTGAGATCCGACGTCAGGATTACTACGTCCATCTGCTTTTTAATCACAATACATTTTTTATAGATAGTTATGAATAGACGAATGTGTTTCTGTCGGGTTGCCTATCAATATGTGGCCGCAAGTATTTTAAATTTAAATTAAATTAATTACTTTAGACGTCTACATACCGTCTGCTTACTTACTTAAAAACCACGAATTTTGCGATCTTGCTGAACATTTACCGCAATATTTGATCGATTCCGTAAAATCCGCAATCTCGAGAAGCCAAGTTTTTCAACGGCAACCAGATCCTACAATGAGATAACTTTGTGGATAAACGTAAGGCTTCAGTAAAAAGGCTGTAATTCTAACAATTTTAGTTTCATATAGAGTGTAAGCACTTTCTATACCATTACTTGATTAGACACAGAGTGAATCAAAAATGCGGAAACAAGATAGTTCCAGTTTTTTCACTACAATACAGGACAGATTGAAAAATCTCCACCGCACTAATTTTTTTTTGAAAGTCAAAGGAATTGCCTTCCAACAGATAAAAAAATAGAAATCGGCCCACTGACTGGAATAAAAAATATAAGACATTAAAGTTAGGTCAAAAATCAAGTACCTACGTCACTTTTTTTGGAACTGAGCGTATATTGAAAAACTCTAACAGCTAACAAAAATAAGCATAGGACAAGAAGAGTAGTAAAACCACCTAAACAATTAACAACAACGGGTTGTTATTAATTAGTTTTGCATTCATACTGTTGAAATGGTCAATCAACAATAATATGTAATATCGATGGGCTGCTTCCATTTATTATGAATTTCTCTTAACATGAACATCATCGGCAACTTTCAGAGATCTCAAACTGATCAATTGAATTTCTCTTTATGTGTATTCTAAAGTAGCTTTTAAAACCATCTCGTCGAAAAGTAGCCTGCATTATTGTTCTCCTTGTGGATAACTTCTTGTAACGTTGCGTACATCGCTTACAACGTAGCACCACTTGGTCCAATTTCTTGACTACAAATTTTAATTTTTGCTTCCGGGTAATATTTGGATCTGTGTTGGCATCACGTGCATGGGCACGCCTTTGTCCATAAAAAGACAGTTCGGGACACACTCTAAATTTATCATTTTACTTAACACAAAGCTCAAGGGAAAACCAAGCCAAAACAAAAAGAATGTGCTGAGATGCAACCCTTTAGAGGTTAACCTAGCATGAACATAAAAAATCTGATGTGGCCAGGCACATGACTTTATCATACTACATATAAAATTAATAGTTTAGCTGCATGAGATTTTATTTGATCGAGATCGGCCATGTCTGCATTAAAATAAAACTAGTAGAACTAGACAGATATGTCGATTAAAGCTGCGTTCGGATATTGTACTACGGTTACACCGGGTACACCGTTCAAATGACACTTACGTGTTATTGGGTGTAAAAAGTGTAACGGTGTACAATATCCGAACGCAGCTTATATTGACAGTAGGTATTGTCAAAACATTACCGTTTGACACTACCTACTGTCATTATAATAAAAATATCTGACATATCCTGGCTACTAGAACATGCAGTACGACCGATCTCGATGAAATAGAATTTTCTCATGCAGCTCAACTATTGATTGTACCAAAAAATGTCATAGTCATAAATTATTCAGAATTTCCTGTACTTTAATTTATTATTTAACTATTTCGACGAAATTCCAGAAATGGCGGCTTATTTGCAAAATCTTTCAGAAATGCTAAGACTAAACCTCCAGTTCCTTTGGACCCTTTTCAACAGAAAGCTTTTCAGCTCTAAGTTTGGTCATGAAACTTCTAAATATGAAGCTTCGTCCCGATATCTTTAGTAGTTTCTCCGGAATCGTCGCCATAAAGAACGGGTACACACACACACATCCATACACACACACAAAGATATTTTTTTGTACCAAAAATGTTCAGGGGACCCAAAAAGACATATTTCCGCTAAAATCAAAAAATTTTTTTTGGCATGGTTACAATACTTTACATACTAAGTACGTATGATAAAGTAAAAATGACCGCTTATGGCAATGTCTGGCGGTAGCGTCAACGTTCAATGCTCTTTACTAAAAAACCTTTCCAAAAAAAATTAAATTCCGATTTCTGGGCTTCTTGGATTGTGGCCCTCTTGGATTGTGGGCCTATGACCACCACACTTGCGCTAGCTATGCCACTGCTAACAAAACATTAGTGATTTCGCTTTATATTATTTATATGAATTCTCATTGTATTGTGTATTTTGTCTATTCACTATTTTATGTTGCAGTTGGTGCTATACCGCCGTTGATGGGTTGGGCTGCATGCGCAGACTCGCTCGGACCTGGAGCTTGGCTAATGGCGGCACTTCTTTACTGTTGGCAATTTCCCCATTTTAACGCCCTGTCCTGGAATTTAAGGCCTGACTATTCAAGAGCCGGATACCGTATGATGGCCGTCACCAATCCAGGATTGTGCAGACGAGTTGCATTACGACACACCGTGGCTATTTTTGGGCTATCGGCTGTCGCGCCACTGCTTGACACTACAAACTGGTGGTTTGTACTAGAGACTGCACCGCTTAACTTATATTTTATTTATTTGGGTAAGACTTGCAGTATTGGGTTCATTTCTGCTGTAAATACTAATTTTGGATTATCTTTTTGCAGCTTATCAATTTTACAAGGATTCGTCAAGCCAATCGTCCAGAAAGTTATTTAGATTTTCTTTATTACATTTACCTTTGTTGATGACTTTATTTTTGATTAATAAGAAGAAATGGTTTGTTTTTGATGATGAACCAGAGGATGCAGTTGAAGATGATGCTAGTAATAATTTAGCTGTTATACAGAACGAACCGTGACTTTTATCTGTACAAAATAATTTGTAAATAAAATATTTTTAAATATATCTCAGGATTACCTACATAGAATGTATTAATCTACTTCATATACAGTACAGCATTGATAAAATCTGGACGTGTTAAACTTTCTAGTATGGATTGACGGTTGCTTTGCTAATCTGGATATTGGTGCACAATGTTTTAGTTTGTGTAACAGGTTTGTGCAAATGATTTTTTTTTTGATTTGTAATAAATTGCTTTCTGCATTTGACAGGCTTGGATCCAGTCAATGATTCAGAACTTATAGTTGATATACCTTTAAAACAATACAAATAGATGTTTAAAGACATATTATATAAAATGACATTATAAAAATCTCAAAAGTATGACATTTAGGGCGTGGGTTAAAGCAGTGCTCCTCCTTTCCGCACTGACTGTGCCGCGGTTGCGGAGCACTGGGTTGAAGAACACTTTTGTGTGTGGTCTTCAAACAGACCAATCGCAATGCCGTAACTGGGTTTAATGCTAATTTCGCATTTAAGTGCTTCAAAGTTTGCTTCTACTTATTATTTTATAATTCTTTGTTACTGTAATGGCCGTGTATTGCTGCTGTTCTTCATTTAATTTCCCATTTGTTAATATGCTCTTTCTATGTTTCTTTGGTTTGTTAATATTTCAAATAACTATAACAAAATATATCACAGTAATGCGGATAACCTCCGGTTTAAATTAGTCCGGAATATCCAGTTCGTACTGTATTTCTTCAAAAATTCTTTTGGGTATTTCCTTTCTGATTATCACTACTAATAGTGTGCGACGTGCAGCGTTTATTTTTGAATGAAGTTAATTTTCAGCAGGAAGCAGTGACCGTGGACCATGGTGCATTTTTCAGTGATGGATGGCTGTGCAAAAAAAAGCTAGCGGGGCGCAGATGACTGCGACAATGCCTTTTGAATGCCAAATCTTAATTAATTATTAGTTAATTTTGTTAATACATACCGACAAATCTTTAAACTACTCTTGATATTTACAAGGTTGTTCCATAAATTGGCATCTGAAACTTCACTCAATAATTCGTAACTTAAAAATAATTATAAACTTTTTTTAATATGAATAAATCGCAGTGCACATAAATTTAGTTGCACAATCATTTAAAAAATTTCAACCCATCGTTGGCTGCTGCGTTCGTGATGGCACGCTATCGGTAAAACAGAGATCTGTTTTTCACTTGTTGTATTGTGGTGCTATCTATCGTAGAATAGCGCAAGTACAAAGAGTATATTTGGTTGCCTACAACAAAAACATTAAAGTGGACCTGATTGGAACGGGAAACTAGAAACATCTAGAAATTTAGAGACAGTTTGTAAATAATATCTATAAAAATTACTTTTAATGTAATTTCTAAATCATATACTTAATATAAATGTTGCTGTAACAAAATAATTCTAGGCATAATAAAAAACGTACTTAATTCATACAAAATAATTACAATTTATTAGTCGCAACTTTTAAATTGTAATTCCAACCAATACGTTACGGAATTTAATTACATAGTGGGTGACGAACAAAAGCACGATTGTACCAACCTCCCATGCTTGGTAAACACCCCTCCTGGATTAGACCGCTGGCTGATTGGGAAAACCATAACGGTGACGTCAGAGAACTCGGTCCGTTTATCCGAGCGACATTTCGTGAAAATTACGTAAGATTAGGGGATTACCAACGGCGAAGACAACTGATACGATTACCCCGCCCACGGGCCAATAGGCGGCCTTAAAGAGGGGGTAGATGCCACGCCTTTCTGTACCCCTCGGGGGTTCCCCACCCCACCACGGCAATACGTGTTTTCGGTGTCACTTCCCTCGTGTCATCGAATCAGACTCTATTATGTGCTTTGATGATTTCATAGCCATTGAGCAGTTATAATTTGATGTTATTTGCGATCCCAACCAACCGGTATCTGTGCTCCATGGGTAAAATCGAACATGGTGGTATTTGTGCTGTGCTCTTTGAAACAATACCTACCAAACCAAAATTTGTAAATAGTTTTTGGCTTATTTCTTCATTAAAACTTCAGAAGTCATACATTCCTCTTTCCGCTAGTGACGAAATTATTCTTCTCTTTTGGATTTTGGGATTTTAGTTGTTGCACCAAAGAGTTAGGTGAGCTCAGTTTATGTGAGGCCAAGTAAAACTACTCACAAGCTACCTTAGGTCTCTTAGGCTATCTTAAATTGCCTGTTCGAGTATTTTTTAAAATAAGGTGAACTGAATGTTTTCTTTGCAAGTTGATAATAATTATAAAGTTGTTGGAAACTTTACATTATTTAAAATTTTAATATTAGTTAAACAAAGATACATATAGGGTAATAAGAATAAAAGTGGCGATATAATTTATTGGCGTGACATTACTGACACTGAGTATCTGCTACAGATTTTTATTCCTAATAAATTAGAGTATTTAAGTCTATATTAAGCATGAAGTGTACCCCGCACGAGAGAATCGCCCTAAGTGCCATTTCTCTTTTCGATAATATTGACTCCTGTTTGAAGGCGTATAACTCTAAAACTACCGAACAGAAAAAGTTGAAATAAAGTGTATCATACTCCTGAATCATCTCTACATAAGTTGTATGACTGTCAACATTTTTGCCTATCGGTGTAAACATAAGCGCGAGAGAAATGAGAAAAGGTCATCTATTTTTGCACTTTTAAATTAACGTCGTCTTTCTGTTTCCTTCCCTCGTAAACCGCTTGCCACAAAAATTTGAGTTTTTGTTCAGGTTTCCTTTAGAGCCTCTTCTATAGATTGGCGTTTTTGTTTTCTTCGGTTTTTGTGTAATAAATGTTGAACACAGGAGTCAATACCATCGAAACGAGAGATGGCAGTTAGGGCGATTCTCTCGTGCGGGGCACATATACTGATTTTTATTCATATCACCCATTTTCTATATGCGCCACCAGATCGAGCTCAAGTACCTACAAGAGTTTGAAGATAAAAGAAAAACTACGGTATTTCACTTTAATTACTTTTAAAATCAAACCTTTGCTCGTAGAATGATTTGAAGCATTTGAACATGTTTTCTGAGTCCTATTTTCTAGTCATTTTCTAGGCAGAAGTCTCAACAGAAGTTCCAGTGTATTATACAGTCAGTACACATTAATGTAATTTATTTATTAACTTCTTTATAAAATGTTATTTGAGCTATTTGTATACCTACAAGAAAATGCCACGGCTAACTGCAAAAAAATGATTAGTTTGCTACTTTTTAAAATGAATGTAATCATGCATGAAGTATGAAGCATGAAGCATGAAGTTTATACTCGAGCCGTTGGCGAGCGTGTAAACATGCGAGCGACTTAGGTATATCCGTTGTGTGCGAGTTGAATACGACGTGTTATCTACGACTCATAAATTCCATTTTATATAAATATTTTAAATGTATTTGTCAATGAAGGCGAGGCGAACTGTCACATAACTGTCATCCACGTAGGTTTTGACAGACTTTGACACTAGCGTTGTATAACGATGACAGTTCGTTTCAATAATGAAGTCATTATTTGAACGAACTGTCATTATTATACAATGCTAGTGTCATTGTAATCATTGGCGTGTATCATGATAGGGATTATATAGTCATAGATACGTATGCAATGAACTTATTATACATATGTGAGTCGTATATAAAAATAATCAAAAAAATAAGTTTGGTTATTAGCTATTATTAGAACTTCTCGAGACTTATGTGGAACTTTTGCTATAATGAAACTAATAATTTATAAAATAATTAGCCGTGAGGGTATATTGAGTTTGCCACAAATGTCCGTCTGTCTGTCCGTCTGTTCGTCTGTGTACACGATAACTGCCGTAATTTTGAAGTAATTGAACTGAAATTTTTACGGTGGGGGTATTTTAGCTACAGCATAGCTGAAGATAATTTAATAGTTATCGATAACGGTTTTTAAATTTCTTTTTGTTTTTTTAAATTAATTAATTATTTTAATTAAATGCACAAATGTTGAATTTCGCTTCAACGTTTCCTGTCCGCTTTTTCGGATACACTGCATTTTGTTGGGGTATTTTTGTGATAGCCACAACAATTTATGGCCAAAAATTGTGTAGTTATTGATTTTATATTACGTAATGGTAGAATACAATTTATTTTACTGATGCTGAAACTTGTTTGGTAACAGATTAGTAATCACATCTAAAATATAAGAAGAGGTTGAAAGCCCAGTTCTGCTCTTCTCCTAAAGTTAAGTTCCCAGGATGCACGGCAGATACAAATATAATTATAGGGTACATTTGTGTTAACAGCGACTCATACTGAAAAAAAAAATGTTGGATTTTGACTAATAATTCTGCCAGGTTGTTTTTTTCTAAAGATTTTTAATTAACATAATTTGAAGTAATCTTGTCACTTGAAGTCTAGTCAATTTGTGCGGAACCCCACGGTTTTGTGGTTTTGAAGATTTTTGACCAAGGTAAATGTATGTGTGAAGTGTGATGTATGTTAGAAGTTTCATGACTAAACTTAGATCTGAAAGAAATTTCGTTCAAAAGGGTCTAAAGTAGGGATGGGCACTCTCGATCATTTCAGTGAGCCGGATCAGTCGAACCAGCTCACTAAAATGACCCGTTCAAACGGACCCGTTCCAAATGAACCGACCGACCGAACCGTTCAAAATGAACGTATTTCATGTAGGTTATAGACGGATCTGTCGAACGAACCGTTCAAAAAGAACGAGATACACGACGCGCGCATTGCTGGTATCTTCGTTCAGCCATCGCAGCGGCCCTATGGCAGGGGGTTAGTTTTATGAATATACCGACGCGCGACGGCGAATATTGTTAGTTTATTTAGTTTATTGTTAGTTAGTTTTTCTTGTAATTTATGCTGATAGAAATTACCTCCATTCAGTGATAAAAACAAAATAGATCCTATAAAAATGCTACTAAGGCTAATAAGTCAATGGTATTTGCATATATACAATAGAATAGAATAAATAGTATTTATTGGTTGATATCAACAAGTCATTAAAGTAAATGTTACAATTCATATATACATAAATAAATATATACACATATATACATATATATATACACATATATATATATATATATATATAATTTAAATTAATTAAATCTAATTTTGATCTTTTAGCGATTTTCGAAAGCTGATTTTATGGAATTTATACAATACTTTTCAATAAGTTCTGTATAGTTAAGTAAACAAATCGTTCAATTTTGCCGCAAAAATCTCATATCTTTCATTCTGCTTTTTATATTTTTCCTTATATATTCTCAAAAGTTTCATTTTGTTTAATAAATTATATTTATTAAAATTAATGGTCTTCATTATCAACTCCCGATTCAATATAATATCCCAAAAGTATTTAAAACAAATACAGTGCAGATATACAGATCTCAACAATTTGAAAACGGAAAGAAAATTTTCGGGCAGATTCATAATAATATGTTGACGAATCTTTATGCATCAATCAAACCAGAAATAAACGAACGAAAATATTTTATATATGTATAATGTATACACATACATATGTACTTTACGCGGCACTGGAAACAAATGAACACGTGCATCAAAGACGCCGGTTGTCGCAAAGAGCTGGACTGTGTCTGCTTTGAGCCGTCTATGCCTTGAGGAGAAATGAGCCGAGAGCGTAAACGCCGTAAACGAACGAACTACTGAACCGGATCTCCTACTGAACGGGTCAGTTTGCCAGGGTTGAACCGGATCGAACGGTTCAGACATTTGACCTGTTCATTTTGAACGGTTCGTTCGCGAACGACTCATCCCTAGTCTAAAGTAACCTGGAGGTTTACTCTTAGCATTTTTCAACGATTTTGCAAATGAGCCGCCATTTCTGTAATTTCGTCAAAATAGCTAAATAATAAATTAAAGTAGAGGAAATTTGGTATAATTTATGTGTTTAACATGTTTTGGTAAAATTAATAGTTTAGTTGCATGAGCAAATTCTATTTCATCGAGATCGCTCGTACTGCATTAAAACTAGTTAAGTACCCAGGATTTGACGGATTATTTTTATTCTATCGACAGTATTGTCAAAACATCAGCATTTGACACAATTTGACACTGTCGTATAGTATGATAAAGTCATGTGCCTAGCCACATCAGATTTTTTTCGGACAGCAAAGCCTTATGATGTACTTAATACTTTTATTTGAAATTCTTTATGACGATACGTGCTCTTCTTTCTGTAACTCACTCATAATTTTAGATGATTTTCATTTCTGCCATTTCTGTAATGTCATCAAAATAGTTAAATATTAAATTAAAGTAGAGAAAAATCTGTATAATTTATGACTGACATTTTTTGGTAATATTAATAGTTTGCTGCATGAGCAATTTCTATTTGATCGAGCTCGCTCGTACTGCATTAAAACTAGTTAGCCAGGAGTTGAGAGATATTTTGATACTATTGACACTTGACAGTATTGTCACATCAGCGTTTGCGTTGGGAAACACTGCTAAATAGTATGATAAAGTCATGTGCCTGGCCACATCAGATTTTGTACATACAGTGTGGAAATTAAGTAACGGGTAAAATTGATAACTTCTTCAATATTTGTGCTGGAGCAAAAATCTAGAAGAGATACGTTATTTTCAGGTTTTTCCATTAACTTTTGTGAATAATGACCTATATCTTTTATTTAGCATTTTGGTAGGTGTTTTCATTTCAACTGAACTGTATAAAATTTTCGATAGCTTACGTAAGAACAAGTCGAGAAACCAGCCTTAAAGTTTAGTGAAGATTAATCAATTTAACAAGTAGTCCAGTTACAGGGCTGTGGAGTCGGAGTCGGAGTCGTGGAGTCGGAGTCGGAGTTCAGACAAATTTCAGAAGAGTCGGAGTCTGAGTGGGAAAAAATGTACCGACTCCGACTCCGGGTCCATGTTTAAATAATGTAGAAACAGACATGCGAGATGGCCGTTGCCCCAATAAGTAAACGATTAACTTAACATATTATTAGGTCTTTTACAAAGTACCTATAAGTAAATATAATTTAACTACATAACACACAGGTCGGTGGTGAGTGATGATTAGCAAAATGATTATTGTGAGTTGCTTGCCGCGTTGCACATATGTATATATATATATATATATATGGTACATATAGTTTATTTCCATGTGCTAATTATGATAGCTCGATCATCTACAAATAAAAAGAAATCGGACTTCGAGGTATACTTAGACGAATTAGAACTTTCCAAAGTGAAGCGATAACGTGTGGTTTTCCCTATTCATCAAAATTATGAGAATTTGCTCCTATTCGTTCGTCCACAAAGAGCAGCTGAGCAATTCATTAAATATTGCAAAAATTATTTTAATGATATTCTTGCAATTTTAAAAAGAAAAAATAGTTTCCTACAGCTTGTTTACCAGAAGAAACAAGTCGATAAAAAAACTTTCGACTCCGACTCCAGATAATTTTCGTAGTCCGACTCCGACTCCGGCAAAATTTTATTTGTTTCCAGCGAAAAATTAAACTGGCATTAACTAATTGTAAATAAAATCAAAAAGACCTGTTGATCGGACCACAAAGTTATGACCATATTTATAAATGTCACATTTTTATTTTTTCAAAATATCTCTGAAATCATTAGAAATTCAACTGTTTTCTAATTAGAGAGCACACAATTCGCAGCTAGTTTGTCAATTTAACCGATTTTCTATCTTTAATAATAACAAAAGTAATGACAATTCACTGTATAGTTCAAAGTAACTCATTCCAACTAAAATTCATTCCAATGAATACAAAATTAAGTGCAAAATAAGATGAAGATAATCTCAACCCTTACTTCTGTTAAGGGCAATGACGTCACAATTCTGGCTGGAACGAGTACCTATGACTTGCATACATTGATCTTCCTGTATTCAACATAAATAAACGGTGCTATTTCACAAACTAAGTAACCATTTAAAAGCTCTACATATTTTGTTAAATACAAAGGGCTGTGATACTTAATAAATTTGTTCATGTGTGGAAAAAATCTGATGTGGCCAGGCACATGACTTTATCATACTATATATAAAATTAATAGTTTAGCTGCATGAGATTCTATTTGATCGAGATCGGCTATGTCTTTCATTAAAATAAAACTAGTAGAACTAGACAGATATGTCGAATAAAGCTGCGGTCGGATATTGTACTCCGCTGACACAGGGTACACTGTCCAAATGACACTTACGTGTTATTGGGTGTAAAAAGTGTACGGTATACTATATCCGAACGCAGCTTATATATATTGACAGTAGGTTGTCAAAACATTTGCGTTTGACACCACGTACTGTCATTAGAATCATATCTGACATATAATCTGACATATCCTGGCTACTAGTTTTAAAGGAGTACGACCGATCTCGTAGAAATAGAATTTGCTCCTGCAGCTAAACTATTGATTGTACCAAAAAATGTCATAGTGATAAATTATTCAGAATTTCCTCATCTTTAATTTATTATTTAACTATTTCGACGAAATTCCAGAAATGGCGGCTTATTTGCAAAATCTTGCAAAAATGCTAAGACTAAACCTCCAGTTCCTTTGGACCCTCTTCAATAGAAAGCTTTTCAGCTCTAAGTTTGGTTATGAAACTTCTAAATATGAAGTTTCGTCCCGATACCTTTAGCAGTTTCTCCGGAATCGTCGCCACAAAAACGGGTACACACACACACACACACACACACACACACACACACCCACATCCACACACACACACAGACATTTTTTTGTACCTTGGTCAAAAATGTTCAGGGGACCCAAAAAGACATATTTCCGCTAAAATCTCAAAAAATTTTTTTGGCACGATTACAATACTTTACATACTGCGTATGATAAAGTAAAAAAGTTGAGAGTTGATACGACTGTGACACCAGCATACGCTGTTTCTTCTAGTATAAGGGCTGTAGGAAACTATTATTGCTTTTTAAAATTGCAAGAGAAAATCATTAAAATTCGTTTTGCAATATTTAATGAATTATTGAGCTGTTGTTTGTGGCCGAACCAATACTAGCAAATCCTCTTATTTTTGATGAATAAGGAAAACCACACGTTGTCGCTTTACTTTGGAATCGTAATCCGATTTTTTTTATTTGGAGATGATCGAGCTATCATGATTAGCACATTGAAGTTGGTTGTTGGAAATTGGAAATGAACTATATATGCGACGCGGCAAGCGTCTCAACAATAATCAGTTGCTAATCATCATTAACCATCGACATGTGTGTTTTCTAGTTTAATTATATTACTTAACATATGTAGGTAGGTACTTTGTAAAACACCTAATATAATATGTTTAGTTGATTTTCTATCTATTAAGGCAACGGCCATCCCACATGTCTTTTTCTACGTTATTTACACATTGACTCGGAGTCGGAGTCGGTACATTTTGTCCGACTCCAACTTCTCTGAAAATTGTCTGAACTCCGACTCCGACTCCATGACTCCGACTCCAACTCCACAGCCCTGGTTGACATATGCATTTTTTTGGTACAAAGTTAACATTGTACACTCAATCCATACAAACTTATACCGGGGGTTTCAGAAATAACGGCTAACCTTGAAGTAGCATATGCCCAAAGACGTAATCCGACCCTGTCCAGCGCAAAAAAATCGTCCACACCTTAACGCAGTAGTGCTGCAACTGGTGACAAGACAACGCCGCCGGCTAAGCATCAATCTCACTCCACACTGGCGTTTTTTGCTAACATGACGTACCAATCATTTTAATTTTTCAATTGAATGTTCGCATTCGTACGTAATTCGCGATCGTCTGTCGGTCATGCGCGATTGGCTATTAACTAGGCAGGCCTTAGACGATTTCTTTAATACAATAAAATTTTGTTACTACTTCAAAATTGCTGCTCTGTCCTTGGCGGATATGCTTGTACAAGGTTAACACTCTGTATATTAGTATTAGTTTTAGGATGGATGTTTTTCAAATAAACTATATTACATTTTTTTATGATTCAAAGGAAAAAGATCAAGATCAAGGCAATCATCTAAATCACAAAAAAAACTCAATGGTTATCTCTTTCACTCCCCATATATTTTTTGCATCAGTGGTATCGGTGGAACTTTTGATATACCTACATATTGTCTAAAACATGTAGAACAGAACAACAATACAGCTTGTTATTGATGGTTTAATAGTCAAAATCTGCTTGCTGATGCTGCCACTGGTATAAAGCGCCACTGGGTGTGCGTTATGGTGTCCGCAAACATGAAACACGCTTAAAAACATTTCTAACGATAATTATCCAGATTACCGGATAAGTGTTTGCGTTATCTTAAACCTCATTAAGAATAATCTGCACCAGTCACCTATAACTAAAGTCACTCCATAGCAGCGTTAGGACCCCATACGTAGGGCTATTCCGACATAACAATACAATAATCATCCCCTACGGCGCGGCAAGCGGCCAGAGACATCATATCAGATTTCAAATTGACGTCTCTATTTGCCTCGTTCAGTACATCCCTCAAAAAGCCAGGACCCCGGTTAACAAGGGTTGGCAGACGCGCCCTATCATTGGTCCCACCACCAAGCGCAGGCAACAACACGGCCAATG
Source organism: Aphodius sticticus (assembly GCA_963966075.1). NCBI lineage: Eukaryota > Metazoa > Arthropoda > Insecta > Coleoptera > Scarabaeidae > Aphodius > Aphodius sticticus. The sequence goes on from OZ014509.1 coordinate 29,107,404, forward strand.
CAAGATCCACGGTGGGCGTCACCCTAACTTCAAACGGTTTAACCTGTCGCCTTCAACACACCACATCGTGTTTCACATCCAAGACACGCGTATATCAGCGGCTTCACGTTTACGTTTACTGTGCGATGTTCTAAGCTTCCAAAACGAGCTTACCGAATATCATCAAGCTGGCTATTAAACAAGAATTGGTCGAGCTGGATTGGTGCGAGTCGGGCAGCAATAACGAGTACGCCGACGAGGGTTACAATCCCGAAGAAGACGGTTATAAGATGGTTGAAACGTCGCAACAGCCGAGGAGTTCGGGTAACGTGTTCGGTACGCAGAATTTCTTGGGGAATATGTTCTTGGGGGAGGGTTTCAAGCCCGTTTATAAGGGTAGATCGGCTGGTAGTACACCGTCGACTAGTGCCGGATCGTTGTTTACTATTGATAGTATTTTGGCGCCGAGACCGAAAGTTACGTCGCCACAAAGACCCATGTTGCACCATCCTACCCTGCATTTGAGCCATATTGCCGCCGCTGCTTCTGGATTTGGGGCTAGTTCAGCTGATTTTCTTGGTAAGTACCTATTTCATTTTTATGACAAATCTTTCAGAAAATTGTTTCCGTGCGTAAAAATTCACAATTGCTGGGGTTTTGCGAACAATTTTGTTTTCCTTCTCCAGAGTTCCATTTTACTTCATTTTATTAACTTTCAGTATTCCGAAGTTTCGCAGCTGACACAAATCTCTACCATTGATTATCCTTTTGCCAAAGAAATACAATTTTGGTTCAAACAAATATATTTTTTTACAATAGTGATTTCTTTCCATTAAAGTAATATTTTAGCTTTGGTTTAAAAATAATTCCAAGAAGTTTTGATTCAAATAAATGTAAATTGTTATTGCAAATACCTCATACAACTGTATGGTATACCTACATACCTACAACTGTAGGTGGCGCTATAAGCTTTCTAATCACAGAGCGGCCAGATCCTCAGTGTATAATAGACTTGTGAAAACCCGCCGCTGAGTTCACGTCGTGCGTCTGGCGAAGTTGCAAAAAAGCCGTGTGTTCGGCAGTATAGAACACAGTGCACGCAGGTTGAAGTTCCGAATCCGAATCAGCGTCCACTTAGCATCTACCCTAACCTTGACGATATATAGTCTCGCGGAAAATATAATGTTTACATCCTCATTATTTTTATTTACTTATATTTAATATTCATGCGAAAGCAGATCAAAATTTATTTGATAGTTTTTGAGTTACAGCGCCGCACAAAGTGTAGAATCTATACATCATATTAAAAATAAATGTGCAATAAATTTATATAAATGTACGCCAGAATAAATAATTGTACATTTATATATTTCAGAGTTTCTTTCATAATAATATATTTGTACCCTTAAATAAATAAATGTGCAATACAATCGTTACCTCTATAAAGATATAATGAGCAGCTTAAAAAATACTTAAAAAATATATTTCCAATGGTTCAAATAACTCAGCATTTGAAAATATTATAAGCGCATTCAATAATCTAAATTGTACCATGAGAATATTGTAATGCGCCCTACAAAGAATATACTGTGCATTAAGTTCTGCAACCTTTAGCGCACATACAGTAAGCGCGTAAAAAGTTATCGAAAAAATTGAGGTGAAAATGTAAAAAACGCGATTTTGGTTATTTTTACAAATTTATACCACCTAAACCCATTGTTCTAGAAACCTAAAAATTGACAAATACATTTAAAAGATTTGATATAAAATGGAATTTATGAGTCGTAGATAAAACGTCGTATTCGACTCGCACACAACTGATATAAATCGCTCGCATGTTTATACGCTCGCCTACGGCTCGCGTATAAACTTCATGCTCGCGATTTATATCCTTAGTTATGTGCTCGTCAAATGATATACTATTAAGTGTTCCTTTCATAATATAATTGTACACTTAAATAAATAAATGTGCAATACAATCATTACCTCTATAAAAATATAATGAGCAGCTTAAAAAATACTTTTTTATTGAAAAAAATATATTTCCAATGGTTTAAATATATTTTCAAATGCTGAGTGCATTTGAAAATATTATAAGCGCATTCAATAATCTAAATTGTACCATGAGAATATTGTAATGCGCCCTACAAAGAATATACTGTGCATTAAGTTCTGCAACCTTTAGCGCACATACAGTAAGCGCGTAAAAAGGTATCGAAAAAATTGAGGTGAAAATGTAAAAAACGCGATTTTGGTTATTTTTACAAATTTATACCACCTAAACCCATTGTTCTAGAAACCTCAAAATGGCTTCATAGGAAGGAAACCTTAATCTGAATCCTGAATCCTAAAAGTTTGGTCATAAATGTTCAAGAATTTAGATGGATTCTTGTTGTGCGGACGCCTCCGGAAGTAATATAAGAAAGCGCAATAATGTGACGTGATAGTGATAATATTCAGCGCAAATAATACAATCGTCTATTCGCATTCCATAAACAAATAAGTTATCATTAGGTACTACCCTAATTTTCAACTGTCTTCTTCTCGAAAATATCTTTCTAACAAGTAACAGATCTATCATTATCAGTACACAAAATATGGGGTTGGCATTAAAAAAGTGTCGATGACGTGAGAAGTCGAAAGCAATTGAATTTTTGTTTAATATGTAGGGGAGCCATTAAAATTAATTAATAAGGTCCTATATTATTGAATGTACGCGCTATCATTAACATACGAATCGTCCAAATCAGATCAGCGTTAATTTTAATGCGCAGTACATCTAGTGCTCAGTATTTATTATTTTAATGCACAATTTTTTCATTTTAGGGGATAATATGAATACAATATTGTTCATTATATCATTTTTCATGTAATATATTCATATTTATTGAATGCTCAATATGTGTTATTTTAATGCACAACTCATCCATTCTAGGGCACAATATGTAATTTTGTATGTAACATATGTACATTTATTTAATGCGCAATATTTAATATTTTAATGCTCAAAGTTTTTATCTTAATGCACATATACGCTTACTGCACCCATTTTAAATTTCAACTGTCAGATTTCGACTCTACGAAGAGAAAACACACCAGAATAAGTTGTAGTTTGTTTTATATTTGTTTGTTGTTGGCTCTCGTTTTCTTAGTACCTACGTAATAATAAGGGGAAATCTGCCATTGCTCTAACATTCACCTATATTCAAAAGTTTTCTTTTTTTTATCAATAATAATATATATGTAATAAAGTTAATGATTAAAGCAAATAATACAGCGCAAATAAAGATTTATTTTATTGTAGTTAAACGCATTTTTTTAAATACGAATTTCTATTTTCGTAGCCCCGACCGACGGTAGCGAACTCAAAATATAGGCACTGTAGTTTTTTGTTCTCCCGATTATGCAGGCTGTACACACAGAAAAGTAATCTCTTGAACGAAGAGAGAATTACTTGGCTGAAGTAGTTGGTAGGTTCGTATATACGCGAGAGATTATTGACTTCAACCAAGAAATTTTATTTCTTGGAATAATTACTAGATTTAAGAAAGTGGTTACTCTGGTGAAGTAAGTAAACATTATTCAATGAAGTGTATATTTTTATTCCCGGTAAATACTTTTAGCTACTTAATGTAAGAATTTTAAAGATTTGGCACAAATACGTTTTCTCTTGCTAATTAACAAGATAGGTATGTTATATTTACTTACTCGTTCTAAACTGTTGCGTGCGTTACATCAAACTATTCCGTGTTGAAACGTTTATTGTACACTATAAATCACAATACACATCCCCAATAAACCACAAGGCACATCCCCTACGGGTATGTCGTTGTTGTTTTCGTACTAGAGGGTCCTATACGGCGCGAGCCTTGACAAAATCACGGTGCCCATATTTATTCCAGAGAAAGGGATTACTTGAAAGAAGTGAGAATCACTTCAGTTAAATAATTGGTGGGTTTTTATTCAGTAAACAATACTTACTTATATTCTTGGATCAAGTAACTACGCACTTGGACGGATTTACTATTACTTCGTTGGAGAAATTAACATTTTTGGGACGAAAAATTCAATTACTTCTTTCAATACAATATTGGTTCTTATAAAGAAAGAATTTATTTGTTGACAGCATTTATCTGAGAAATTATTTTACTTATATTGAGTATGTGGCATTTCTTGTATATACCTAACTTTCTACATCCAAGTAAATATGCATTTGAATCTAGGAAATAAGATCAAGAAATTATGTTTTCTCGTGCCAAATAATCACTTTTCTTTGTGTATAAGTAAAACGGAACAAGCCACAACATCGCTGTTAATGATCTGATTGATGTGGGCCGAAAACTCAACGTAATGGCTTGTTTGAAAGTATTAATTAGTGGAAGTTGAATCCCCATGTCTACCATTTTTTTAAAGGCGTATGTCAACTTTTGATTTTTAAATTGCTGGGTATGTTCTTTCTCGAAAATTTAAGAAATTATCTATTTCTGAATTCTATGTTCAAGTTGAGTGGCCTTAAATAAGCAAATTTATGAGAAAAAGTAAATTGAGAATTGTAAAATATTGATATCTGGGGAACTACCAAGTTTCACTAGTTTATATTATAAAACTTTTTGGTTGACATCATTCGGATGACCACGTATTGGATTGTTCCGTTTCTATATTTATCTCCTTCTAACTGAATGTAGCTATGAATAAGCTATGAATAAGCTATGAATAACTGTATGTAACAATAATTAAGAACACGTAATGAGGATTGGTCAATATAGAAAAATAACTTTATTTATTTTTTTAAATCAATCGTTTTTACCGCTGAGCTAAAAATTTAAGTGATACCATACAGCAACAAATGCGACGATTTGTGCGTTTTCGGCTTTTTTCTTTAAAGCATTCATTTATGTTTTATAGAGAATTTTAGAGGGAATGCGGGAGTGGGTATTTGACTGTTGAATCGACTAGGGATATCTGGCAGCCCTGGTCGGACGTCCACGTTAAGCTTAAGTAGGTTCACACACAAAGAAATGATTGTCTAATGTTAAGAAAATTACATTCTTAACATAATTTGTTTGTGTTAAGACAACACATACTTGTAATAAGAATATTTCTTCATTATACAACAACCTGCTTTAAGCCTGCCCGAACGTCTGCTTTAAGAAAACAATTGTTTTGATTTAAGAAAGTCGTTATTTTGTAAATAAAGTAAAGGATGCTAATAGATGGAGCTTTAGTTTCTCGTCCTTGGAGGGGTCTCCTAAAGGGTGTTTAACTGCACACATGTCTATACAGCATCAGTGATTGTGCTATTATGCCGTCAATGTACCTGACATGACGTAGAAAGTCAAACAGCTAGTATTGATGGAAAAGAGACTAAGAAGGGAAACTGGGCGCCTTCTCTATTCGCCCTGTGCATACACCGTGGAGAGGACTTGAAAAACGATCTAAGCGCCCGTACCGGAGAAATATTTAACTAAAATGCCTACAGTATGTGCAGTAGTTCACGGCGCATTATGTTGTGATCCAATCCGTCAGAACTAATAACTTGTTGGTATAAATAACCATAACGGGACACAATAAATGTTGCGTTATCAACTGTAATAATACAGGAAGAAGTATTAACAAATGCAATATTGTAATAAATAATATAAATTTGATCGGCCCACTTATACAGTACAGATAACTGTAACATTTATTACCAATCTGCACCATTTATAAACATTTCCAAACTGATCAAAATGAGGTGTAATGCTCATATAGCGTTTCAGTGTTAGGTGATGTAAAAAGAAAAATATTTTCTGACATAGGTATTGGAATACATTGAAACATGTAAGATGTAAGCTATCGGTGATGGTTGGTCTCAGCAGTACGCTGAATACACCTGGAGATTTATTAGCTCTTTCTTGTAGTCGCCTTTGACAACAAATAAGATTTTCTAGTTGTTCACTTTGACCGGAAGTAGATTATATTGGCGGTTCATCTTGAAACGACTTCAGTCGTTTCAAGTACACTGAAATGTAAATGTACACTGAAAGTACACAATGTACACATTACTATATTATCCTCATCGCTACTGGGAGATTCAACTATCCAAGGATCGTTGTTTTCTTCGGTCGAGGAAGAAGTTGAATCTACATCTTACTTAATGTATTATTGTAGAATTGACTTACACCACGTGAATATTTATACAATAGTGATTTTCAAAATACTAGTTTTAGAAACAACAGCCTTCCCTGCTTATTACCACAATTGTCGAAATTGCCAGAGCGGCGCGGCGTGGCTTAGTTTAGTACTGAAAATACTTTCGCGAAAACATGATTTTTGCCGTTAGAAGGAAAAGGTCTTATGAATAAATTATTGATTGTGAGGTATGCTGAAATCTTATAACTTGTCCAAAATAAACAGCCGGTGCACACGTGTGCAGCTAGCGCTTGGCTTGACTAACAACCGCCCGCTGTGCATAGCAATAGTGAACAAAGACAGACTCTACATAGATTCTCACACTAAAATGCTTTAATGAACAAAATAAGATTAATTGCGTAATAATTCTATATATCATTTCTGTATAACATATATAGCTATCAACATTTTCTGGCTGTAGGAATAAATTTGAGAGCGAGGGATTAAAAAAAACGGTACCAATCTGTAGGTGAGATTCTATATTTTAACGCATAACAATTCGAACATTATCGAGTAAGCGGTTTTTAAGAAAAAAAATTGGAAAGGTGAATGCTAATTTCAAAGAATTACAACTGCAAAAACCGGGTACGCTTTTTCCTTCTCTCGCGCTCACGCTTACACCGAGGGAAAGAATATTTTGAAATTTATATAGGTCGTATATTTAGAAATGACTAAGGAACATAACAAACTTTATTTCATTTCTTTTTGATAAGTAGTTTCAGAGTTATGAGCCTTCAAATACTAGGCTGAACGCCGTGTTCTTTAAACGCGTGTATCTCGAAAACTTAATTTTAGCAGTAAGACCCCTTTCTTCCGAGCGGGTCACAATTATATAAAACAACCGATGTTTTGGATTAACAAAGGTTGTTTTGAATCAAGACAACGTTTCGTTGTGTGCACCTGCAATTACCAACAATTATTATTTATCGTCAGAGGAGGTAAAGGAATACGAATACCATTCGTTGTTAAAATGTCCATTACCTGCATAAACACTATACAGTTCCAAACATGTAAAATAGGTAAAGCTCTCATCTCGCGCCGTCGAGCTTTCCTGGATATTCGACCAACGATGCGAGAAGTTAATACTCAGGGACAGATCCGTCGTCGCTGCGGGCGTACTTCCTCCGGGCATTAGAATATGGAAATATATTAAGTCGAAGAACGATTCGCACCTCACACCTGCGCCGGCAATGTTTAGAGTTTAAGCTCCATGAATTTTCGGTTGATCGGCGCCCGATCCTCTTGCTCTCGAGGACCGTATTCTGAAGGAGCGCCGAACGCCGTGGTGGTCCCTCCTCATATATTCTTTGAGGATTTCCGTTGTGTTCGACTCGAAAGCGTCGCTTTGCAAGAAGAGTGAGCGATTTTGATCGATTCTATGTACGCAAATTTACACGGATGGTTGAACGGCTGGTTTGTGCGATGGCGACGATTTACTATTCGGTGGAGGTTATTGCTTGCGTTAATCTGGTTTGTTATGGGTGATTTGGCGATGTAGGGACGTGTGATTGTGTGAAGATCGTTGTAACGATTGGCGTAAGGGTCGCCTTATTCGAGGTGTTAATGGGGTTGATTCACGGACTGTTACGCTTTGTAGTTGGGCCACACAACATGGAGATTCCACCATTGCTAATGTAAATCTTTGTTAATAAGGCTACATATCGTAAGCCCTTATTTCTTGTTTAAATTTGATAAAATTTTCTTTGGCATATAAGGAGATTCTTCTACACCTTCTTCATCTTCTACGTCTTTTTTTACATTACAAGAATATCTTGTCAAACCGCGCTAATCAAAAAGTCAAAATTGCGTAATTGTGAAAATACTTTAATTGTCCGTTTCCAAAAATACTTTAATTGTCTGTTTCTTTGAGAAATATCTGTTACTGAATCTTAAAATGATGTTAAAATCTTAAAAGTCCCTTTAATATTATATAACAAAAATACTTTGTTGTCACTTCCGGTCTACCGGAAGTCATATCAACTATTTGTTATCTTTAATGGAATGATTGAACATTAATTTGTAATTCTGAATAATAGGTTTCATATAGGTACACCTTTTTACTTTATCATACACAGTATTTAAAGTATTGTAATCGTGCCAAAAAAAATTTTTGAGATTTTAGCGGAAATATGTCTTTTTGGGTCCCCTGAACATTTTTGACCAAGGTTCAAAAAAATGTCTGTGTGTGTGTGTGTGTATGTGTGTGTGTACCCGTTTTTTGTGGCGACGATTCCGGAGAAACTACTAAAGGTATCGGGCCGAAACTTCATATTTAGAAGTTTCATAACCAAACTTAGAGCTGAAAAGCTTTCTGTTGAAAAGGATCCAAAGGAACTGGAGGTTTAGCATTTTTGAAAGAGTTTGCAAATAAGCCGCCATTTCTGGAATTTCGTCGAAATAGTTAAATAATAAATTAAAGATGAGGAAATTCTGAATAATTTATGAACATTAAATTTTTTGGTACAATCAATAGTTTAGCTGCATGAGAAAATTCTATTTCATCGAGATCGATCGTACTGCATTAAAACTAGTAGCCAAGATATGTCAGAGATTTTGATTCTAATGACAGTAATGACACTAATGACAACGCTAATGTTTTGACAATAACGTCTGTCAATATAAGATGTGTTCGGATATTGTATTACACTTTTTACACCCAATAAAACGTAAGTGTCATTTGGACGGTGTACCCGATGTCAACGGAGTACAATATCCGAACCCAGCTTTAATCGACATATCTGTCTAGTTTTACTAGTTTTATTTTAATGCAGACATGGCCGATCTCGATCAAATAGAATCTCATGCAGCTAAACTATTAATGTTATATATAGTATGATAAAGTCATGTGCCTGGCCACATCAGATTTTTTTACCTTAAAACGTTTGGAAATTCTTTTTTTTATCAAAACCCTAAAAAATTAGGAAGGAAACAATGCAAAAACAAACAATATCCTTTGTAATAATAAAAAGGAAATATATTAATTAATAAGTAACAAACTGCCGAATACTAAAAATAATTTGAATAAAGAAATGAAACAACAAATAATTTTTTTGCTAATATTTTTTATTTGTCAAACTGGAACAGGAGCTATGTAAGGATTTGATAAAACAAGTCCATATGTCACTTTTTACTACAATAACATTTTCTTAAAAAAATAGAAAAGTGTAGATTTGATAATGCATTAGTTTTTTGGTTTAACGTATCAAAATACATCGACTTTCGTTTCCCTGAAAACATTAAAAAGTAGGACATTTTGCAGGAAAGGAGGACAATAAAATAAAGGATGATAGCTCTATAAAATGGAGGGCTGTCCTGCTTAAAGTAGGACGGGTGGTCAACTTATCTTAAGTAAAAATACACGAAATACTATAGCTACCAATTTAACTAGTCACAACTTGTATGCTAAAAATGGCTAATGATTAATGTCATACGAAACGTCTCAATTCAAAGCAACCTTTGATAATCCAAACAACGGTTGTTTTATACAGGGTTGTTTGCTCCCACGACGAGCTGCCATTAGAAGTACCTATATGGAGAACCAAAAGAAATGAGATATTGAAAATTTGTGGACTTATTATTACTATATTGTTGGACACGATCGTCTCAACTGAAATATTTTGAGTTTTCGCTTACTTCTGGTTACACCGGAAATGATGTTAAGTTTTTTATTTCAAATGGAACACCCTGGCTTTTATCGCATTTTTTAATGTTTATTAAATTTTAGATCAATTTTATGTTACATTCGACTTTTAGTACTTTTCTGGAAATCAACGTTGATCTTATAATTTGAACACCCTGTATAACTTTTAGAAGAACTCTACCAATGTGTCGACAATATGTTACCTTCACAACAATTTTGCCAGATAACTTCTTTCCAACGGTCACAAAATGACGCATGTTAGGTATAGGGAATGTAACATAAAATTAATCTAAAATTTAATGAAGATTTCTAAAATGCTATAGAATACAGCCTGTTCCATTTGAAATATAAAAGTTGACATCATTTCCGGTGTAACCGAAAGAAACCTAAAACCTCCTTTAGTTGAGACGATCGTAACCAACAATACAAGTCCACAAATTCTCAATCTCTCATTTCATTCGGTTCTCCATATACTTCTAATGGCAGCTCGTCGTGTGAGACCCTCTATATACGCAAGAATATAAATCGTTCATTGAAAAAAACCGTTGTTTTGACCGGTTGTCTTACTCTAAGTGTACAGTTTTAAATGGATACTATACTTATTTCACTTCAGAATTTGTTCTTTTAAATCAAAAGGTTGGGTAGTTAGGTTAATCAGCTCACATTGTTGATTCACCTACTTCTTGTAAATATATGAACATGTTATTATGAAATCAATAATATTTTACATGGAATGCAATTAACGCATCCAAAGAAGGATGTCCCTTCTTAGCGTCTTTCCATCAATATTAGAGCTGTTGGACATTTCTACGTCAGGTACATTAACTGTATAGTCATAATAGAACAATCACTAATGCTGCATAGACATGTGCGCGGTATATATTCTCCTCTTACGACGAGAAACTAAAGCTCCATCTATCGGCATCCTTCAGACTATTTGAACGACAACGATTTTCGTAAATCAAAACTACTGTTTTCTTAAAAGCAAATATTGAGGTTGTTTTATATTAAAGAAATATTCTTATTACAAGTATGGTTTGTCGTAAAACAAGCAAATTATGTTAAGAATGTCATTTTCTTAACATTAGACAATCTTTTCTCTGTGTGAGGAGTTCATTTAATGGTGCCGGTCACTGATACATAAAAATGACAGACACGTTTGATACGACAAAAATAAACTCGAATATAATATTTTCGCGTTTCTTGTGAATGTATCGGGTGGTCTGAAATGATTGAGGATAGCTCAATTAAATATGGTAATTTCATTATTTTTAAATTTAGTTGTTGTCGTATCTAAAACGTTAGAAATACACATCAACTGCAATTAATTATTAACTGCACTATTAAACTGCACAATAATGCTGGCAGATTAGCTGGATATTTTCTTAATGATTGAAGTGAATGAAATTTTGTCTTATTTCGTGTTTCTCTATTTTTTCATTTTTTACGTCATTGTATTAACGTGATAATATGACGTCAAATTATAACTTAGGAAACCCTAAGAAATATTTAGAAATAGGGTGATTAGGACATTTATTAGAGTTTTTCCCGAAGGGTGCTTTGGCCTAAACGATTCCAGACAGGCGTTCACAGCAAAATCCATATCCGACGGAATGCAAAGTAGTCAAGCTTTTAAATACAATCCCAGTGCGATTAAAATCGTCTTACTTAAGGAATAAAAACGCGCACAGTTTTTAAGTTACATGGTCCAGCCGTTCAGAGGCTGGTAGTGGTTTGGGCCGTGGCGTCCCCTCCCTACTCCCTATTGTCTGAAAACTCTGGAGATTTTTAAAAACCGCTCCCGTGAGGGTTGCCCGCCCCGGCTAGCTCCTGGGGTCTCAAAGAATAATATTATTATTTCATAATTTTTAAACAACCCCCCAAGCCTTTACCATCGATTCCAGTTTGTGATTTCGGGCCCCTGGGGACTCTCGCACTCGAAAACTTTGCGCCGTTTCTTTGTTTTAAGAATTAATATTCGAATATTCATGAAAAGATTTTTTTTACCGGGTTAATCTTCGTAGATTTGCATCGTAATGTTGTATTACATATCTACAATGCAAGATAATCGAATAAGAATAGTCATAATTTCATCAATCTTGTACACTACAGCTTAGGACAAAGTAAGAAAATGTAATTGAGGATGGAACACACATTTTCAGTTTCAAACTAAGAAGTATGTTAGTAGTATGTTAGTTATGTAGTAGTATGTAGTATGTTGTAGTTTCTTTTGCAAAAACTGTGTAATAACACCTATGTTTTATTTCTATTTTTTATGTATTTTAAACCTTATGTATTGGACATAACACATTCTTGCACAAATACGAGTTCGACAATGATTCACGCCTAAATAATGCTCGGATAAAAGTACAAATGATCCCACACAATTTTTAAATCATAGCATGACGTAAACCTCACAGGAAACAGAATTTGAAGTTTTAGGGTACAATTTTGAAAATTATACCCAACAATCTATTTTGCTAAACTTTGATGTTTAATACTTTTTTCTAATTAATTATGGATTTGGATGACTTTTTCAGCATATTGTAAACAATTACATCAAGATAGTCACAATTGAAATTTGGACGAAAGAAATTCGTAGGACTTGTTACATCGGGAGAATAAAACCAATATTTTTGATTTTCATTCATCGCAATATCAATATACTTACAAGTAAAACTGGAATTTCCCCTTAATTTTGAGTAACTTTTATCCGATTTGATGCTTTTGCAACTAGAAAAAATCAAAACTGGAGAAGGAAAATGAGGTTCTTGTGGTTCAACTGTGAGACCCTATGGAGAAATTAATGGTTTTGCTGAGATTCTCAAGAATTCTCTGCAACGACGTATAAAATGCTTTTTTGCACAGTCCCAAAATCAGTCGATTTGTAAAGCTGCTCAGTTAAAGAAACAACTTGGCAAATTCAGCTTTTTTATTTCGCTTTTTAGATCTTTTGCCATTTCGTGTTGATAACTCATATTTCACTTAAATTCAATTTGGAACAATAACTTAGCAGATGAATTCATAGATAATCCCTAAAAATTCATATGACGGTTAAATAAAAAAAAAGTAACTGTAAGCAGAGGTTTTGGGTTTTGTCAAAAATCATACATAGCCAACTTGAATATTTTGCGTCATGGTGGGCGGAATACTGATAAATCGTGTATTACAATTAAAAATGCTGAAAAAGTTAAATTTCTAGTTTTCCTTTAAGGCTTCGTTCTGAAAACATCGCAAGTACAAAACGAAATATGTTGGATTTTGATGTTTTTCTGTCGGAGGCCGCATGTTCGTCGTGGTTTACGTCTCGGCTTAAAACTTATGGAGTCTGCCATACGAGCATGTAACAGGAGAACTACGCATTTTTCGGTTGGCGGAAAAGTTATAATGTTTTAGCTGAAATAGGGTATTTGACTGTATTAAAAATATGGCTTGTATTATAGTCATCCTAATAGATTACAGTTTGAGAAAACTATAAAAAAAATATGCGTTATTTCTATTAAAAACCAAAATTAAAATTGAATTTTATTCACGTCCTATCACGCGATTGAACGCGCTTTGTAATTGGCTCAGTCTTCAGTGACGTCATTCGTTAGTTCGCTTAGAGCGCGTTCGGTTTGTCAGGGTAGGGTATGGGGAGAGCAATGCTCAGATAACCTGGGTCGGCTGTCTCTCTCTTATATGCAGATAAAGGCCGTATGACGTTATGCAGCACGTCACTCTCACCGTATCTCACCGCGTATTCTGCAGCGCGTCACTCTCACCGTACGCTACCCGATTATCCGAACGCGCTCTTATGCATCTCCCGTTTGAATTTAATAGCACTAAAGTGCCATGTAAGCATAACTTTGTAGGTTAGGTTAGACCTAACCTTAAGCTGTCAGATAATACCTGGTTCGAAAATACGATAGATAACTTATTATTCTAGTCAGTTTTACTTATGTCGAAGTAATTTTCACAACAAAAAACACTTGTATTGGCCGCTAATTATTTCATTTGGATTTCTACGAGCCAACCACTTTCTTCGCAGTTTAAAATCTTGCGGAACAGCTACAAACAGTTTATCAGGATTGTTTATTGACGTATTTCTTGTGGATTTATACACCATTTATAACCCATTTTTATGTAGAAATTCTGAAAACAACACATCATACAACACAATTACCAAACGGCGACGATGCCGATGCTGACCATATGCTGACAGACCATATGGGCGATATGGGCCGATGTGACATCTAGTATCGTGTGACGTCACACAACAGAAAGTATCGTTTTGGTGGGACTTTTTGTGATTCAATTTTTAACGCTGATTTTTATGAATTATTGAGGAAATAATTACGAAAAATAATGCATTTACAATGTAGAGTGAAGGAATAAACACACTAAGATAGTTTTCCAATAATAGTCAAATACCCTATTGTACCTAGATAAGAATCCATTATTGTATTGTGAGTTGGGCTACGTGTATTATAGTTTATAAAAGAGAAAGATGTAGAAGTAAAATTCACTTTTAACTAGCCCAACTGCTTATTTATCTAAGAAGTTACACTGGAAATTTCATTAACTTTGAACTATAAATTAACGCCGTTAGTAGAAAACGTGTTTTGGTAGAACTGTGTCTTAACAGTGGATATTTCACAAACATGTTAGGACCAATACAAAAAACAAAATGTTGGGAATTGATACGGGCTTTGCACACAATACATACTTCAGAATCTATCCAAGCACCATAATTTTTCCACTCGGTGTCTCAAACTCGGACCACCAGACCATCCGTTTGGCTCTTACGGTATGATAACCGTTGACATCAAATTTGACAAAATCCGTCTTTATCAATGTTTTTGTGTCTTTAAGTTTGAAGTTCCAGCGACATTGCTCGTGGAAGTTCGGTTGGTTTAAAGTTCTGTCGTGATCTAGATGCGATGTGTTCTTTACTGTAATTTTTCTCACATAAATTATTAATACATAGCTACTTTATTTCAGCTATGGCAGCTTATCCAACTCTGTATCCTGGCTATGTCCACGCGTTAGCAGCTGCTTCGCAGGCTGCGTCAATGCAAGGTGTCGCACATGGTCACCATCCACAACATCAACCACCAAAAAGGAAGAGACGACACAGGACCATATTCAGCGAAGAGCAACTGGAGCAATTGGAGGCAACGTTTGAGCAGACCCATTATCCAGACGTCGTCTTACGAGAGCAGTTAGCCCTGAAAGTAGATTTGAAAGAAGAACGGGTCGAGGTAGGTCCACTCAAAGTTTACTTAATTGTCTCATAACAATTCCACGCTAAACAAGAGTTAATAAACACTAAAGCAGTGTTTGGCTGAAGCATTATTATGCAAATAAAATAATTGCTTGATGACGAGAGTCAAGTGGTGTAAACTACCCTCGGCGGGGCGGGACGGTAGTCTCTGTATTTTGGGTAGAGGTTGAGATGAAGGGAGACCGAACAACAAAGGAACCGTGACAACAATGAGGGTTGCTCCGCCGGTAATTATAGAATAAAGCGCCGATAAGCATCAAGTCGGCTGGGAAAGGCGTTAAGTGGCGCGGGCAATCTGCGAATTATCATTTTCAATTTGCGTCGAGGGTGTAGGAGTCGTAAGTTGGCTGCGACAGCGCGAAACAATGACCCACCCGAAATGGGAATTCTTTATAACATAATTGAATTTTGGCTTTGACTGTGAGATTGAGATGCGGCTGACATCAGAAGTGTGAACAGTCAGTCAGTAGGATGTTTTGACGCATGTATTGTTCTATCGTGAAGCAGCTGCAGAATCATGCGCGTATTATGTAACTGCGTTTTTATTCGTCATCATGATATGATAATAAGTTAGATTGAATTATTTAATTTGTTTATTTAGTGTTATAAGTGAAACCTGCGTTTTTTGGGATAGTCTTTTCCACAAATGATGTCGTCATTCAATTTTTAAATGACTGTAAAATTCGGATGTTACCATTCATCCATAGTTCACTACGCCGATCTTGATCATTAACCCAATATTGTTTTTCTATTTCCCTGATTTAAAATCAAGTAATTGATTTCGTTGTAATCGGAAAAAGTTTATATATTGAATAATCAGGGTGTAGGTACCTATAAAGTGCACGGAAAAAAGACTCACTGACCAAAAGCAAATAAAATCACGCAGTAATAATACAATGTCGGCCAAAATTCATTTAGTTAGTGTTTATTTAACGATTTTCAACTATTTTCGCCAATTCATAGATTAATAAACCAAAAGTTGTTTTCGTTGCCTTCGTGATAAAAATGAACGATCGATTTGTTTTTGTATTGTCATACTGATTAAAAATATTACACACGCAAAACCCTTAAGCCATATTAACCTCAGAACAGTGGCGGACTGGCCAGGTGGTGCCAGGTTGCCCGATGGCAAGTGGGCCCACCCTTCAGTGGGCCCCCCTTAAGACAATATGTTGAAAGTATTAATAAGACAATTATTTATACTGAAACTTGCACGACACCGCCTTAAGAATTTATTTTTATGTTTGGCAATAAATAAGAACCAATAAGAAAATTGCATGGTGAGTTTTAAGAAGCCGACTTTGGGAAACAATAAAAATTCTCCAAAAGGCCCTTGTTAAGAGAACTAGTTAAAATGTATTACTATTTGAACTTGAAACCTTTTACTGGACGTTTATCTTTCATAAATAACAAGTTTTTTTTTAAATTTGGTTGACCGGGTTCTGGCAAAAATAGTATTCATCCGAAATTGAAATACCAATACGTCACAAAGTACAGAATTGTTATGGCATGACGTGGTAGTTTTTACCAAGAAAAATTAAAAATAAAAAAGTCGATGCTATGATGTACAAAATTAAAACTTAAATCGGATAATTGATATACAGGAAAACATTGTGGAATATTTGCTGAACATATGAAAGGGACCAAAATAAATCAAATAAATAAAATTTTACTTGGATACACAAATGAATCACTTATACAGAATGTTCTTTTATACATGCAAAAAAATAAAATTAAATTTATTTATAGTATAAAATATGTAAATTAAAAAAATAATACAAAGAAAAATTAGAAACAAAGTTGCGCATTTTTGTGTTGCTCAATGATATAAAAAGTAATATACCTTTTTCACTTTTGAAGATATCATAAAATTGATACAGGGTGTTATAAAAGTTATAGATAATCATTCGCCCTACAGCCAGAAAATATTTTCATGTTTACAGGTGTCCCACAACAACGTACCAACAAACTTATGTTTGTTTAAATGGAACACTAGGTATATTATTGCAATTTTTGATGAAGATTTTTAGCCTAATTGTTTTGACTTCAACTTGTATTAGGCTGTTATCAACTGTTTCTGAGATATTGTGAAAGGATTGTCAAAAATGAGCATTTTCAAAATTATTCTAAGGTAACTAACAAGAATAAAGAAAAGAACTCATTTTGGATAGTAAATTTGCATTTTTTTATAGTTATTATTCATTTTCTAAATAAATTGAATTCTAAATGACTTATCCGGAATAACTGGAGATTTGCTAAATGTCAAATAACAAGAATTTCTAATGGAACAGCCTGTATATCTTGACATACTTCGAAAGATCGATAAATCAACTTTCCTAAAATGTCTAAGTCGGTAAGTCTATCGTCAACAGCTAAAAAGTTATTAAGCATCTAATTTAACATTTATACGCATACTAAAAATATTTCATAAATTAATATAACATATCTAGTTGCCACGACGAAATTAAGCAATCGTACAAATGTAATGATTCTTCTGCAGCAAAATTTAGTCATTGCAAACTGCTACACACAAACGAACAATTTATGATCATCCACGAATTAGTTTTATTAGTACCAATCGAAACTTATTTAAAATTTTTATTAATTTACGTAATGTTCTAAAGTATTTAAAGAATTTTAATAGATCCTTGGGTTGGTTGTAGTGGTCTAACGCGTTAGCCAGCTAAATCGCCAGTTTAATATATTTATTTCGGGACAAGTTAAGGAACAAGTTTATGGGGATGTTCCAGTTACTACTGATAACAAAAACAAGCAGTGCTTTGGTAGCAATGTGGTGTTCTTCAGAAATCCTGACATGTCTGTACTCTCATAAGTATAAATAATTAAATAAATGGATAATTGTAAACTGGATAAATAATAATTATTTCAGTACGATTGTCAAGAGTGCACATATCAACCCTGTCAGGTCAATGCGTTTCAGTCTTGCTTCACATTCTCGGTGGAAATATGTACTACATTTTCCATGGTTTCCACAAAACTATTTTGACGCCTCCTTATTACTATGTTCGCTATAGTAGTTGTAATATTCCCATAAATTTCTTCCTCAATATGTCTATAGAGTAACAAATCAAACACGATTAAACCACGCGATCTAGTTTTTCAAAGCGTTGGATCACCATGAACAATTTAATGTCATTGATAAATATTATTTAAACAATTTTAGAGTGATATATAAATTACTAATTTTTTGAAGAAAATAAATATCACAAATTATACGTTTGTATAAATTAAAATTGCAGAATGCTATTACTAAAAGCTGCTGCATGAAAAGAAGAATTATTCTAATTGAGAGATTGTTGAATTTCGTCGAACAATCTGGATATTTAATATTAATTTATGAATATTGTGCATAAGTTACAAATGTCACATTAGATGCTTAATAACTTTTTAGCTGTCGACGATAGACCACCGAGTTATACATTTTAGGAAAGCTGATTTATCGATCTTATATATTGTATTTATTCGTTCTATTTCTTATTTTTCAGATTTTATTTCATAATATTTTTGTAAGTTTTTCTTTGTAACTCTTTCATTATTATTTTTTTTCCCCGCAATTTTTCTTCCGTATAGTAAATGAGATACTGAGTAAAACGTTTCATATGGACTTATTATTTTTTCAATTTATGTCAAAGTTACAACTGTTTGAGTTGTTAACAAAACCGTATTTTAACCGGCGCCAACTTCTTAAGTAATTGAGAAAACCAATAAGTCCATATGATACTTGTTACTCAAAATGATATTCGTTTTATAGAAAAAAATTAATAAAATGAATGAAATTAAAAATTTATTTAGAATGACATTTGCTTTCTAAAAATAATTTTCGGGGAAAAACGTGGAACACCTGTATATATTTATATACCGGCAGCATAAACAAAAAATGGTGGGCCCCCCTTAGCTTCTTGGCAACCAATATTTTTGGACCCAGTCCGCCACTGCCTCAGAAGTATCCAGAAAAAAAATGCATTTTGTGTATATTAGCCCTTCTCAAAACTTCATTCGCCTAGCGTCATAAATAAAAAATAAAGGGCGTGCCGTACCTATGGCGTGGGGCACCAGGTATACCCATAAAAATTACTCGATATTGCATAGGTACACTTTTAGTGGTCTGGTTAAAACAGTCAGCTACACAATATGGTAGTTTATTGAATACTCACTCTTATGTTTCAAATAAATGTCATGAATGGAGTTTTTATATTTCCTAAAGGTGAATGATCGGCAAAATAAGTATACCTAAAAATGTGGCTAATAGGCCACTTAGGCACATTTTCGAGCTATTTTTTGTTTCGAATCGTTGATTTTGATGATATATTAAGTGGTATAAGTTTTTATTCAATTTCAGTTTTGAGTACGCATGAAAGTATGTTTTTTATGGAAATATTAGCATCTCCTCTATTAACAGTGATAATGACGTGATCCAAATGTTCAGAAATCACCGGGTTTTGTTTGATTCCAGTTGATACCCGTGGCTGTACCTTCTGAACCCACAGAGTGCAAAGAATTTCTATATTAATGTACCAAGAAAGCAACATTCTCTCGTCATGTTGAAAAATATAAAATTTTGGCAAAGCTCACAAAATACTACTTTAAAATTATGTCAACTATTACTTTTTACGATATATTTCCGAATTTGACGTCATTTGTGCATAAACTATTTATACACAATATTTATACAGTGTATAAACTATCAGGATTCAAATTTTACCACCGTAAATTCCACGGCGTAAGCTACCCTAAACCACGATTCTCTTTCAGTCCAGTGTGCTTTCTCCCCAACTCAGCCCTGCAGCCGTCTGCGACCCCACGCAGAGCGGCACCGCAATAAAAATAAACACTCTAGGCCCTGAACGCACTCCAATTAAATGACTGCTCCCGATACAATAACATATTTAATAATCCCACCCTATTGTTCCTGCGGTACCCGTGCGTTCGAAAAGCGGACTAAACCCGGCCCAATAGCTCATATCATCGCATTAATAAACACAATCGCTCATTCCTCCGCCGAATAATTTCAATGTTTGCTTAAGTCGGGAAGTGTACATTCGGCAAGCATAATAGTTCTGGTAACCCTCATAATCGCGAGGTTTTTGCGTATTACTTAGTAATTAGCCCATTTATGTTTAATATCTAACAATTCGTTATGGATTATTGTTTAATTTATATACATGATAATCTAAATAAGTAATGAGCCAAATTGGCGGATGCGCTGACGGCTCACCTGATATGCACTACATCCGAGAATATTCATGTACGTACCGGGTATTACACACCATAAACTGACAAACATAATAATCATATAGACTTTTAGCAATATTGTACTGGTGTCTTTACAAGTTATTTCTAGATTTTGGCCGAAAAGTCGTTTTTGAACTATCAGTTTATGGATTTAGGATATGGAGTTTTGTATAGGTGTGGCACTCGAACCACTGATTTACTAGAAATTCATAAAAAGGGTCGAAATGTCGAAAATTAAGGATTTTTTTTTAATATGGTCATATTTTGTTATTCTGGTCAGTCATGAGTTGTTCTGTCGTTAGTAAGTCAGAAAGTTAAATCAACATGGGTTATAAAATGAACCGTTTCTGAGATATGGTAGGAAATGCGGAATCGTCAACATACCTAATCATTTCCTACCACTTTTGTATTAAACTTTCCTTTTCTACTCCTATTGATGAATGCATTGATTATCATGGCAATTTATGATAAGTAATAGGCAAATATTTCATTACAGGCTCCTCAAACCTTGCGAGTCGTGAGAAATATTTCATTTCTCACGGCTCTAGAACCAATCACAACTCTGGAGTTTTCATTTCCATCGTGTTTTGATACACTGCTTAGCAACATTGTCAACCCATTGACAACGTCGCTAAGTGACAAGCGCACAAAACAATTTTAATCTGTCAAAATCCTGTAAACCGTCATACAAAATCCTGTAAACCGTCATAGTGATACACAGCCGTCCCTATATGCAATAAATTAATTTATAAAATTTCAATGCATGGTCGTAGAAAAAGTATAGTATTCCATTCGCAAGTAATGTCAATTTCTCACTCTAACGTTTTGCAGCACTCGCCTACGGCTCGTGCTGCAAACTTCGTTCGAAATTTCTTACATAACTTGCTCATAGAATAATATACTATTTTAAACTTATAGATTAGTTATAGTTTTAGTTACTTTATTTTATAGTGTTTTTTTTTTTTGAATTACAGAGCATATATAGAAAAATTGGGTGCATACAAGTGTTCCTTAACATAGTATATTTTCTTTTTAAAATTCGTTAAATAAAAAAAATCGGACAAAACTGATTTGAAATATAAAGAACAACAAATGATTATAATAGCAATAATATGTTCGTTTAATTCTTTTCAGTTATGTTAAACTTATTTGATTTTAAAATATTTTAACAAACATTGTCAATTCGCATTTCTAGGAAAAGCTCTAAATTTTTGCAGAAAAGCTCGTTAACTTTTAATGAAATGGTTTGAACCTTTGCTCTGGCATGCTGTACTACTCACTAATAATGATCAGATATATTCGAAACATCAAAAATATGGCAGCCATTTTTAAAAAATGAAGGGGCGTTCCGGAATCTGCCACAGGTGCAAATTTAGGATTTTTATTACTTATGCTTTAAAATACACGTTATAACGAACAACAATAATTATATTTCCAACCTTTTGCAAGTTTAATCCCTTTTGTATCTAATTAAATTACTAATACCTGTCCAACATCACAATCAATGTAAAAGTAACGATGTAGAACGTAATAAAATAGTATCTCCAATACAAACATCCCCGAATTACGGTCTTTCGAATATAGACGTTATACAGTTACGCCCATTGTCTTACATCTGTCTATTTACCTCAATAAGACAAAAAATTAGCATAAGAAAAAAAACCAAGACTGGTATAGAAAATCCAAGACAGGAGATGTAGACAGACGATGTAAAGCCATTGTAGAACCAGCAGTGTAGAACCATCATGACAAAGATCATTTACTGAATACATTTTCCTTCAGTTAAAGATAAATTAATATTCAACTTTTTTATTGTTCCTGTAAGAGTTTTCATAATAAAAGGATATAAAAAATAAAATAATATTCTTTTAATGACAACAATGTGCACACTATGTAAAGGTACCAAAATCAAAGTTCTTCCGTGATGTGAAATAAAACAGTTACTCACATAATACATGGTGTTCAAGCATGGGTGTCCAATTTTTGTTCCCGCAAAGCTTCTTTTTTTCAGATAGTCATACTGAGTAAAAGGTTTCATATGGACTCATTAGTTTTTTCAATTTATTAAAAAGATACAGATGTTTTCTTTTTACTCGGTATGGCATGTACTTTCTTGAAAAGAAATCAGTAATCAGTGTCATAACGATGTTTTGGTCATTTGTTTATTCAAATTGTTTTTAATATTTTTACATAAATTTATTTACGTTTTATTTTTGTAATGCGTATTGACTGTGTAATTTTACGTTTTCCCATTGTTTGATATGTATTTTACTTTTCTTTGTTTTGATAATATTTCAAACGGCTGTAACTATCTTAAAGAATTGAAAAACAAATAAGTCCAAGTAAAATATTTTACTCAGAGTACATGTGTTTTGTAAGAAATAATTTTGCGGGAAAAAAGTGGGACATCCTGCATAGATATTTTTCTTTATAGAACTTGTATATAAAGGCTGTTTCAGAAATAACGGCTAATCTTGAAGGGGCATATCCGCCAAGGAGAGAGAAGCAATTGTGGTCAATTAACGTATAGACTATTTCAAACTTTTAAGTGCCAACAAAATTGTATTGAAGAAAGCGTCTAAGGCCTGCCCTGGTGCATAGCCGATCGCGCATTAGTGAAATACGGTTGCAAACGTATGTACGAACATTTATCAATTGAAACTTAGAGAGATTACTACTACCAAATCCAGAAATGTGTTGCGGATTGACAAACATTGTGATTGCGAAGCGATATCCGTCGAACAAAACAAACCTACTTAACACAGCAATTGCGTTTCGCAGCCTTTTTTTTTTTTTTTTTTTTTTTTTTAAAGGCGAGGGAGGGAAAGAACCCACCACCCCGCTGCACGGCATCGCCTGAAGGGCATACTTCCTGCAGCGACATCTCCCAACATTTCTCCCGTCGCCTTTCCGTTTTATGGCCTACTGGCTCTTTTACTATTTATTTTAACCACAAATACAGATACGACAAACAAGACTACCTACTTACTAATAACATACTACTATGCTACTTATTCTACTACCTCCTAATATTACTTATTCTACTACCACCACCGTTTCGTGCTCAGAACCACAGTTCTTTCTGGGACACCGCCACCTAGACTTTTCTTCTGGGACCACGGTATAACCACTGGTCCCTCGCCTGACTCCGGTCGTCCTGAAGTCTGGTCCGGATTTCCAGAACCCAAACATTTCTCGCTTCGGCAGTTCCGGAAGCTTTCCTGCGCCGGTTTCCGGACGCTATTCTGCCTTTCTCGCTTTTGCCCTCTCCGTCCCCGGGACCATCCCTACTCCTTAACAACTAAGGCGTGGGAGGTCCTCTCGCTTCATCACGCTTGTCGTCCTCGTTCTTGCACTTTAGGATATCTCCCACGGTGTGTGCGATCCGCCGCCACTCCTCCGGTCCTTGCAACATGCGCCGTACCATTCTTTCCTCGTTGAGGTCTTCCTGATATGGACACGCGCTTCTATGTGCGTTTCGCAGCCGATCAAAGTTAAGTGGCATTCTAGCCATACCATTGTCATTCACCGTGTCTGGTACTACACAAATCACTACACAAACACACCCCATTAAGATCCCACAATCCAAAGCTTCTTACTGTTGATAAACTGACAAACAGCTGTCCACTATTTCACGTACATATGTATGTACCTGGCGAATGTAGGTCATTGTCACTCTAAGCGAAGAATACCGGAGTGGAGGTAGGCCGATATGTTCCCGGCGGCGTTGTTTTGTAGACAGTTGTAACAACTGTGGAAGAGTGTAGTCGATTTTATTGCGGTGAACAGGGACGGACTCCGCCTTTTATTATTAATTTTCTCAAGAATGCGTTAACTTAGACCAGTGGTTCTTAACCGGTGCTCCGCGGAACACTGGTGCTCCGCGGAACACTGGTGCTCCGCGAGCTTGTTGCAAGTGCTCCGCAAAATTATGAAAGCCGAAATTGAACTAATAATATTTGTATATTATTAAGGTACAAAAATTCTAACTTCAACAAAACTAACAATCAAAATATTTAGAATTTTTAAATAGTAATCAATGAATAAAATAAATAAAGAATTCTGAACATAATACAATTAAAATAAAAATGAGTATAGCTCTGCTATACATGTCACATAAAAAGTTCGGAAAGTATGCAAACATTTTGAAATATATTTCCTAAATTATTTAATATGATTACCTATTAATTAATATGATGTTTTGATAATATATATTTTTGCCCTCATCTACATATCATCCACATGTTCTGTGCGGATTTATTAAGTTTTACATTAGTACAAAGCTGTATCAAAAATGAGCTTATCAAAACTACTTCAGTAGGTGGTACATAACTGCTAATATAAAAAATCCAGCCAAATAAGCTTAACATTTGACAAATTAGGAAGGTTTTGAAACTTTTATTATATTTATATTACCGCGAACAACTATTAGGCATTTATAACCACCAGGTGATAGTTCACGAACAAAATTTTGTGGGCCCAGAAAATCAAAACATACACACATACACAAAATGTGGAACATATATTGATGCGAGCAAAAAGAAAACTTCGAAAGCAATTCGATACATCGAGAGCGCTTTATCCCTCAAACATTTAAGAGTTCGTTTGTAGAAATAAATTCCAAAATTCCCGTATATTTTCGGAATTTATACACAAATATATCTTTTTCTTTTCTATGTCACATTAATGATTTTCGCCGCAAATAAATTTCATTCGAATATTCGTTTTTTCAATTCGGTAAAAAGTTAGAGCTGATGAAAATATCGATAAAACCGTATTTTAAACGGCTACAACTTTGGCATTGAAACGGAATTGACAAAACCAGTAAGTCCATATTACCCTTTTTTTACTCGGAATGACATTGGGAGCGTTCAGCCGTTCCAGCCAAAGCTGCTTGCGCTGCCGGCGCCGAGACTAAGCGGCCGCTGTGGCTGTACGGTCAGATCCAAATCTACATGTATTTACGCTTAGTGCTGAGTTTCCAGCGCTTTCACTCAGCACTAAGCGTAAATACATGTATTTGGATCTGACCGTTCAGCCGCCGCGGGCGCTTAGTCTCGGCACCGGCAGCGCAAGCAGCTTTAGCTGGAACCGGCTGAACGCACTCATTTAGTTTCTAGAAAAAAATCGGTTTTAAAGTGTTATATGGATTTTATTTCGTTATTTTTAATATTATTACGTAAATTTATTTAGTTTTTACTGTTGTAATAGGTAGTGATTGTGGTATTGTAACGTTTTTGCATTGTTTGATATGTATTTTATCTTTTATTTTTCTTTGTTTTTTAACATTCCAAACAGCTGTAACTTCTTAAGGAATAGAAAAAAGATACAAGTCAATATAGAACATTATACTCAGAATGACATTTGACTTCTAAAAATTATTTTTCCGAAAAAAAGGTAGGCTATTAGTACAATTATATTTTCTCTAATTTTTGTTATTTTTGTGTTATGTAATAATAACTGTTATGTAATAATCGTTTTAATTTTTAATAAAAGTTATGTCTATGTTTTTGGTGCTCCGCGAATTTGTCTTATGATCAAAAGTGCTCCCTGACTTCAAAAAGGTTAAGAAGCACTGACTTAAACCATACGTTATTTGACAAAACCTGCTTATTACGTCCTTGGGCATATGCTATTTCAAGGTTAGCTGTTATTTCTGAAACACCCTGTATATATTTCTCTTTATAGAACTTCTTATAGTGGCATATACTTATTAACTTTAATCTTTAACTCAACGTTACTTAAAAAAGTGCTTTTTTGTGGTTTTCGAGGAATTTAGTCCGTACAATTTCTTTTTCAAGATCTTATTGAACAAAATGTCAATTGATGTCATAAATATGTAAGGGAAAATGGTTAATTACGTAAACTCGTCAGTAATGTAGAATCAACTAAAGAAGCGAATGATAATTAATCCAGGTGAGGATAATTTTTGGAAAAAGCACCTCCGCCTGGATTTGAACCAGGACCCCTCCAATTTCCGGTTGACTGCTCTCCCATTTGAGCTACAGAGGTAGTGGAATCCAGGCGGAGGTGCTTTTTCCAAAAATTATCCTCACCTGGATTAATTATCATTCGCTTCTTTAGTTGATTCTACATTACTGACGAGTTTACGTAATTAACCATTTTACCTTGAATTTATTCATCTGTATGAGCTTTTAGCAACAAACATTTAGCGATTCCTAGTTACCAAACTTCCATCTATCCCCAATAGGTGTCACGACGGGTTTGTTTAATTCGAAATTCGGCTTGCAAATCCTGAAGTGACAAATAAAACCTATAAATTTCCACTACCTCTGTAGCTCAAATGGGAGAGCAGTCAACCGGAAATTGGAGGGGTCCTGGTTCAAATCCAGGCGGAGGTGCTTTTTCCAAAAATTATCCTCACCTGGATTAATTATCATTCGCTTCTTTAGTTGATTCTACATTACTGACGAGTTTAGGTAATTAACCATTTTCCCTTGAATTTATTCATCTGTATGAGCTTTTAGCAACAAACATTTAGCGATTCCTAGTTACCAAACTTCCATCTATCCCCAATAGGTGTCACGACGGGTTTGTTTAATTCGAAATTCGGCTTGCAAATCCTGAAGTGACAAATAAAACCTATAAATTTCCACTACCTCTGTAGCTCAAATGGGAGAGCAGTCAACCGGAAATTGGAGGGGTCCTGGTTCAAATCCAGGCGGAGGTGCTTTTTCCAAAAATTATCCTCACCTGGATTAATTATCATTCGCTTCTTTAATAAATATGTAACACCACCTGATAATACACTAGGTAGGCTTTGTGTATTGGAAGAGTAAATATTTTGACTGGACCTTATAACAAGAGTCTAAAGCTGAGACAATGTTCAATGATATCAAAGCAAAATCTAGGGATCAAGCGTAATACCAGTATTTCCAAGGAAAGTTATAGCGAACAATAAATCAAATCAATGATTTGCATCCGGATTGTTATCAAACTCCGGTACGCGTTCCGGTATGAACCTCCGGGCGATAGTCGGTCGCCATTTTCGACAAGGCGAGTGCGAACGTAGCGACCAGCAAAACGCGACGCCACGGCATAACTCCACGAGAACGGGCCCACCAAACAAACCAACCAACCGAGGGAACGTGCGATAGAGACGGAACGTGCCCGACGCGGTGTGCGTCCGTGTGTTCCGGAGTTGCTAGCTGAGCCGAGACCGGAGTATAGAGGCAGGCAGTCAGATTATTCTATTACCGCGTATCAACAACGGGGAGGGCTAATTTTGTTTAGTCTCAAAACATTTCATTGTTTCAAGTGGATCAAAAATTCAACGGAAGGTTAATTACGGTTACATTGATCGCTACCCGAGGGCCTAGCCCCGGAAAGCGGGACTCCGTCACTGGTACGACTGAGAGGGGAAACAGGGGAAAATGTGTTTTACGCGAGAACGAAACGAAAAAATACAAAAATAAACCGAAAAGGAACGTATGTGCGTTTGAAATTGGTATTATGTTTGAGTTTTCAAGGATTACCGTTGTATAAGTTGCGCAATATCATCGATGGGTTTGGTTGTGTATGTATTTATTTATGCAAATTTCCATATCCGAAGGATATGTTTCTTCACGGCATCAAGAGGGGATTTTCGCACTTTCTGCCGACATTTGCAATTGTAATTCCAGTTTTAACCGCCAGGGGCACCCTGAGATCACAACGGTGAATATAAATTTATGGTCGTTTTCGATTCAGAAGTATACAGTTAAAAACTATTATACTGCGATATTTTATCTGTTTTATAATTGATCTTATATAGTACCGAACAAAAACTGTCAAGGACAGGTAGAGCAAATGCTACTGATTTTGCATACACACAACGAAATGTTGTCTTGCTTCAAAACACACTTTTTTAATCCAAAACAACGGTTGTTAACTTATTTGATCTAAAGGTTGGGTAGTTTAATCAGATCACATTATTGGATTAATCATTCACCTAATTTTTTTTAAATATGAACATGTTATTATGAAAGCAATAATATTGTTGTTTTCCAACTACTGTAGAGAAGGCACCCGGTTTCCCTTCTTAGTCGCTTTTCCATCAATACTAGACCTATTGGACATTTCTACGTCAGGTACTTACATTGACGGTCTAATAGCACAATCACTGATGCTGCATAGACATGTATGCGGTTATATACCCGTTGGGAGACCCCTCCAACGATGAGAAACTAAAGCTCCATCTATTGGCATCCTTCACAATATTTACAAAACAACGGCTTTCTTAAATCAAAACAATCGTTTTCTTAAAGCAAACGTTTAGGTTGTTTTATATTAAAGAAATATTCTTATTACATGTAGGTATGTGGTGTCTTAAAACAAGCAAATTATGTTAAGTATGTCAGTTTCTTAACAGTAGATAATCATTTCTCTCTGTGTATATACTCGAGCTAGTTGAGCTATATGCATTCCTTTTCTTATATCAGACGTAAAATTCCAAAATAGATGGCTGCAATCTGATCAAGGTGAACAATCTGCCCCCAAAATCAATACTGAGCGACAGTTTAATAACTTGTATAATTAATAATGAATTTTCATGACTTTTTCAATATATTGTAAACAAATGCATCAAGATTATAAACCGCTTTTTCAATTTTTAAAATGAACTTCGTTTAGTAATTTATTATTCCTACCGGAAGAATCAACATGATTTTGTGGTAGGAGATGCAGTAATAATACAACAATACAACAATAACTTTTATGGACTTTACCCTATTTTGATTATTATTGTCAGCACCTAAACAAGTTTTTCAAGACTATCGCAGCCCGAAGCAATTTATTTTAGTTGCAGTTTATTATATAGGGAAAACGAAAATGATTTTCAAGTTGTCCAACTTTGAGACACTTATAGATAAATTTAGGATTTTGGTGAGTACTCTGTGCAAGGCCATATACATTGTTCTTCTATTTGTTCCACTATCAGAATATTTGTAAAATTGCTCTGGTAAAGAAAATAATAATAATAATAAGAATTCATAGGTAAAATTCAGTGTTTACAGTTCTTGTACAACGGGTTTTGACAAAAATTAGAAACATGCCAACTTAAATATTTTTCGTTATTCAAGGTCGAAATATACATAAATCGTGTACTATAAACAATAAAATACTGAAAAAAAAATAAAAAAGCTAAAATTAAATTTTTTTATCGAACTGCGAATTTTTTACAAACATAGATATTAAGACTAATACAAAATAAAATACTGGGGAGTGATATGGTATTGTAACAGTGTACTTGACAGGCTAACTGAGTACTTGACATTCTGAAGAAGCATGTCAGGAATCAAAACAAGATGGCGTTCACCAAGAAGAAATATTAACGACCTTGCAACAATTAGTGACATTCACCCTACAGAAATCAACTATAACTGAAGATTATCCCAGTGTTTTGCAACTTTGTTCACACCCGAGGTGTGCAGCAAGAGAAACTTTTTAAGATAACGTAAGACGAGTGCACCATACAGATCATAGACTTCGAGATTACACCTGGATATGCCACATTGTGATTATTATATTGATTGTGACCATAATTCCCTTTATACGAATGGATGTTTGCACCGACGACGATGAAACTCGAAATCTGGATATGCAAGAACACAAATAAACGATTACATCACACAGTGACTATCCCTTTTAATTTAAGCACCTTAAGTTTTCCAAAGGGTGTCTGAAACTTAGACAACGACACAAATAATTTTTTTTTCAAAATTGCATGGGCGTTTTATAAGTCTTGATAAACGTTAATCTTTTGCTGAAAAGATAATCAAAATCGGTTAAAGTTCACAAAAGTTATTGAACATTAAAACACAGTTTTACTTGTAAAATGTACTGTAAAATTCAGATATTGGGACGAATACAAAACCACAAAGTTGTAAATTTAGACGTATTTAATTGCTTAATTTCTCCACAGAGACTCTTGAAACTAAGACTAAGTCACGCTGATTCTGACGGTATAGCTGTTTAAGGAAGTTACTTTTATTCGAATATTTTTATCATGAAATTTCACAAAATTAGTAGGTTCTGTGTCGAAAAGCAAATATGATTGTAGAGCGAGTTGATTTATAGAAATCGCAAAGGCGTGCAGTGCATTTGTTCATAAGGTGTACAGTGGAGAATAAATATTTGTAAATGTTTAGTAAAAGATAGGAGTTGCCTTAAAAATGTATAAAAATGGTAAGCTTACAGTCATCAAGTGCAAGAGGCACAACGCATCAGACATCAGGCAACAGAATGATGCATCAGTGAGTTTTTATGTTACAATTTTGTGTTGTTTTTCTAGCTTTTGGCTAATGATGATTTTTGATCGAAACTTGTACCTAAGTAGTAAACCTTCTTGCAAAAGGAGGTTTTAAGAGTGTTTATTAAACTCCTATTCTTTATTAAAGGTATTTACTTATATGATAACTCAATGCTCCTTTCCGCATTTTAAAAACATTTTTGATATTTTCATAAATATCCGGCTTAGATTATTAGTAACTTTGATTTAAACCAGAAATAAAACTGAGTGAATGGCAGAATGAAATATAAGTAAATCTGAAATAAACTTATTTTAATACGAATAAACTTTCATACAAAAAATAATAAAAACATGTACACAAATAGTTCATACTTCAAAATCTACAAACACTTCCAACACAAATTTAAAACAAGCGCCAAATGTCAACTATGCATCGGAGCTGCTGCACGCTGGAAATACGTTGCCCAAAGGCATGCGAATTTAAATTAACGAATCAACAAATCTAAGCGAAATACATAAACTAAATCTGATCAGGCTTTCTCTGTATTATTTATTAGAGTTTAAAGAATATTAGGTAAAAGCCCGATCAAAATTCATTGGTAGTTTTTGAATTACACCATTAGCAATTGTTTGACGTTTGTCCGTGCGCCCCTAGCCGCTGCACGCTTGAGCGATATGGTTGCGTGTATCTCCTATACTGTCTATTGGTTGGTTGTAAAGATCGGACAGCGGTGTTCTGTATTCATTCTCTAGATTCCTAGAATATAGTTGTATTTTTTAAATTGTTGCTTCGTGGTTTCTAAACTTCTAAAGTCTTATTTATAATATCTGAATTTTTGTAGAAGATACCCTTACATAAAAACGTGTATACGCCAGAGGTATTGTATTATATGTTAAGCGGTAGGGTATGCCGGTCCTGTAACTGAAAATCCATTAATTTTTCAACTGAGCTTTAGAACAATGGCGGGAGAATGCCAGCGTAATAGAATCCACATTGAACTGGCGCACGAACTGATTGCGTCATTAAAGTTATATCGTAGTTGTTGAATAAAATATGTAATCCCATAATAACGTTCTCGTTGACATTGTTGAACAAAAGGCTTTTCATTCTGCCCTCGATACACAGATTTTCCAGTTTTAAATGACGATTTAACCCGAATTTAATAGCGTTTGTCATATGACATGTATTCGTAGGTTCTTAGTTTTAAAATCAAAGCTATTTTAATTATATGTTGCACGACTGGTCCGCACAATTAAAAATGCAATTCAATTAAATTAAAAGCGCACCGAGTGTGTTCTTTTAATAGAATATAACATACGTGTGCTTACGCGAATGGTGTATAATAATGGAGTTGTATTAAAATTGAATGCTTAATTGAGTTTTCTTTCTGCTTTATGATTATTTTGAAGTGGGAATGAATGTACACAAATACGGTATAACGTCTACTTTAGTGATAAATATTAAAAGTGGAAAATGGAAATTAAACCAAATGGTCAAGAAATTCAAGAACGAAAGTCACAATTTGATAAAAAAAATCAGTCAAATTATATGCGCAATAAAATAAATAAAATAAAACGTGCATTTGTTGTAAGCATTTGATAAAATATTTGACCAATACCAATAATATTTGTCCAGTACAAAAAATATTTGAGCAATGGAAAAATTACTTGTGCATTAAAAAAAATAGATGTGCAATAAATTTATATAAATGTACATCAGAATAAATAATTGTGCATTAATACATTTATCTACGACTCACATATAATAACGCCAGGTTGTACCAACTCTGATGACCGTCCAATCACGTTGATCATTGGTCAGCGGAGCATTTTTCGTTGTACCAACCTTGATCAGAGGTTGATTGGACCGTAACCACGCCGCAAGTTGACCGCCGTATATTGGCCGGTGATCGTTTGATCAAGACTGGCGCGCAGACGCATGGCAGGCGCTTGAGTGACGCTAACCTATAATTGTTTGTTTACATCTAGTATTGACATCAGCGCACAAATCTCTGGGATTAATTTTGGTAAGTACTAGAAAAATAAGTGTATGTAGTATTTATAATGTCAGTTTCGTATACATTTATTATTATTTACAGTTCTTATTTTTTGTTTGCATTTTTTGGGCTCCATATTTTCAATTAATTTGCTTGTAGATCCAGTACGAAGGGACTTTCTTGGGGCCGTGACCGATAATAAAGATTAACTGGTGGACATGATGCAGCATCCACGACTGCAGCCAGTTTTGAGAGACTGGCCCAATCACTTTTAACAGTGGAACGATGTCGAGTTTTGGAGTAGGGGCAGATTATCTAAAAATCCAGGTGGTGAAGTGGCTGAAAATTACAGAAACCGCAAAAGGTTATTTTCTTTGAATGTCCAGGTGATCCGTAGCACGCTAAAACTTTGAAACATTGTTTGCCGATAGCCAGTTAGCTGATAGACAGCTATCGTGACCGGATGCAAATATTTTCTGAAATTCCCAAGTGAAAGCAGAGCTTGAAAATGGAGATTTTTAAAACTATTATAGTGGATATGGTGTTAAACCCTATCCCATGACGGAAATCCATTAACAGGACACCAACGATTCCTTAATTCGAACGAGACACGTGGTAGCCGGTTTCTTTTGGTGTCTCGCCCATTTTATCCTTGGCGATTTAATTGGATGTCCATAAAATGGATGGAATTTTGATTGCCACAGCTGTCCTACACACCATCGCCTGCGACATGCACGATCAGCAACCAGAAGTGGACGACGATATCAAAATTTTAATTTTGCCACTTATCATCGATGATCATGTTAACATTGATAACCAGAGCGACGTTGCAATTAGAAATATGTTCATTGAAGAATATTGAAAGATTTTTTGATAACTAATGATGTATAGTTTTGGTTAAATAAATAATTTACTATAAACTTTTATTTACACCCTTATTTCTACATTTCCGTAAAGATTAATTAAGTAGGCTTAGTTTATCACTTTGAAAATGGGTAGGGAAAAGTATTCATTTCAGTTTAGAACTAAAATTCTATTTATATTGACATAAATAGGCCCCAATTGATTTCAAGTTGAGAATATCAATGATAAACAAATTTCCAATGTAAAAAATAATAAACAAAATGTTTATAAATAAATATCTGTTATAGTAGAAAGTAACTTAATATCTGCTATAATAAAATTGTATTATAATATCTACAAGGGCCTATTTTAAAGTTTCAACAGTTCAGCGTGATATTTATATGTTTACTACCACTTTATTAGCTGTGTTAGTTTGGTTGCGGACTTTTCACGTAGTTTCTATTAAATGTACTGGCTTTTGGTAGACGAGTACTGCCAACCGCGCCAAATCATCTGATCGGCTAACCGGCTCCCGACCGGGCTTTGTACAACGCATCGCGTCTTGATCATCGGTCACCTTTGATCAACCGGTCTGCTGATCAGACGGTTTGCGAGTGGTGGTACAACCGGGCGTAAGTGTCACTCTGTTTTGTGCCGCTTGCCTGACTAGTTGTCGTCTCTCAACATTAATTTGTTTAAAAGAACCCCACCGGGCCGCTTTGATCGTGTTGGTTAAGCACCACCCTTGTCGACTATTGGACCGATGATAGCCTTGAAGGCCGAAACATGTCTCCAGTATATCTAATAAACTCTGCAAAGTGAAGAGGCTTTTATTTCTATTAATTATATACTACTTTGCATGATGGACACACCTCTAATATAATAAGTTCATTGCATACGTATCTATGACTATATAATCCCCATCATGATACGCGCCAATGATTATACTGACACTAGCGTTGTATAATAATGACAGTTCGTTCAAATATTGACTTCATTATTTGAAGGAACTGTCATCATTATACGAATGTACTGTCAAAGTCAGTCTAAACCTACGTGCATGACAGTTATTTGACATTTCGCCTCGCCACCATTGACAAATACATTTAAAAGATTTGATATAAAATGGAATTTATGAGTCGTAGATAAAACGTCGTATTCGACTCGCACACAACTGATATAAATCGCTCGCGATTTATCATGCTCGCGATTGATATCCTTACTTATGTGCTCGTCAAATGATATACTATTAAGTGTTCCTTTCATAATATAATTGTACACTTAAATAAATAAATGTGCAATACAATCGTTACCTCTATAAAAATATAATGAGCAGCTTAAAAAATACTTGTTCATTGAAAAAAATATATTTCCAATGGTTTAAATATATTTTCAAATGCTGAGTGCATTTGAAAATATTATAAGCGCATGCAATAATCTAAATTGTACCATGAGAAAATTATAATGCTCCCTACAAAGAATATAATGTGCATTAAGTTCTGTAACTTGTAGCGCACATATACTAAGCGCGTAAAAAGTTATCGAAAAAAGTGAGGTAAAAATGTAAAAAACGCGATTATGGTTATTTTTACAAATTTATACCACCTAATCCCATTGCTCTAGAAACCTCAAAATGGCTTCATAGGAAGGAAACCTTAATCTGAATCCTGAATCCTAAAAGTTTGGTCATAAATGTTTAAGCATTTAGATGGATTATTTAAGTGTTGTGCGGACGCCTCCGGAAGAAATATAAAAAAGCGCAATAATCTGACGTGATAATGATATTCAGCGCAAATAATACAATTGAAAACGTCTATTCGCATTCCATAAACACATAGGTTATCATTACTACCCTAATTTTCAACTGTCTTCTTCTCGAAAATATCTTTCAAACAAGTAACAGATCTATCAATATCAGTACACAAAATATGGGGTTGCCATTAAAAAAAATGCCGATGACGTCATAAGTCGAAAACAATTGAATTTTTATTTAAAATAATATGTATGGAAGCCATTTGAATTAATTAGTAAGGTCGTATATTATTGAATGTACGCGCTATCATTAACATACGAATCGTCCAAATCAGATCAGCGTTAATTTTGATGCGCAGTAGATCTAGTGCTCAGTATTTATTATTTTAATGCACAAGTTTTTCATTTTAGGGACAATATGAATAATATATTGTTCCTTATAACACTTTTCATGTAACATATTCACATTTATTGAATACTCAATATGTATTATTTTAATGCACAAGTCATCCCTTCTAGGGCACAATATGTAATTTTGTATGTAACATATGTACATTTATTTAATGCGCAATATTTAATATTTTATTGCTCAAAGTTTTTATTTTAATGCACATACCTATCTAAATAATGCGCCCTTAAATCGCAAAAAAACATCTAAAATTATGATTGAGTAACCGAAATAAGTGCACGTATCGTCATAAAGAATTTCAAATAAAAGTATTACAATGATAAAGCTTTGCTGTTCGACAAATAATTCAAAAAGATCTCATGTGGCTAGGCACATGAATTTATCATACTATACGTCAGTGTCAAATTGTGTCAAATGCTGATGTTTTGACAACACTGTTAATAGACTAAAAATATCCGTCAAATCCTGGGTACTTAACTAGTTTTAATGCAGTAC
The DNA here is from genome assembly GCA_963966075.1 of Aphodius sticticus. NCBI lineage: Eukaryota > Metazoa > Arthropoda > Insecta > Coleoptera > Scarabaeidae > Aphodius > Aphodius sticticus. The sequence continues at coordinate 29,143,458 of OZ014509.1, forward strand.
GAGCGATCTCGATGAAATAGAATTTGCTCATGCAGCTAAACTATTAATTTTAGCAAAACATGTCATAGACATAAATTATACCAAATTTCCTCTACTTTAATTTATTATTTAAATAGTTTGACGATATTACAGAAATGGCGGTTTATTTGCAAAATCGTTAAAAAATGTTAATAGTAAACCTCCAGTTCCTTTGGACCCTTTTGAACAAAACTTCCTTCGGCTCTAAGTTTAGTCATGAAACTTCTAAACATTTTTTTTATCGACACGATTACAGTACTTTATCATAGTATGTATGATAAAGTATAAATATGGATGATAAAAATCTATTCTCACAGAACGATTGTTACTAGTAGGTAATGTATTTGAATTATCGATTTACGTAACTACGACAATCAAACGAAACCTTGGTGCTGTGTAAATTCGAAAACCTTTTTATCCAATCTTAATGAAAAAGAAAGAAGTGGGAAACGATACCAAGCTGTTTACTTATTTGAAATCCACACGCTGCTAATTTGCGTGCTAGCGGCATGGCTTCGAACATAAAGCTGCGATAATAGGGAGCTTTCATAGCCTGAGCTTTTATTACCTACCTACCCGAGTTACGTGGCCCCTCTCAACCGCCCCGCTCTCTCTTATGTAAATAAAACGATTTCCTTACTATGGTATCACGTATCAACCGCTGTACCACGAAGGCAACCCCTAAATTGAATAAAAAAGCACGCACACACTTTCCCATCGCCGGAACAAATTGCTCGTATCCTCGGTGCAGCAAAGAGGGTTGGTAAGAATTCACGTAACGTAAATTCTGTGTTGCAAAGTAGCGATCTTTAATTTATACAGGATGAGTCAGTTGAATGAATATAGTGAAATATCATTCAATATAACCAATGTCCTTCCGGTTTTATGTAACTTTCTGCTTTAGATTTCGAGTTCGAAGTTTTAGGTTCAAACCGGAAGTTATCAATATCATAGTCGCTTAAGGGGATCCGTACTCCTTACTTTCTACTCGTAAAACAGCAAAAGTTCTGAGGGGTTTTCTCAGCTATTACATCACAGAATCGTAAAAGGAATACACCAAATTAAAGATAATTTTCCGTCTGACTTCAAATTGACGGATTTTATATTTCCTTTTACGGAGAACAGTAGTTAGAATTGTAAAAAGTATCACATAATAAATCTAAGTTACACCTTCCTATATAAGTGTGCCACATTTCAAGAAAAAATATCAACATCTGACCTTTTTTCACTAAATAGTAAAAACTTTTACAACAACAATTAATACACAGACATTACCAAACTTTAACACCTTTATCTACGACTCACATATAATAAGTTCATTGCGTAGGTACGTATCTATGATTATATAATCCCTACCATGAATATACACCGATGATTATGATGACAGTAGCTTTGTATAATAATGACAGTTCGTTCGAATAATTACTTCATTATTCGAACGAACAGTCGTCATTATACGATCGTACTGTCAACGTAACGTGAAAGTCTGTCTAAACCTACGTGGATGACAGTTATTTGACATTTCGCCTCGGCACCTTTGAAAAATACATTTAAAAGATTTGATATAAAATGGAATTTATGAGTCGTAGATAAAACGTCGCAATCGACTCAGACAAAACGGATATAAATTGCTCGCATGTTTACATGGACGCCTACGGCTTGCGTATAAACTTCATGCTCGCGATTTATATCTTTAATTATGTGCTCGTCTATTATTTGATGTAGGTATAACATGGGAGAATGGTACAATATTTTAAGTTCACTGTGGATGCTTGGTTTGTAGACCGTAAGTGAAAAAAATCTGATGTGTCCACACATCACTTTATCATACTATTTAGCAGTGTTTCCCTACGCAAACGCTGAGGCATCGCTGATGTTGTGATAATACTGTCAATAGTATCAAAATATCTATCAAACCCTGGCTCGCTAGTTTTAATGCAGTACAAACGATCTCGATCAAATAGAATTTGCTTATGCAGCTAAACTATTAATTTTCCCAAAAAAAATTTATAGAAATAAGCTATTTATACAAAATTTCCTCTACTTTAATTTATTATTTAACTATTTTGACGAAATTGCGTCTCCTTATTTAAGGCTTCCAATATCGAACCCTGCTATATTAGAAGTGTTCAAAAAATTATAAAATACTTACAACTAAGGAAATTCCATACCTGTGGGAACACAACCATAATTCTGATACATAAAAGTCTGTTGTGGCCAGGCACATGACTTTATTATACTATATATAAAATTAATAGTTTAGCTGCGTGAGATTCTATTTGATCGATATCGATCGTGTCTGCATTAAAATAAAACTAGTTAGCCAGGATTTGACAGATATCCCAATTCTATTGACAGTAGGTATTGTCGAAACATCAGCGTTTGACACTACCTACTGTCATTAGAATGAAAATATCTGTCAAATCCTGGCTAACTAGTTATACAGGGTGTTAGTAAATAAATGCGACAAACTTCAGGGAGTAATTCTGCATGAAAAGATAATGACAGTTTGCTATATAAACGTATGTCCGCAAATGCTTCGTTTTCTGAGATACTGGGTGTTACAGTTTTTCTTAAAAACGATTTATTTATTGCTCTGAAACCGGTCGAGATATGCAAATGAAATTTAGTGGGTTATTGCGCATTTTTTGTCGTGCAATTAAGAATTTTATGTTCATCATTGGCGCGCATACGGATATCAATTTTTTTAAAGAAAAAAATGGTACGCCACTGGGATATTTCAAATTAAAAATCATTTTGTAATTCCTCGTTCAATTTGTGACAAAAAACCTCTCTGCCTTCTTTTGTAGGGGGTACCGTTTTTATGCAAAAAAATAAAACATCTTAATGATCTCAATTTTTTTAAAGAACTATTTAATACAACTTTAAACTAATACAATAACAGAAAATAACACTAATAAAATTTTAAATAGGCGCAAAGCTACAAAAAATGTTGAAAATGCCTCCCTCTGACGAGATTCGTCAGTTGTTAAAAAAAACTTTAACACCCCGGTATCTTAGAAAACGAAGCATTTGCGGACATACGCTTATATAGCAAACTGTCATTATTTTTTCATGGAAAATCGCCTCCTGAAGTTTGTCGCACTTATTTACTAACACCCTGTATATTAATGCAGACTCGACCGATCTCAATTAAGTACTATTCGCTCTTGCAGCTAAACTATTAATTTTACCACAAAATGTCATAGACATAAATTATACAAAATGTCCTTTACTTTCATTAATTATTTAACTATTTTGACAAAAGTACAGAAATGGCGGCACATTTGCAAAATCCTTGAAAAGTGCGAAGAGTAAACATCCAGTTCCTGTCCTAAACACCCTTTTGAACAAAATGGGTCCAAAGTTTGATCAGAAAGGCTCTAAGTTTGCTCATGAAACTTCTAAATATGAAGTTTCGTCCTAATATCTTTAGTAGTTTTTTCCGGAATCGTCGTCACAAAACCGGGTACACACACACACACACACATATACACACACTCACAAAGATTTTTCGTACCTTAGTAAAAAATGTTCAGGGCACCCAAAAGAACCTATTTCCGTTAAAATCTGAAAACTTTTTGTCGACACGATTATACAACTTTATCATACTACGTATGATAAAGTAAAAAACATGTACATGTCACTATTATGAAGACAATAAAAAAAAATTATTAATAAATTACAACACGCTTTTTTCTTATTGCGTATCATGGACTTTATATACCCTTTCATTAGAACAAAGTGTTTGCGCTACACATTTGTCAATTTGTAAATGGAAAGTGTCTGGACGTTTTTAAAATAGATTGTCATTCTGAAGACTGGTATCCAAAGTTGGATTTCGCCTCAGGTATTTTAAACAAACATAGGTTAGTATTTAAAAAAATTTTTTGGCTCTGTTTTAAATTTATAATTTTTTATATCTTTAGTGCTTGAACCAATAAGGTAATAACGTTGCAAAAACCAAAAACGTTTAGAGCTATATACTGAAACTGACTAATCCTTTCCATTTAGAAAAAATTTTGCTCAAATATTTTATTATGAAAACTTTTAAAATCATTATGTTACAATTAACAGAATTAACAAATCTTTAACGATGTAGTCTACCGGAAGTATACCGTGGGTCCGGAATCTTACCGTTAATACGCGTTGTAGAGTTGTAATATGTATGATATATGTATACAGGTATATATGTATGATAGGTATGTAATTTTTACAGTGGTTTTCTGATGTAGTATTGCATATTTGACAGTATATAAAAGTAATAAAATATTAAATAACGATATTATTTTTTTTGGTATAAATTATTATTTTATGAAAATGGCTTTTCAAAATAGAACATAAAATAATAGTAAGGCTTTACCTATGAACTTAGTTTGAATTATTTATCGTTTTTACGTGATTTCGAATCCGCGATTTAGAAAAAAATTGGGTTTTTTAAGATACCCTTGACTTTACCGTTTGTTTCATGTGTTCTTTTACGTCCTATATCACCTGTGGTTAGTTTCCATTGCAAATAGTTTTTCTCTAAACACTAACAAACATTTTCATTAGTGGGGTATACTTGCTCCTTAAGAATCGCTGAGAAAGTAGGGGGTTGTAACAGTTAGTAAAGCATTTACTTGTTCCACGATGTGTGTATATATCAGATACGATGTGTGTATATATAAAAATGTTGCACTATGGTGTATCCACTTGCGAAAGAAATAACTGTCACTAAAATTTTTTCACAATTTCAAAGTCGATTTTCTTTCAAACTGATTATCCGATTTTGATGATATTTTTATTCATTTGTAGCTTGATTTGTCAGAAACGGTGGTATAAATACCTATTCTGTAGCAAAATTAAGTTTTAAGCATATACAGGGAAGTACAGGGGTAAGTTTTCTTGCTGATATTCAAACTGATAAAAGATATGTAACTTTATGATTTTCTTCCATCCAAAAGATTCTATGTAAGTATAGTTATAAACATGACATAACTTTACTGAAAAAAATATTCTTGGACTCAAATAAACATTGTTTGTGGTAAATAATAGTAATTATTTGGCGAACACATAACTAAGGTTGTCATAGGTAATCAAGAAATAAAATTGTCACAAGATGTGTAGATGACACATATGGCCGTGACAGAAAGTAGTATTTCTTGACAAAAAAATTCTTCTTCAACGCACTGAATATTCTTTTCAAACACCAGAATGCTATACAACGACAAAATCCATGTCGCACATATTATGAAATTCAGTTCCAATTCGCAGCTTTTCCCAAAGCTGAGGATCTAGTAAAATTGAAAAATGTTATCGCGAAATAGTTCATTTCTAAAGATAAAACCCACTCTAGCTGGAGGCTGGAATTTTCATCACTTGCCACGTGAGGGCGTATTCAGTGGAACCTAGTAAAAATTTGATTATTTCGCGATCTGCATCCGGCGACAAAACAAGAAAAAAGCGCGGCGCATGAATATTGACGTAGAAAATCTCGGATGGAAAGCTCCCGGATTTTTACATTTCACCGTTCGTAATCGAGGTACGGGCGGGCGTATCTGGAGTTGTCGACGGGTAGGAAGACTGTGAAAACATTCGCTCCATTTGCTAAACCAACTAAACTGCTTTGCCTGCTATTTATATTGCAGGGATTCAGTCTATTTCCGACCCCTTCCATCCGAGTTCCCGCCTCTTGTCCGTTGTCTCCTCCACTCTCTTCCCTATATCAATGATAAAACTGCCGTCGCGCCATCTCTCCCGCAGTATATTTAAATATTATCACAGCGGACGACTTGCTTAAATAATAAAATCTACCCGACTCCACTCCACGCCCTGTGCAAATTTTCGCTGAATACAAGAGATTTTTGTATTTGCCGAGGTACCACTGCGACCAACTCTCACAAACACGAAATAAATTATAGTTCTGTGATCTTAGTGTTTTCGATTTCGTTTTTCTTATCACATGATATGATTCCTAAATTATTCATTTATGACACGAGTGTTAAAGGTGTAATTTGAGTGTGGTTGTAAGTTGTAATAAATAAGTATTATTTAGACAACTTTTAAGAGTAGATATCGGAACATGCGCAGGTTTCCAATTACATGATTTGTCAAAAATACAATAATAGTCCCTACTATATACTAAAAGTCTAACACAGTCCGCGCAAGAAGTTTACGAAAATCGGCGAATCGGGGGAAGGGTCTGCTCCTCGGAGAAGCGAAAATCGGCGCCGCAGGCGCCGATTTTCCGCCTAAAATTGGATTGTACAGCGCTTAGGCTTTCGATTTCGTCCAATTTCCGGCCAGTTCTCGTTATTTTTTAACTCGATTAGGCTAAATTTATGGAGTATCGTTTGGGACTGTCCTCGCCAGCGTGTCGTCATGCCAATCGATCGCGGTTGCTAGGCAACGGCCGCGCGTTTCGCGACGCGGTCACCAGACGGCAACACATCATGTCGCTGTTGAGGTTACGCTACGAAGCAATAGATGGCGCGCCCGTAACCGCTTCGAACGTACGAGCATTAACGCTTCGGCGATCTACCTAGGTCGACCAGCAGGCCTATTAGGCCTGCACATTCTCCTAGTAGGAACTACTAATCGGTTGCAACCTATATTTGAAGGCTCGACTACAATGACAAAAATAAAATAAATAATATATAGATATATGATGAAATAAACAAATTTCGATCAGGTAAGATTTGGAATATCGTAAACATATTGGAGTTCGTGTTTTTTTAATTTTTTATGTAATAAAGGCTGTAAATTACGGTTTTATGGATGGATTTTATGGATATCGCTGTAACGAATAAACGCAGATAACGCGATTTCCATGTAAACAATCCTTATTAATTCTAATACTCATCCATTGATAAATAATAACATAAAAGTTTTTTTGGATTTTTAGGAGCATAATTGAAGTGATATATTGTTGATATTTTCTCAATCAGTGTTACTTTTTAAAGTAGCATACGTAATGGTTTTATACCCACACATTTCATGTGGTGAGGGTATATTGCGTTTGATACAACATTTGTAACACCCTTAAGGAGGCGTGGCAGATATAGACTTATACATATATATATATATATATATATATATATATATATATATATATATATATATATATATATATATATATATATATATATATATATATATATATTAAAAACACAACTTTTTCACAAAAATTGTTTATTTTTCTTGGGAATAGAGGCTTTGTTAACAAAAATTTTTTTCTTTTTTACACGTTCACTAAATCTTACGATGAGACAAACATATTAAAACTCTTTTCTTGGTATCTGACGTTTCGGCGCTATTTGCGTCTTGGTCACAGATATACTGAATTGTGAAAACTAGTAACAGACGCATCGAGTACATACACAAAACCGAGAGAGAGAATCCAAACTTGCTAGACTTGTCATATGGAATTTTGAACTGGTTTACAATATTTTGAAGATTTATTTTGGTTAAATTTAAACATTTACGTATTTTCTAGAATTAACTTATAACACTTTGACAAATTAATGTCTGATCTATCATTCACTGCTTTTTTATTTTGTAATATTTCAATTGACTCCAACACACATCTTGCTTTTAAGTTTTTTTCCTTCTGTATCACTTTCACATCTTTAAAGTTAAACTGGTGTCCTGTGTCTTCCTGGTGTTTCTTCAGAGCTGTGATGTTTTTGGCGTATTTATGTCCCTTCAACCTTTCTTCGACTAACTGTTCTCTTTGCCCTATATACACTTTTTCACATTCGTTACAAGGAATTTGATATACACAATGCGATTGCTTTAGTAGAGGTGTTGGGGCTTTTAGTCTTGTGTAAAGTTTCGTGAGGTTATTTGTGTTTTTGTGAGCAACTTTTATATTAAATGGTTTTATTATACGGCCAATTTTTTCCGATAGGTTCTTGACGTATGGTATTGAGATATATTTATATGTGTCTGGTTCAGGAACTACAGTCGGTTGTGTCATTGTTGCCAATCGGTTGCCACTGTTAAATACTTTTTGTCTCGTTATTATCTTTTTAATTAAACTTTCTGGGTAGTTGTTTTTTTGTAAAATGCTTTCTGTTTTTCGTATAGCTTCACCACGATATTCCGGACTTGATAATTTGATAGCTCGATCAGCAAGACTTTTAATCACGCTTATCTTGTATGATAGTGGTTGTACTGAGTTGTAATTTAAATATCTGTGGGATGATGTTGCTTTTGTGTACCACTTTGTATATATTTTGTTGTTCTTGTGTATCAGCGTTGTGTCTAGAAAGTTTATTGTATTTGTATTGTGCATTTCCATCGTGAATTGAAGCCTGTTATTATAGTTTAAAGATGTGAAAGTGATACAGAAGGAAAAAAACTTAAAAGCAAGATGTGTGTTGGAGTCAATTGAAATATTACAAAATAAAAAAGCAGTGAATGATAGATCAGACATTAATTTGTCAAAGTGTTATAAGTTAATTCTAGAAAATACGTAAATGTTTAAATTTAACCAAAATAAATCTTCAAAATATTGTAAACCAGTTCAAAATTCCATATGACAAGTCTAGCAAGTTTGGATTCTCTCTCTCGGTTTTGTGTATGTACTCGATGCGTCTGTTACTAGTTTTCACAATTCAGTATATCTGTGACCAAGACGCAAATAGCGCCGAAACGTCAGATAACAAGAAAAGAGTTTTAATATGTTTGTCTCATCGTAAGATTTAGTGAACGTGTAAAAAAAAAAATTTTTTTGTTAACAAAGCCTCTATTCCCAAGAAAAATAAACAATTTTTGTGAAAAAGTTGTGTTTTTAATATATTGACAAGGCTAACTAATTTATTTAAATAAATACTATATATATATATATATATATATATATATATATATATATATATATATATATATGATATGATCAGAATTGAAAACTGAATCGATTTAGCTGTGTCCATCTGTCTGTCCGTCTGTCCGTCTGTGTACACGATAACTGCCGTAATTTTGAAGCAATTGATCTGAAATTTGGTATACAACCTTATCTCTTAAAAAGCAAGGACAAGTTCGCGAATGGGCAAAATCGGTTCACAAAATCGTTTTTTTTTTTTTTTCTATTATTTTACTGGGAGGGTACTTTAACTTCAGCACGGCTGAAGATAATTTTCTTACTAGTTTTTCTTTATTTACGTAATTACTATTTTCATTTTTAGCTTTAGTTCAACGCTGCTTAAATTAACAATACAGTGTTTGTTTAATCCTAAAGTACGGGCCATGAGCCCATGCTCCAACCCCGGAAATTTTCAACAACCTTTTTATTTTCACGTCTTTGAATAGAGTATAGTAGTTGGTAGCAATTTAAGCTATTTCTTCGTAAAAAGCGTTTTTATTAAAGGCGTTTGTTATTGTGCAAAGTTGATGAAATTTTCAGTGTAACTTCTTAGGTAAATAAGGAGTTGGGTTAGGGCAACAATAATTTTTGTCAAGATAAAAATTGAATTACTTCTTCATCTTTCTTCTTTTTCTTATATAATTCTGCTAGCCCAACTGACAATACAAAAAGATAGATTTTTTAGTCTAGGTACAATTTCAGCCCAAACATAATAACTTTTATGTCCTACATGATCATAAAGTAACATTTTACATCTTAGTTACCGGGACAAAAACAGCTACTTTTTGCGCCCTAGGGCGATAAAGATTCTTTATGCGCCCTAGGGCATAAAGGATTGCCATGGTTATATGTCAAATATATCAAATATTTGTCATTCAAATTGTAAATTTTGAATCGTCAATGTCAATTATTGGCGATTACGGTTATAAGTTTGACAATTAATTGTCTGTATTGTCACTCACCTTCGAATTGTTTGTATTGTTATTCAACTTCGTAGATACGCATGTCACTTGATAACGTCAAAATTTTTATTTTTATTTATTAATATTATTCAAACGGACGAACAAAACCATTGTAGGACATAAAATTTTGTATGTACCTTGGGCATTACTTGATGTTTATACCCTCGGGCGACTTAAAAAGCTCTCGGGCCTATCCGCCCTCGCGCTTTTTAAACTGTCACCCTCGGGGCATAAACATCCGTCTAATGCCCTTGGTACATAAATAACTATTCCGCTAACTGTAAAATGCGATAATTGTTAGAAATAGGACATATTTCTGCTGTCACGTATGGTCAGTTCATCGCAGACTCCATAAGCTTTAACCCGAGACGTAAACCAGGGCAGAGTCGCGACCCCTGACAGAAAAAGATTCTATCTAAAGATTTGGTTTTGTAGTTGCGATGTGTTCAGAATGGAGCCTTAATAAAACAAGTGACGTGAAATAAAAAAAAAACCTATCTAATCCATGGAGTTTCTAAATATTCTGTTTCACTTTAACACACTCCAAGTAATACATTTCTGGACATGAGTTCAGACCTGCCGTACTCAATTCTTGGTACTTACTTTGGTAATAGCAATATTTGTTCATATAGCTTGCTTCATATCGTGAAATGCCGCCAATAAATGGCATTTCCTAAAGGACGAACGTTTTGTCTTTACTTTTCAATAGCCCTTTGTGTCCAATTATATACAGAAAAAGGAAAAATGGAAAAAATAAATAAATAGATAGTAGATATTTTGTTATTTATTGTGTTTGCAAATGAAAAATTGAAGATATTTTTTTAAAATTTTATTATTGGTCTCTATGTGGCCGTATGTAGGTTAAAAGTTGGTCTACTAGCGTTTAAATATTAGGTACACTCTTGGAATTAAGTAAGTTCTATAAATATTTTAGCAGTGTGTCGATGATACATCCAAGTACAAGCTTTTTGTTATTCTGGTCGACCGCTCGGCCGCTAAGTGCAAAAAATTGTCCGTTTACGCTTCAACTCGTATAGTATATCGGATATTTATTATTTGCGAAACCTTGTTCGAATGCTTTGAATTGGTTTATAATGATTTATATGTTTCTATTCATTAGCTTAATGTGTAATTAATTAATGTAATTCCTACATTGCAATGTAATTGTGTTTTTATTAAATATGACGTTAATTTTATATTAATAAACATAAAAGTTTTCGATTACATGAAATGAAAATCTCATTTCAAGATATTGCATACAACACAACAAATTATACTTACAATCTTATTGCATATAATAGCTTTTTTTGTGTTAATAAATACAAAAATCAATTTGTTGTTGTCAATATTTTTACTTTTCAGGTTATTTCAGAACTGACATATGTATTAACATGTATTCACAAAATAGAAATAAATTAAATTTAAATTGCTTTAAATTTGTCTTTATGGTAATTTGTTAATTGTCATTTACTGGTGTTTTCGAGATATTTAGCTTCAACGATATTTTGCAGTGTTTAACTTAATAAACAGAAAGGAGTATGTATTTTGTATAGCATGAATGTATGATTACTATTCTTTTATATTATTATTTTGTATTTACTTTACAGCAATATGTTTCAAATATCTGACAACTGAAAATAATGACAATTATAATTATCACTAATTTACAAACATTTTTGGAAGCAAGCTCTAAACTTTCGACGAATTTTGATGGAATGTAAATATGTTATAAACCAAAATATACGACCATCTAAAAGAACATTTATACAACATAAAAATTGTTTCATCAAATTTGACCTGGGATGAGTATAAATTGTGTTGGTAACGGGTATATAATTTCCCAAAAGGAAACGCTTCAGAAAGAAAAGTTGTTGGTTTCTCTTACGTATAGCTTTTATTGCATATTAATTACTCACAATCACATGCAATAAAAGCTATACGTAAGAGTAACCAACAACTTGACGATTTGAACCAGGGACCTTTGCGTCGCTAGCACAATGCTCTCCCATCTGAGCTATTGACATTGTGCTAGCGACGCAAAGGGCCTTGGTTCAAATCCAGGTTGTGGCTGTAATTTTTTATGCATATTAGCTAACCTTACAGTACATAATTCATAAGTCAAAATGTAATTTTTAACTTATTATCGTTGTTTATGCACGCCTCTTATTTAGAAAACAAATTTAGAAATAAAATTTCCAATAATGTTCCAGCTAATATATAGTAAATGAAAAATGTGTGCTTATTGAACTGGAACTATATTGCAATAAAACTTCTGTAGAGCTCTTTGAAATACTAACAAAAAAGAAAAATAAAAAATTAATTAGTTATCAAACAATGCAAAACCAAAAATGAAACACAATAAATACATATTACAACAATAAAAAATTATTAATTATAAGTAAAATTTTAATAATTTGTCTTAACAAATGAAGAAAAGAAAATACCAAAATGTTTTGTTTTTTTTTCTAGAAAGTTGAAAGTAATATGTTTCATATGGTCTTATTGGTTTTCTCTGTTCCTTCTGAAGTTGGAGCCGTTTAAAATAAGATATTGTTAATAATTCAAACGGCTGTAACTTTTTAATGAATTGAAAAAGTAATTTACTTTCTGAAAGAAATTGTTTTGCGGAAGAAACGTGGGACAGCCTGTATATATTGCTATAATTTAAATTATTTTGGTTGTCAAGCATGTATTAGATGTAATGAAAGATAATTGAACATTAACTGCTGTAAAGTAAATACAGATATAAAATTTCTATTGTCCTTCATACAAAATACATGCTCGTCCTAAATGTAAATTTAAATTAAATTTAGAGAATTTATTTACATTTAGTGAATATATTTTAATATTACAATTCTGAAATAGTCTATATTTAGTGATAATCCTTGGCATCAAGTGGATTTGCGCATTTACTTACTTACTTACTTAAGCCCGTTATCTTACTGCTGGGCAAAGGCATTTACTTGCGCAATTAATATGTGTATTAGTTAACATAAATTTATATAATGTGTCATGATATTACGCAATATCTTAAAATGAGCTATTCGTATCATATTATCAAATTTCATATTTATTAATATTATTATAAAAGTAATTCTATATTTAATTAAATGCATTACCTACTCGTAAACTTTGTAGTGATCATATTTCATTTATTACATTGCAATGAAGATATCACATTAAGGAAAAGGTCGGACACGCTAAAAATAAACTAAATCCCGTTACATTACATCCTCGTGACGGACAACTTTTTGCGAAGCGGCCGGGTCGAGGTAGAACAGTACACGAATATATAACCGACACACTATTTTCAAATCCTGCGATAGCGATACGAACTTACTTATTTCCATGACTGTACCTATCATACATATTTTACTGCAGCACAGAAAGCTAAATTGTAGGCTAATTTGGTAATTTTGATACCATTTGAATATAGAGTAATTCGGATTATTCCGATTATCAAAAGCCGCCATTTGAACAAATTTATTCAGCTAATAATTGAGATCATTAATTGACGTTTCTAATTTTCAAACGAAAAGTAAACAGAGTACAAGCACATGTATTTTGGGCGAAATGTCTGTTGGGTCAATAAAACCTGAGTTGAGAAAATTGCTGAAAAAATGCGCCACTGGAATGTAAACACGTGAGGAACGCAGCAAACCAAACCAAACAGCATGCATCATCGGAATCTATTTACTCAGGCAACTATTTTAAGCAGTAGCGACCGGGTGTCGGATTGTAATTATCTACTTAAAGCCATAAGTAAGCAGATTGTTTGTGCAGCAAACCTTTTCACGACACCGTTTCTGTTGGTATTACCGATAGAGTGTAGCGCGGACCGGGAGAAGAAAGCATCGAGCGCAGATACCAAACGGAGATCCGAATGTACACATCGGTAAGTACGTAACTCGTTGGCGTTGGAAAAACAAAAGAAGGCTTCGTGACCCACTCGATGGCAACGACTGTCAACAAAGATGACATCGTACTACTGCGATTCGAGCCACCCAAGCAGAATTTCATACGTTATATGCTCGAGGAGGGAAGCGCTGCTCCTTCCCAGGGCTCGAATCAATATTTATCGAAGGAAGGAAAGGGTCCCGCTATCGGCACTGCCGGGAAGGTGGATTCAACGAAAAGGACAGTAGCTTATTTGACCAGCGGATCGGCATATTATACTGTTGACTTTTTATGGACTGATGTAGTCTATAAACGATTTTAAATTTTCCACAATTTTATTCATGCCATATGATTGAATATGAGTACCTACATGTATAACGTACTGCTTCAAGTTTGTGAACCAGAAACCACATATTTCTTTACAAAATATTACAACCCTGTATAATATTTTACAATTATAGAGGCTTATTCCACAAGAACTCTCTGGTTTCAAAAGTTATCAAATATCGCCCTGCATGTCCTAATTTATTTAGGTCTTTGTGTGAAAGTTCCGCAAAAACAGTCTTTTTGCGTCCTGTTTCTTAATACACCAAGGCGGGACGCCGAGATCCGAGGGAGAGTACAAAAATAAATATTTTCAGTAACTAAATCATATTTTTCATCTTCAACATAGCAAACTAAGTCGGCAAAAACTTTGTGGTTATACTATTTTCGAAGTTTCCCCAACCCAATGACAAACATTTGTTATTATTACTTCGGTCTTTGTACTTCTGAGTGATTATTTTAAATATTTTTTAAAAAGTTTGGAAGTGCAGACCAAAATCTAACACTTAAACAAACATGCAAACTTTTTACACTGCAAAATCTTTTCGTATCTTTTATTTGTCATTTTGTTTTTTTACTGCTTCATTTCCAACAAATAGTGTTAATTTTTAAGAATTTTCTGCATCGAGCCATTGGTTGTTGTTATTAGATATTGGATGCAATTTTTTCATTTTATTTCACTGGTGGAACCCTGCCCAGAAAAGTACTTTAGACCCGACTGCAAATATACTCCATATTGCCCAATAATCGAATTTTGTTCTTTAAAATTCAGTTGAATGTGAATTTTTCTTTTTTAAATACATTTTGCCTTATTTTTGACTTTTGAGATTAAAAAATGAACAAAATGAACATTTGGTTTTGCATTCTGTTCCCAATAAAAAAAAATTTTATTTGAAGAAGCCATGAAAAAGCAAATGTCGATTAAAATCTAAAATAAAAAAAATTTTTGTATAAATTAAAAAAAATATTATTTTCTGGAAGTACGAGTACTTTCTTCATTGGTATGACTATGCAATCCATGCTTTCGACTTGAACAATCAAAACATCAATGGCACACATATTACACAGTGATGTAAAATGACTGAGGACAGCTTGAATTTCCCGCCAATTTTAATAATTGTGATGTTGGCAATGGTTGCAAATGTCAGCTGTTATTTTGGTCCAGTGGTGTAGGTGTTCCTTCTTGTAAAGGGATTCATTCTCTTATTATAAGTAGGTATATTAAATTGAACGTATTAATTGAATTAATTGAAACATATATAGTTTCAATTCAAATTAATTCCCGTTTTAATAGCGCTGAACGCACAGGGTTAGCTATGAGATGTACGCCATACGACAACAGGTGACGTTTTGTGTAAAAAAAAACGTTTACTTTGAGACCCTCTTGAAGACATTGTGATAAACCTTTTTACAGTTAACCACAACATTGTGTATCAGTCGCGTTGGAACAAAACAAGTTTAGACAAATTAAAACGTTTTTCGTCTATCTCTCATTTACTGGTTCAGTATATCGCTATCGCATTTGTTTTTTTCCAACATGACTGATATGTGTGCGTCCACACTTAGAGTTGCACTTTGACCTCAAATCATGATTATTTAAGTTGTGTGCGCAGGCGTACAAACAAAACAAGAAATTAAAAATTATTATAGCTGTATATTCTGTAAACATCGCACTACAAAACGAAGCATTCAGATACGATGTTTTTCTGTCACGGGGCGCAACAACTTTGTAAATTTTGCAGGAGGTGCCCTTTTCAGGATAGCTAAATGTTAAGATTAAAAGGGCGCTACCTAATACATACACACAGAAAAGTGATTATTTGGAACGAGCAAACACAATTTCTTGAATGTATTTACTAGATTCAAACGCATATTTACTTGGATGTAGAAAGTTAGGTATATACAAGAAATGCCACATACTCAATCTAAGTAAAATAATTTCTCAGATAAATGCTGTTGACAAATAAATTCTTTCTTTATAAGAACCAATATTGTATTGAAAGAAGTAAATGAATTTTTCGTTCCAAAAATGTCAATTTCTCCAACGAAGTAATACTAAATCCATCCAAGTGCGTAGTTACTAGATCCAAGAAAATATAAGCCATTTAATATAAGTAAGTATTGTTTACTGAATAAAAACCCACCAATTATTTCACTGAAGTGATTCTCACTTCTTTCAAGTAATCCCTTACTCTGGAATAGCCATCGTGATTTTGTCAATGCTCGCGCGGTCGCGCTTAGGGCTGGCGCGGGCGGCGTAAAGGAGCGAAACCTAGTGCGAAAACAACAACGAAGTACCCGTAGGGGATGTGCCTTGTGATTAGTGTATAATAAACGTTTCAACACGGAATAATTTGATGTAAGGTACGCAACAGGTTAGAACGAGTAAGTAAACATAACATACCTATCTTGTTAATTAGCAATAGAAAACGTATTTGTGCCAAATCTTTAAAATTCTTACATTAAGTAGCTAAAAATATTTACCGGGAATAAAAATATACACTTCATTGAAGACTGTTTATTTCCTTCCCCAGAGTAACAACTTTCTTAAATCTAGTAATTATTCCAAGAAATAAAATGTCGGTTGAAGTCAATAATCTCTCGCGTATATACGAACCTACCAACTACTTCATCCAAGTAATTCTCTCTTCGTTCGAGAGATCACTTTTCTGTGCGTACGTAACGAATAGATAACCTCCTCCTTTTTTGAAGTCGGTTATAAAACTGCCTATCATCATGTGTTTGTTACATTCTGTCACAAGGCGCCATTTTAAAGAGAAGCCATATCAAATCTTTATTTGTAAAGTGACTACCCAAAGCACATAATACATGGCTTGAGATGCCGGCCCAGCGTATCTGACGACGGACGTTTTCCGGCAGAGCAAATCCGGTCGCTTTATTGAAATTTGCGCGACGTTTCGTACCAGAAACGTGCAGCTATCGGGCAAATTGGTATTACTTCCGGACGGAAGATTTGGCAACGTCACGCTCGACGTGGTGCGATCAAAGCACAGGTGACGCGAACAAAGTCGACAACCGGAGCTTATTATGACGTACCTGGTGATGCGCGTTCCTCGTACCGGCGCCCAAATTCGCCCTTTGACATCCACCGAGCGAGCTAATTGGTATTATTCATTATCTACCTCGCTTAAATCGCAATCGCCTGTATTCAAGCACCGCCGGCAACGAACAATATGGCCGCCGCGCTGTCTGAATTACGGCAATTAGTAATACTTCAATGAGAGAATCTACCTTTAACATTTTGAATAATTATGCGAACGGAAATTTTTGCAACTTATTTGAGCTTCTATATCCGTTCAAATTTAAGATTTTGCCAATTATGCCCTTTTACATAAGTGATAAAGTTATAAATGATTTTGCCAAAGAAAAGTCTAGGAAAAAACTTTTGAAATATAATATTTATTTTTATGTACCTACCTACAGACATTTTTCACCAAAGCTATGATAAAGTACTGTAATCGTGCAAAAATTTTTTTTTGAGATTTTAGCGGAAATATGTCCTTTTGGGTCCCCTGAACATATTTGACCAAGGTATCAAAAAATGCTGTGTGTGTGTGTGCCCGTTTTTTTTTGTGGCGAAGATTCTGGAGAAACTACTAAAGGTATCGGGACGAAACTTCATATTTAGATGTTTCATGACCAAACTGAAAAGCTTTCCGTTGAAAAGGGTCCAATGGAACTGGAGGTTTAGTCTTCGCATTTTTGAAAGATTTTGCATTTGCAAAAAAAAGCCGCCGTTTCTGGTATTTCGTCGAAATAGTTAAATAATAAATTAAAGTAGAGGAAATTCTGAATAATTTATGATTGACATTTTTTGGTAAAATTAATAGTTTAGCCGCATGAGCAAATTCTATTTCATCGAGATCGGTCGTACTGCATTAAAACTAGTTAGCCAGGATTTGTCAGATATTTTGATTCTAATGACAGTAGATAGTGTCAAACGCTAAAGTTTTGACAATACCTACTGTCAATATAATCAATATTTCTGTCTAGTTCTACTAGTTTTATTTTAATGCAGACTAAACTATTAATTTTATATATAGTATGATGATAAAGTCATGTGCCTGGCCACATCAGATCTTTTTGTTATTTATTATAATATATATTTCAGTTTTTGTTCTGTTTTTTTTGCTAACAAAAGTATACTGATTTGATAATATCAATTTTTAGATATATAAAGGGCGGCAAAAAATAAATTGCCTAGGGCGCTAAAATGCCTTAATGCGGCCCTGTCCACACTGTCGTGCTAAGCCTGAGTTTAAGATCAATAATTAGACATTATATCTTATGATTTTATCGGAAAAATGTAAAACTTGAACAAATTTGTAACAACGACCTATAAGCTTAACAGGGCAGTACAGTGCAAAGTTATTGCAAATCTATTGAAAACGCCTATGCACTTCCCCAATCGCGTTTCTCAGAGTTTAAATATTTTAAAATTTTCATTTGTAAATTTGTAAATTTTCAATTGTTTTTTTGAAAATACTGTTATGCAAAGTCTTTAACAATAATAATAAATATTGCGTATTCCATGAACATGTACCTCTATCTGTTGTTCTAATTCTTCATACTAGTAGAGTCTTCTCTTTATCGCTCTACTTGCAATTTTACCGAATTTTCAACTAACCGGCGGTAAAGCGAGGTAGATTGTTTTAAACTATAATAACAAAGGTCCGCGGTGCTTGTAAAATCCATTAACAATACATATGCTTTGTAACAACACAAATTGTAATTAAGTAAATTAAAACTTTATTTATTTAATCATGTTAATTTAACATACACCCCGTAATTTATTCAGCATTATCTCGCCAAATCCTATGCAATTTGCATAGTGATGCCCAGTCGGGTCGCGTTACAACCCTAAAACCACCCGGAGGGGTGTTTTACTGTCACGTGTGCCACGTTTGCAACTCGTTAATAAACCAGATTTAGGCGGAGCCCCAGCTCATCGGGCATCATTAAACTGATTGACGAACGATTTTTCTATATTGGAGGAACGTGCTAAAGAGGAATTATCCGGGATATTTCAGTGTCAAACGTAGCGCATTTCAATTTGATAATGTGGCGGTTTCGATAATCAAAAATCGCTAAAATCATTTAGGTAATGGAAAAACATTTATGAGCTTAGATTACTGAATATGTATTCTCCGTTTGCATCATTGAACTACTGCATCTACTGTGTCAAAAACACAGTAGAGATTTTGTAGCATTGTATACAGGCTGATTTTCTTTCATATACACCCTGAAATGAAACATCGTTTATTTATTGACGGGACAGTGTGAACGCGGTGTCAAAACAAAGTAAACACGCAACGGTTGCTAAGGTAATCGGCCGTCGAGTGGGCACTTTTAATTTAAAAAAATCCCAACCTAGGATTTGAATTCAATTTTATTCCAATGGTAGGTTAATTGTGGAAATTAAGGTAATAAATGTATTTTTCTACTTTGCATTCACTTTGCATTAACAATGCACACATTGTAACACTGTTTTCGGTGTTACAATTAACACATTGTAACATCGTTTATAGTAACGTTTTTGTCTAAGATTGGTACACACTGATATCAAATGCCATATGTCAAACGTACAACACAACCACAAACTCTTTTTAATCGCATAAACTTCGATTAATACCACATCCAACCGCCAACCGGAACCAAATCGAACCGTTTAGCCACGCGAAATCGCCGATAGTTTCTTTCACGACAAGTGGCGTCAAGTCAATACCGTATTCGTTTTTGTCCGTCGCTTTCGACTTCGTCTTAGTCCTGGTTGTGTGCAACGTATTTGTATTACCTTCATCGCATGTAATTTTACTAAGCATAATTTATTCTAATAAATTGTTACACCGAAATTAGAATTTGGTTTCAATTATATGTGCATGTAAACTTGTATAAGCCAGCGGTACCTACTAGGTAGAAACTGCTATTAAACGTTAACCGTTATAACAATTCTTTAGTAAGTTCTTATTCTTTGAAGTAACTAATCAGTTACCGCCAAACACTTCTATTCTGATTATTACACTTATGAAATCACTATTTTTAAGTTTACTTTTTAGTTTGCTTTTTAGGCTATGTTTCATGTATTTATCACAGTAGGGTTATAAGTGGTGCCCCAAACTCCATTATGAATGATCATCGTTGCGACCTCGCCGAATATTTATTAAAACTTGTAGGCTAAAGTAGAGTAAAATTATTCACAATTAGATTTTGTCATGATTTTATCCCATTCCTTACGAGGTTGACAGTTACTACAGTGCTGCCACGTGGTACCCGCAAAATACCCTAGATTCTAATTTACCGCAATATAGTAACCACAATTTCTTAATGTATATAAATTTAATGACGCAAAGTAGAAAAAATAGTATATTACACTCGTTTTTAAAGACGTATTGGCGCACTCGTTCCATTTGGGCACTCCTCGCTACGCTCGTCGTGCCCAAAACAGCTTTTGCGCCAATTTAACGTCTTATAAAACCTGTATAATAACATACTATTATCTATAAACTCACATATAATAAGTTCATTGCATACGTATCTATGACTAGTCTGTCAAAGTCTGTCAAAACCGCCGTGGATGACAGTTATTTGACAGTTCGCCTAGCCACCATTGACAAATACATTTAAAATATTTGATATAAAATGGATTTTATGACCCGTAGATAAAACGTCGTATTTGACTCGCACACAACGGATATTAGTCGCTTGCATGTTTACACGCTCGCCTACGGCTCGCGTATAAACTTCAACATCGCGATTTATATCCTTAATTATGTGCTAGTCAAATAATATACTATTAAATATAATTCACGATGTTTGCTTGAATAATACATATTATATTCTCAACACCACTCTTGTAATCAACTGTTAGTTTTTCGAAATAGTAATTTAAAGTTGTCTTGCAAAATTTAAGGTTAGAGGTCAGGTTTGTAGTTTGTACTAATTTGCTTATTATGAAAGACATCTGACAGCAATTAGACAACAGTTTTGTATGTAGATTGTGTAAACAAGATTCACTTCAGTAGCGTGTAGTAGAAAATTTTTCTAATTGTTTTTACTCAAAAAGAATTTGGACATTCTAAGGACATTTGTAACGAAAACATTTAGCCTTAGAGCTTATACACATAGAAAATACTTCGTAGAAAGGAAATTTACCAAAACAAGACGCTATTAGTCTAATTGCACAGCTAGATACCAGAAATCCATTTCCTTGAGTTATCTTTAAAGATGGGGGATGAACCATTGCCAACTTTTAGTTTTCTTATGGAGGCCATCTTTTATTCTAAATTATTGAAGGATGTTTCATTCTTTTGATTCCCGTAATGTCCCACACTTGTTTGGCTGTAGATTCTTTGCAAACGTTTCTATTTTTATTGTTGCGCTGTTTTGAAAGCAAAATCGACATATTTTTTATTGAATAAAATTTCTTACAGTTTGCTGCTTTCACTTTTTCACACAAGTCAGACGCCTTGGTCAGGTCTTGGCGCTTTTTACTTTATCATACGTAGTATCACAAAGTATTGTAATAGTGTCGAAAAGAAAATTAGAGATTATAGGGGAAATATGTCCTTTTGGGTCTCCAGGACATTTTTGACCAAGGTAGAACAATGTCTGTATGTGAGTCTGCGTGTGTGTATGTGGGAAGGCTCCAAAAGGAACTGGAGGTGTTTACTCTTAGCATTTTCAATGCTTTTTTGATGATAAATTAAAGAAGAGGGAATTTTGTATAATTTATGTCTCTGACGTTTTTTTTAGTAAAATTAATAGTTTAGCGGCATGAGGAAACTTTAACTTTAAAAGTCATGCATAGCAGTTGACTCTGTAGGGCGCTGTGTGCATTATGTATGTACAATAAATAGTTTAATGAAGCGTTAGCAGCTTTTATTCGAACCCGACTCCACAAATTCCTTCTATTTGATCGAGATTGCTCGTATCTGCATTACTAGTTTGCCAGGATTTGACAGATATTTTGATTCTATTGACAGTATTGTCAGATCATTAGCGTTTGACACTGCTGTATAGAATGATAAAGTCATGTGCCTGGCCACTACAGATTTTTTTTTGAAATGGGAAAGTGATTTTTGCGGCCGCAAATTTTACAGTTACAAAATCCAGCCACTGATGTCCTGCCTGATGTCATTGCCAAAATTACCAGTTTTGACTTTTTGATCACAACTTTTTCGTTAACCTTCGTGAGGCCATACAATTTGAACATGGTGAATTCAGAAAAAAAGTACTTAAACTTTTTGGATCACAGCAACAAGTATGATCGTATAATAATCAATCGTAAAATCCTAAATGTTTGTTTTCTTTGCCTTTTTAAATGTTTTTTTTTTGCTTTATCCTTGCTATTTATGTTACACTAGTGTTTATTATATATATATATATATATATATATATATATATATATATATATATATATATATATATATATATATATATATATATATATATATATATATATATATATATATATATATATAAATAACGAAAGTGCGGAAAATGTGATGTAAAAAGATACTACGGAAATTTTCTATACCGTTATACAATTGAATTTTAACGGAAAATAGAAAACTTGTTGGGGTTAGGGTCGAAAGATTGTTGCTTTAATACGTCTAAGTTGTTCCAAAATTTTGCTCTATGGTTTCATCTTTATTCAGTATTAAATTAACTTTTTAGCGGCCGAGTAGGGGCGGTGCGTCTGAGGGGCTTCAAAATAAGTCTTCGAGTTTGAATATTAAAGGGGTTGTTTCGCGATTTACACCGCCGCTTCTTAATAAGTTTTCGCCGAGCTCGATCGCTCCCGACTTCGCCTCATTAATTCTTTCTCGGCACCCTGGGCCCCGCGTAACCGCCCACCGCCCCCAATGGTTATTTTCCAAACCGTTAGTTAATTACAATTTCAGATTTTCCATTGCTCTTTTCCCGACTTCGCTGTTAAATTTAACTTGTTACGCGGAGCCAGGCGCTATTTTATTACTCGTCTTTTAATTATCCCCCACCCCAATTAAGCGTGAGCCCGATGAATATATTAACCCGGCAAATTTTGCTCCTTTACTAACTTCTCCATTGGAAAACTTTACAAGCGACTTTTTGTTTCATTTTGCAATCCACTTCTTCGATAATGTTTCAACGCCAATACTTTTTTGGCAAAAAGTACCTAACACATTCACACACACACTTTTGACTTTATACTGTTATGCGTCTTTTTTCATTTGATTAATTGAGTCTGCTTTGTTAATTGAAAATCGTTTACTAAACAGCTATATTAATGCACGATTTTTCTGAATGCACGATTTTTTAGAGCCAATTAAACGCAAACAATATTAAAACAATTACCTTCAGCCGTGCTGTAGCTAAAATAACCCCCACCGTAAAATATTAAATAAAAAAAAACAAGTGAACCGATTTAGCCCATTAATGAACTTGTCCTTACTATTTAAGAGATAAGCTTGTATACCAAATTTCAGATCAATTACTTCAAAATTACGGCAGTTATCGTGTACACAGACGGACAGACGGACAGACATACGTACATAGCTAAATTGATTCAGTTTTCAATTCTGATCAAAGCCATATATATGTCTATATCTGCCACGCATCCATGCCAGGATGTTACAAATGTTGAATCAAACTCAATATACCCTCACCACATTCAATGTGGGGGGTATAATAATAATCCAATCTCAACATCCTGTCATGCAGACCTCTCACAGTCAAACTATATAATGATCATAAACGTCTAAATT
Source organism: Aphodius sticticus (assembly GCA_963966075.1). NCBI lineage: Eukaryota > Metazoa > Arthropoda > Insecta > Coleoptera > Scarabaeidae > Aphodius > Aphodius sticticus. The sequence goes on from OZ014509.1 coordinate 29,167,271, forward strand.
ACACAATTAGATGTTTCGATCATTAGTCGCTCTTTTTATTATACTTGTTAGCTAATAGTATATTATTTGATGAGCACGTAATTAAGCCTCGCATGTTTACCGCTCGCCTACGGCTCACGTATAAACTTCATGCTCGCGATTTATATCCGTTGTGTGCGAGTCGAATACGACGTTTTATCTACGACTCATAAATTCCATTTTATATCAAATATATTAAATGTATTTGTCAAGGTGGCGAGGCGAACTGTCAAATAACTGTCACCCACGTAGGTTTTGACAGACTTTGACAGAACGTTCGGATAATGATGGCAGTTCGTTTGAATCATCGAGCTTATATGTCTAGAGGGAGCGTGACGGGCTTTGTTTGTGGCCAAAGATAATAAGGTCGAAAGTCGTATATTTTCTCGTTCCCAATGTAACGCACCAATGAGCGGTCAGATTAAACTGGCGGCTATATGTCAAATTTGAATTAGGTAGTCGCGTATGGCGTGAAAGGTAACCCCACAAAATAAAAATCCTTTTCTGTTTTTGAATGTACATACATTTATAGTACCTGTTATAATTATGACATTTGTTAAAATAGCAATTAAACCATCCAAGAGCAATTAATTCTCTATTCCAGTTCTCTGCAAAAATCTTGAGTGACATTTGTTCAACTTTTATATAGTAACAGAATCCATTTTTTTATAGGTTTGGACAAAATGTATTCTCGCGTGTAAGATTTTATTTGTTTCTGTACATGATTTGTTTATTTTCTTTAATAGGAATATGGGTAATAAACTACAAGCAAAATGCAACTTATAATAGGAAAATATTTTATTTGAACAAAATTTAACTGCCTACTGGTTGTTAAACAAAATGGTCTTGGTGTAAGAACTTCGAACTCTTTTTTCTGATTCTAATACCATGGTTTTACACAAATAATGCTCCATTAATGTTGATAAATTGCACACTTTTTGTCTTAATCGCATGTTGTAACGAGACAATTGGCGAATTCGAGCAATTTTCTTGCTTATGGTAGTTCTTGCTAATGCTAAAACTGCCCGTGCTTGAGGAGACGAAGATAAGTCTGAAGTATGTACGTCACCCATACCGGGTGACCCACGCCATAGGTACTCCCGTTTATTTTCTTTGTTTATAAAGCTGGACGAATGAAATTTGGGAAAGTCTTAATAGACAAAAAATGCCATTCTTTGGAATACTCCTGAGGTTAATATGACTTCCGGTTTTTCCGGAAATGACGTCATCATTGAAATTTTAAATGGCACCCTATGTTTTTTGTGTGATATTTTCAATCGGGATGTCATTCTGAACTCAAAAACAGGCATGAATTCGGGTAGTTCTTTGAGAGAGTCTTGCTTATGCATTCAACGGTGGGCTCGGTTCTCTCGTAACGTGTGAGGTTTGCCCAGAAAATGTAAAATTAATATTTTAGCAAATTTTCGCATTTTTTTCACGAACCGCGCATCCTAGAGCAACGCGGCCATCTGAATTGTGTTCCTCGGCCAATTTCTCATCCGGTGCCATCGGAGTCGTCAAGAGCGGATGACAACATGAAACACAGTTCGCTTTGAGAATTCTTAAGAAATTTCTTAATTGTTTGTTTTTATAGTTTTTAAGATAGTACTTATGATTTGCCTAGTCTGTAATTACTTACTTAGGACTCAGTACGTCGCGGGCTTTCCAAAAACGAATTATTTGTTAAAATCGGTTGGACACAAATTATTAAATTATTAAGTTTTCCATATTTTTTTTTCAACCGATTTTAACAACTGATACTTATTTGGAAAGCTCACGAAGTACTGAGTCCTAAATTAGTACCATTTAAAATTTAGCAAAAAAAATCATTTTCAATCAATCAACAACAAATACTGTTTCCTTCCATACTACATACTTTGACTAAATGATCCGATATTTGTGTACAATATGACTTTTGAATATTAAAAAGTTTATTAACCTTTATAGTAAAATGTGACAACCATGGAGGCGGTCACGACCGAGCCTGCACAAATTCCATGTTGTGACTCGGTATAATCGCGACATTTTTGTCACGTGGTTGGCATAACTCCACCGATAAATCTAGCAGTGGCGTGCGGTCCATACGTGCAGAGCGTGCAGTGCACACCCTAAGATTTAGGAAAACAGAAAGAAAAATAGTAAAAATAGTCCAGCAAAAAATGATATGTATGTATGTATATACCGACATATTAAGTAATATTTCTTTGCAATAATAATTTAAAGGAATTTACACCACATGGTGTTAATAACTCCGCTGAATTTGTTCGGACTAATCACACCATATCATTGCTAGAGCCGAGCGTCCCGTCCCGACCGACCCACGCCTTTGCGACTACTGCCAGGTCGTGCAGCCAAAACCGGTGCACGAGACCGTGCAATTTGGGTTAAAATCGGCGAATTCAAGAATCATAGTTGCTTTATACGTATGTAAATAACGTATGACCTATAAATATCGCAAACTCTACCACTGATCAAATAAAACTATATTCTAGCATCTAGAGAATGATGCAACCAACTAAGGGCCCTTTCAGAGTGTTGCGTACCATCCGTGCAGATGGTACGCAACGCTCTGAAATTGCTCTGGCTAGCGGCGCACGAACGAACGTCAAACAATGGTGTAATTCAAAAACTACCAATGAATTTTGATCGGACTTTTATCTATGCATTCTTTAAACTCCAATAAATAATACAGAGAAAGCCTGATCAGATTTTTTTATGTATTTCGCTTAGATTTGTTTATTCGTTAATTTAAATTCGCCTTTGGGCAACGTATTTCCAGAGTGCAGCAGCTCCGATGCACAGTTGGCATTTGGTGGAAGTGTTTGTTGATTTGAAGTATGAATTATTTGTGTACATGTTTTTATGATTTTTATTTGATAACGCATTAATTTTGATAACATGATGCCTGTGGTGCCTATTTGTATGAAAGTTTATACGTATTAAATTTATTTCAGATTTACTTACACTACAGTCAGTTTTATTTCTGGTTTAAATCAATTTACTAATAATCTAAGCCGGATATTTATGCTAATATCATAAATGTTTTTAAAAGTCGGAAAGGAGCATTGAGTTATCATATAAGTATATATCTTTAATAAAGGATAGGAGTTATATAAAACCGTCTTAATTTTGCAAGAATGTTTAGTTAGGTACAAGTTTCGATCAACAAATCTTCATTAGCCAAAAACTAGAAAAACACAAATCAATCATAAGAAACAACGCAAAATTGTAACATAAAAATCACTGACGCATTATTCTGTTGCCTGATGTCTGATGCCTTTTTTGATCCCTACTAAACATTTGCAAATATTTATTCTCCACTGCACACCTTATGAACAAATGCACCGCACGCCACTGAAATCTAGTTTATCAAGAAACACACAAGTTGCGGATTTGGACCAATAGTATAACAGGTGAAATAATGACTTTTGGTACTACTATCACGAGCTACTGTAGAATGTGCTTAATGAACAACTTGTATACATTCCTCTGTCTGTTTGATCTTAATCACAATCGTAATTTTTAGCGCTGATCAAACATTCAAAGTTAAATTTTGCAAATTTGTAAGGCTTCCTAATATATCTTCCAATAGTCTACCTTAATAAATTTTTACGTCCTCATATGTAGTGTTTAAAGGGAAATATAGTTTTCGAATATGGTTTTCGAGAAACTAATCATAATAATCCATTAAATGAATGGGGAATAACTTCGGTATTTGTCACCGTTTTTTTTTTTGATTATTTTGCGTAAATGAACTATAAATACATCTGTCAAAAAAAGAACTAAAAATCTACAGTTCTACCCACTTGAGGTGAACGTTTAGTGAACTTCAGCAAACTGTTTTCATGATTTATAGTTAGTCGGCGGTTGTCATCTAATGTTGTCATAGCGATTCCCTCTGGGGTTGTCCCACTGTGGCGACTACGTTGGTCCCTCGGTCCCTTAAGTGGATTACGGACTCTTAAAAATTTTAACAATGGTTTTACCTGTTTCGGAAGGTTCAGCGTTTAATAATTCAAATACGCTTTGGGGACATCTTATCTGCTAACTTTGGGTTAAAGTTAAATGGAATTTATAATCTTTCCTTTGATCTCTTTGTCGACTTCTACGTACGCACTAATAATGCTTAAAGAAACTACTATTTATTGACATTTCGTTTAATTTAAATATTTTCTTTGTTACAGGTTTGGTTTAAAAACAGACGTGCAAAATGGAGGAAACAGAAGAGGGAGGAGCAAGAGAGACTGCGAAAACTTCAAGAAGATGACGGTTGTAGAGTTGTAGAACAACCGAGATTACTAGCGCCACCTACATCTTATAGCGATGAAGATTCGTCTGATTTAGAAGTAGCTTAAATATACCCATTACAGGGTAAAATTTCTAGTCATCTTGTTTTTATATTATATTACGTTTTGTTCTTTATTCCTATTGCCATTAAGTGTATTGTTTTCTTCAGGATTGAAGATATTATATCAGTTCCAATCCGAAGAAATTTGCACTGTGTATCTTGTCATGATAAACTCCAAACGAGAAATTGATGATTTGTGCAGTTGCAACAAAGCTACTAATGTACATATTATGTAAGTGTTAGACTTTTAAGTGTAAGTAGCATTTTCTGTATATAATACACGTAATTATAAATTATTTAAGCCGTATGATGTATAGATTAATAAACACGTTGTTATTTTTTTTGGTTTGGATACATTTCCTATGTGGTTGAACATGAGCCACGTAAAAATGGAATTGTGTCGCATTGACAAAGCATGCTGTCTTTTGTAAATGCAATTATCTGTTGTAAAGTATATGTGGAATAAAATTAATAATACATATTATATCCGTTGTTTTATTTATTACTTTCAGAACATTATGGGAAAAAAGCAGTATTAACGGTTTTGTAAAATTTACTAATATATAAAAATGTAGTATAATTGCTTGTTTTGATAGTTATATTAGATGTACGGTACAACATTTTAAGTATGTTCTCATATTTTCAATATTGTGATGATTGAAAACACTATATTCGCAATAACAAAATGTTTCAATCCAAAGTTATGTTACTGTTTGAATGCAGTATTTATCTGTATCAAAATCAGTAGATTATGGCATTTGTTTGGGGTCGTTAAAAATAACAGTAGAGCTTGTATAGCGCTGTACACAGGGTGATTGTTTTCGTATACAGGGTGAAATTATAAAACAGTTATTTATTATTTCTTCTCAATAAACGGTGGAATTGGACATTTATAATAAAAACATTGTACAGGCACGAGATATCTAATTGCGTTCTTTTCGTCATTTTCAATGTTGATGGGTTTACAATTTCAGACGAATATAACTAGTTTTTGCTTGTTTTTGCAAAGATTGAATCGAAAAGGGAATCAACGTTTTTTGCGCATAACACATCATTGAAACCCAATCTTTTCATATCTCATACGCAACTTTCAAATATAAATGAAGAGCATTTCCAGGGTCAACCTGAACAATCTGAATACATTGAGTTACCTTTATTTTTTTCGATATTTTTATTTGAAAATGGTAATTTTGACGTGAAATCGAACAGACCTGACCGTCAAGTGAAAGCAAACTGTCATAACTTTGGTTCAATAAAATATGTTGATTTTAGTTCCAAAACACTGTGCGAAAATAGAAATTTGTCAAAAATGTACAGCCAAAGAAGTGTCGTTTATTATGTGAGTCAGAAGGAAGAAAGATCCTTCAATAATGGTCATGGTTGGTCCACCATCTTTAAAGATACTTGTAATTAGATTTATTCGTGCGTGTGCAATGTTGTCGTTACAAACGTCCAACTCCACAGCTTTTTGGGTAAAAACAATAAAAAACGATTTTTTTTCGTTTCAAAATTACACCCTGTGTCCTAGAAAGATCACCGTGTATATGGTGCTATTAAATCTCTAATATTTTTTTGATCACAACAAAATAAATGTCAGTGCCTAATCATTTTAATAAACTTTCATTTCGCATAAAATTAACAATATGCTCCCATACCCACACATAAAGTAACATTATATTGGATTGAAATGCTCTATTATTGCGAACATAGTAAGTTTTCAATCTTCACAAAATACGCAATTTGTTTCCTAAAGAAATACTGAAATTTACGAACTGTTATTGGAACTACGAGTAACTCAAAATTTGTACCGGTTTGTTTGGGCCACAGTGTATATTATAACGTCCGTATGTTCGTTTCAGTCGTTTCAGTTAAGTTGAGCGGTCTGGGGTGGGGCATAAATTCGCGGTGGCGTGAAATCCATAGGCGCGCCGTATAATTTTGTGATGGGTACCGGTAAAATTTAAGTCAATTATAAACAGACAAAATCTATGGTTCTCGAATTATGTCAATACTCTATTGTTAAATAGAAATCTAAAACAATTAAAAACAGTATTTGCAGATTTATAGTACATAAAAAAAATATTTAAATATCAAAGTCAAAATGACAGTTTGATGTTAAATAAATAAAAATACATATTCAACACAACATTTGTTATTAAAAACGAATACGTATGTGACCAGAAACGGACAAATCGCCGTAGTAATAACAAAAACGATTTTGACGGAATCAGGTAGCTCTTCCTATTGGCAAACCGATGCAGACAAAATCAAAAAATAGTTTTTTATCACTAGGGCGGTTTCTCCGATTCAGGTCGCATATTATAACAGTAACAGAAAATATATATTAACAATACAAATGCTTAAAATGATTACTAAAACTTATTTTCAATATAACTCTCCACGGGACTTCAAGGTCGGAGTCCTGCAAAGAATCTTGGTAGGAAGAGGATGTCCAAAACGGTTCATCTCAAGACTTCGACAACATTATCTTTTTCCCAGTATACATTTTCAATACCAATCACATGTTTCACGTACCCCTTCCACTTTTCAGGCGTAATTGTGACAGTGGCATGCTGAGTTAGATCTTTTAAGGCTGTTATGGATAACTCGCCAGTCGTGTTATGGTCCGGAATATAACGCTTTACGTCCGCCCAGGCAAGTTCAATCGGATTTAATTCACACATGGCGGTAATCGTAGAGAGAGAGAACGTGCCCTTCATTTCTTATAATCTCATCAATTTTATAGTGTTTTTCTCTATCCTGACTGGTCCCCATGCGAATTTATTTTGGCCATCAATTCAGTCTTCCTTAAGGATAGATCGTGAGGAACATGCATCTTTTGCAACCATGAACTCATGAACCCAAAGTTGCCACATTTGATATAATATATGATATAATAATTGATATAATTTCACGGGCACAGCTACGGAGAATTTGACCCCGTTTTCCTGGAATTATTACCGCCGTGCCGCTACTGTGGTGAGTGACAGTTCTCGATGATTTATTTTGACGTATGTCAAAATAAATCACAATTGCCCAATAAAGCTAAGCATATAACATCTCGGCATAGTCATACATTCGAACTTGTATGAATAATTGGACGTTCACTAGCAGGAGTGAGCGGAATCGTTTGTACTCTTTCTATCATTGTTCTAAGATGTATAGAAAAAAGTGCCGCTTCATAGCATAGGTGGACAATGTTACATTCCTTAGACCGCTCAACTTATCTGACACGAACAGTACGTGAACATAATGTCCAACGTTTAAAAAGTCAAAGAGGAAAAAAATTAAATGTTAAATGTTTGATCAAATTAATTGGTAAATCAGAGCGTACGATGTATATAAGAGATAAAAGCTACTTGGTCAGGTGTTGAAAATAGATATGAAAATAGAATGTATAGGGCAAAATGAAACCCTGTTTAAAGTTTAAAAATTATGTAAAAATTATTCCGAGCTGTGTCCGTAATTTTTAAATTTATATCTCACCTGGCTTCTTTAAATTTAAGACCATTAAGTTATACAGGGAGTTCCACACCTGAAACAAAGTACAGTAATAGCCTTAAGAAATACGTCCGTCACTTCAGAACGCCACTTATCGCAAATTGACTTGAAACTTTCCAAATAATTAGTACCGAATTAGTACCAATTGGTACCATCAACCGCGGAATTGGTACCTCAAGGGAACCCCCCTAACGTATGAGTAGTTCTTTTGAATGTCACCTCAGAACGCCACTTGCGGTAAAATAACCAAAACCACTTTGAACTTCTGTAAGGATTTAGTACCCAATTGATACCCTTAGAAAACACTAACCCCCAAATTAGCACCCCAAAGGAACTCCGCGATATTGGGGGGCAAAGATAGCGCGCGTCACCACAGAACGCCACTTGTCGAAAAGAAGTCTCGCTAGACTCTATTCTAGCTTTTGTAAGGAATTAGTACCCAATTAGTACCCACAGAAAACACCAATCCCCAAATTGGTACCTGAAAGGCACCCCCTAAATCACGGGTAGTTCTTTCGAGCCTTACCTCAGGACGCCATTTGTCGTAAAACAAGTCGCATCACTTTCAACTTATGTAAGGATTTAGTACCCAATTGGTACCTTCAGAAAACGCTAACCACAGAATTAGTACCTCAAAGGAACACCCAAAAATCGGGGGTATAAATGGCGCGCGTGGAAAACCGAAAATTGCGGCATCTTTGATTACAATACGTTATAATTACATTGATAACTGTGACAATCAGGCAGGGGCGGATACAGGGGGGCAGGGGGCGCCCCCCCCCCCTTGGCGCGAATTTGTTGAAACAGCGGAGAAGAAAGCGATTGTGATTTGTAATGTTACCGGCTAGGTCTTGTATGCGTGTTTTTATTCGGTTGATTGTAGGAAACAGTTATACAGTATTCTTTGACCAATTTCCACTATTTTTTCAGAACATGTAAAACAAACTTACCTACTTTTGAAAGATAAAGAAAATAATGTTCCAGCTTATTAAAAAAAATGGTGTTTTTCGACTTAGTTTGAGACATCCTGTGGAGTAACTAACGAAGTAGTTCTCTCGCATGTTCTCAAGTGCTCAGTTACAAAAACCATACCACATCTTATTTTGTAATTCATCCCAATATCTGAATTTTTGTAGGAGATACACTTTTGTAAGTAAAAAATTGCATTGTTTTTGGACCAGAAACACTGGCAAATCTGGCAGGCTGAATATGCTGCAAGGATCAAAACCGAACTTTGAAACGTATCATTTAGATTCCATGTCGACTTGCTGTTATCTCAACAAGTGCTGTTATTTCATCACACATTATTAAAGTATCACATACACGTTGAGTTTCGCTTAGTATAATTTAGTTTTTTATCCATCTGTTTATCTCTAAATTTCTGGTCATTATCTTTAAATTAATTAATTGTTGGTACTAAAAACAATAGTAAAAACACTTTTAATCAAGTAACATTCGCTGCAAGGTTGAACAGCATTTTAAATTGCAACGGTTTACTTTAAATTATGTATCTTCTAAAAAAATGCAGATATGAGAATGAACCAAAAACAAAATGTTGAGAATATCGGTCAGATCAAAACTATCCTTATAGTTTACTCGGTGTAATCGGATGAAAAACATGAATAAAAAAATTATGAAAGTCGTCAAAGATTACAAAAGCTACTTAGCATCAAAGTTTAACAAAATAGGCGTTAATTTAATATAGGCTGGTAAATTTCTCGCAAAAAAGTACTCTTAAATTTGGAATATTTTGTTGTATTGTACAGAGTCGTTCGATTAGAACATTTGTTTGGTATCTTCATTGATCGTAAGATTTGATCATAAGAATGTAATTAATCTTTCTTGTCTTCTTAATATTATTTATTGGTTGATGAAAATCCATTTATTTTGTGCAAGAAACGATAACGAAGTACACTTTTTCTTGTACAAAACTATAAAATATTTATTTGTTTTAAATGCGTATAGCAAAACCATTAATCACTAATAATACAAATAATAACGAGTACCTATGCAGTGAAGTACATATATTTTGTGTAAAGAAGTATGTTTTGAGCAAAAGTACAAAAATTTAAAGCAATATGTGATAATGTGAAGAAAGCTGTATAAAAAACTATAATTTTTGTGTTCAATTTGTCGTTTTGCGTCTTTTGCAAAGACGAATACCACCCCCCCGCACATACGACGCTATCCCGCTTTACTACAACAAAATTCTGGTCTTACCTTACCCATAGCTCAAGATATCTTTTAGCGCCCCCCCCCCCCCTTGAGATTTTTCTGCCACTGCAATTTCTGTTTTTCCGCCACTGCAATCAGGGTGCTTCTAAATAACCGGGTATAGGCGGCGATTTGCGCGCGTATTGATCATTTCATGTGCTCTGTCTTTGTACTCATCGTCTAGTTTTGTTTATAGAGGCGATACTGGCCTCATTCAATACCTTATAGTGATATCTACAATTATTACATTTTTAACAATGACACGACTGCAAAAAATAGTTAACAAATAAATATGCCTTCTTAAAAATCTTCAAATTTTCAATAATTTAAAATATGTTTTAACAGTTACTTAAATAATAAAGGCATGGGCAGTATTTCTACTAAACTATAAATATTAATATATAGCATAGTATAGTATACCTACATTAAATACAATTCTACTATAATAAACCAAACCGAATAAGTTCATAAAACGTTTGATTTGCTATTTTGTTACACACAATATATTATTGCTAGTTATCATATGCGATCATAGGCTGGTGACGAGAAAAATCAGATTTAAATTTGTTGAATTGTTGTTTAGTTAAATAGCCAAAAAAATATAGCAGCCATGATACTTTTTCCTACTTCGACTATACATAATATTATATATTATTACGTATTATTAAGTTTTAAATAAAAAATGTAATATAGATACCGCAACAATTAAGACAGTCATGTCATGTCATGCCAGTTTAATTTGGTGGATGGTGGTTAGGGTTTTTAAAAAGACCTTAACAAACTTAACTTATTTATTTAATGGAACGTGGAACTACATACAATTGATACAACGTCGAGCATAGCTTGCAGCGTACTAACATGTCCTGCCGCCAAGTATCTGTGCGGCACAAAGCATGGGGTTGTTTAAAAGGGAAGCAAAGAAATATATGCTGGCCCATTCTTTTTACACTATAGTACTTATAGTAATTGACGGTCCATCACTCAATGTTGGTTTTTATATGTTTTGTGGCTATTAGCAACTTTATTGGAATGTAACGCTGCATTATTAGATCGTTTGGCATGTTATAAAACATGCATCTCTTGACTGTTTTCTTTTCTATATGCACTTGACAATTGTCTGTATCTTGTATGGACCTCACGACAAATAATCGATTATTTATTTATTTATTTATGACAATAAAACTCCTGATCAGCGTATCTATTTAATTAAATTGAAAAAGAGTTATAAAAATCGAACCCACTTTAAAAAAAATTGTTCAAACTACGCGATAGAACGTAATAGACAGGAAATAAAATGGAAATGAAAATAAAATCGCATTTTTCGAGAGCAGCGCCATCTAGTCACGATAAACACGGGAAATGAAAATATCAAAATATTGGAGGGTAGGAGGTATGAGCGTTGCTATCCGATGCGTACAGGCATATCGCATCGATGGATGGATGCCAATAAAAATAATAATTCTGGGCATTGCGAAATGGCACATATCTATATTTACTGAACCCGTGCACGAGTGGGACATAAGGATATGAAATTGAAATTTTAAATTGAACTTTTAGTCCTATATTGCTATGCTATTGATGCCATTGGAATGTTGGCAATATCATGCGAAAAAGGTTACATTTTGGCAGAAGTTTCTGAAATATGTTCATACATATTTCACTATACCTTTTATTTTGCGTAGGCGATTTATTATTATTGTTCAAGCAGATAACGAGTTGTCAGAATTAATAGAAGCTTACAATAAGGAGAATAATTGGATAAACAAAGTGACGCAAAAAAATTTGTAAGCATTTGTACCTTGCATCTCAAATGAGTTAGGTTAATTTGTGGGTATCTCAAAGCTATACTCTCAAATGGTGGGGGTGCCTAAATGTGAAAGGTGAGGCAATGGGGTTATTTTTGGAGACCTGACTATTTCGTTTCAATAGTTTTAGCAGGGCTAATCTTATTTCATAAATCAAGCAAACTTTAGGTGCCTGTGTGCACACTTTTGCTATTTTACGGTTGGATAACATATAACCAATATACGCTTAACAAATACCGTACAACGATAATAGTGGATGGAAAAAGAATGGATTTTTGACGAACTCAAAATAAAACTGGTAAGAAAATTATCTTCAGCCGGCCCGAAGAAAAAATCCCCCCACCGTAAAATATTTTTGGTGTCGAAGTTGAAAAAAACATGGAGTTAACAGGTTAACAGACTATTAATTTTTCCGACCATGTCATGGATTGACCCATATATGATCAACAATAGCGCAGGGCATACCAGTAACCAGGAAAATACTTACTAAGATTTTGCCCGTGAAGGCCTCCTTTGACATTCTTGTATAGATATTAGAGCGAAATTAACTTGTTTTATTTTAACTTTATTTATCAATTTACAATTTTTTAGTATACCTTGAAATTAGTTTTCAGTTGGAAATTTTACTCCCTGTCGATCAATATTAGGATTCCCTATATCTATCTTTAATAGTTTTGGAGATATTGTCACTTTTTCTATAAATCCATTTTGAATACTCCTGGGTTGTATAAGGAGTCCTTCATATTTTGGCAGATAAAGTATTTCAATATCGATAACCTTCCACATCATTTTAAAAATTGGCATTTCTATATGCAGTATTTAAATATAAAATGTATTTGCACAGATATTTTGATTATTACTTTTCATGTCATTTTGGGCACATTTGCAGTGCTCGAGATTTTTCGTGTACGTCCGATGGTGGTCGCTGCTAATGCACTTCTACCTTAATTTTTATATCTTTTATTTTATAGATCATTTGACAGATATGTTTGTTTGTATTGTTGTTCATCTATCGCTAATAATTGTGTATACAGTTGTACGTGGTTATTAGTTATTAGTTACGAAATGGAGAACGCTGACGGTTATGCAAAAAGTGATATTTTGAATTTATTTTTCATTCATCGCGAATGTAACAAAATTTTGGACGAGCGACGATGACAGAAGTACAGCGAAGAGTTTTAAAATGTTTGGAGCAGAACGGGCAGCATTTCGAACAAAATAATTAAGTTTTAATTTAAATTAGATATCCCAAATATACTATTTTAGTTTTCACAAAACTTTATACATTTTTCTGTTTTCCTGCTGTTCAAAAGTTGTTACATTATTTATAAATGAAGAACAAATCGTTTTGTATTTAGTGTGCATTCATGTATACTGAAAATATCTCAAAAGCGATTAAAGCTAGATATAGGGAACCTTAATATTGATTGATAAGAATAATATTTCCTATCGAATGACATGGTGTTCCATTTGAAAAAAGTGAGTTTTTGACGTTTGTAAATTTTGAACACCCTGTATAAGATATCACGATGAGCTAATCATACTCTTATTTGGTTGTGTTTCTAGTTTTGGACCACCAATCATGAATCTTCTAGTTAGAATAATAACCGAGATATTTAATTTTAAATGTAAGCGCGAAAATCACCAAAAAATAGTAAAATCAAAAAGCTCCAAAATGGTGATATTTAGGTATAGGGAAACCTTATCAAAAATGATGTATTTTGATAATTAGAAACCAAAATAAAATGAAAATTATATCATTCCATTTAAAATAACAAAGTTGATACCGACTTCCGATGACCGGACGTGACAGTTAACTTGAGAATATTTTAGCTGAAGAGCTCAGATCGAGTAAACTAATTCCAAAATTTCAAGTTTCCAGAAATAGTAGAACATGAGAACCTTCTAATCTACCAGTTCCGTGAGACACCCTGAATACCTAAACTACAAAATTTTGCAGGTATCAAAAATTTGTATTATTTTTATGTACGATACAAAACCGGTAATTTCTAAAGCTGTAATCATTTTCCCGAATAGTGTTCCATGATTCTAAAAAATTAACTAAAGTACAATATTCAGTTAGCTGTAAAGAAGCTAACTTTGACACAAAAAATGATAAGTAGGCTACGTTCTTTATACAGCATGAATTTAGTTTTAAACGAGAATGTAAAAGAGGCAAATAATATTCCATAAAAATGCGAACACATTAAAAAAACGCATACATTTAACTAAAACATGTAGTATTTTTCAGGCTTATTGACATTGTTTGAGTGGTAATTAGCGAAGTATTAATAACAATGTTTGACAAAATGTTTATTTTAATTGAATGTAGCCGAGTATTTCTGGCTCACTGGGCTGAAATTCGGTTTATAATTTTGTTAGTAAATAACGACTGAATAATTTTTGCCCTAAAATTAATTTACAAGCGAACGATTTTCGATTGTTTTGGAGGCGTGCGTAGCTCTGCCCGCCGCTCGTGCCGAAAGTCCATAAAGTTCCTCATATTTTATACATATAAAAGGCCCGTTATTTTTATGGCTTTTATTGAATATCGACAGTCGAGTGTGTAACACTGTTTACATGATTGATACAGTGGGTAATACATGTTACTAAGTGGCAATCTGGTTGAATCTGAAAGAATAGTCTTACTTTTTAGTGATGGCTTTTTTAGTTCAGATATAGCTATCCAAACAGCAAATACCAAAGTCCAAGTAGTTACCAAATCTTTTACGTATTTCACAATGTGTGCATCTTTTAGCTTATGATCAACTAAAGGAATAATTCATATTTAATTCATTAAGTGTGTTTCTTACTTGGAATGCTTACTATATTTACTAATTTTTGTAAGGGTAGCAGATTTGTTTAATTCACCAGAAAATGATTAACGCAGACCGGGAGATGAGGTATGCATAACCTAATAAAAAGTACACGATGGGGCCTTACTTCTGGAATGAATAAAATGATACTATACAGTGTGATCAATTTTTTAATGCTCCAAGGACGCTGAGATCCGTGAAACGACTGAACATTGTGAGGGAGTGATAAATCTCGTCTACAAGTAATATTGATATCTAACTCCGTGTTGGAGTAAATAATTTCCAAAATAGTGATAGTGAAAATATGATGTATTCCGTAAAGTAAAAAATTATCCCCTTTACTTGTGTTGTGGTCACTTGTGCTCCTCACTGCTTGGGCGTCAATTGAATGAGGTTGTTTTTTGATATTAGATTTAATATATTCGTATTTGGCATGGAGCAGTCTTTCAGTAACATTGAATAAGGAAACAAAAAAAGTGGATGAGAATAGTAAACAAAATTTTAGAATTCATCGCAATTTTGCTTTATACGTATGTACCTAGATATATTAATATACAGTCAAACTTCGATAAGTCGAACTTCGATGAGCCGAATTCTTTCTAACTCGAATCAAACTGGTTGGCATTAGCGTCTAGCCCTCTAGATAATTCTCACATAATTCTCCCTATGAGGGATGGCTGCCGCTCGACTATAAAGCAAAAGCGTGGATGACAGGAGCACTTTTTGAAGAATGGGTGTTAATGTTAGACAAACAGTAGGGGAACATTGGAAGAAAAATTATTCTCTTCATTGACAACTGCCCGGCCCATCCTAAAGACATCCAACAAAGATTAAAATTTATCTTGTATTTTTCCTCCTGAATACCACATCAAAGTTGCAACCACTTGATCAAGTTGCAATACACAATGTAAAATGTCACTATCGCTGCAGAATTTTGAAAAAAATTATCAATTGTTTTGAAAGAAAAAAACAACATTTCATTAATGGACTGTGTTGACGAAATATCCAATGCATGGAACATCAACGTTAAACCGGAGATCATTTCTAATTGTTTTAAAAATGCCGGCTTTGGTCAGTATTCTGAGTGGGAGGAAGAAGATGAAATTCCTTTGTTTTCCTAACTGAACGCTTGAATAGAAGAACGGATGAAGAAATTGAACTGCAAATGGAGTATGAAGCTTGGGAAAATTTCACAAATACACAAGGTGTCACCTTTCATGATTTTGTTCATGTGGATGACGATATTGTTACTTTGGAAGTTCCTACAAATGAAGATATTGTCGAGCTCTGCAGATATGAATCTGAATCTCTACTGATGATTTGAAGCAACCACCTTCCAACGAGCTGGTTGCAAGTTCGTTGGACGTTTTGCGCTTGTATTTAAAAACAAATGAATACACAAACGATTGTTTATATAATGGTTTAATTAATATTGAAGCCTTTTTTGAAAATCAAAACAAAAAGTGTTCTCGTCAGTCAGAAATAACTGACTTTTTCGCACCAAAATAAAAACTGTGTATGTGCACATATGTATTATGCAGGTAAAATAGTAAATCCGCATACTGTAACCCACTTTTTTACTCAAATAAATAAATATATAAATAAGACATACATATGATATGTGGTTTATTAATTGATAACTGATATTTTGGAAATGGTAAACGTTAGATTACCATAATTTGCAATGCTTCAACTATTGGTTTTTAGATAAATAACAAGCCTTGGATTTCTACGCGGGAAGTAGCCTCTAATTTGTAATTGCCGCAATGACGTGTTTGGAGAGCATTACGAACAATGAAATTGTAACCGTACAAACCACACACAAGTCAAACTTTGCAATTGTACGAAATTATTTGAATCAACAATTTCCAAATCGCTGGATTGGTAATGGTGGAGCGGTGGAATGTCCTGCTAGATCCCCTGATTTAAGGCCTCTGAACTATTTTCTATGGGGAACTGTAAACGACGAAATTTATCACGATACTCGCAGAAATATCGAGGACCTGCGGGATCGAATAACAAATGCGGTCAATGCTATTCCGGGAAGAACAGTTAGAAGAGCATAACAACATGTAGAAAAGTGTATTTTATGACAGAA
The DNA here is from genome assembly GCA_963966075.1 of Aphodius sticticus. Taxonomy (NCBI): domain Eukaryota; kingdom Metazoa; phylum Arthropoda; class Insecta; order Coleoptera; family Scarabaeidae; genus Aphodius; species Aphodius sticticus. Next base: position 29,184,071 of record OZ014509.1, read on the forward strand.
AAACGCGCGTCATAAAGCGCACTTCAGAAAAAGCACGGGCGTCAACGAAAACGCGCGTCAAAAAACGCTCCCCAATAATGCGGGTAAAAAAAAGACACGCGCGCCTAAAAACAAGCGTGTAAGAAAACTTACGCTCCAAAAAACATGCTCCAGAAAATACACGCTTCAGAAAAAGCTCGTCATAAAAAGCTCGTCATAAAACACGCCCGTCAGAAAACACGCAATTCAGAAAACACGCGCGTTAGAAAACACGCTCTACGGAAAACGTGCGTCATAAACGTGGTACAAAAGGTATCAGATACCACGCGCGTCGGAAAAAGCGCATCATAAAATTACAAACTTTGGGTGCCTGAACGCTTACCATCCCGTTTTTATTTTTTAATTATTTTTTTTTTAAATTAATTTTACATATTTATTTAAATTTTTTAAATTTATTTGAAAAGGTATATAAGATAGTAAAAAATATTAAAATAATCAAATTGTACGATTTAATGAATCTATTAAAATAAGATTGGTGCCTTGCCAATTTTTTCAATACTTTTTGCATCGTTACTGTATTCATCGTTTATTTCGTTAAACATATCAATACAAATCTTTTTGAAAATCGATACCGCGGCGAATTAAAACTACAAATTTTCTTAAAATATCTTTGTAGATATTATTTTAATGGGGTTTTGAGTTTATAAGCGGACTGTAGCAATAGTTTTTAATTAAACGCGAAATGTGAAGGTGTTGTCAAGTTTATATGCTATTTTGCTAAAATTCAAAAAATAAACATTTTATTATTTTTTAAAATTTTTATGAAACTTACACACATCAAAATTCGGTTTAACTCCGATTCAACTCCACAATGTACTTCCCTTGCGGTATGTAGTTAAATAAGACGGAGTTGAATTTTTCAAGAGTTCACTCCTTTTGTCGATATTATTATTTTACAAGGAGTTGAAAATATATCTTTAGCGAATTGGAGTTGGTGTCTTTTCCGCGCGGGTGTTAATATTATCCGGTACGGAGTTAAATGTATACCAAACGGCAGAGTTGGTCTACTACTTGAGTAGATTTCATACATTTGAGTATTGAGTACGTGAGTAGTGAGTAAAAGTAATACGCTGGAGTATTCTACTCAAACCGATTTGAGTAGATTTACTCAGATTACGCATCTACTCAAACCGATTTGAGTAGATTTACTCAGAGTACGCATCTACTCAAATCGATTTGAGTATTTTACTCAGAGTACTACATCTACTCAAACCGATTTGAGTAGATTTACTCAGAGTACTACATCTACTCAAACCGATTTGAGTAGATTTACTTAGAGTACGCATCTACTCAAAACGATTTGAGTATTATACTCAGAGTATAGATGCGTACTTTGGGAAAAATACTCAAAACGATTTGAGTATTTTCCTGAGCACTACATCTACTCAAACCGTTGTGTGTACTGCGTACTGTGTTTTGATTTATTTCGTGAATGCATACTTTCTTGTGATCTTTAAGAGATGTTGGCAATTTTTGTCGCTAGCAATTTTAAAAAAATAAAAACGGGATGGTAAGCGTTCAGGCACCCAAAGTTTGTAATTTTATCATTTTGCGCACATTTCATGCTGGAATTTCTACGGTCGGTTCCTAAACTATTACCCCACGATGCACTGTGGGAATATCCAAATAAAAATGATTACTGTTTTAGTCGCTAATAAGTAATAACTAGCCTTTATACTCCAAACCTTCTTGCAAACTTAAAATTAAAAAATTTGTGCAAATAGGTTTTTTTTTTACTTTATCATATATAGTATGATAAAGTATTGTAATCGTGCCATGCATTAATATAAAACTAGTTAGCCAGGATTTGACAGATATTTTCATTCTAATGATAGTAGGTAGTGCCAAACGTTGATGTTTTGACAATACCTACTGTCAATAGTATAAACATATCTGTCAAATCATGGTTTACAATTTTTTATTTAATGCAGACACGACCGATCTCGACCGATCAAATTTGTTTTTATTGTAATAAAATCTTTAGCCAGGGATTGCGGGTCGTAAAGTAGGACCTTGAGGGCCATGAGTTTGACATCACTGTCCTACACATTTATCACATGGCTTCCTTTTCATAGCCTTAAAATGCTATCATGGTGCTATCATGTCGATATCATCACAACGTGCAAAACATGTTTCGTACATTAAATATATTTTATTTAACATTAACATAAATCTAACGGGCGATCTAAAATGACTGAGGACAGGTTGAATTTCCCGCCACAGTTGTGAACTTATTTAGTGTTACTAAGATGGTATGCGTGCATGATACAGGTTATGATCACTGTCAGATACCATAGTGAACTCGTCAGTAAGGGTTACGTTCCTCTGCAACGATATTTCATCTATTTTCTGTCAATTAATTTGTTATTGGGTTCTTGAAGAGTCTTTCTAAAAATACATAATATAAAGGATTTTTCATTATTCTGGTAAGTTCATCCAGGTTTCTTAAATTAAATTAATCTAATATATAATCAGAGAATGAATCCCTTTACAAGAAGGAACACCTACGCCACTGGACCAAAATAACAGCTGTCATTTGCAACCATTGCCAACATCACAATTATTCAAATTGGCGGAAAATTCAACCTGCCCTCAGTTATTTTAGATCACTGTGTATATAAATGTGAACAAGCTTATGAACGGCCTTACGTACCGAGAACCAATTCACGAAAATATATAATTAAAAAAATGTTTACGTTTGTAATTAATGTTATTCCAATTCAGTGTTCAATTAGTGAATGTCCGTGTTATTGTAGGGAGCGAACAAGACAAGAATCTCTACATATGCTAATGAATCTGCTTGATTCGTGAAGCCCTTCGTGGTGCTCGGCACCGCTCCCAATTCTCCAACGTAAACATCTGAGCTTATTAGGGAATTAGGTGGCTTTAGATTATCATAGTTACACAATGGTTAGTCTAAAATAGATTTGATTAATTTCCAGACAAAATACTAAAATTGATTACTTACTCTATAGCAGAAAATCAACACTTTCGACTTTTAATTATTTAACAACTTCTTAGTATAAAAATAAACAAGATCCATGTGTAGATTTCTAACAATAATAAGCTTCGGGTTCGTCGTAATGGTTCGTATGAGATCCCTTTCGTTTAAGTGTTGTCATGGGGTCATCTGAGCTCAATAAAGATAAAAGTATAAACAGATCCGTGTCAATTTGTCAGCTGGGTCTTTCTCTTCTTAGTCGTCCCCCTGGACGAGTCGAGTATTGTTCATTTGTTACCCTCCATTAGGTATCAGACACCCCATACAATAATGGAACACTTATGCTGACACATTTGCCAGTGACAACAAACGTTTAACGATATTGCATTGTGTTCTGCCCTTGCTCATAGGAGGTCAGATAATTAGTATATGAAGAGTCTATGTATAATACTGGGCGTGACTTCTATTCCTCTACAGAGACTACCTACGCGTCATAATAAAAACTGCTTACTGCTAGGATATCATATTACTTTTTTCTTCATACTGTTTCGTGCTAGATGCGGTTATTTCACATTTATAGTCCGTAATGAACAATCCATATAAGCGTTTTTAGTTTCAACACCAAGAAGAATGTGCTGAGAAACTGCTAAAAATACTAATATCTTCCAGAAAACCAGCTTTGCTACAACTGGGGCTTTGCAATGGCGTTGGAGTAAGCATTATTTTCATATCAGACTCCTCTTCATCTCCCAATGAATCATTTGCCGATAACAACTCAGATTTAGAGCAAGTTTAGCATTAGAAACTTTAAGTGAAATTATTAATAATATCAAAACAAATAACACAAAAAGTTCATAATATTTTAGACATAAAAATTTAAGCATTACTACGTATTTTGGTGGAAATACCGTATAAACAACAACAAAAAGAAATTTCAACAACAAGAAATCTACCTCTTCGAAATAATAATAAACAACAGCAAAATATAACTGAAAAGAAATTTAAAATTGCAAGGACCTCTCGGATTATTTATAGCCCAGTCAAAAAAGGATTTCACATCGGAACAATTCGAACTCAGCTGGATTTTTGTATACACCTTTGGTTGGGCATTAAAAATAAGGTGTAAAAAGTCCCCATCGATATCGTGTCTGTGTTGCGAGTTATTCACGGCCAAATATTGCCAAATTGAGTTTTTTTAACAATATCTTACTTTGTATTGATCATATGAGAGTGAGCGCTATTAGAAAACCTTCAAATCTTTTAATTCGCTACAAAAAAATGTTTATACATAGTTCTACTATGCGTTGGCGTCGAAAAACTTCAAAACCACGTAAGAGAAACAACGTAGATACCCAGCACATAAATACGTTGTTTCTCTTACGTTTTCGAAGGGAAACTCATTTCTTGTAGATAATTGAAAGATTTAGTAGCCGAATTATCCGGCCAAAATTCGGCCGGATACCGGATATCCGGCAATTGTCTAAAACTGTATCCGCCGGATCTTTTCACCGAACTATCTGGCCAAGATCCGGCCGGATACCAAACCATCCGGCCAAGACCCGGCCGGATACCGGATATCCGGCCATTATATAACACGGGATCAGCCGAATCTCTACTGCAAATTGATTAAATCTTAAAGATTAAGTATCATATGACTGGGTTTTTAAAAACAACAATTAGTACTGTGGAAAATATTTGAAGTTTGAAAGTTAGTTTATGCATTTGGGTGTAAAAACTGAAAACTTCAGAGTTTCAGTATTCAGGCTTTTGTATAGGTTATAGACAATTCTGGATAACGATTACCTGTAAAATTATCTCTTGTTGTTTTCTTGTTCAATACATTTGTAATTTAAGGGGCTTGCATTTGAAGGGGATAAAGATTTATTCGCGACGAGTAGGCCTTTAGTATTCCATTTTATAAAGAGAAGATATTGAAATCGGATAAAAAAATAAGGTTGTTACACTCTTAGGTGGGAGTGTAAAAGACAATAAATAATCTTGCCTGGCAACTGCGATGGATTAATATAAAAATTAAAATATGATGCAAGCCTTATTTGATAATGCCACGAAGAAATCGTTTGTGAACTGAATAATCTGGCAATAATGGTGAAAAATTAAACTTATTTCCAAACATGTCGATTATTGACCAATATTTATAAACTTCAGTGAATTCCATTTGTACAGAGCAATTGTTTTCAACATACAAGTTTATTGAAAGTAATGCAGAAACATTACTTTTTACAAAAAAATTATTCGCTTATTTCACAAATGAAAAAGGTATCAGTACTATACTGCCGTGTTAAGTATTGAGGTCGTAACTGTAAATTTGTTTAGATTTACTGCTTTCGAAAATGTATGGCCATTCCAGAAGGAAGGTTTGCGTGGACGTGCTATTATTTATTGTAAAAAAGAAGACTTTTGGAATAAATTAATTCTAATCTTATCATAAGATGGAATGCTTTCTTGTTGATATGTTATGGTTAAAACATATAAGAACATGACAAAGAATTAAAAAAAAAATTTGAACATTTCTATCTGCGAAGTAACAACACAATATCGTCGGGTTAAAGGTAAAAGTCACTAACTAACATCTAAAATAATTACGAAAAACTGACTTTAAGATGTATTACCAACAAATATAATGATATTTTCTGGATAATTAATGTATTTTCGAGTACTTAGAACACTTATTGATCGCCTCCTTGTACAAGATGCGCATTTTGAAGCATTTGACCACAATTAATTCGTGTTTCAAGAAAATGTAACTAAATGTTAGTTAGTGACTTTTACCTTTAAGCCCACGATATATTCTTAAACACAACATTTTACAACTGTTATTTTATTTAATTATTTTTTAGTAGATGATATATTTTTTTAATTGAATAATTAATAATATTAATTTATTACAATTAATGGAAAATATTATTCTTCAATATAAAAATCGTTTTAATTTATTTTTAACATGCGAAAAGGTCCGGCCGATCCGGCCGGATCGGTCGAATTCTTAAATCGAGATCCGGCCGGGCCGGATATCCGTTCCATCCCTAGTAGTGTGTCTCCCCATTACAATGATATCGACGAACGATGTGTGAACTTATGACAGATAAGCAAAACAACATAATGCGTCTTAAACTACTGCACATAGTGTAGGCTGGTATTTCTCCGTTTCTCCACTACACGCCCCTAGATCGATTCTCATCTCACTTCCAGGGGGGATGCACAGGGCCAATACATACGTTGTATGTATAGTACAACGTATAGTGTACGTACATTGTACGTTTTTATAAGAAAAGATTTTTTCGACTTTTTTAAAATTCTTAAAAAGTTACAGACGTTTGGAATATAAACAAAACAACGAAAAATAAAATACATGTGAAACAATGTAAAAACGTTTACCATCACACCAATAGCTTTTTAAATTTATTTTAAGTAAGTGAAACAATTAAAAATAATAAAAGTAAAAGGAATACACATATAACTCTACATGAAACTTTTTAAATTTTCAATTCAAAGGACCTTAAACTTCTTGACTTCGAGACGACGTTAGAGCCATATAAAACACTGTTCTGTTAATATTTCGGCTGTAACTTTCTAATAAAAAAAAGCAGTGTCAAAAAAATACGAAATTTTTACTTAGTACTACATGTACAATCTAATAAAAGTTTTTCGGAGAAAAAGTGTGATAGCCTATATAAATAATATCTCATATGATCTCTTTGTAGGGTACTCTCTCTTCAATGAGTAATGTCCGATGTCATTTTGTCACTATTTTGTCGTTTTTCTACGTACTAAAATATTAACATTAATATTATAAATAATAACTTTTTTTCTCTTGACGTACATGACCCGCAACACTATTTTGAAATAGTAAATGTCATGCTGAGTAAAAAGTTTCATATGGACTTATGTATTTTAAAATTTTTTAAAACGTTATTATTTTACACAAATATTAGATACCTAATATTATTATTTTTTCTAGATTCATTTACTTTATACTGTGCCGTAATAAGTATTGATGTGTTATTTTTCTGTTTCGCATTGTTTGATAGGAATTTTATCTTTTATTTTTCTTTGTTTTATTAATTTTTCAAAGGGCTGTAACTCCTTAAGGATTAAGAAAACAAATATGTTAGTACATATAAAACAGTTTACTCAGAATGACATTTCCTTTAAAAAATAATTTTGGGGGAAAAAAGTAGGACATCCTGTATAAAACAGCACAATATTTATACTTCCATTAGCAAATATTTTTCAAATGTTTGTGTTGTAAAATGTATCTACTTTTTAGAGTTACACCACTATTATGGCAAACCAGTAGTATGATAGATGAAAAGCTCTACAATCGTCAACGAAATGCCCATGGGAAAGTTAAAAGTAATGGAAAATTTCAATTCATGGGGCTTTTGAACAACCCGGGATAAATACTTTAAAACACTCACTGCTAAAATTTCAATATTTGAAACAACCAGAAAATTACCAAATAAATATAGAAATGTTATGAGAACAATAAAACCAAGTTGACTGGCTGGCCAGTTGGATGGAGTTTTTTCTATTTATTATATTATATATTAAATTTTGAATCTAGAGTATGAAACAGATTACTGTTTTCGTAATTATATTTCCAAATTTTAGTTTTCTTAAAGTAGGTATTTTTTGGATAAAATTAGGTACATTTTATTGATTTAAAGTCCTTTAACGGGCTTTTTTGGAGATTGCAGTTATTTTATAAGTTAAACTTAAGATACAACTAATTTAAAATACAACCAAAGTATGAAACGCATTAATTTAGAACAATTACTAGTACTGCTTGTCAGACAACTACAGTGACTTGGTCCTAAAATCGTTGAGATTTTGAACCTAATCGGTTAGCAGCTAGTAACACGATATTTTTACCGGCTGGGTACGATGTGTGTCATTGGCAAATTGAGGTAAATCCAATAGACCGTGTAACAAAAATGTGTTTACCCGCACAGCACGTCAAAAATTTCACGGCAACTTGATTCTAATTGGAGTGAGAGGAGACATCGGAAGCTTATGCAAACAACCTGGGGGACGGTCCCTTGGATAGACGACGACGAGGCGACGCGACCCGATGCAGCTGCAGCGGTTCTGCGTCACTGCCGGAAAGGCCATCCGATTTCAGCATTATTTGAGCAAAGTCCACAACAGTAGACACACTCCCTTGCTGTGCAAACTCAATAGAGAATGGCGGACGACGGTCGCGTTGTCAAATTTTTGGAGACGGTAGTCTCCAGAAGCATTTGGGGTGTTTACTTAGACTTGTTACGATTACTTTGTAAATAGTAAATTGAGCGCAAATTTGAAGATGATTTGATGACAGGGGTATTAGGGGTAGACAGGGTTCTTCAATTTCATTAAGAAACAGGATTTCTCAAACTAAAGACAGACGCAATAATTAACTTTTATATTTGCCTAAACGAGCAAGTGTAGATAGCGCTGTAGAAAAATGTCATGGCCGCACTATGCGGAAAGAATCCATAGATTTCAACAACGAAAAAAGTAAAATTATGGCTCTATGCGGGATAGAATCATCAGTGCTTTCGGTATACAATATGACGTTGATTAGTATGAGTACAAATTTTAGGTAGTTTCTGAGCAAGGAGGACTAAAAAACGATTCCTTGAAGAAGGTAGAGAACTGTTTGCGGTTGGACATGTTATTGTTTGAGGTTACGTTAGTGCGAAAATAATCGTTTAACGATTATGTGTTTAACCTCAAAATCAGGAGATAGGCCGCATAAGTATTTAATAGTTATTTAACCAACAGGTTTATTCAAAATAGCGACTAATGACTGTTTAGCACACGAGCGTTAACAGAGTGCGTTAATTGTCGAGATCATTCATCGCCATTTAATATCCGAGTTGGTTACAAAACTTTTTCGTCGATCGTATTGTTCTGGCGTCGTCTACGTAGATTTTTCTTCGCTGATGTCTTTTTAGGTTATATGACAATTTATGTAATTTGAATGTTTTGATTGGAAGGTTTTATTTCACATATGTACGATTGGCTATAACAAGTCAAGCATTAATAGAAATCGTGTACCTATTTATAGAGCTGCTTAATAAACTATTTACTATTCACTAAACTGACTCATCAATCAACGATTCGCGGGAAACATTATTAAAATAGTATTTTTCTACTTTGCATTCACAATGCACACATTGTAACACTGTTTTCGGTGTTACAATTAACACATTGTAATACCGAAAACAGTAACATTTTTGTCTAAGATTGCCAGGATTGGTACACATTGATATCAAATGCCAAATGTCAAACGTACAATACATAACCACACACTGCCTCTTTTTAATCTCTTGCAATCGCATAAACTGCGAAATATCAATATTCTATACATATTTAAACATGCGTGTAGCCTGCTATAGTATGGCCAAAGGTTGTGGCTTTCTTAGTTTTGCTGTGTTCATCAAAATACGCCAGCATAACGTTTTCGGTGATGTTTTACGACTCTGGTAAGTGATCGTTATCATTCTTTTCAACTAAACATCAAATCCCCTTTTCAGATATAATTCAAGGACCACATTTACTTTAATAAGGTATTATGCGAAGATCAAACCTACATCGTAGTTATGAATGATTTTAATTACTGCTACGAGATTGTATATGCGCAATCAATGGTTTATCAGCATACACGTATGAAGCTATAGTACATTTAAAGTGTAGAGGATTTCTTAGTTTATGTAACGTATAAGTTTTCGGTAACATTTTGGACCGAATTCTGTTCGGCTCAATTCGTATTCATTTTTGTCCGTCGCTTTCGACTTCGTCTTAGTTCTGGTTGTGTGCAACATATTTGTATTACCTCCATCACATGTAATTTTACTAAGTATAATTTATTCTAATAAACTACTTTGCCGAAATTAAAATTGGGTTTCAATTATAAGTGCTTGTAAATATATAAGCCGCAACGGCTACGTAGCGGAATTAGGTAGACACCGCTATTAAACGTTAGGTGTTAAAACAATTCTTTAGTAAGTTCTTGTTCTTCGAAGTAACTAATCAGTCACCGCCAAACACTTCTATTCTGATTATTATACTTATAAAACCACTATTAAAGTTGTTGACTTTTTAGGTTAAGTTTCATATATTTATCACAGTAGGGTTAAAAGCGTTGCCCCAAGCTCCATTATGATCATCGTTGAGACCTCGCTGAATATTTATTCAAACTTGTAGGCTAAAGTAGAGTAATTTTATTCACAATTAGATTTTGTCAAGATTTCATCTCATAGATCTCATCCTTAACGAAGTTGACAGTTACTACAGTCAACTTCGCAGCCACGTGGTATCCGCGAAATACCCTAGATTCTAATTTAGCGCAATATAGTAACCACAATTTCTAAATTTATATAAAATTAATGACGCAAAGTAGAAAAAAAAGTATATTACACTCGTTTTATAAGACGTATGGCGCACTCGTTCCATTTGGGCACTCCTCGCTACGCTCGTCGTGCCCAAAACAACTCGTGCGCCAATTTGACGTCTTATAAAACTTGTATAATAATATACTATTTATTTGATGAGCAAGTAATTAAGGATATAAATCGCGAGCATGAGGTTTATACGCGAGCCGTAGGCGACCGTGTAATCATGCCAACGATTTATATACTTTATGTGTGAGTCAAATACGACGTTTTATTTACGACTCATAAATTCCATTTTATGTAAAATCTTTTAAATGTATTTACAATGGTGGCGTTGCGAACTGTCAAATAACTATCATCCACGTAGGTTTTGACAGACTTTGACACTAGCGTTGTATAATGATGACAGTTCGTTCAAATAATGAAGGCATTATTTGAACGAACTGTTATATACAACGCTATTATAAAATCATTGGCGTGTATCATGATGGGGATTACATAGTCATAGATACGTATGCACTGAACTTATTATATGTGAGTCGTAGATAAAACATTATACTTGCTCACAAATCATTTATAGTTACGATAAATTGATGCCATTGAGCACATCGCTAAACAAGTTTGGTGAAATAGAAACAAAGCTTGTCTATTTTAACTTGTCACAAAATATAGTTTCTTATCAACCTCAACACTGCAAACACAACCATAATTTATACTTGTATTTCGTTTTTTATAGCCCTCTTAATTTTTAGTCAATAAAATGTTGACAATCACACGTATGATTCTGTGTACCGCTACAGCGACTCTTTCGTTCGTTGAGCCAAATATTATTCAATTACAGTGTGATCCATTCATAGCTTCCACGATTTTTTGGGGTTGTAATGACTAACAGACAATGGTACAAAAGACAGCAATTATTATAACATCATATGTTCTTAGAAATATCACCCCTAAACATAATTTCCTGAGAATCATAAACCCCAAATATCAAATATAATTATCACTTCGCACGTTTATGCCATGTACTGTTAATGAGATATAAATCATCACCGACCATTTTTCACTCCTTTTTATATCTATTTTCGAAACATGGATTTCCTAGTTGTCTTCTTTATTTTTAATGGTACCTATTTCAAATATACTTATTTACGTTATAAGTCCGGTAGTCGACTTGTAACAGTACGAGTTAAATTTACGCACGAGGCGACGAAGGAGCTAAGTGTGGAATATGTAAACGAGTAGTGTTACAAGACCTAACGGACGTGTATCGTATAGTATTTTATTTCATACTGTCGAGTCCGGTGGAACAGCAATTCGTTGTAAAAAATTTACTTATTTCAAAATTAAAAAATAATGTGTCATTATGGCCCAAATATTCCATGTTGAAACAGATGCTATTTTTTAAAGAGAATACAAACATAGCAAAATTTCATAAGTAAGTGTTGCTACAGGCTTTATGGTGTTATAGCTCGCTTACCGGATGATTTAAACATCAATATACCGGACAGTATGAAATAATAGTTATTTATGTTACAAGTGCCGAAAGTACGGAATAGCGCGACGAGCGGTAATTCTGCGCGACGCTGAAGGCGGAGCGTCGCATGTGAGCGAGACGCGCTATGTAGTTTTCAGCAGCAGTGACTTACAACGTTTCTTTTGTGCTGCTTTTAGAGTAAAAATGTATTTAAACAATATTAATTTAACCAGTATATAAACATGGTTATATTTCTATATAGGAAATGTTAGGTTGGTACCACTTCGACGAAACGTCAAGTTTAAAAAACTAATTCAAATTCGACAGATTTATATATTTGTTCCAATTTCAAAGCACTTTGATTTGGAGGTAGGCTTTGAATGTTTAAAAATGATGAATTAGAACCGCTCTGTCAACCACATCCAACCGCCAACCGGAACCAAATCGAACCGTTTAGCCAAGCAAAGTCGCCTAAAGTTAATTACACTGTAGATGTCACATGCGTACCAACATACTAAACTAAAACTACACTCATCGCTATACTTTATTTTCAATTTTCTCAATTTATCGTGTTTAGAATTAGATATAACAACGGGTAGATATTCCTTATCAACAAACAATCAAATTGGTGATTTTAGTTTATTTGAAATTTGTTGTTTGTACTTTGCCTCACTAGATCGATATTGCGCGCGACACCGCAGGCAAAGCGCGGCAAGGAAGTGAGTAGCGCTATGGGGTTTTCGGCTAGAGTGGCATACAACATTTTTTGTGGTGATTTTCGAATCGTTTTGTCTTAATTTGAAAAAATTATGGTTATGTAGTTACATTTTGTTGTAGAAAATATTAGGTTGGTACTACCTTGACAAAAAGTCAATTGAGAGGTGTAAAATTCAAACAAAGAAAAATTTTAATAATTTAGTACCTACCTACCTATTGTTGTTGTTTGAATAAAGTTGTAAATGGTATGGAGGTACGGACAAATACCTTTCATCTCACCGTCGATTAACCAGCTTTCCTTTTAATTTCCATGGGCTATGGTGTAACTGGGGTGTACCAGTCACCTCCGGCGCGACGTCACTTCTTGTCTTCGAATCCTGAAGATGTTGGGACTGAAGCACCAAATTGGCGACATTGGTCACCCCCTTTAGGTCTCCATTTGAGTGCTTTTTCCATTGAGTGTCCATTTTGCTCCTTGGCTATACCGTACTGATGAGGACTAATAGTCCGAAACACCTGTCTACGGTTGCTTCTTCGATCTTCGTATGACGGAATTGCCCGACAAATATCTTTGTCCTAATATGTTGAAAGTTTCAATTATTTTTCAAGGCAACTAATTCTGGCACAAAGTTCTTACTATTAGGATATACAATATCGATTTTTAGTACTTATGATGTCGATGCCTAGATATCTCTTGCCTTACTTTAAGAACCTTTTATTAAAGTACATACTTAAAGGTTTTTGATATTCTCATTACATTAGCTGCGTCATTAGTTGGACTTAGTCTTAACCCATTAGTTAAAATGCACCGTTCTATAGATCAGAGATTGACAGTTTTTACTCATTACCCTGTATCGATTGATGTTTAACATTATTGTACGATGACCGACTGTCTTCAGATTTGAGCCAATACCCATATGGAAAACTAGTAAGTAGAATGTAGAAGGGCATGCAAGCCGTCATTTCGGGGTGGGCTGCAGTTAATACGGTTTGGCGATGCGTGCGGATCGGTAGGATTAACGCGGCCTTTCGGCATTTGGGGCAAAAACCCTCCCAGTACAAGAGAAAAAACTGCAAGAGACCGCATCTAACACGGAGCACAAACACTCGCCATTATTCTGGATCCTCATTCAACGAATTCGTGTTCGCTCGGTCAGGAATAAAACGGCTACGCTGCGGTGGCAAAGGAGACCATCTTGAGTCCATTCTTCGTTTGTTTAGGTACGGTGTTTACAACGGCGGACTCACTTGACTGCGAATGATTGCCCCGGCCGTACAGTCGATTTACCACGGCGGATTTTATAGTTGTTAATTTTTAATATGATCGATTTGAAGTCTCAAAGCTGCCGATGTTTACACTGCAGATTGAAAATATCTAGTTCAGTTAGAGGGTCTCAATCTTAAATTCTTTCGATTTTTGACTGTATTATTCGTGCTGCATCTCTGTTTGCATTATAATGTGCAGGTATAATGTTTATAATGTTTACACACAATAGACCGATTTTCAAATATGATTTATATAGAATTGCAAAACTTCTAGATTTTATTACAACTCCGTTCAGTTAGTCTTAAAATTACTTTGTTATTTTTGCTATTTTACTGCAAATGAATGGGGGAGAAAAAGTTTTCTTTTTGTTTTTAAATATAACATTTAATTGTCAAGATACCTATACATTCATTCATATGTCACAGAAGCTGCGACTCGAATAAAAGTATGCACAGATAGAAAATAATTTGGTTTAAAAATTCGTCACAAAATCCAATTTATTTATTGAAGTAAAGTGATCAAAGATTGCTTGCTACCTGCAAATATCGCATTTTAACTCAAACAACAATTTTACTAGGTAATTAAAAAATCATAATTCGTTCACCCAACACAGTAATTATTTGAATTAAATAAATATTGTTCGTTATAATATAAATTGTAAATTTTAACTCAAAACGTAAATTGTTTTTCTCATATAACCGTTCTTTCAACCAAACAATTCATCTAAACATACCTGGTGAAATTTGGGAAAGTGTTAATAGACAAAAAATGCCATTCTTTGAGATACTCTTGAGGTTAATGTGAGTTCCGGTTTTTCCGGAAATGACGTCATCATTTAAATTTTAAATGGCACCCTATATTCTTTGTGTGATATTTTCAATCAGGATGACATTCTGAACACAATAACATATCGATCGTCAATTTTTATCACCAATGCAAAGCAAAAATAACTTGTTTGTGTATTAGTCTAGGTGGCTATGAATTGGCGAAAATAGTCGAAAATTGTCAAATAAACACTAACTAAATCGATTTTGGCCTACATTGCATTACTGGCGCCCTCTAGCGTGATTTAATAGGTTTTTGGCCAGTAGATCATTTTTTTCATGGGTCCCAATGGCCACACCGTGATTATTCGATAGAAAACATCTTTCAGATTACAATGATACCAAATTCTTGATATTTTATTGAAATTCTTAGCGTACAAATGTTGTTAGAAGCAAGGAAGTCGGAAAAAGTATTGACTTAATGATCAAAGTCAGCGTACAAGTCAAAGTCAGTCAATCGACTACTCGAAGGAAGTACCCTTAAACGTCATTTTCACGCTACGATTATCAGCAAAATATCAAGAATTTGGTATCATTGTATCGGAAAAATGTTTTTCCTTGAATAATCAAGGTACTTCCTTTGAGTCGTCCGTTGAGTGACTTTGACTTGTACGCTGACTTAGATCATTAGGTCAATATTTTTTTCGATTTCCTTGTTTCTAACAACATTTGTACGCTACGAATTTCAACAAAATATCAAGTATTTGGTATCATTGTAATCGGAAAGATGTTTTCTATCGAATAATCACAGTGTGGCCATTGGGTACCCGTGAAAAAAATGACTCATTGGCCAAAAAACAATTAAATCACGCTAGAGGGCGCCAGTAATAATGCAATGTCGGCTAAAATCGATTTAGTTAGTGTTTATTTGACAATTTTCGACTATTTTCACCAATTCATAGCCACCTAGATTAATACACAAAAAAGTTATTTTTGCGTTGCCTTGGTGATATAAATGGACGATCGATATGTTATTGTGTTCAGAATGTCATTCTGATTGAAAATATCACACAAAGAACATAGGGTGCCATTTAAAATTTCAATATTGACGTCATTTCCGGAAAAACCGGAAGTCATATTAACCTCAAGAGCATCCCAAAGAACGGCATTTTTTGTTTAATAACACATTCCCACCCGGTATGTATTTTTATCCGCAAAGAAATATTTTTTGCTTCTATTAAAAAACTATTTCTCTGAGTCAATTTATCATGTTCTTAGATATTATAATTAAATAAATAAAACAACTCTTCTTTGGTGCACG